>CM045766.1:107639624-108367060 GCA_025200525.1 Camellia lanceoleosa | reverse complement strand
CCGCTGTACCATTTGATCCCCTCCTTTCACTTCGGTGTTAGGTATATTAGGTAGTCTTGCCGAGGTACTCCTTTTTGACCATTCGGCCTCTATTTGCATATCAAAAGCTATAGAGATTAATGCCACTCCGAATACGTGATTGCGTGGAAACCACCTTTTGTTTGAATAGTGAACCCTAGTTCCTAAAGAAACTCAGGATTGTGGTAACCTTACCCCTTCATAGGGGGTGTAGTTTGGCTCACTTAACCGGGTATGTGCTTTTTGATGCTGAAATTGTATAGGAATATGCATATCGCTTGCAAGTTTGGTATCCGCTTTTGGGGGTAGAATTCAATGTTGAGTGCGCCCACAACGCCTTGATTACATTCCTCTGCAGTGTTGTTAATATCCTGAAATGAGGTGTCAAAAAGGTTTCTCGACATTACTTTCTTTTTGCTTTATTTCTTTTTGCTAGGTAGTTTAACACTATAGCATCGGAAAGTTCTGATATCCCCAAGTGCTTTGGACCCAAGTCAAAAGGCTTTGCAAAGTCGAGATCTATTAGGGGACAACCAGTGTTTACTTTGTTCTGCCGCCTGGACATTAGATTCGGAGGAGGAGTCAGCAGTAGTTCACCGTCCGGCTTTGCTACAAAGAATCACCCTCACTTCACTCGCCAAAGATTCAGTCGCCTAGCATGACGCTTCTTCTACATCTAATGTCCAAGATAAGATCATCGCCAATTCTCGATGGCACCTGGTGATCCCCGCTAGGTATGGTGAGGAATTGATCCATCACCTTCAAAAACAATTGAAAACTCTATATATAAGACGCTGCTCGTCGTGTCGAGGTCATAGCACGCCAAGTTGAGATAATAAACAATGTGCTACAACAATAACAACCACACCAACCGCAAGTAGCTTTTGGGCATCTCATGCACCCCTGACGTATCCCGACACCCAGAACCTTTTTACTACCCATGATGAAAATTAGGTAATCCAAAGCCAGAGCCGATCCCACCACAAACATCCAAAACACCTATGTATCAAACTAAGGCTCCATTTGAGTTTGAGGTTGACCCGATGGCAGCTAAGGCCAATAAGTCGATAAGCTCTTTCAAGAGGGCACAAGGTGTTAATTTATCATCGACATAGAAGACTCGGTATACTAATTTTGCAAAGTGACATTGCTGTGATCGGGTTCAAAATGCCACACATCGATCAATTCGACAGCCCCGAGACCCCATGGTTCATCTCATGCTATTTTCTCGTGACATCTTGTCGCCGATGGGCCCGATTAGATTGCAAAACTATCTATCTTTGGTCAAACAATGTCGCAATAGCGACCATCCGGTATGCGGTTGGAGGATTCTGTGAAGCAGAACCGAGGAGATGGTTAAGGCCTTTGTTGCTCAAGACTCAGACAACACTACGGTCGAGGTCACAACTCGTGATCTCGAAGTACGCGCCAGAGCCGAAGGAAGGCTTTTTAGAATTTGTGACGAGGTGGAGGGCTAAAGCTTCAATGATGACCACACGCTCTTCCGAGAAAGATCAAATAAGGATGATAGTGCAATCTACACGGAAATTGTTGCAAAATGATCGCCCTACCTCTGCTCACATTCACCGAAGCTCCATGAGATAGAGGTTCAGATGAAGACACCATGAAACAAGGGCGACATCGATGAAAATAGTAGGCAAAAGGCCTTTTGTATAGTTCCAATGCAACCACTAGTGGTAGCACAACAAGACTACCGCTCTGGATGTGAAGTGTTGTTACCACTACAATCAAGACCGCCAATCCTTTGGCAAACAAATTTTCACAAACTTCAAACAACCCTACCCGATCCCAGAGGACCTTTACCCAACTCTATATGACCCTATCTCAAGCCATGAAGGTATTGGTCAAAAAGGGCACCTCAAACCATTAAAGCCTCGCCCACTACCCGATCCTCTTTCTACCTAAACACAACCCAAATAAGTATCAGGTATTTCACCAAAGAACATGGTCACAACATCGACTAATGCTTCAGATTAAGGCCATGAGATTCAAGACCTCATTGATAACAAGGTGATAACACCTCCCCCGTAAACCAAATGTAACTAGAAACCCTCTCATAGCCAACAATCAAGTTCCCCATCTCAAAAATCTAAACCTAATCCATACATCTGCCATCCCCATGACCCCAACATATATATTACCCTCTCCACCTACCAAGACCGGAATTTGTTCATTCCCCGAAAAGCATAGACTTGTGCATGATGGACACTTCCACCTCAACCTAAGCCTGTGATGGTGACAGTTGAAGTAGAAGGAAGGCTGGCCTTAGAGGAGAGTACGAGTCCATTGCCTGAGCGCTCTGAGGACTTGTCTGAGGGGGTGTACGATCCAAGCTGCTACATTGTGCCGATTGATCAAGCTAAGCCGGAAGTGGTATTGCCAACTATATTGGAGGTCAATATGGTTAGGAGGATGGCTTGAGCCAAGGTTTGGATGATTTATGAACTTGATGAGGACTTAGACAACTCGCAGCTCTTGGACGAACATAATCAAGGGATGTACATCCGATCGTTCGATTGAATAGATCAACGAACAACTCGTGGTTGAGTGATGAACCGCATATGAAAGAAGGAACTGAAATGAAACCGGAGGAAAAGAAAGCATGAATTGCTATAATGACCGATGAAAAGGGGAAACTGCCGGAGAATACAGGCGTGAAAAATTCAGCTCGGGAACTGGGTATTGTGAGCATTGTGGACAGAACAAGAAAATGCGCTAAAGCAGTTTGCACAAGAAAGGGTTGAAGATAACTAGAAAGTCAGACGGCTCAACACCTCGAGGTAAAAGTGATCCAAACGGAGTTTGACAAACCGCTTTTTGCCGCCGAGGGTATATGGTGGAAGGATAACACCTACATCTCGCTCATATCAATGAAGATTGAGGTGAATACCTTCCGCATAACACGGGTACATAGAAGAGATAGATCACATGACAAGAAGTGGGCGATATTTTAAGCCACCGCATTTAGATCTGCCGAGGCATCCGAAAAGATAGAGAGGTTGAGAGACGTAGAGAAGCATTTGGAAGAAGAGGCGATGTTGAAGCTAACTAAACAAAATCCAAGTCGACATCTCAATTTGGGGAATTTCGATGGCCTTCCCGTGCATCGATAAGCAAGATCACCAACAATGGACAAAGCTAAATTGTCCATTGACACTACCCCCAATTTTATGGGATTGGCCTTCCAGCGTGCCGAGCCAACCCTAACCTTTTTCTCGACAAAGAATCGCTGCCGGAAGGCTCACCACAACAAACCCCTGTACATATTTGTTGAGTGTAGGGAAAAATGGGTCCTGGTGGTGCTGATAGACACCGGTTTGGCTATCAATGTCTGTCATTCCTGTACAGCTTATGCAATCGGCCTTAGACCGACAGACTTTGTGCCTACAACCCAAGTAATTCAGGCATATGATAATACAAGTAGAGAGGTTATGGACACGGTGCAAATCAGAGTCCAGGCAGGCCCAGCTCAACAGGATGTCAAGTTCCATGTCCTGGATGTCCCAGCCACCTTCAACTTATTGCCAGGGAGCCCTTGGCTGCATCTGGTAAAAATTGTCTCCTCCACCCTCCACTAAATGTTGATGTACCCTCATGGGAAAGGAGTGGTGATTATTTTCGGGAATTCATCCATCCATCCTCATTGAGGTAACTACACGGTTGGAGATCACTCATGGTGAAAATGATGTATTCCTTTCAGGGTTCACTCTGGCTAAGGCCCGGGTAATGCAGAACATTTTGGCCGCTGATGAGGGCATGTATGTCAGCGCCCAATCTATCTATTTTATGAACAAACTGCAACATGTGCCAGGAATGGGACTTGGAAGAAGTGGCCGAAAAGGAATCACAGTGTTGACAGACGTACTGCACAATCCGCATGCCTTTGATCTGGGTTATGTACCCACCAAAGAGGATTGGATTAGAAAAAGGGAAAAGATGACAGGCAGAGCCAGAGCCAGAGCCAAGTAGGCCGGAAAACATTATGAGCTCATTCACAAAGTTAATCCAGTGAACGTGAATGATGACTTCGTTTGAAAGAGAGAAGATTTCCCTTTTTGTGATTTTCTCGAGCCGTGGATGAATACCATAAAGTAGCGTGTTCCTGGATTTCAAATCTTTTTTGACCTGCAGCTACAAGATAGTGATGCTGAGGAAAAGGTCGAACTAAGCATCAAGTCGGGCAGAGCATGAAAATGACTCGCATAACAAATGAGCTCTAATAGGGCAACACTAGCATGTCTCCTTACAGATCCCGCGGATGACTTAGAGAACTTAGGGGATAACCTTACCATCTCCATGATCGGGGACTAACTAGGTGTGAACTCATCCAGCAGCATTTTGGATGCATCTAAGCACCATCTCTTATCCGGCGCTTGGAAGAGGGCTACCTATCTAGTTCTCGAAGTCGGTGATGAGTTAGAATCGATTCCACAGAGTCCGTGGAGTTGGAATTAGATTCCGGTTCTTCCGAAGTCCGAGTCCGGTATTCCTAGGGTGATAACCCGAATGCCAAGGTCTTGTGTAGGTCCTCTTTTTATTTTGCTTTTGAGTTGGTTGTAACCAAAAAGCTGGATCTTATGAATTAGAACGATGCTAATTCTGAGTACTTCTCTGTGCCGCTTGTTTATTACATTGACCAAGATTTTCAAAATTTTAATGAAAACGAAGAGAAAGAAATTCCTCTGGTTTTGAAAACTTGATTAATCGAGAGGAGGAGCAAAACCCTATGCTAATGAAATCATTGCTATTAATGTGGGTACTAAGAAGGATTCGTGTTTGGTCTAGATTGGGTCCACGTTGTCTTCGGAGGAGCTTGAGCGCTTAGTCGCTTTATTAAAAGATTTCAAAGATGTTTTCGCATGGTCCTACAAAGACATGACTAGAATTGATCCTGAGATTGTACAACATCGGATCCCTCTTGATCCCTCAAAGTCTGACTCACAAGCGAAGTTATGAGAATCTATCTGGATTGGATGTTGAAGATCAAGGAAAAAGTCACCAAACAGATTGAGGCAGGTTTCTTGTTAGTATCTGAATATCCGACTTGGTTGGCCAACATAGTCCCAGTGCCAAAAAAGAATGGTAGAATTCGGGTGTGTGTGGTCTTCTGGGATTTGAATAAAGGCCAAGGGCGATCTACTTCCCTTTGTTGCACATTGACGAGTTAATGGATTTCACTGCTGGCCATGCATTGCTATCCTTTATGGATGGGTTTTTCGGGTACAACCAGATTCTGACGGCGCTCGAAGACAGAGAGAAAACTGTATTTACTACGCCGTGGGGTACCTATTGCTACCGAGTTATCCATTTGGGTTGAAGAATGCCGGGGCTACCTGTTAGAGGGCTGCAACCACTATTCTGCATGATATGATCCATAAAGAGGTTGAGGTGTACGTGGACGACATGATTGTCAAGTCTAAGGAAAGAGAGGGCCACTACACCGCCTTGAAGAAATTCTTTCAACAGATCAGAGAATACAGGTTGAGATTGAACCCGCAGAAATGGACTTTTGGCATGACAACAGGGAAAATGCTGGGCTTTCACGCAGAGGGGCATCGAAGTAGATCCTTTCAAAATCAAGGTCATTCTAGAAATACCACCACTAAGGACTGAAAAGGAGGTATCAGGCTTTCTGGGTAAAGTGCAATTCATAAGACGGTTTATTTCCAAATTAACCTTGACTTATGAACCATTATTTGGTCTCTTGAAGAAAAGGAAGAAATTTCGATGGGATGATCGATGTCAATTCGCCTTTGAGCAGATTAAGCAATACCTCCAGAATCCACTGTTGTCGCCGCTAAAGCCTGGAAGCCTTTAATTCTATACCTATTAGTGACAGACACTACTATGGGATGCATGCTCGTCAGAGTCTCAAGATAGGGTGGAGAAAGCCATCTACTACTTGAGCAAGAAAATGTTGGATTACGAGACCCGCTATACTGTTGGAGAAAGCTTACCTAGCCTTGGTATGGGCTACTAGGAAATTGAGGCACTACTTGTTAGCTCACTCTGTAATCCTGGTTTCGAGATTAGATCCCATCAACTATCTCTTTGAGAAACCAGCACTTACAGGTAGGCTAACCTGTTGGTTGCTTATTCTCTCCGAATTTGATCTCAAATATGTCACCCACAAGTCGGTCAATGGAAGAACTGTAGCGAAGTTCCTGGTAGATCACTTAGTAGAAGAGGATAAAATGGTGGAATATCTATTCCCAGATGAAGCCATTCTGCAAGTTGAGGAAGAGACTTAGACGATGTATTTTAAGGGAGTGTCTAATCAGTACGGTTATTGGATAGGTGTGTTGCTGATAGCACCCGACAATTCCCATATCCCTTTAGCCTTCAAACTCCAATTTAAGGTGTCCAATAACGAAGTAGAATATGAAGCGTGTATCGCTGCTTTAGAAGCCGCCCTAGAACTAGGGGCAAAAAGGTTAGATATTATCGTGACTCAACATAGTTGTTTCTCGCTTAATGGAGACCGGAAAGTCAAAGAAGAAAAATGAAGGTTTATCACCGCACTCGGATGTTTTGATTCCTAAGTTTGAAAAGTCGACTTTTCACGCATTTCATCGAGGAGAACAATAGGTTCGCTAACGCTTTAGCAACTCTATCATCTATGGTAAACATCCCACTTGGAGTCCGGATGCGTCCGATTATCATTGAACAAAGATACATGCCAGCTTATGAAACTATCACCGCAATAGATGAAGCGCAAGACAAAAAAACCTTGGTACTACGATATTTGGAACTTCTTGGAAAAGGAGATTTATCCACCAGGGGCACATGCCAAGGACAAACGAGGAATACGGTAAATAGTCGTCCAATTTATCATCTATGGAGGTAAACTGTATAAAAGAGGTCATTTGGGAATGCACAAATTGTGTATCGAAGAAGAGGAATCAAAGCACCTAATGGGGGCTGTAGACACCCCATTTTTTACCGTTCTTAAGACTTGGACGTCGCCATTTGAACACTTGGTGATCATCCATGTTCGTGTTCGTTTTGAGTTCTCAGAGGTTTCGGCCGCGTGCCTTGCCTCAAGACCTCTCGATTTCTATTTTTGCTTCTGAGGGCAGGGAATGGCTTGATTGAACGTCCCCACACCTCACCGGCCATGGCTTGAGGCCACCGGCCCTGTTTTCTTGCCACCGGCCATTGGTGATGGTCGGTCGGTACTATTGGTGGTCGGTCGGCATCTTTTGTGGTTGGTCGGCCATCTTTGTTGGCCGATTGGCCACTTTTTCTGGTCGGGACCCCTTGTTTTAGCTTCTTAAGGAAGCTTGAACCTTTTGAACCCTTGGTTTAGCTTCTCCAAGAAGCTTGAACCTTTTGAACCCTTGGTTTAGCTTCTTGAGGAAACTTGAACCTTTTGAACCCTTGGTTTAACTTCTCCAAGAAGCTTGAACCTTTTGCACCCTTAGTTTAGCTTCTCCAAGAAGCTTGAACCCTTTGCTCTAGCTTCTCCAAGAAGCTTGAACCTTTCTTAGCTTCTTAGAGAAGCTTGGCCCCATTGCCCCACACTTCTAAGAGAAGCTTCACCTTGGGTTAGCTTCCTTGATAAGTTTGACCCTCTTGCCCTTTTTATGTTAGCTTCTCTAGAAGCTTGGCACCTTGCCTTGGCCTATATAAGGAGAGCCTCCTTCCATTTCAAGGGTTAAAAATCGATATATAAGATATATATATATCACTCTCTCTCTATATCTCCCTCTCTCTCTACATTTGGGTGTGTTAGAGGGTTCAAAAGGGTCTTGTTCTTGGCCTATTGTACACCACTTCATAGCCACACACTTCCATCATCACTTGGAGGTTCTTGGAGCTTGTTTTCAGAGGTTGAGGGTTGTCTAAAAGCTGCTGGTTCTTGCTGGTCTTCAAAGGTAACCCTTTTTTTCATTTTTATTCTGCTTTTGCACACTTTTAGCCTTACTTGCATGCATATTTGGGCTTTTTCATAAACTGAAAAAAAGTCTTATTTTGAGCTCGTTTTGAAGTTTGTTTAAGATCACTTTTGAGTTTGGGGTCGTTTACCCCCTCTTAGGCCTTGTTTGGCCCCATTTTGTGCTATTTTTGGTGAGCTCCGGGACCACCTTGTTTGGGCCTCCTCACTACTAAAATCTTGAGGGATTTCAGTGGTGAGGATGGTGTCTTAAGGTCCTAAGAAGGAGAGGGCCATCCCCTCTCCTTGTTGCCTTCAAAAAGTGCCATTTTAGCCTCATGTGTGAGCACCATTTTTAAGTTCATGTTGGCCATGTCTTAAGTGTTATTTGTGCTTATTTTTCCATGATATAGCACTATTTTTACTTGGTTTAGACACACCATGCTTTCTTTGCATACTTGTCTTGTAATGCCATGATTTGCCTTAACATGCTTTATGATTTGAGCCTTGTTTCTAGCATGATTTTGGCTTAGCTTTGTGAAGCCTTTATGCATATTTTGGCATGCTTTAGGTCTGATTTTGGTTGTTTGGGTCATCCATGACTTGCTTTGTATAGCTACCATGTAACCTCTAGCATGCTTTACTTGCACTATTTCAGTGGTTTAGAACCATTGGCCATGTCATTTCAGTCCTCATGGTATGCTTGTATGTTTGCATTTGATGCCCTTTCATGCTTTTAAGAGGTTGGTGTTTCATGTCTGTTTGTGCTATTGTGTATGCCTTTAGGATTAGATCATTTAGATGCCATCTAAGTGGTTTTTGGGGCTTACTTTTGCATGATTTGGGATTGTTTTGGTCCACTTTGGTCATTTGCTTCATGTGTCACATGATCATAGTTTAAGTCCTTGGGCTCAGTTGCATGCCTTGTTTGCATTGGTAGGTTGATTTGGCATCATTTTCTACATGATTTTCAGAGCTTACAATGTATGCCTTTAGTCCCATGTTTGGTCTCTTTTAAGTGTGCTTAAAAGTTGCTTCTATATGCCTAAGTGTTGGACTATGTGTACATGCATGTTTGTATGTCATTTTTCCTTCATTTCCAAAGCACTTGGCCACTGTTTTGGGCTTACTATAGAGCTGCCCAAATTAGTTTAAGTCCACTTTACATGTTATGCTATGTCTTACACTTTGCATGCTTTGATTGCATCATGTCTTGCATGTCCACTAGCTTGCATACTTGTTGATTGCTTGCTTGTTTGCATTGCCATGTTGCATACTTAGTTCATATGCTTAGGTTGCATTTAGCATGCATGCTTTGCCTCTTGAATTGATTATGAAAGAGGTTGAGCCCATTTGTTTGTTTGGTTTGCATTACATTTGAAATCAAAATGCACAACTTGGTTTCTTGGGCCATCACACATCGAAATGCACGATTAGTGGTATGAGAATCAAGGACCATACCCTTTTGAGTCATAAACATGATAAGGGGTGTGGTTGTGCACACATTTGCTTGAAATGCATTGCCATGCCATGTTTTGCCCTCTCACGCCAAAAACAGTTCTCAGAGAAGATATGGCTTCGACTACATACAAGGCTTTAATTCGACCATGCATGAATAGCCGAGAGCTAAATGGATGGTCGATGACCATCCTGCCATGGCCGGTGATGATTCTACTTGGTCGATGGTGTTCCACAGTGTCCAGAGAGTGTTCCTTGGGAATTGTGCAATTTTCAAAGGAGCAGAGCAGGAAACAGAGGCAGCTTGTGCATGGCGTTGATTTCCCAAGCCAATCCGAGCACGCGGCATCCTCTTCCCGGCCTTTTATCGATTCCTTAGCTTAATTAATTTGTTAATTAATTAGATGGTCTGTAAATTATTTAATTAGCTTGTAGGTTAATTAAATTGTATTATTCTTTTGGTCCCTCCGAGTGAGGGCGTATTTGTAATAAGTGTGGGTGCGTGTGTGCACGCCTTCCAACCCCCACTTCTTTCTCCCTTTTACTTACCTGCTTTGATGGTTAGTATTAGGACATATTTAAATTAGCATACTTTATGCTATGCATGCGTGCATCCATACATTTGTCTTGCATGCACCTGGCTCGGCGCATCATACTAACTGCATTGTATTTCAATTCCAAATTGAATACGCAGTTAGTTGTCGATTTCACATGCCATCCATAGATTAGCCGAGCCTATTCTAGCTGCATCCTGCATGTGTTGCATTAGCCATCTTAACATGAACTAGGATCATGCATTTGATTCCTAACTAGTTTCTGTTTTGGCTTGAAGTACTAGGTAAGCTCTTATGCTTTAGCATCTTGCATGCGTGTGAGTGTTGCCATATTAGCATGCTTACCATGAGGCTATTCGCTTATGTGATATAACTGCCTGAATGCCTGTGGGTGAAGGTTGGATTATCCGAATTGGAATAATGCATCGACTGTGAGTTTTAAGCCCACTAGATAGTGGCAAAACCATGTTTTCTAAGCCCACCCGAGGGTGGCAAAATCAGATTTTAAGCCTACTATGAGTAGCAAACCGCTTTTAAAAACAAACATGAAATGTTTTGCTCCAATTCAGAGATCCAAATTTATACTTATATGCTTTATGATCACATAGTAATTCTAGGCTAATAACCGATAAGAGCACATAACGCTTTCAAAACAAGATATCACGGTTAGTAGAGGCCGATCTTTGATCGGGCGAGCGGGGGTGCTCATAGCTGACCTTCCCCAATTGTACCTAAGTTCCCGAGCCGAGGCAACTTTGGTGATGATGGACACGTGGCCTTAGACAAACGAGTCAGGGTTTCCTAAATTCCCTCAAAATAAATATTTAGGTGGCGACTCTGTATCTGGCAAAGAAGTCCATGTTTGGCACTTCTTTACAAAAAATCTGTTTTCCAAAACAATTTGCTGGATTTGGACTCTTTGGTTCAGATTAAGAACCGTGACAATTTGAGTCCTGAACTGTAGTAAACCCACAGACGAACAGAACGGGAGTCATCCTCCTGGGGCGTTCGGGGACGTCTACAGGGGAAGAGTGAGAAGCACACATGAACGGAGTAATGTTAGCCCAAAAGATTCTCAGGCAAGGTTACTACTGGTCCACTATGGAGAAGGATTGTATTAGTTTTTTTCGGCTATGCCACAGATGCCAAAGTCATGCCAATCGAATGAATATCCCACTGTCAAAACTGTACAACATGACTTCACCATGGCCTTTCTCAGTCTGGAGAATTGATGTTATCGGTGCAGTCACATCAAAAGGGTCGAATGGGCATGAATATATCCTGGTGGCAATTGATTACTTTACAAAGTGGGTGGAAGCTCACCTATGCAAAGTTAAAAGCATCGCATGTGGCCAAGTTTATCAAAAATAATATAATTTGCCGATATGGAGTCCCGAACAAGATCATATCAGATAATGGCCCCCACTTCAAGAAAGAGGTGATAGACTTGTTAGAGAAATACAATGTGGCTTTTCATAAGTCATCTACATATAGGCCACAAACCAATGGAGCTGTTGAGGCTGCCAAGAAGAACATCAAGAATATCTTGCAGAAGATAGTTGAGACCTACAGGGATTGGCCAGATAAATTGCCATTCGCACTCTGGGGCTATAGAACTACAATCTGGACGTCTACAGGGGCAACTCCTTATTCTCTTGTCTATGGGATGGAGGCTGTTTTTCCAATTGAAATAGAAGTCTCGTCGCTGCGAGTTATAGCTGAGTGTTAGATAGTAGAGGCGAACTGGCAACAGAGCAGATTTGAGGAGTTGATGTTGTTTGATAAGAGAAGACTAAAAGCATTGTATCACGTTCAGGGCTACCAGTGTAGAATTGCTAAGGCTTTTAGCAAGAAAGTTAAGTCCTGGAATCTCAAAGAGGGAGATATGGTGCTGAAAGACAACCGAGCTCCCATCCATGACCCTAAGGACAAGTTCAGACCCAATTGGATTGGTCCTTACATCTTCAAAACTATCTGGTTAGGTGGAGCTGTTATTCTCATAGACTTAGATGGCCTAGAATTTTTAGAACTGATCAACATGGACAAGTTGAAGAAATACTATCCCTGAGAGGCTCGCATGGCCAAAAACCTGGAAGGGCGACCTAGGCAAAAGTTAGAGTATGAAAAATTAGAAATAAAGAAAAACTAAGCTCGCAAGGTTGAAAACCCTAAACGGCGACTTTGGCAAAAGTTAGAGCGCAAAAGGAGAGAGTAAATACTCGAGTGAACCAGAACCGAACTACATAAGGCCTGATTCCCATCTTTAGGATACGTAGGCAACTTCATCCTGAAGTTCGGCCATAATTACCTCCAATTCAATTGTCCTATCTATGTGTTTGATCAGGTCATCTTTGTCTGTTCTTTACTTGAGAGTTCGGTTGTGATCTTTACTCTAAGAAGAAGAGCTGGGTACAATGTAGAGCAATGTATGCAATCACGGGCATTTCTGATCTTTTGATTCGGGGTTGTACATCTTGAGGATTGATTCCGTGCGTGTCCAATAGTAATCCTTTTTGAAAATAGCTTTGAAAAGTTTTAATAAAAATTGATTTTGTTCAAATTTTGCTTTTTACAACTTAGACCATTTTTGGACCAAAAGGAAAATTTTTTTTCGCTCACAACTTCAATTTCATTGATTTTAACATAAAGTTCTCCAACTCTCTAATACAAATCAAAGTTGCTTTTATTACATTGAAAAACTTGAAAAGAAATGTCAAAGCAATAAATTAGGGACATAGATGAGTTAGGCGCCCTATGCCCTCTCGCCGTGCTCGTGGAAGCTTTTGAAGCCAAAGTGGGTCTTGGTTTGTGCCTCGCCCTCAAGCCAAGCCAAACACTCACCGTAAAAGGAGCAACTAAAACTAGGGCAAGGCCTCTCATCCTCCAAGCGGAGGTACCTAGCCTGTGTGAAACACGGATGGGAAATGAAACCGCACTTTTACCCTCCTTTGGACAGGTCTGATCATGCCCAAACTGACGTCTGAACCAGAAAGGGAAGTAGAACACATAGTGCGTCAAAACGATCAACTTTATGCCAAGCTGCTAAGCCATGCTGTAACTCATCTCGGTCAGATTAAGCCAGGGGCAATGCCAAACTATGTCAGCAGCAGACCTGTTGCACATCCAGTTGCACCACCATCCCTCATTTGAGAAACCCACTAATCGACGGCAGAAGAAATAGCCTCGAGTCGAGTACTTAGGGAAAGAGTTCACTACCTTCAGCTTATCCATAAGCCACACCTGGGAAGGGATGAAGGAAAAGAGAGATTAAATAATAGAGAGATGTATGTTGAGAGAAAAGTGAGAAAAGGGCTTTAAGAGAAAAACAGAGCATGAGTGCCAAGTGATGTGAGAAACACATATGAGAAAGGGTGAGAAACAATACCTAAAGAAGTAGTGGATTCTTGGCGAATCTGGTAGTTTCTCGCCGATGAAAGGCATTTAGGCCCATCAAGGTCTCGGCTAGCACCAAACCAATATAACTCTTACCTTCTTTCAAACCTTGGGCCACTTCGATTAACCGAATGCTAGACTTGCCGAAACTAGGGGCAGGAAAGAAATGAGCAAGCATACATAAGCAGAGGGCATGTTGTCGAAAACCTCGCCAGAAAAGGTCGCCTTTGTCACTGACGTCAGAAAATCGATGAATCAAGCCGAATGTCTAGCTCTCCGTTTTGGGCCAGAGATCAAGCCTTGTGTAGAGTGTGCCCACACATCCGCCCCGTAGCTTGAGCCACAAAACGGGCCGAGGCATGATTTTCATTGTGCACGGATTCCATTAGTGCCCGAAATTCTTCAATTGTCGGGCATATTTCTTGTCCCCCGAAGCTAAAGACGTATGTAATTGGGTCCCAGCATCGGCCCGCAGCATGGAGGAACGGAAAACAAAGTGGAGTTCGGCTTAACGGAAAAAGTGCATTTATGCCGAAATCCCAGAAATTTACCTTTTCCGTGCTGTCTAAAGTCGTTATCTAATCCGAGAGCTTTTCGACAAAAAATGGCTCCATTTGTGGAAGAAATTGCAGCTGAAATGAGGTTCTGAAGAGAAATCACGAAGCTGAACCTTTTGTAGGAGATAAGGTTGTGAGTGGAAGCCAACTGTCAGCAATCTAGCGATTCTTATATTTGTGGCCAAGCAGTTACTTTTGTGGTCCAAAGCCACCCTCTATGGCGGCAAGCTCTACCTCGCCGGCAGCTTTTTTAGGCCTGCTGATCAATTGGTGCTAAACAGTGCTAGAAGCTTGTGTTTTGTTTTGGTCTTTGAGTGTTTTAATGTCTTGTTTTGAGTATTTTTGGTTTTAGCAAGTTTGTTTATTTGTATTTGAGTTGTTGTTGTTTTTGCTTTGTTTATCGAATTGTATTGTGTATTTTGTATTTTGGTTGTTGGTTGGCTCATTACCCGATTAAGAAATTTGTTTCAATCAAAAGCTCTTGGCCAATTCGATTCCATGTCCATTTCATGCAAATATGGTGCTCATGATAAAAAAAATAACAACATTTTTTTACAAAAAAACTGCGAGGTTTTATTCCGATCATGGCTTTTCACAAAAGATGAGTACAAGTTTCAAAGCAAAATAAAACCTATCTGAGGCTATACATCTGCTAGTGCTACTAAACAAAAAGAAACTAAGCAAAAAATACAAAACAATCAGCGCTAGTCGCTTCAGGCCCGAGAGGCCCTCTTCGTCCTCTTCCTCGGAAATGAGGACTCAAGGCACTGCTCCATCACCACAAAATCGACTCAATCGAGTTGGTATCGTCTCCGCCTTCGCCGTAACCCTCGCATCGCCACCTTCACTCGTAACCCGAGCCAAGATTATTGTTTCGCCTCGATGACTCGAATGCCGACTCGCTATTCCTTAGAGTCACTAGTCTCAGTATCGTCATCACTCAAGATGGGCTCTGAAGGACTACTCTGGTCTCGGGTGCCCCTATCTCTGCATCTCCTCCCTGCTATTGGAAAGGGTACTGCCGGTGCTGGTGCTGCTACCGCCGCCGGAGCCATCAATACAGATGAGATCTAGAAAAAACAGTTGTTAATATATCAGTTACAATGTGTGTATCAGATACAAGCATGATATGCAGAATGAGTGGTATACGTAAATCGACACGATGAGCATAGTTGTGAGTACAAGCAGCTGCCAAGCAAGGTATTAGTAGCTTTGGGAAAGACTACAGTTGAAATACTAGTGTATCAGTGGAAATATGATAGCATGAAGCGTAAACTGAAGAAAATTACCTGGATTCCGTAGAGACCAAGCAGCGTCTCCCTCCTCTGTACCATGCCCATCCAGGAGGCCACTAACTCGAGACAACTCCCAGTGTACTCTATGGATGCCTGCAAATGCATTTGAATGATCAAGGTTTCCATAAACATATCTGAAATAAATGTGGAGTGCAAATTGCAAAGTATGGTCTATACTTGGGTCGAGCCTCGAACTCCGACAAGCTTGTGTCCAAACCATCGCAGCTCAATCAAGATCCGTAGCACCAAGATGCCACCAAAGATGTGAGCTGTAGGAAGCTCCGGCCAACGGGTGCTCTACTTTGTAGGGGGAACCCCTCTAGCACGAGCCCTAGTCGTCCTAGTAGCCTCTCTCGTCGCAAGAGCCCTCACCCCCTCGCCTCCATGAGTGCCTGTCAGATGTGGCATAAGATGGGTCTAAATAAAGGTCGCGTAGTCGCCCTCTCCCCTGAAGAAATCAGCGTCCAAGCCCACCATGAACTGAATGATTGCGTCAACGGATAGATTGTTCATCGACCTCATGGACTCAAGGTAGCATCGGAACAATCAAATCAGGCAGACCCATAGTCTGGCACACGAATTGCTCGCTTAAGAACCAGGCCCGACAGACTAGGCCCTCTAGCAAAATCCAGATGCGTGCCTATGCCCCAAAGATATCGTCCTCACCCCAACCGCATCATGCTCTAAGGCTACCATATGATCTCAGAAATGAGAGTGCATGATTGTTAATTGTCGATTGCCATAAAATGTGAATCAGAATAGTGTTAAAGTAAAATGACTGTTCCGTGTTACATCGTGGCGTACCGATCAAAATAATGGTGGAAGAAAGCAAAGGTCTCGCAAGTCCTACGCTGACATCAGCCATCATATCGCCTTAAGTAAAGAACTATCAGGGGGAGCTCTTCCATGGGCTTAGGGACAAGGGCTGGAAAATATGCATAAACCCATAGCTACAAGGAAAATACAGTGATATGTGATCAACAATATATGAACAGATATAGAAAGTGCAAAGCAGAAAGCACAATGTATGAACAGATGCAGAAAGTGCAAAGCAAAAAGCATAGGGTATGAACGGATGTAGAAAGTGCAAAGCAGAAAGCACAGGTGTTGAATAGATATAAAACAGAAAATGTAAAGCAGAAAGCGTAAAGTGCGAAGAGGGAACTGAAATGCATACCTCCCAGGCTCGCCAGTAGCTTCTGATCATCTCTCCCTTTAGGTGGGAGGTAAAGCTCATATAGCCGTACAGGGTGGCGAGGCCAGCTCTGCCCCCAGTCATAGAAGCGTACCCGGAGAAGGGTCACCAAGGTGTTCAACAGATATAAGCCTATGGTGTTTCACCTATTTGAAAACAATGTGGTACTAAGGACAAACATCGAAGCCCGAAAGACCGCTTCCATCTCCTCTAGCGTCTCGGGCTCACTCCCTCGAAATTGCTCAGCAAACCAACTATATCTGACTATAGCTGGCCGGTACAAGGGTGGACGCGCTCCCAGCAGCTCAATCTAGACAGCCTCCTACTCTCCCATGTCTGTGTCGAAAGGGATCGGATCACCCCCTACTCATAAGCCTGTGATCATGGCGAAGTCGTAGGGTGTCATCATTATCTCCCCAGCAATAGAGAAGTGGAAGGAGTTGGTGGTGTCCTACTACCTCTCCACTAGCGCTCCTAAAATAGAACAACTCGTAATGACCTGTGTCAAGCTAAAGCAGAAAAGGCCAAAGCTAGTTTTGACAACAATGTCACAGACTCCGGTAGGGAGCTCGTTGTACCAATCTCTTATCGCCAGAGTCTGCACTCTATAGGTACGGGACTCTCCTTGTGGTTAAGAACAGATAAAACAAATCAAAAAGGATAAAAAAAGTATAGTCAGATGAAAGGTAGTAAAAGAAATGCAGTTTAAAAGAAAGGCAGGAATGCATGAAAATAGAGTTCATACCTCAGTGGCACTAGATGAAAGGTGGGCGGCTCCTCAAATAGAGGTCCTCTAGTACACCGCAAGCAAAGTCAGAATCGCCTATTGCCTCCTGTGTGGTAATATGCGTGACGGAATGATATCTTGCCGAATCAAAAGGCCGCATCAATGGTAGCGGCTGCGACTCAAGTGGTCAAACTCCGCCGAGGTTGGCCTCAATACTCGAGCTACCTCGCCAAATTTCTACACTACGCTCCTCTTCCCCGACAACGGTGAGAACTCGAGGAACCTCAAGAGGAGCCCTGCCATGTGGAATCTCATCGACCATCCGGAAAATGGGTGAAAAGCAAGTGAAAAGTGAAGAAAAATGAGAAAATAGGGTAAACTTGGAAAAAGTCAACCCTATGAGAGAAAAAATGAGAGAAAAAGTCAAAGCCAGGAAAAGTTCGCGAAACTTGAGAGAAACTCGAAGGGAACAAGCCTAAAGTGGTGAAAATGAGGAAAAAAGCGTTGAAAACAAATTTTGATCGGTTCAAAATGTTAAGAATCAAGAGAGTTTAACGAATAAAGTGTGCGTGGGGCGTTAGAAAACACATGTAAAGCTCAGATCTAGAGAGGGAAAGTGTCTAGAGAGAGAGAGAGAAGATTTTTGGACTTAGGGTTATGAGGAAATGAAGCCTTGAGGCTTGTATTTAAAGACCCGTGAACCAAAGGACTAAAATGCCTTGAACTGCCATCGGTGGCCGACATGTCACATTGGTGGCCGGCAAGGCTTTTTGATGGCCGGCAGGTAGCCAATAGCCTCTCCTTGTGGCAGGCGAATGGCTGGTGGCCCTCCTTTGTGTTCTGATACTGTTTGGCGTCTTTGTTTCCCAAGAAGTGTAAGAAAGGTTCACTGTTGGGTTCAGATTGTTTCCAAGGGAGCTCAAAACCATGTTTTGGTGCACGATGTTCCTCATTTGCCAACATGAACGAGGTGTATCCTTTGTGAACATGTTGCAGCATCTCCGATAGGTAAATCGGAGGTTGCCACCAAATATCATTTTATTCGTTTTGTCAAATTACGCTTTGGTTCTTTTCTGTTGCATAGAATAGACATTTCCCATATATGCATGCTGCACGTACGTCATACATCATTTATCATTTGTGCGTAGAACACGTTATCAATTTTGCATAGAATTTGCTATTATTTCTTGCATAAAATATGCTTTCGTTTCTTGCGTAGAACATGCTTTCAATTAACATTATACGTCGGTTGTCTATCTCGCATGGAATATGCTTTGTGCATCTATCGCACTTGTTCACTTTTGTGCATCTATTGCACACCTCTCTGTTGTATCTCGGGATGCGTAAAGCGTGAGCCCGAGCGATTTTCTTGTATCTCAGGACACATGATGTACAGCTCTGGACGCGTTTCATTTCAGGACGCGTGAAACGCGAGCCCGAGCAATTTTCTTGTATCTCAAGATGCATGACACGTGGCTCTAGGCGTGTTTTATCTCGAGCCACGTGAAGCGTGAGCCCGAGTGGTTTTCTTGTATCTTAGGACACGTGACGTGCGGCCCTGGGCGTGTTTTATCTCGGGACGCGTGAGCACAAGCCCGAGCTATTTTTCTTGTATTTTAGAATGCGTGACACGCGGCCCTGGGCATGTTTTATCTCGGGACGCGTGAAGTGTGAGCCCAAGTGGTTTTCTTGTATCTCAGGACGCATGAGGCGTGACTCTGGGTGTGTTTCATATCAGAACGCGTGAAGTGCGAGCCCGAGCGGTTTTCTTGTATCTCAGGACGCGGCGCTCTAGGTATGTTTTATCTCGGGACACATGAAATGTGAGCCCAAGCGGTTTTCTTCTATCTTAGGACGCGTGACGCACTGCCTTAGGCGTGTTTTATCTCGGGACGCGTGAAACGCGAGCCCGAGAGATTTTTCTTCTATCTCAAGACGCGTGACACGCAGCTTTGGGCGTGTTTCATCTCAAAACGCGTGAAGCGCGAGCCCGAGCGATTTCTGTTTTATTTCTGGACGCGTGAAGCGCGAGCCCGAGTGATTTCTCTTGTATCTCAAGACGCGTGACGCGTGACGCGTGGCTCTGGACGTGTTTTATCTCGGGACATGTGAAGCGCAAGCCCGAACAGGTTCTCTTGTTTCTCGAGACACATGAAGCATGAGCCCAAGCGACTTTTGTTATTTCTCGAGATGTTTAAAACACGACCCTGAGCGATTTTCATTCCTCTGGTTCTCGGAACACTTGAAACGTGAGCCCGAGCAATTTTTCTTATTTCTCGAGACGTGTGAAACACAACCCCGAGCAGCTTTTGTTTCTCAATTTCTCAGGACGCGTGAAACGCACAATCCTGAGCTGTGTTTTCTTTCCTCATCTTTTGTTTTGGCGTGGTCAAGGTGTGTTTTATATCTTCTTTTTGCATGAAGCCTGTGTTGGTTTTTAGCTTGAAACTGCTCATTCATTTGTTATTATCTCGTTATCTTACTTATCGCATTTGTTATTGCTTATTGCATCATCTTGCATGATCATGAGTTTTCAAAATAGCTGGCTTCGCAAAGCATGTGAATCTAGCTTCAAAGTTTTTTTTTTGTGCATATCATTTTGCATTTTGCCCCAGAACTACACTGGTTTGATTCCTTGCAAAGGGATACATAGGCAGCTTGCAAGCGCAACCATTTATTTCTGTTTTGATTATTTGTCCAAGTCTTACGGCCTTGTCAAAATGGGTCGTCTTTGGGCTTTGAATTCACTCATGTCATTTCATGACTCCGAGTTCTATCAAAGAGGGGCAACTGTAGACACCCCATTTTTGACGGCCCTTACGACTTGGACGTCATCGCTTGCACACCCAATGATGAGTGTAATGCTTGCCAAGTGCTCGAAGTCCTCAGCGGAATGCCATAGCTTTGAGCCCTTCCAAAACTTGCACCCCTGTTGCCTTGTTTTGGACCAAACCTTGAGATCTTCAAGCCTGCAACCCCTAGTGGCCTGTCGACCACCTCTTTGGGCTATCGGCCATCACTCTTGGTAGCCGGCCACCAGTGTCTTTTGCAGATATTTTGTGCCAGCTGTGCCAGCTGTTTGCACAGATGCTTGCATCTACTCCCACGTATATGGTTGGATGTTCTTGAGGGAAATTCATGTTTTCTATATATAGGAGACCTCCCTCTCTTGTTTTAAGGTTAGAAAAATTTTAGAGCAAAATTTTTCCTCTCTTTCTACAATTCTCTCTCTCTCTCTTACAAATTTCTACACCTTTGCCTTTATACTCTTCATCTTTGCCTATACACTCTTAACCAAACCTCTCCATATTTGAGCTGAGGTATCTTTGAGCCTTGTTTGAGCTCTTGATGGTGTGTTTGCTTGGTTTTATTGCTTGGAATTGATTTTCTCTTCAAGAGATATAAGGCTTTGCCTCTTTACTTGCTTTAACAACTCTTTTTCTTGCTATTTTCAAACTATTTTTGGGCTGTAAAAACTCTGTATTTTTGGGCTGAAACTTCGGTTTTAAGGCCAATAAAGGTTGAGGGTGGTTCACCCTTCTTTACACCTTGCTCTCAAGGCCTTTTCTCTTGTGTTTCCCACCTTTGCACTATCTTTTTTTGAGATTTTAAACACTGATTTTTAGAGCTATTTCAGTGGCTAAAATCATGGTTTGAAGTCCAACTTTGGAGGGGTTAGCCTCTCCTCCTTGTATTTTGCTTACTAGCCTAGCTTGTGCTATGTTTTAGCTTATTAATCTAGCTTCTTTTTTTTGTCTTAATTCCAGCATGTTTTAAAACTATTTTTAGACTGTTTTAGCACTATTTTGGGTTGATAGTTGCATTTGAGCTTTGAATTGCATGCTTGTAGTGTAATTGTCCTCATGAGTTTGGTGTTTTAGGCCTTAGACACCATCTTATTTGAGTTGATTGTGTATATTTATGGCTTTCCATACTTGTAATCACTCTTAATCATCTTTGCAACCTCCCTCCTTTCTTGGCTTTTGTTTTGCTTTGAAAGTGGTTTCAAACAACTTGTTTGTTTAAGCATGTCATGCTTAATGGTTTAATCCCTTTGGGGTTTATTACCAACGGTATGATGTCTCTTTCATGTCTAAAACAACACTTGGTTTGAGCCCTCTTTCTATTAGAGGACTTAAACTCACCATTGGACTCAATGAATTAAAGAATGGATGGTAATTAAAATGGGACTAAAATTGTGCAAGATAATAATTGGTTTTGTGTTTAATTAGATATTAATTGAACACATGGAAGCTTGAGGCATTTCATACCCATCAATGATGAACTGGTTCAAGCTTCCAAGGTCACCACTTCCTTTGATCAATTCATGAAAAGGAGGATGTTTGAGTCTTGTTTTGTTGCATTTATTAAACTTGCACATTTTGGTTCATAAGCCATCATGCAATGAAATTGCTTGAGTTGGTGGTTTGTGGACCAAGTTTTGTCCCTCCTTTGATTTGTTCATGATAAGGAGGGGTGAGTTGTGCAGACAACCCTTAAGAATATCCTGTGCATGCTCTGTTTGTTCTTTGTTGTAGCAAGATGAACCCTACAGCAGTGGCCGGCAAGCCCTCACTCCTGGCCGGCCGACCACCAATGCAAAATTCAGCAATGTGTGTTTTAAGCAGAGTAGAGCTATTTTGGAAGTGGACAAAGGTGTAAGTGTTCTACTGTGCAATAGAGACCTTTTGGAAGCAAAATAGTGGCCTTTTCGGGTGAAAACTGAGCATGTGCATGAGCATTCTTCGCATATCGAGCCTATTTAGCTTAAATATTTGTTGTAATTAATTAGTTGTAACTAGTTAATTTTGTGAAGTGTTGTAATTAATTAGTTTGTTAACTAGTTGTTTGATTTCGTCTTGTAATTATTTTCATTAGCTTGAATAGTTAGTTAATTAATTTGGTTTGTAATAATTAGTTAAGTAGTTTAGTTATTTATTCATTTGTTTTGTAATAGTTAATAATTAGCTTAGCTTAGCTAGTTAGCTAGTTAGTTCATTCAGACTCTCCTTCGTGAGAATGCAATGTTGTAATAACGTGCATGTCTTCCAACCTCACGTCTTTCTCCCTTTTATTTACTAGCTTATGATGGTTAGTTTAGGGACATCATGTTTTGTTTAGTATACTCCATGTTTACATCCATTTGTGTTGCATGCACCGAGGCTTCATCATTCTAACTTGCGTTATTGTTTAAATACTTCTTTGAATACATGCTTAGACTGCATGCTATCAAATTGCTTCATATGACATGTTTAGTGGCTGAGCCTAGTAAATTGCATATCACATGTGTTGCATTAGTCATATTGCCTAGTTAGGATCATGCATCTTTCTAACTTTATCATCTTTTTTAGCTTGGAGTACTAGGTGACCCTTTGCTCGCTTTAGCATATTGCATGAGTGTGATTGTTGCCATGTCAAAGCATGCTTGCCATGAGGCTAAGTGCTTAATTGCTATAACTGCTTGAATGCCTGTGGATGAAGGCTAATTGCTTGAATTGGAATAATTTGAGTAATGTTCATATGCGGTCACTTTTTTAAGTAGTACATATTCAAAACAATTTTCAAAACAAACATGAATTAAATGTTCAAATTCTTGAAAATTAGTCTATATTTGTGTATGTGCGCTTCACATAGTAATGCTAGCCTAAAAACCGGAACAAGAGCATATAATGTACATAAGATTCATATTATGATTAGTAGAGGTCGATCTTTGATCAGGCGAGCGGGGGTGCTCAATTCTTGACCTTCCCCTCTCGTACCTGAGTTTCCGAGCTGAGACAATCTTGGTGATGACGGACATGTGGCCTTTGGCACGAGTCATGGGTTTCCTAAATTTCCCGAAAAAAATATTTAGGTGGCGACTCTGTATCTGGCAAAGCAGTCCATTTTTGGCAATTTGATTCAAAATCGATTTTCCAAAAGATTTGTTGGAATGGGACTCTTTAATTATTATCTATTTCACATTGCACTTGTAAGATCGGATCAACCACGGAGTCCAATCAGAGTGCATATTTCATCTTCTGAAAGAGGGCGCGAAAAAGTCGAGCTACACCCATCTAAAAAAAAAAAAAACTAAAGCATCTGTGTTGCGTACTTGCAATAAAGAATGTTGGTGTTAGCCATCTCACACAACAATTTAAAAACAAGAAAAGATAAATACAGTATACGGTATCCATAACATTTCATAACAATGTTTTAAGCATTATTGACATTCAAATCTAAGACTGCATGTCCAATTTTTTCCCTAGATGCTTACGGACCAATTTCGTCATACAAATCAACTAGTAGCAGAGATGATGATGGATTAAGGTGTCACCCCAAGCAAATTATCTAACCATCCTCTAGTATGAGGAGACTTATCTAGATATCGAGGTTGTTTCGAGACTGTTTCCATAAACATGCACTCATGTTTTTATGAGAGTAAACCATCAAGCAACAAAAATGGATGGTTACTAAATGATTTTTTAGTGTGAAAATGGCTCATAGGTATCTAAAGAAAAATTACATATTATTTTTAAAATAAGAATGAACATCTGACTAGGCCAATAACCAACCCCAATAACTTTTGTTTTTGTGTTTGATTCTAGCTAAACTAGTTGACAACCCTATATATCTCCATGTACCAATTAGAATTCCACCCACCCAAAATCACCAAGAACAACACTTCAACATTCGCTAGCATACAAAATAACTTTTTTTTTTTAATTTATTGGCTAAGGGATGAAGTTGCATCATTGTCAACCCCTCACACATCAACTATGTTGGCACCCAAGGCTAAGACCAATCTTGTGCATTCCCAAAGCAACAACAGATTGGAGAGGTTCCAATACAAAGATACAGCAACCAAACAGACTCCACCTAAGACCAACAACAACTCAACAAAACAGAGTACTATTCAGCCACCATTTCCAATACAAAATTGAACTTGTTGAATATTGAAGATGAGATCATTGACAAAGAAAGCTAGAGGAGTTGGGGAAGACTTAACCCATATGGAAATTCTCACTTTAACTAATTCACATAAAATAACTTATTTGAGTATCTATTATATTATATGAAATTTACACCCCAGTAAAACTTATCAAAAAAAAAAAAAAAAATTCCCAGTCTCTAATTGCTCTATAACTGTCCCACTTTTTTATTTTAAATTTCAAATTTTTATAACTTCTTTAATTTTTCTCTTCATTAAAACTTTTTTTTTTTTTTTTTTTTGTCATTCAATAAAAAATCAACTGATGAATTTTCATGACACACTCATCAAGTGCTATAATTTATATAACCAATTGAATTGTATCATATTGTCTCCTCTCAACATATCCCTACACTAGTGTTACATTTTAATTTCAAAAATATATAAAACCTATCGGTTCCCTTATTTTAAGGGGCCCCCAATTCACTCATTTCCCTAAGTGGGGGTATCTAAACTTGCACACATGGTGCTGACTGTGTCACTATAAATACATCTACAAATCCTATGCAACATGAAAATACATTATACTCGTTTGATCACCAACCTAATCAAAGGATATAGAAGGAGAAGGGGAGGCAGTGGAGCAGTAGTATCTACTCAGAATATTAATTTAACATGTTAACATGGTGTTCTCTGATTAATAAAATTAGTTAAAAAGTAGCTAAAAATAACAACAAAAAATTATTTTCAATTTTTTTTATTTTATTTTAAGAATTGACAAAATTTCAAGTGAATTTCATAGATTTTACAACATTATGCACTCCATTTTGAGCCTGATCATCTAGGGCCTAGGGAGGAATTACTTAAATATCTAAGTGGCAAAAAATATATGCAAAAAATCCATGCATAAACATCAAAAAATTATATGCACGAATACCATGACTAGTTAATTTTAAGCAACAAACAAAATCTAGAGAGTAAGATTTGAGGCCATCCCTTCAAACATCTACTCATTAGGGCTTTGAAAATTAGGAAAAACAAATAAATTGGTTTTGCAATTTAGGAAAAACATAGAAAAAAAGAGAAATTGAGCGAGAGAGAGGGAGGACCCATAACTAAAATTGGTTTTTTGGAGATAGGCGAACTGCTAGTACCTAGAAAATGGTGATGGCAGTGCTGGTAGGTGCAAAAATGGAGAGAAGGAAAAACAAACATAGATGAACATAAACATTGAGAAGGAGAGGGAGAGAGAGAAAGAGAGGGATTTATACCTCAAATTGTTTTTAAGGAGAGTTGAAGATGCTCCAAAAAATGGGGATGGTGAAGGCCCTGGTGGATAAGACATTGTAGAACAAAATTACTTTTAGTCAAAGAGAAAACAAAGATAGAGAGAGTCACAGAGTGAAAGAGATAGATATTAGGGATAGAAAGGCAAAGAGAGAGAGACAGAGAGAAGGCAAAATAGAGAGGACATACCTGGGGTAATGCTTCAATAGTGGATCGACAGTGGTGCTCCTTACCCGACGATGATGGAAACAAAGCGACAGAGATTCAATATCAGGAGGAGGGCAACCGGCGCGCGCGCGCGCGAGAGAGAGAGAGAGAGAGAGAGAGAGAGAGAGAGAGAGAGAGAGACGTTTTTAAGCCCTAACTCATTTTAGTGTGTTTGAAATCCCTCCAAAATCCCTCACCAAATTAATTTAAAAACCCCTCCAAAATGATAACACCAAAAAATAAAATAATAATAATAATAATAATAATAATAATAATAATAATAATAAAACATAAACTCAAATTGGGCAGTAAGTGTTCCCACCAAAAAAATTGAGTTTTATTACCGACTAAATGTGTTTTCCTCGCCAAAAATGTATATTTGCAGACCAAATCAGGTACTCACCAAAGATTAAAAATAAAATTATACTAGATATTTGGCGACTAAATTTGTTTTAGTCGGCAAAAGTTAGTATATGACGACTAAAATTTATTTAGTCACTGAAAATAAATTTTTGACGACCAAACTTTTGATTGCCAAAAATAAAAAAGTAAATTGTTGTTTTTCATTCGGCGGTTAAATAAATTTAGTAGCCAAAAGTAACTATACAGCGACTAAAATATTTATTTAGTCGCTGAAATTAAATTTTTGGCTACCAAAACTTTTGGTCACCAAAAATAAAAAATAAATTTTTGTTTTCCATTAGGCGACTACATAAATTTAGTAGCCAAAAGTAACTATACAACGACTAAAATATTTATTTAGTCACTGAAATTAAATTTTTTGCCGACCAAACTTTTGGTCGCCAAAGATTACAAGTAAATTTTTGTTTTTCATTTGGCGACTAACATATTTTTTAGTCACCAACTGTGGCATTTTTAGCGATTAAAAATTATATTAGTCGCCAATTGTGGCATTTTTAGCTATTAAAATTTTTTTCTAGTTGCCAAGTGTGACATTTTTAGCGACTAAATTTTTTTTAGTCGTCAATAATCAATATACCACGACAAAAAAAAAAAAAAAATAGTAGCTAAATCTTGTACTTTTGCCTACTAATGTAGTGTTTGGTTGCCAATTCCACAACTTTTGGTGACTAAATTTTTTTTAGTCGCGAAATTTGGTCACCAAAAGTGTAATTTCTTGTAGTGTTCGTTCATGTTTCCTCTTGAAGACTGGCCACTAAGTCCATGATCAGTGCCAGTAACTACTCCACCATCTAAGTCAGGTGGCATGCAAGATTCAATGGTTGTTGATGACCCTTGTCATCTGATACTAAATATCCACTATGGACTTGGCATGAGTCCTCAATTGAGTGGAGCACCTGTTGATAGCTGCTGGCAAAAGTAGATGCAAACAAGAATTTAAAATTAAAAAAAAAAAAAAACGAATCATAATTTAGCTTCAAATATGAGTCAACTTAAAAAAAAATAATAATAATAAAGCAATTTTCATTTTTATTATTATAAATCCGAAATGTATATTTTGTTTTTAATATAAATAAGTTGTGTATTGTGGTTGGGTAAAATGTAGGACAACAATTGTGTTTAAGTCATTACAATATTAAAAATTGGTATTTTAAATATTAAGAAGTTTACCAACATTTAATTTGTTCATTAAATTACTGCTTGTGAAAATGGTTCAGGTTAACGAAAACTTTACTATGATTTGGATTGAAGGAAATCCAAATATTAAGATTTCAATTACGATATGGTAAGTACTCATCTATAATGTTTGCAACAGGCTGAAACTGTAAGCTTTTGTTATCGCTCCAGCTGTGAGTTGCCCCCTCCAGTTATGGGTATGGGTTTTCCTTAAATATACCTTAATGTTGGGGTTAAAAAATAGCTTTTTCAACATCTATCTTTTGTTGAGCAGTGTCTGTCCTTTAGCTGAACATGGTCAGGCATTTCTTAAGTTTCAAAAAATGTGTAAGTTTTTTCACAAAAGATGTAAGTAACTTCACAAAAGGTGTAAGTTTTGTTTTTCTAAAAGGTGCAAGTTCCAACAAAAGGTATAAATTTTATGACAAAAAAATATTTCACAAAAAGTGTAGCTTTTGACAAAAAAGTGTAAGTATTTTTACGAAAAAGTGTAAGTTTTACAAAAGTTATAAAATTTATGAAAGAAAATTTTTCACAAAATGTTTAACTTTTTAGAAAAATGTATAACTTGTTTCACAAAAGATGTAGGTTACTTCACAAAATGTGAAAATTTTATTAAAAAAATATTTTACAAAAGGTGTAACTTTTGACAAAAGGTGTAAGTATTTTCACGAAAAATTGTAAGTTTTCACAAAATGTGTAAATTTTATGAAAGAAATTATTTCACAAAAAATATAACTTTTCAGAAAATGTGTATGTTTTTTCACAAAAGGTGTAAGTAACTTCACAAAAGGTGTAAGTAATTTGTGTAAGTTGTCAAAAGTTATACCTTTTGTAAGTAATTTCACAAAAGGTGTAAGTAATTTCACAAAAAAAAAACGTAAGTTGTCACAAAAGGTGTAAGTAATTTCACAAAAAAATATAAGTTTTCACAAAAGGTGTAAGTAATTTCACAAAAAAACGTAAGTTTTCACAAAAGATGTAAGTGTTCACAAAAGGCGTAAGTTTTCACAAAATGTGTAAATGTTCACAAAAGGTGTAAGTTTTCTTGAAATTACTTAACGCCCTTTTCTAAAATTACTTACGCCTTTTGTGAGAACTTACGCTTATGAAATTATTTATGCCTTTTTGTGACAGATTACACCTTTAGTCATATAATAAATTATTTTATTAATTTACTTGAAAAGTGACTTGCTTAACAGATCACTAATGTGTAAGTTTAAAAAAAAATTGATATAACCCAATACATAAATCGTGTAAGTGCAAAATATAGAGGGTGTAAGTGCCTAGCATATGGCATGCAAGGCACACCTAAGAAAACTCCTAGATACTAAAGTAAAATTTAAATCGAATTACAAAAATAAAAAATTACAATTTATTTTTCTTATTATTTTAAACAAATTAATTCTCACACCCAATTTAGTTAGTATTTAACTATATGATTTAGGTTGTCTAAATTTGACCATTAGATTAGACTTTCATCATTATTGATTTGGACAAACATTTTTAATTCGACCGTATGAATTGAAGTAAAAAACTCGATGTCTAAATAAATTAAATTTATAATTTAAAGATGAAATAAATAATAATATAGTAAGGAATAAAAATAAAATTAAGCCCATTATTTACTTTACATGCAGACGTGTTGCTCTTCATACACAAAAATTAATCCAATTGGATTAGAGAGATAGGAAAGCAAGAGTGAGAGTGCAATGACTTGTATTTAATTTGCCCTTTCTTTTATAACTTTTTGGTTTGGAGTTTTCAAAAATATTTTTTTGAGTTTTCATTTTGTAGTTTTATATTTTTAGTAATTTTTTAAAATATTTTAATCATTTTTTTAACTTTTTAAATTACTAATTTTGATTTATTTAGAAAGTATAAAAGTTGTATATTTTTTTTAAAAAAAAATCATTGAATATAACAAAATATGAAAATGTACTAAATTTTTAAGTTTATCTAGATTGGGTGTATTTAAAAAACAAAATAAATAAATGAGTAAAATATTTTAAAAAATATTAAAAATTAAAAAATATGAAAAACAAAAAATTTAACGAAACAATGTGAAAGTTTTGAAAATCAATTGTGACTCGACATAAAAATTTGAACACAAATTCTCACATCATAAACAAAAAGAAACCTTAATACATTGTTGTTATTGTTACTGACCCAAAAAAAAAACAAAAACAAAAACAAAAATATATGAACTTTTACAATTGTTCACAACAAAGTTTCATATTTTGAAATCAATGCATAATAATCTCATTATCAATACTATAAATATACCATTTTCATTTTATATCACCAAAAATCATTCATTTATTAACATTTTATTCAATTATTCAGTACTCTTTATGAATTTTATTGTAGACAAAGCTTTTTCTACCGTTGCTATGGCAAATTGTAAAACTAATGGTAATTTCATGATCGAGTAAACCAATGGATGTAATCATCTCCACCAAAATTTCTACCAAGATTTTCAATTCCTTTTAGTTCTAAAAATTCATTGTTAATAAAAAGGATAAATTACAAATACACCCCCTGAGGTTTGCTTAAAGTATGATTGCCTACTATGATTTCAAAAATTACAAAAACCCTTGTCGATTTTTTATTTAATGTAATTAACTAAAAAAAATAAAATTCATAATTGCTCTCTAATATAATAATAAAATTACCTAAATTATTAATTGAAATATATTTCTAACATCATTAAAAATTATTAATTGACTTCATGATTTATTAATAAAAGGGACAATTTGTTACGAAATTAGAAACCTTAAGGGATGGAATGTAATTTTCAAAATCACAGGGGGTGATTCGTATTTTAATCAAATCTCATGAGGTAGATTTATAATTTACCCTAATAAAAATAAAGGTAAATTACACTGACACCTCCTGAGGTTTATGTTTATTACAATTTCCCTCTCACCTTTTGAAAATTACATCTCCCAGTGAGGGTTTAAAGTTTCATTCTGATTTCCCCCTCGAAATTTAATTTTTTAAATACCATTTTTCCCTCACTAGGTAATTGCATTGACACCCCTCATTTAAATTACAATCCCTTCATAAGGTTTAAAGTAGCATTACTAATTGCCTCGGTTAGTATTAGTTGGAAAAAAATTATTTGAAAAAAAATTAATTGAAAAGAAATTTCTTAGTAAACTTTTTAAATTTCTATTTAAAAACCAACCTAAGCTCATTTTTTGAATTTATGTTTTTTCCTCAAATTTACAAACTGAGACAACCATTTATAAACCAAAAAATTTTCAAATAAGGTTTATATTTAAAATTTTGTAAATATAAATTGAAAAATGAAAACGAAATGGTTATCAAACATGTTTCAGATAGTAAAAATGTCGTAAAATTAACAAATAATTAAATAATTTACCAACATAAGAAATGACTTATCAAAAGATTCTTAAGCTATGTATGGTTTGATTTTTAGAATTTTTTTTTCTAAAATCAAAAATTAATTTGGTTAAGAAATAAAAAATTAAAAAATAATTATCATTTTTATATAATTTTTATCTTTCGAGTGGTTAGAAATAATTTTTTACAAATTAAATTGAAACAGTCATACAATTATATATAACCTGCCCAAAAGTTAAAATAATAATTATTTTTTACCCTTAAATGATAATTATTTTTTATTTTTTATTTCTTAACCAAATTAATTTTTAATTTTCAAAATTTTTTTCTAAAAATCAAACCATACATAGCCTAAGAATCTTTTTATAAGTTATTTCTTACATTGGCAACTTATTTAATTATTTGTTAATTTTACAACATTTTTACCATCTAAGACTTGTTTGGTAACCATTTCGTTTTCAGTTTTCAATTTATATTTACAAAAATTTTAAAAACTGTCATAAAAACTTGTTTGATAATTTTTTTTGATCTATAAATGGTTGTCTTAGTTTGTAAATTTGAGGAAAAAAATATAAATTTAAAAAATGAGTTTACGTTGGTTTTTAAACAAAAATTTAAAAATTTTACTAAAAATTTTTTTTTTCAATGAATTTTTTTTTCCAACTAATACTAACCAAGGGGGCAATTGGTAATGTTACTTTAAACCTTAGGGAGGGGATTGTAATTTCTAAAATGTGAAGGGTATCAATGTAATTTACCCAATGAGGGCAAAATTGATATTTAGAAAAATTAAATTGCTAAGGGGGGAATCTGTAATGAAACTTTAAACCTCAAGGGAGGAGATGTAATTTTCAAAAAGTGAAGAGAAAACTGTAATAAACATAAACCTCAGAGAGTGTTAGTGTAATTTACCCTAAAAATAATTATAAAATTGATTTTCAAACATCATTAAATCTATTGGTGGTCCATTATTTTTAACCATAAGGTCAAATTTTGATTAACCTTTTTTCATAATGGGTAATAAGTTTTAGAGAAACTTACCTGTAGATCTTTATTGGTAGGCTTACTATTCAATAGTTCATATAATAATTAATGATGTTTTCTTCAAATATTATTAAAAAAAAGTCACTAATTGTTAATTTTCAACGATTGTTTACAAATTTTGTCACAAAAAATATTAGTAATTATAAGTTTTAACAACAATTTTAAAAATATCACAAAAAAGTCACTAATTTAGAACTTTTAATGACATTTTAAAATTTTCATCACAGAAAAATATCACTAATTGTATGTTTTAGTGACAATTTATAAAATTCGTGATAAAAAAAGTCAGTAATTGTTAATTTTTAGCAACATAAGTAAACAATCGTCACAAAAAATTATTTTTAGCGACTATTTTACTAGGACTTATTTTCAATAAAATTTGATAAGAATTAAGTCTAATTATTAAGACCAATTGATAATTTACCCTAAATGATATATCTATATAATAAGGGAAAAAAGTTTTTGAATTTGTCTCAAAATGCATCAAAAATACATTTTATTTCAACAGCTGAGATGATTTGTTTTTAACCATTAAGGCCCCGTTTGTTTGGGGTTATAGCAAGGGGATTAGGATTACTAATACCTTGGGACTAGTATATGGGGTGTTTGTTTTGAGAGATAGCCTTGGGACTAACTAATACCTTGGCATTACTAATACCTTGTTTGTTTTGAGAGATGTGGAGGGTATTACTAATACCTTGGTATTACTAATACCCTTGGGGAGGGGATTCATAGTGAGGAGGTAGAGATGGTATTAGAAAAATAGTGAGGGGATTAGAAATTTTTTATTTTTTATTTTTATATATTGGGAATTTTTTAAAATATTAATGCTTAATTTTTATATTTTTTATTTATTTTATTATTTTATATAAAAATAATTTAACAATTCATCACTATTAATCCTCACTATCAATCCCCTCACTAACAATCCCCTCACTATCAATCCCCTCCATTTTATCTCTGAAAACAAACGATCCTCACTAACAATCCCCTCACTATTAATCCCCTCACTATCAATCCCCTCCATTCTATCTCTGGAAACAAACAGGGCCAAAGGGCTGAGATGGTTTGTGATATTTTCAACATCCCGCCCAAACCAATCCTCTCTCTCCTGCACCCAAACATTATTTGTACACTTTCTCTCTCTCTAACTCCAACTTCTTAGGTCTCTCTCTCTCTCTCCCCTCAGAGATCTCTCTCTTCCTCTCCCTCCTCTCCACTCTCCACTCTCCACTGTCGCTTCACTTCCATCGTTGCGTCGCCTCCGATCTCCACCGAAAGCCACTCTTCTCCCTCCCAGATCTCAGATCGTCCTCCACCGTCGAGAGTTTGATGAGTTGGCCACTGTGTCTTCCCAAAGCAAACACAGAGAGATGGTGAAACTGTAAGTCTCCAATTTTAATTTGTTGTAAACTATTTTAATTTGTTGTGGTTGTGATTTCTGAAATGAAATGGGTTTGATAGGTTTGATGGATTTTGATTTCTGAAATTTGAAATGGATTTGATGGGTTTAATCCGCAGAAATCTGTAGAAATTCATATACTAGAGTATACTCTCTCTGTAGATTTGATGGGTTTTGATTTCCGGCTTTGCCATTTTCCGCTCATCCCCATGAGTTTAGTTTCTCTGTCTCTCTAGCATGAATATAGATATTCTCCATGAAATGGTATGCTCTTTTTCCACAATTGTTCATCTAGAAGAAATGTTCTGCAACTGATGATGAATATACACGATATACTTGGAAGTCTAGAATGAGTTAGATGACAAAAGGACAATACAAGTTATACAACTTCCAAATACATAACAGAAGGGCCCATTTGCACAACATGAGTACTGCTAATTTATATACAGACTATTTCCTACCACACTTTTTATGTCAGTTTTAACACGTGGAGGTAAGGTTGCGTACACCAACCCTTTCCCAAAGCCCGATAAAGCAGGAGTTTCATGCATTGGTTACACCATTTTTACTTTTTACGTCCTTAAATGTGGGATAAGTGTTAAAAATGTTAGGCTATTAAACTCTAAGCTAGCTTGGTTTTTAACAAAACCTTAAGTCGATATATACTCACAAAACAGTCATTCGTCGACCTAACTCTTGGAGAGAAAAGGAATACCATTTGTTGAAAATTGAACCAAGTCTTAAATGGCATATGATAAAGAGAATTAAGGCTAAACACCAAGCAGAATTTAAGCCAATATCTTTTTTATTTTTATTTTTTTTTTAATTGACAAGTGGAATTCAAATACCGTAACAATCCAGCAAATAGTAATGAACCAACATTTATATGGCCTGACACACAAAGCTACCTATGTTATTTGACTCATTCCAATGATTTAAAATCTCAATTGAAAGAATGATTTGCTTAGTTTCAACCATAAGGGATAGGATATGTGGAGATCTAAGTTCATTTTCCCCATGTAACGTCTTAAAGTACTTGGCCAACATAAATAAATAAATCATGGCAAGATCTAAGTTAGTTACGGACAAGAAGAATCATCCACTTAGAAATACAAGAGCAATGGAAAGTATGATTGCAGATAGTTGTGAGAATTCCACTCATGTCTTGCTCCAATCTCTCTGCAACAAAAGAGAAAAATAAGTGAAATCCAAACTGTAAAGCTACAGATCAACTTCATATTCCACAACTTCAAGTGGCTTGAAAAAACCTTAAATAAATCAATGTAGTTAATGAGGGAAACAGATTAGCAGGATTTTAAATAACCCTGATAAGGTTTGGATTGGGCCAAACAACTGCACTATAGAATTCTTAAATATCAATTCCTATACCAGCAGAGATCCCTGAGGTCTGAATAGAAAATACTAATTACTCTAAGTACATCACTAACCATGAAACAGAGTGCAAACCAATAGACCCCATTGCCTCTTAACCTGGAGGCAGATCCAAAAGTGAAAGGAGAAAATACCAGACAAAATAAAACACTCAGCAGATTACAGTTAATTCTTATTTTATTATTTCTTATCTATATAATAAGGGAGAAAGGTAGATAAATTTGAACTGAAAATTTAAATTAGGTTTAAATTGGGTTATCTTAAAAAAATAATCATGAAAGTGAATTTTGAGAAACAGAAGAAATAATGGGAGTGGTGTGATTTGTTCAAAAGCTAAAAAGAAGAGTTTTTTTATTAATAGAATTTTGACTTCAAATTCTTAAAATAAATTATATTTTTCAATTTTTACTTTAATTTTATTGGGGTGTATTTATGTTTGGGTACTTTTACAAAATTCATTTCAAATCAATAAATTCGATAAATTACATTTTAAATCAATATCTTTAAATTTAATTATATTTTAATCTTATAATTAATATAGACACGGATATACATTTTTAAACCTCCAAACCAACCTTAGGGAGAAGGGATTTTGAATTTGTGTGAAAATGTATCAGAGATACATTTCAATTCAACGGCTGAGATGAATTGTTTTTAACCATTAAGGGCTGAGATGCTTTCTAATATTTTCAATTCCCGCCCAAAACAATCTCCTTTCTCTCTTGTGTTCCACCCGCTCCAAACATTATTTGCACACTTCTCTCTCTTTCTCTCCAACTTCTCAAGTCTCAAACTTTGTCCTCAGAGATCTCTCTCTTCATCTCCCTCCTCTCCACCATCGAGTCGTCTCCACTGTCACGCTGCTTCCGATCTCCTCTCCAACTTCCCAGGTCTCAAACTCTCTGTCCTCAGAGATCTCTCTCTTCCTCTTCCTTCTCTCCACTGCCGCTCCGCTTCCACCATCGCGTCGTCTCCACCGTCGCGTCGCCTCCATCGTCGCGTCGCCTCCAATCTCCATCGACAGCAACTCTTCATCTCTTCTCCCTGTTAGATCTCAACCCACTACGGCACCTCCGTCCTCTATCATAGAGAAACCGTAAATCATCTATACCCATCTCTGATTTTTATTTTTTATTTTTTGAATAAGGGAGAATAGTTTTTTTTCTTCTTCTTCTTCTTCTTCCATTAATATTTTATAGATTACCATGTCATATTGTTGATTATGGTTTCATGTCTATAAATTGTGAACAGCTTTTTTTTTTTTCTTCCATCTTTCTGTATCATTAATTTACATGATTTTGTTAGTTTTGTTAAGCCCAATTAGAAGAAAACATGTATCATCATCAATTCATATATTTATGACAGTTGGTATGGAGATTTGGATTGAATTAAGAATATAATTTTCATAGTGTCAGTTTTTTAACTTAGTTTTGACAGTTTGGAGTTTATAAATTCAGATTCTTTGAAATAAGCCATTTCAAAGAAGCCATTTTAAGACAATTTTTTTCTTCTGATCTTAGTTTAAAACAGTTTGTCCTAATTTGTGTACTGACTTTTTTTTTTTTTTTTTTGAACAAGGTGTACTGACTTTAATTTGTGTGTATTAGATACGATTGTGTGTATTATATATGGATGTTTGTATATAATTTCAGAGATTGATGTATATATATGTATGATTATGTATCGGCGTTGGTCGCCCTTTAAATTTAGGTATTTGCTTCTAATTCCTCTCTCTCTCTCTCTCTAAAAATTGTTGAGGAAAATGGATTTGGGAGGGTTCTTCAAACCCAAAGATGGAAACACCCATCAAAATTCTTCAATTGATAAATTGCCATGTACACTGTTTTCTCTCACTTCTTTATTATTTTACTGTCTGATTTAAGTTGAAAATGTGGTGTCATTTTCATGTTGTTTGAATTGAATTTGTTGAAATTCATGTTAATTAATGTTTGTTCAGCTGTATTTAGGTGAATTTTCCTTACACTTCAACAATTAGCTTTGAAGAAGAACTACAACAAGAATAACAATTAGCTTATATCACAATGGCTTTGTTGACAAATAGGGTTCTGTCATTAAAGAATAGAGAGATGAGCTCTTGCCAAATTTTGGCATTGTTATAATTTCGCACCAAAAAATAGCACATGAATTGGAAGTGTTGTTGTCAAATTTTGGCTTTCGCATGAAGGGGAAGCACACTATTAGAGTTGCTCTAACATGCAATTTCCATGTCATTTGAATCTTTAAAACTGCTTTGCCACATTACTAAGTATTTTTTTTTTTATTGTGGGGTATAGGTTATTTGAGAAAATGGACAGAATTGACATTTTTTTTATGGTGTTTCTTTTGATAAATGTGTATGAATGTGCACTAAATCTGAGCATGTTAGAGCATCTCCAATGGTGAACTTCTCTTTTCACCAAATTTGAGTAAAAAATGACTCATTTTCTCAATTTGATATCAGTTGCTCCAACTGTGTATAAAAATCCCGTGGGTTGACCGGTAAAGCCAATTTTTTTTTTTTTTTGAACTGTTTGAACCTACCTATTTGAACTGTTTGAACCAGTTCGCAGGCCAATTTTTGCATGCACTGGTCAACCGTTGGTCATCGGTGGTCGACCAAGGGGTCGACTAGGTGGTCATCCAGGTGGTCGACCACCATGTGTAAAATTCTCAAGCTTTTCTGCTTTAACGGTCACGCACAGTAATTTGATGAAATCTGTATTCTGTTCCCAGTTTGATGGTTTTTTTGTTCAATTCTGAATTTGATACCAGTTTGGTGAAACCGTTGGAGCTTCAAAAAGTGTCTTTTTCACCAAATTTCAAATTTGATGCCAAGTTTGCTGAACCGTTGGAGATTGTCTTAATGAACAGATTTAAGCATCCATTTTATGAAGTTTTAATACATATCGGAATGTATTATCAAATATGTAAAACAATTATATGTATCTGTTTACATGTGGTATAATCATAATAAGTTGCAAGTCTTCCCATTTAATAACTTCTGCTGTGGGCAACTTATTTATGGCCTTAATTGGTTCGATATTAGTGTATTAGTTGTGTAGTTTCAGAAATTAAGAGGACAAATTATCTCTTTATTTGAATTTATGTTTGAATCAGATTTTGTTTCTTTTGTTATATAGATTACCATGTCATATTGTTGATTATGGTTTCATGTCTATAAATTGTGAACAGCTTTTCTTTTCTTTTTTCCTTCCATCTTTTTGTATCATTAATTTACATGATTTTGTTAGTTCTGTTAAGCCCAGTTAGAAGAAAACATGTATCATCATCAATTCATATATTTCTGACAGTTGGTATGGAGATTTGGATTGAATTAAGAATATGATTTTCATAGTGTCAGTTTTTTAACTTAGTTTTGACAGTTTGGAGTTTATAAATTCAGATTCTTTGAAATAACAGAAGTAATGGGCTTCGTCTGTATTTATATTCTGTTTTAGACAATATTGGTTCTGGCTCGCATTTGTTATTATTCTTATTTTTTTTTTGATGTTTTATTAAGATAATTTGTGTGAATAAGCCATTTTAAGACAATTTTTTTCTTCTGGTCTTAGTTTAAAACAGTTTGTCCTAATTTGTGTACTGACTTTTTTTTTTTTTTGGAACAAGGTGTACTGACTTTAATTTGTGTGTATTAGATAATTAAATGTGTTATATATAGATATATATTGGTTTCTAGGTGTGGGTTTGGGATGGGTGTTAGTGTCATACTCTAAAGATTTGTTTGGATCATATTTTCATGAATTGAATGATTTATATTATAGGATTCGTTGAGTACATCATTTGCTAAAAAATCAAGTTAATGGAATAAATATAGACTCATGATCAAACTTCAATCAAAATCATATTAACTATTTATTTTTTTTAAAACATAAACATAATCTTATTATAAATTATAAATATATAATTAATCTGAATTATTTAATAAATCTACTATGCACTCATGTACAGCACCAATCCCAAATTCGTGTAGGTGTATGTAAGTGTGTGAGAATAATCTAAGACACATATTACACAGTGTGTGTGAATCTAAGACACATACATTATTATTATTAATATTATTATTATTATTATTATTATTATTATTATTATTATTATTATTATTTTAATAGTTGGGTTTTGATTGTTATGAAATAGGATGATGAGTGACCATAAGGTGGAGAAGTTCTCTGTGGATTTTCATGGACCCAAAGACAATAAATCATCTATACCCATCTCTGATTTTATTTATTTATTTATTTATTTTTGAATAAGGGAGAATGGTTTTTTTTTTATTTTTTATTTTACATTTTGTTTGAATGGTTGAGATTTTTTTATTTTTTGAATATGGGAGAACGGTTTTTTTTTTTAAATTTATTTTTAATTTTACATTTCATTTGAATTTTCCTGTTTAAGTCATTTTATATTTGAATTTTACATTTTATATTTTCCCTTATTATATAAATTCAAAAACCCTCTTCACTTACTTGACAATATGTTAAACATGTTTTTTTATTTTATTTCACTGTTTTTGTTGAATTTTCTTTCTTTTGGGTCAAAAAATAAGGTTTTGTTAAAGTTTTCATTGCCTAAGTTGCAATACATTTGCATAAGTTTTTTCTTGAATGACCTTATCTTATTTTTCTTTTCTTTCTTTTTGGGCCCATTATTTTATTATTGGTATTTATTGCAGAGGTGCAATTTTTTAATGGACCTATTTTGAATGAAGTAACTTTGCATACATTTTGGTGATTTTTTATTATAGAGCCAATGCAAATAATGCTTATTTTGAAATTTGTCTAGGAACATTTTGTTTTGCTCTGAAGTCTATTGTGTAGTGTTCTGCTTTGCTTAATTTGATGGAAGGGTTGTGATGGTGAGATAGTGGCAAATGGTTGTGTTCAGGAAATACTGTATGAAATTCTGTCACAATTGATTCTTATGCTATGAATGAGAAGAATATACAAATAAAGCATTGATTTTGATGATTGCACATCAATGTTTGTATGCATATTTTTGTACATGGTGCAGCTCAATTCTACAATATTTCATGTATTTAGAACTAGAAAGACAGGCCCAAATAGTTGTCCTGAAAAATGTATTAGGTTCGAGAGAAGGTTGAGAATTAGAAGAAGTAGAAAGTGATTAAGCATAATATTATATTGTGAATTCAATAGTTTTAAACTGCACTTATCGTCAGATGATTATGTAATAAGAAAATAAAGGGTTGTTATCACTGTGGGCATTCTGGGGGATATGTTGGGTGTTTAGTTCTGTCATTGCAGTAATCATAGTACATATAATTGTGCTTTATGACTTGATGTCTTCTTTCTTGGTCAGGAGACAGTTGCCAGTAATTCTTTCCATTCCACTAGAACTTGGAAGAATTGCATGATTTTCTGTGAGAGCTATCATAGGGGCATCCGTCAATGGCAAAGCCCTGGAAGTGACTTATAAATGGTGCATGAGCCCAAATGATTTTAGTTTTTCGACCATTCGTGGCCCAACTATCTCCGTCCCATATAGTTGCCATTAGTTGCATTGGTTGTGTTGGGAAGCCAACTCCATCGCGTCTGTTCTTGAAAACTCGAATGGGATATTCATTAACAAAATAACTATTGGGGGGAAAGGCGATTAACAAAATAAGTTAGAACTGTAACAGATTGTGATTTATGGAGTGTGATATCATTTTCAATTTCGATGCTTTTGCTGTTTTCAAAAACAAAAATAATGGAAAGTTTAAAAATATCAAAATAAATGAATAAATAAATTTCATCTTTGTGTAGACATATTTAAAAGACAACTTAAAAATGTTTCCTTAAAACAGGGTATTTTCAATTTTCATATATAATGATTTTATTTCTTTTGAAAATAGCTAGCTTTCAGAAGCAATTTGTGGAATAAGTTTATTTTTCAAATTGGAATGCGTTTAGGTAGTTGCCTTACACTATTTGATGTTGGTTCCATAAGATTTTGTAAGTATGGAAGTCCGCGGTTGGATCAAACCATACATGGATCCTCTGCTCTCTACCCCCTTTTCCTTTTAAAAGGCATTAAATGCGGACTCGATGGGCTTTTTTTCTGTTGCCCAAAAACTCAAAATCCAATTCACTATCTTCCGATTTCAACTGCCAAAAGAAAGAAAAAAAAAAAAGGATTTACATTATGTTATCAGTGACACCTTTTTAGCAGGAGTTTCTTGCACTGGATCGGCTTTTTTTTTTTTTTTGTCAGTGATAACCTATACCAAGGAGCACGAATATATATGTAAATGTGAACTTACATAGAAGGCTGTTACGACTCCTCCGGAGTCATATGGAAGAACCCAAAAGTATAATTCAACTTGGATTTAATTCCAGATCCTGGTTGGTGAACAAACATCATTGTCACAAAGAATAAATCTTGGCTCTATATATTATAGCTTGGTTAACAGCTAAAATTTGAACACACTTTCAAAATATGCTATGAACTAAGACACAATCTATTTGAAACAAGTTGATGAGCTTTACTCTTCCATTATTTGTTTGTTTGTTTGTTTTTTCTTCGTATTTTAATTACAACATGGAATATTTTGGTGATTGTACACTTAGAAAAGCTTGAAAATAGGTGTGTTATTCTATAATTTTTCTTTTTGGATGATTATTCAATAGTCCTAGAGTATTCTATAATTTTCTATTTTTTTGAAAGAATGTATATTTGAGGAAAGAAATGGAGATTATGAATGAGATAAATGGAAAGTGAAAAATTTAGTAAATTCAGTTTACATAGCACCTGATATGTAATTTCAATAATAAGGAAATACCGCTATGTACTGAGTTGGACTTATCAGATAATTTTAACGAGTGACAAAAAGTGGGGTAAGAGACGACCACTGGCTTCATCGAGAGAGAGCCCGATTTCTCTGCCTTGATACATGTATAAGACTTGATCTATGCAAAGTAAATTTTTGTAGCTAAAATTTGTACATATAAAAGGCTCTGATCTATCCAAATTGATGATCATGATGAAGAGGTTGAAGAGTGTGGCAAAGAGGTCGAAGAAGTACTTGGAAGAGGCACATACAACTCTGTTTTATTTTTAATTTTTTGATTTTTTTTTTTTTTTTGATTTTTTTTTTTTTTTTTTTGTGATGATGATGAATGGATAGAATTTGGTGATTATGTTGTTGTTAATGAACAAATAGGATTAGGTACGTGTTTGGGTATGATTTGGATTGGTGTTTGTGTTTCCAAACTGATGAGCAACTTTGTGTTTGTGTTACGAAGGTAAGAATGAAAGGAGATGTGAAGTTGTTAAAAAATTAGTAGAGCAACTTTATTGAAATATTTAGGTGGGTTGAAAGAGCGGTTTTTTTTTTTTTTTTTTTTTTTTTTTGACTCATTTTGTAGTATGGTATACAAGCTAATCCTTGGGTTTGAAATAATAATTCATCCTCATGAAATGGTTTTCAAATGGTTTTTAAGATATTCTTAAGTGATTTTTCAAATGGTTTTCAATGTTTCATTATGTTGGATTTGTGTTATTATTATTATTATTTTTTATATATTTTTGTTGATTACGTTGTGTTTCTAAGATTTCGGTTTCGATTTGTGTTTGTGTTTCTAAGATTTCTGTTTGATTTTGTGTGATTAGGTATGCATTCAATGGAACCACAGAAAAAGTTGGAAACAAAGCTTAAGAGACACAAAGCATTGGAACAAAGCATTATTATGTTTCTTTTCAATCAAAGCAAAAGAGACCCATCAATTTGGGTTTGTTTTTCTAAGATTTGGATTTGTATTTGTTTTTCTAAACCTTAAACTGATGTGTTTGTGTTGGATTTGTGTTTTTAAACCTTAAACTGATATGTATTTGGATTTCTCTTTCTTTTTTTGTGTTCTGTTTCTTTCTTCATTTTTTTATTTATGCATCTTTCAATTTATATGGGTTCGTGTTAAGTTATGTTATGTATTTGGGTTGGTGTTTCTAAACCTTAAACTGATATATATTTGTTTTTCTTTTTGTCTTTGTCGGTAGGGTCTTGATATTGGTTTGTGGAAATTTGTTGTCATTTGTTTGGGTCTCAACATTTTCCTTTTTATTTTTTTTTCTTCAACCCGCATGTCTCTCATGGGTCATTATTTTTGTTTCATTTTATTTTATTTCTATAATCCAATTTAAATTTTCACTCATAATTCATGGACTATTTCTTCATCCCTGTTGAAGACATGGTGAAGAAATTGAAAAGAAATAGAGTAAGAAAAGAGATAGTGGTCGGTTTTCTTAATTGTGTTGCGCATTCAAATGCTTGGCCACTATCACATCTTTATTTATTTTATGAGCTATTCAAATTGTGTTAATATGTTATTATTTTTTTTCAATAGGAATGCAAAATGTGTTGATATATTATTATTATTTTCAATAAGAATGCAAAATGTGTTGATATATTATTATTTTTTTCAATAAGAATGCAAAAAAAAAAAATGTGAAAGACAGACCCCGCAAAGGACTGATAGCTACTTCTTCCTACCGACAAATTGCTTGGATTGTTAATGGTATTTATTTATTATTTATTATTTAGTAAAATACGTAAAAGATCTCAGATTGTTTAGATTGAAAACATGCAAATAGTTTAGATTGAAAATAAATCAGAAATTTAATATTTAAATTTATAAAATTAAAAACTCAATAGTTTATTTTGTTACAACTATTAAATTTTAATTTTTTTTTTTTGGTTAATTTTTCTTAAATTTTAATGATACCTAAAATTATTTAAACAAAATTGGCTTATGTGTGGTGGCAGCATACACTATTTCTAATATATTCATGTTCCCCATGATTAATTAAATGTTGAGGATGCATTAAATTAATTAATTAATTGACATTATACGTAGAAATTATAACTATATTTTAATCTCAACATTATTTACACCATTATTTACGCCGTGCCCTTTAGGCACGGACATACGCTACTATATATATATTTTATAAAAGTCTGATGGACACTACATGCTTACATTACATGTGGCGTCACGGTTATCAGAAATTGCCTTTGAATATTTTCTTAAATTTTGGAATTACTTTACTAAAATTTAGAATTTGAAACAAACGATCTTATTTTACAAATTTTCGAAAAATAGTTAATTTTTTAAGTTAATTTAATATTTTCCCTTACTAAAAACTTACCTTAGATTTATTTTTTCCAAGTTGCTAATGATATCTTCTTAAAACAGCTCCTCAATTATGAATTACATTTTTAATCATCCCCTTAAAAGCTATTTCAATTGCTAAAAGGAAAATAAAAATATGAAATTTTTTTCTATAAATTCCATCCTGAGGAATATTGATTCGTTTAGTCCCAAGAATTTTTTTATAGACCAATTGGTCCTGTTAATTTTGAAAATGTAGATTTAATATATTTATTTCAATATTGAATTTACTATTATACCCTCATTTCTATTATATTTCCTTCTTCTTCTTTTTTTTCCTTTTGTGCTAGAAAGGTAAGACACATAACTTATGAGAATTAAATTTGGGATGAATTTTTTTATGACAATATTTTTTATTTGGAATGACTTCAAATGTGACATTATTCAAATATTTCAAAAGAATACAAAAATGACTTGAAATATGAGATTTTTCAAACATTCCAAAATGATGTGGGATTCTTCAAATATTTCAAAAGGAGTACAAAAACTCTTTAGTAAATTTTGGACAAATGTATAATTTCAAACTGTAGCACTCTAATATAACACTCAAACATAATACTCCAATGTAACACTAAAATAAAAAAAAACTCCTTAATGTATTTTTTCTAAACATAAATTCTAAAAAAACTCCCTAATGTACTTTTTCCAAACATAACACTACAATGCAACACTCTAAATGTATATTTCAAACTATGAGTGTTATGTTTGAGAAAAGTGTATTACGTTGGAATGTTATATTTGAGATTACATTGATTGAGGTGTTACTTTTAGAAAAAGTACACTAATTAGCTTTTTTGAAGTATTACCTTATTACGTTTGCAAAAAGTACATTAAGAAATTTTTTAATGTGCTATATTGCAATGTTATATTAGATTGTTACATTCTTATTTGTAATATGGAATTTGTTATAGAATGAGAGAAAATTCAAAATATCGATTGTATGGATTACCCAATTGTGTAATTGTGTAATTTCATATTTAGAGAAATTCATTTTATCCCTCTAACGCCCTCAAAAATAGTACATATAAACCCACATTCTTATCATGCATAAATGTAAGAGAGTAAAGCATATTTCCATTCATCAGAGTATTCATAACAAAAGTATTACATGTTGACAACAAAAGTAAATGCCCTACGGGCTTATAACTTTCCAAGTCAACACTTGGGTACAACAAAAGAAGAGTTCTAACTCTTTATACAAAATAAGCCATTGACTTGATTTACATGTAATACAAAAGCAACAAAAGAGTCGTTCAGCCTCTAAGCCTCCTAAGCTATGTCCATGGAGGTAGCATATCACCGAACCTGAAAATGATATTCCATATAAGGTGAGCCAAAGCCCAGTAGAGATATACTAAACCAATAATGAGCAGTAACTAAAATATTAGCATTTGATAAATGGTTAACACTTGTAAACCAACTTACAACACTTTCCAGTTCAATGACAAATACAACTGTTTTCCACTTCCACTTTACTTATCAAATTCAGATTCATAAACATGGCTCATTATCTAGCCCAACAATTTCATGAGACTACAACCCGTATCAAAATACTTCCATTATCCATAATTCAATTGAGACTACATCTCATATTAAACACTTCCATACTTCAATTATCTACGTTATGCAAACGTAATCAAGATTTTGGAACTTTCATCCTGGACACTCCGGCCAACTTAGTTACCAATGGAGTCCATTCCCTATCTCCTCCCAAACAGGTTTGAGAGTACATCCCCTATTTCCTCTCAAACCATGGAGTGCATCCCCTATCTCCTCCCAAACAATATACATATACAATGTATTTAAACACTCATCATATACAATGATCAATCAATACACATATTTGATGCATTACCCCAACCGTCATATTCAATGACATATTCAATGTGATTAGTTTCACTTTTCCCTAATCAACATACAGTGTCTACAACAATCAAGACTATCCTCCACCGATAACCCAAAACAGTTATCTCTAAACAGATAATAAATTTATCAAATAGATAAGATATCAACATTTTCATAGGTGAGTGATTTATTTATCCAACTACACCATTCAATCTCACAATTTCCCAATTTCATGATTTCCAACTCAATTTCACATTTTCACGATTTCTCAAATTAATTAGTCACATTTAGGTTTTTCTCCCTTTTTCCCAACATTAGCCCTAAGGCTCATTTCCATCAATTCAACAACAATAATTCCATTTTTCATAGTCCCACATACACATGGATTTTAATATTTGAAAACCCCTTTTTATAACTTTAAATCAACCCTAACTTTTCCAAAATTGCCATAACCCACCATTTATACAAAATACATAATATCTATGTCAAAACCCATAGAGAGGAGTAGGTTATCCCTACCTCGAAGTTAGAAGCCCAAAGGAGTAGATGAAGAAAACTCAAAGTGCTCCAAATCCACGATTTTTTCAGATTAAAGTGAAGCTCACACCACCCTCTATCTTTCTTACAAAGAGATTAGAGTAGAAACACTCTAGAAGTAGATGAAATCTTAAAAAGAGAGAGTGTGTAAAGAGAGATGCAATCGGGGCCAGGGTTTGAGCAAAGAAGATGATGAAAAAGTGAAGTGTAACCCGCTGCTACCAACTGATATATTCGAGGCTCACTCGAGCGAAGGAGTAGTCACTCGAGCGACCAAACACAAAGAAATCTTGCTCGAGCGCAGAAAGCCTCGCTCGAGCCAACAATTCGAAGCTTCAGGTCTGCAACCCAGAAGCACGCTCGAGCATAAGAATGCTCGCTCGAGCGAAGAAACCCAAAACATACAGCTCGCTTGCTCGAGCGAAAGAAAGCTCGCTCGAGCCAAGAAATGCAACCTTCAGGTCCAAAACCAGACGCAGACGCAAGCTTGAGCGCAAGACTTCTCGCTCGAGCCACCAGACACAACACTCAACTCTCGCTTGAGCGAAGGAACCCTGGCTCGAGCGAATGAACTAAAACACAGAGCTCGCTCGAGCAACAAAAGCCTCGCTCGAGCGAAGACACCAAAATCTGAGCAGCAACAATTTGTTTCAAAACACACCCAACCTGTAACAAACCTGCCCAAAACATCCTAAAACTCAAATATAAGGAATAAAAGGATGGAAATGCAACATACACAACGACAGACATCCACGGAACCTAGTTCGGAGTACAACAACAAATGGAGGGAAAACCGAGATCACTATAATCCCTAAAAAATTAAACTTAAACATATAAGTGACAACATTTTTGTATAATTTCGACTTTAATGAAACTTTTGGGTTCATAAGAGAAAAAAAAGACTAACAATTAATGAAATCACACCTCGAGATTTATTAATGCTTCACCCTAAAAATCTTTGTCATTAAATTAATTTCATAATGTTTTTCCATTCTTACGAAAATTCTTGTGCTAAACGTTAAATGCCCATGTGTATTTTATACCCATGGTATTTATTGGAAAATACCTTCGACCCCCAGTGGGGGTGACCCCACCACCCCCACTATTTTTTGATTGATTCAAAACTGTTTTTTTTTTTTTTTTAGTCTTGCTGTGAGAGTGCCCCCGTGGAGGCGGGCGAGGCGGGGGTCCCAGCACTGCTGGTATTTATTATGTGAACTTTTATATAAAAATAAAAAAGAAATAGTGAAATTGATCCATGCACGGCAAGTTTGCCAACTATCTGCCTAAAAGTATTGACAATTTATATTCACATTTTATTTTAGGACTCTCGGAAGGTCCAATATAGCGGATTTAACCCCACGGGTTGGTCTAGTAGTATAGATTTAAGACTTAGAAATTTGTTACTCTTTAAATTTCAAGTTTGAAATCTCTTAAATATTATTAATTTTGTGTTGAATCAATCTATACAAAGCTTTATTTTTGCTCTAATTGGGGCATTGCTAATGGAAGGTGGAATTGATTCCTTAGGGATTAATGGAGGTGTGCACAAACTGATTTAGACACCTTGAATCACCAAAGAAAAAAAAGAGCCAATTTATAGGCTCTCAGTGAGTTTATTTTATTGATCAAATAGTTTAATTTCTCAAAATGATTTCCTTCCATATTATTATCTATACCCTTTATATTTTATTTTGTTGGCTCCGCTCTAGACCTACAATGATAATTTAAATTATTCATCTCATATATCTAGCAAAAGAAATGAATTATTTAAAAAATCAATTTCATTGAACACTATTAGACATATGAAAAAAATTATATTTTGTTTTTCAAAATATATGACAATTATGCCTTTTAAAACTTAAACTATTCATTTTATAAAATAAATGTGATTTATTTAATTATTCATTAATATCCTATATAATTATTTTTTACATAGACGATCTTTACCGTGAGCTTAAACAAATAAACGGTTCAAATAATCGTTGTGGGCTTAGAGTGGAGTCTACAAGAATGAAATAAGAGGATATTAGTAGGAAGATAAGTCATTTTCACGGGGAATGAGCTATCCTCCATACTTTAATCTCTATATATCCTTCCATATCTCTCTTGTGGACTCTAACCTGAACTAACAAAAAGAGTTGAGGTAGACAATTTAAATCATCAATGTGCATGTGTCTCAAATAAGGCCCACAAAATGAGTATAGAGAGGTATGGAAGATTATCCAATTAGTAAATTAGTAAGTTAGATTTCAATGAAATGATCACAATTGTTTTATTAATTTAAACACAAAACCTTCTAACGTTCTCACTGTTTTAAGAGACAAATAGATAAATTATTGGACTAATCGTTCATTCCTAAATCCTTACGGTAAGTTAATTAATATTTTTTGTTTTGGTTTAGTGGTTTAGGAGTGGAGTGGGACACCATCAGGCTTGGTTTGGGTATAACTTATTTTTTGATTTTTTAATTTATTATAAAAAAAATGTTAAAAAGTAATGAAATAACATGATCAAAATTAATAAGTTAATAAATTACTTATTTTTTGTGGTGCTAGAAGTGACCTAAAATAGAATATGAAAAGTATGAGATTCATTTAGCTTGGTTTTGAAAGGTAAAGTTTTTAAAAGAGTTTTCAAAACTTAAAAATTTATTTGATTGTATATTTTGAAAATAGTTTTGTAATTTTATAATTTCAGACGATTTTTTTTTTTTAATTGAATAGATATGTGTAACAGAAAAAATATTTGTTTAGTTATATATTTTGAAAATAGATTTATAAATTTGTAATTTGAGATGATTTAGTTTATTTAGTTGAATAGATGTCTTTGAGAGAAAAAATAATTAAACGATAGGGCAAATTACACTAATAGTCCCTATAGTTTGGAGCTCGTGTCACTTTGGTCCCTAACTTTTCAATTGTGACACATTTGATCCTGAATTTTGAATCTTGTTTCAAATAAGGACAATTGAAATATCATTGCTTAATTTCAAGGGCAAAATCGTCAATTTCATAAAATATAAATTAAATTTGACAAAAATAAATACCAAAAAATATTTTTAAATTTTTAAAAATTATTTCTACACACTAAAGATAAAATTATGTAAAATTGATAAATCTTTTAGACATTTATTTATTTATTTTACTAAATTAATTTTTATTATGTGTTTGGATGATGATCATGTAATGGATGGTTATTAAGATTTTAATGTGTAATCTATATATTTAATATATAAAATATTTTTGGTTTTGGATTTTTTAATTTAATGGATTGGTTTAATAATTATATCAGAATTGTTGCCACATTTGACTTTTGAAAAAATAGAAACTAATTTAATGAAAATAAAAATAACTACTCATTACATGACCATCATCCACACATATCATAAAAATTAATTTGGTAAAAATAAATAAATAAATGTCTAAAAAAATTATCAATTTTACATAATTTTATTTTTAATGGGTAGAAATAATTTTTAAAAATTCAAAAATATTTTTTGACATTTATTTTTGTCAAATTTAGTTTATATTTTATCAAATTGACAATTTTGCCCTTGAAATTAAGCAATGATATTTCAATTGTCCTTATTTGAAACAAGATTCAAAATTCAGAGTTAAATGTGTCACAATTGAAAAGTCAGGGACCAAAGTGACATAAGCTCCAAATTATAGGGACTATTAGTGTAATTTGCCCTAAATGATATGTAGGATAGGAGAGAATGAGAGAAAAAAGTGATTGTTTAATAACACTTACGTTTTTAGTTTTCAGTTTATATTTACAAAAATTTTAAAAACTGTTATAAAAACTTGTTTGGTAAATATTTTGGTTTATAAACCAGCGGTCTCAGTTTATAAATTTGGCCAAAATTTGTAAACTCAAAAAATGAGTTTACGTTTTCAGTTTTCAATTTTTTTTTTTTTTTTTTTTTTTTTTTTGACTACCCACCACTCGCCACCATTTTCCACTGCTGTCTTCCGCTACCACCGCCCTCCACCACCGTTTTCTGCCGCCATCTGCCACCACTTTCCACCACCATCTTCTGCCGCCACTACCACCCGCCACCACTTTCTACCACCATCTTTCGCTGCCACCACCTGCCATCTACTACCACTTTCAACAATCGTCTTTCGTCGCCACCACCCGTCACCTACCACCACTTTCCACCACTGTCTTCCGCCGCCACCACTCGCCACCACCCGCCACCACAATCTTCTGCCACTACCACCTACCACTACTTTCCACCACCATCTTCCGCTGCTACCACCTGCCACTAGTTTCCACCACCGTCTTTCATTGCCACCACCTGCCACCACTTTCCACTACTGTCTTCCGCCGCCACCACCCGCCACCACCATCGTTCGCTACTACCACCCGCCATCACTTTCCACCACCATCTTCCGCCGTCACCACCTACCACCTGCCACCACTTTCCACCACTGTCTTTTGTCGCCACCACCCGCCACCTGCACCACTTTCTACTCTAGTCTTCGCCGCCATCCGCCACCACCTGCCACCACTTTCCACCACCATCTTCTGCCGTCACCACTCATCACCACCTGCCACCACTTTCCACCACCGTCTTCTGCCACCACCACTCGCCACTGCCACCACTTTCACCATCTACCACCACTTTCCACCACCGTCTTCTCTCGCCACCACTGCTCGACTTTCCACCATTGTCTTCCGCCACCCACCACTTTCCACCACTTTCGTCTTCCGCCACCACCCTCTATCACGTCTTCTACCCACCACCCCACCGCTATTACCCATCACCGCCACCCTCACTTGCCACTACCACTTGCCACCACTGCTACGACTTTCCACCATTGTCTTCCGTCACCACCACTTGCCACCACCCACCACTACTGTCTTCCGTCACCACCACTTGCCACCACCCACCACTACCGTCTTCCGTCGCCACCCACCCGCCATCATCGTCTTCCGTTGCCACCATCCGCTACCACGCATCACCACCAACCACCCGCTACGTTACCACTCGCCATTTCTCATTCTTTTAGTTTATATTTTTTAAAATTTTTAAACATTTTGTTCAAACCAAACGCGTTTGTAGTTTATGTTTTTCTAAAAATAAACAAAAATCAGTTTATAAAATTTTTGTAAATATAAACTGAAAACGTAAGTATTACCAAACATGTATTTCATATATATGTAAGATATAAGAGAATGAAAGGGAAAAAAAAAAGATTTAAAAAATTTTAAATAAACAAATTTTAAATTTTGATCTCTCAAAAATTGAATTGAAAACTAAACCAAACAATCGTTGGTGACGTGGTTGATCATCTTGACATGATCACCGGGCATAACCATCTTCGACTCCTCATCCTTATCATTCATGATAAAGGTTACCTTCTCGGTCACATCAGTAGTCCTCATGTAAAATTGAGGCCTTTAACCCGCGAAAAACGGAGAATGCCTCACCACTGTTGGTGATGGTGGTGGGTGGTGGTGGCAGAAAACAGTGGTGGAGGGCGGTGATGGCGGAAGACGGCGGTGAAAAATGGTGGCAGGTGGTGGCGAGTGGTGGGTGGTCAAAAAAAACGTAAACTCATTTTTTGAGTTTACAAATTTTGGCCAAATTTATAAACTGAGACCGCTGGTTTATAAACCAAAATATTTACCAAACAAGTTTTTATAATAGTTTTTAAAATTTTGTAAATATAAACTGAAAACTAAAAACGTAAGTGTTATTAAACGCCACCTTAATGTATGTAAGATATAAGAGAATGAAAGGAAAAAAAAAAAGATTTAAAAATTTTAAATAAACAAATTTTAAATTTTAATCCCTCAAAAATTGAATTGAAAACTAAACCAAACAACCGTTGGTGACGTGGTTGATCATCTTGACACGATCACCGGGCATAACCATCTTCGACTCCTCATCCTTATCATTCATGATAGAGGTCACCTTCCCGGTCACATCAGTAGTCCTCATGTAAATTGAGGCCTATAACCCGCGAAAAACGGAGAATGCCTCCCACCTTCTTCCTTCTTCAACACATACACAGTCGCTTCAAACTTCGTGTGGCGTAATAGTCGAGTTTCGCCAAAACCATCCCTCTCAATATCGGCCTTTTGAATACCTCTCAACAACAAACCCACATTATTACCACCATAGCCTCATAAAGAATCTTCTAAAACATCTCAACCCCACGGTATGGTATTCCTAGTATCCTTCAAACCCACTAAATCTACCATCTCACCGACCTTAATCATACCCTTTCGACCCTCACGGTGGCAGATCCCACGACCCGTAATCGAAAACACATCCTCAATAGCTAATAAAAAGGGCAAATCAGTTTGTCTTTGGGGAATTGGGATATAACTATCAACAGAATCCATTAACTCATAAATCTTATCAACCCATTGATTTCTCTCCCCCCCCCCCCCAATCCCCCTTTTAATACTAGGGTTTGCCATTAAAGCTTCTAAAGCTAAAAGAGCCGAACCAGATATAATCGGAACATCATCACCAGGAAATTCATAAGAAGATAAGAGTTCACAAACCTCCAATTCGACCAATTGAAGCAATTCCTCGTCATCGACCTGGCCTTGTTTGTTGAGGACCACAACCATGTTGGGGACTCCGACCTGTTTGGCTAACAAAATGTGTTCTTTGGTTTGGGGCATGGGTCGGCCACGGAGCGAGAGATGGCGCCGCCCATCCGGGCGCCGATGATCATGTTCTTGGCGTAGTTGGCGTGGTGGGCGATCGGCGTGGGTGTAGTGGCGGTTCTCGGTCTCGTACTAGCGGTGGTGGTGTTGATGGTGATCTTGAGCTTCGTTCCTCTGGCGGCGTCGATCTCGTCGTACTTTTGGTGGCGGAGTTGCCCATGGAGGCTAGGGCCATGGTTAGGCGGCGGTGAGGGTGGTTTCTTGATGGTCGGCGTGGCGATTGTCGCGATGTTGGCGTGGGGTTTTTCGAACTTGCCTCGGGCGGTGCGGATGGTGAGAACAGGCGGTGGTGGCGCGTGGGGGTGGGGGTTAAGAAGAGAGCTGGGTTAGTGATGAAAGAGGTGGAGGAGAGGATTAGCTTTGTACGGAGAGTGGGGTTTGAGAATGGAATAGTGGTGGGAGTGGTGGTGGAGGAGGATGAGGGTGGTGAAGGGTATATGAGCTTTGAGGAAGGTGTTGATGTTGCTGCTGTTGAAATTGCTGCCATGGTGGTGGTGGTGGTGGTAGTGGTGAGAGGAGAGAGAGAGGGAGGAGAGTTTAGAGAGAGAGTGGTGGAGAGAGAGAGTGAGTGATTGTGTTATCTTTTGGGAAGAGAAAAGAGGGCCTCATACTCATACTCATATGGGGCTGTTCTATCTGCGTGAGAATCCTCTAGAGTGTTATCCCTAAAGTCATCTCCTACAGTGAAAGACAAGGAGCCGACACGTGGCCCATTACCAAACCAAGGGCTAAGATTTTAGTGAGTAATTTAAAAAAAAAAAAAAAGAAATAAAAAATTCAAATTTCTTTTCTTTGTTGGGTTTCACTTCCATTCTGAGAGTAAGTGAGAGAGAGAGAGAGAGAGAAACAAGAAGAGGAGAGAAGAACAACAAAACACAAAGCAGTGAGAAAAGGGACTTGGATTCTTTGCGGCATCGTCAATTCCTCCTCTCCTCACCACGGAGCCATCTCCGGCTTTTTTTCTTCCACTAACCCTCCTTCCTCCACCAAAAATCTTTAACTTCAAACCTTCTCTTAATTACACACCACGGTTTGGTTCAATAATTTTAAAACATTGATTTCTGACTGCTTTCAACAACCAAAAATGAAAAACTTTGTGAAATACCCAAATCAAATTTCTGAATATTCCAAGTATGTCATTCACAAACCCAGAAAAATAAAATAACACAAAAGAAAAGAAAATTTGTCAGATAGAATTTATTTTCTCAGTGGGTATCCAAGAAACATAAATTTTACAGATCCTGAAACACTCATTGATTGCTAATGATTTTAGCTTGTAGAAAGATAACCCATGATTTGAAGGCTTCAATTTGAATCCTGCAACTGTCTTTGCTGTTGAAGGGGGTTAGGGTTTGGAGGGAAGAAAACGAAGAACAGAATAGAGACAACATATGGCCTGTTGTCACTGTGTTTTTTTTTAATATCAAAAGCGACATCATTTTCTATCTCTTAATATCAACCGTTGGATCTAACTCTAGAGATCACTCTAGAGAAGAAACTCTAGAGGTTCCTCACGCGTTCTATCCATTTCTAGCTCATAGTCTGATGATAAAACACAAGGGACAGAGACTGGCTATTTGGTGGACAGAAGGTATCATGGAGTTTCTGTGAAATTTAAGCCATGTGGTGACGTGTCAATATTCAAATTTAGGGTGAGAAGCCCAATTTCCCTGGCTTTGGCCCACCAGGTACTGGATCCTCACTAGTTGGTGTATCTCCGTTGTGTGGGTTCATCTCATGCTTTTCTTGACAAGGCAAACCATTCCTCTTACTAGGGAAAAATTATTATTTGGTCATGTAATGTCGCGTGATCATCTCCCACATTGATCATTCCAGTTGTGAGTATGAAACACCGCGAATCAAAAGTCATGACGACGACTACAGTACAAAAAAAGACATTTCCGATTTGCCTTCCTAACTCATCAGATATCCAAATCAAATAATTCCTTGCACGTTTCACGCCTCCCCCCCCCCCCCCCTCTCTCTCTCTCTCTCTCTCTCTCTCTCTCTCATTGCTTCTCTATATATACACAGACAATACACGCATATAGTCTGAAAGAGTATTGGAAATGGCGTCGGAGTTTGAGAAGAAGAAGAAGGAGGTGTTTGGTGCCGAAGCTGCTACTTCGCTGGTGAAGGAGCTGAGAGGCACGTTCACGTCTCAGAAGACGAAGAGCTACGAATGGAGAGTCTCTCAATTGAAGTCTCTCTTGAAATTAACCAATGATCACGAGAAAGAAATCACCGACGCTCTTCGTTCCGATCTCTCCAAACCTGTATTCGAATCGTACGTCTATGAGGTCTGTTTTTCTTTTTCTTTTTTTTAATAGTCGTTTTCAATCTTTTGAGTTTCTTTTCAGTACTGTCCTGTATTCTATCCATTCTATTCTGTACAATTTCTTGCTTATGATGGTCCTTATTTTTTCTAGTCATTTTCAATCATTTATCGTTTTGCACTGTTATTTTCAATCATGTGTTCTTCGTTTGCTTATGAGGTCCGGGTTGTTTTAGTAATTTTCAGTCATTCCATTCGATTCTGTATAGATGTATGTATGCATGTGTGTATTGGTTGTTGCATATTTGCTTCTTAAGTAAGTACTGGGGTCTAAACTTGTACTATAAATTGATATAAAGGGGTGATTTCTCTTTTATCCAGATGTAAATTTTGGACTTTGATTCATGATTTCTATTACATAGAGTATGAAATAATAATGGAATTTTATAATTATTTTAAATTAAAACAAAATCATTATATTTATCCTTAGAGGATGTAATGGAGAGAGGATCATAATTTGTACATTTTTAAAATTCCTACTTCGTAATAAACCCGGTCGTATTAAGGGTGTGTTTGGCAAGTTGGGTTTGGGCTATTTTTTTTTGTTAAAATTTATAAAAAGACAAAATAGGTTAAAATAGCTAATAAGACAAAATATCACATTAAACCTATAATAATTTTATTTTTTCTCTCACAAACATTACATCCAACAACAAAAAAATTCAATTTTCTTTTCAAACATAAATTTTAACCAACTAAAATAGTCAAAATTAAAATAGCCTATTAAAATAGTCAACTTTCCATACACCCACTAAGTTTGTTTATTGTTGAGGCACAATTTTCAATGATTTAGTTGATAGAGGCAGTCGGCATTGGATCCTCCATCCATTGTCCCCGTGCATTTCTAACTATTGGATTATGTCTCAAAATTTTCACATAATTGTGTAACTAAGAGTGAATTAAGGCATGGGGACAGAGGATTCTTAGCTGACTCAACCTGATGATTTTGATACCACGGTCCATATTGGACACCAACACTGCTCCATGGAAAATACTTGACTTTTTTCCGTCATTGTTTTGTTATGATTTTGATGTACTTGTTACATAGTCCATGTTTTTAATGTTTTTTTGGTTGGGTAAGTATTGTACTTTGTATCTCTCAATTTAATACTAATGTCTCAAAACTAGGGAACTGATGTGCATGGGCCCGTTGGCCACCAGGACACTTTTAACAGTGTAATGGGTGGGGGGGTGTTTCTTACTTGCATGGGTAGTGCAGTTGTCAAGGGTAATTGTAAATTTGGACATTCTGGGGAATCCTTTAGTGGCCCTACCTTTGAAGAGGTGTAATTGGGGGGTAATTGTAATTTTGAACATTTTGGGCAATCCTTTAGTGGCCCTACCTTTGAAGGGTGTGTGGGGGGGCGGATTGTTTCTTACTTGCATGGGTAGTGCAGTTGTCAAGGGTAATTGTAAATTTGAACATTCTGGGCAATCCTTTAGTGGCCCTACCTTTGAAGAGGTTCCTCAATAGGGAAGGGGAAAAAAAATGTTGTAAAAAGCAAGAGCTATGAGGACCTGCAGGGTTTCCATAGGACGAATTTCCATTGGTGAGCGTTCTATCAAGGATTGAAAAATTCTTACAGATTAAATTCAAGTCAATTATCAAGCAATTGTGTTGGCAGTTCTTTTGCCTCAACGAAGAGGACTTCAAAATTGCTGAAGCGTAGAGAAAAGAAAAATTAAAAGAAGAATGAGGGAGATGGAGAAAGATGATTAAGTGGACAATCAAACTAACCATTAATTTATCTCTACTCCTATGCTTCGAAAAGGAAGTGCATAAAATAAAGTCTTGAGAACTTACCTCTTCTCCTATGCTTCAAAAATAAAGTACATAAAATAAAGTACGGAAAATTAAGTGTAGGAAATATAAATGACAAGAAAAATAGAAATCAATTATCTTTTATTTTAGTTTTGGATCTTTTACAATGTAACCATGAATGGCTATTTATAGGCAAAATTTAGTAGGAAAAAATTACTTGAAACTACCCACTCTTCCACCTCCTCCATTTCATACTCTATGATCTTTCATAACTTCCTTCAACCTCCACTTCATATTCCATGTTCTCCACTTTGTTCTCCATCATCTGTCAACATTTCATGACTTCTCATAACCTCTAAATGAGTAAGAGGATGCCACATGTCCTGCAATTATATAAATAATAAATAATAATAAAATTGTAGATTTATGGAGCCAACAAAATGGAGAGGTCTTTATCTATGTCTTAAGTGGTTTTTGGTTATAACCCTCAGTTATTACTAAAGTTATAAGTGATTGACCTACTGTGCTTATTATTTTGGTTATGACAAATGAGATTTTTTTTTTTATTATTATTATACCTCAGTGTTTGGTTATGACCCATTCTTTTTAGTTATGCTTTGAAAGTGATTTAGTTATAACATTTGCATTTAATACACACCCCAAAAAAGGATATGTATACATGATCTGTGAAAAATATGTTAAAATGCTAGAATAGGTGAATCACCCTGTTCGGTTTTGAATTTTCAAAAATAATTTTTTGACTTTTCAATTCATATTTTTACATTTTTAAAAATATTTTAATTATTCATCCAAAAAAAATATTTTAATCATTTTTTTTAAAAAATTTTTAGACCCACTTAATCTTAATATACTTAAAAAGTAAAAAAATTATACAAAAATCTTTAAAAAAAAAAAAATCATCAAATACAACAAAAAATGAAAATGTATTAAATTTTTGTATTTTTTTGTATTTGGTAAATTTTTAAATTTTTTTTTACAAATATTATACTTTTTAAACGTGTTTAGATTAGTTGTATCTAAAAAAAAAAAAAAAAAAAGAGGGTAAAATATTAAAAAATTTCACTAAAAAAAAAATTACAAAAAACAAAAAACTCAATTATTTGAAATGTGGATTCAATTTTATGGAACCAAACATGGTGTTAGAAATATTTTAGCATTTGTGCTTCTTATTAACAATTTTTATGTTGTATTTTGGATTATGAATTTAGATAAAAATTTGAAATAGAAAAATAGAAATGAAAAAAATTAGCATATATATATATATATTTCATTCATATTTAAAGTTTTTTCTATACAAAGAATAACTTGCAATTAGAGAAGCATGGAATTCTTTCACAATTTGTTCTCTTATCTTGTGTTTGAATTACGAATTTGAATATAAATTTAAAATCATAAATAGAAATAAAGAAAAAATTTAACTTATATTGCATTTATAATTTATAATTTTCTTTTCAAATTCCTACATAACTTTTTTTTTTTTTTTGGTTACATCGGAAAGAAAGAAACAGAGGAAAGGCTAGGCCCTTTCCCTTGAAATTTCTATCAGGTCTGCCAATAGATAGCTTCTCAGCTCAGCTGGTGGTTCATTCACCACCAGCATTTCCTTTGGTTGGTCTGCACCCAGCTTGGCTAAGGCATCCGCACACAGGTTCCCTCGTTTCCAGATATGCTGAATGGTGCACTCGTAGCCGTTGAAGAGTATTTTGGCATCCTCTACCAAATTTTTGAAGGGGCAGTTGCTTGCAATTGGTTCCTCCATCAGCTTCACCACCTGGGCCGCATCCGTTTCGATTAGCACATTGTTGATGCCTTTTTGAAGAAGAACAATCAGTCCTTTATACAAGGCCCAAAGCTCAGCTTCTAGATTGGTTCCCATCTGCATTTTTCCATAGAATCCACATACCCAAGCTCCTCACTCATCTCTAAGCAGTCCACCAAATCCTCCTTCTCCTTCAACTCGTCTACAGCCATCAATATTCATCTTGATTTGCCCTGCAATTGGTAATTCCCACTGAATCAGTCTATAGGCTTTCCTAGGCAAAATAATTAAATTAAGAAAAGCTTGGTTGATCTCTCTAGAGTAATCTAAAATGAATTTGAGGCTCTCTTGGGTACTAGTATTTTTGTTATCAAACATAACACAGTTTCTATTTTTCCAGATTTTCCAAAGGGCCACTGTGAAGATAGTATACCAAGAGATGTCTCCAAAAAAATGGTTAGTATTTCTAGAATTACTCTTAAGCCAATCTTCCCAAGGTTTTCTCATGAGACTAAAATACCAGGTTTTATCAAAGAGTTTAAGCCACACATCATTAGCCTTATAACACTTCCTGAAAAGATGGTTAAGGTCTTCAATTCCACTGCAATGAGGACAGGTGGAATCATTAGTTAGGCCCATTTTCACCCTCATATAGTTGGTAAGCAACTTCTCATGGGACAGAGTCCATAGGAAGGTTTTCAATTTCTAAGGAAGTCTGAGTTTCCATATCCAATTCCAGTCTTCCTCTATTTCATTTATGCCTTGGAGATACGCATATACAAATGAAACAGAGAAAGCACCATCAGGAGTGCCTTTCCACAGGGGAGTGTCCATATCAGAAACATTGGGAGATGGCTGACCCAGTATAAGCTCAGAGATGGGAGTTGGGAAAAGAGTTTTAATCCCACTCTCATCCCAATTACCATCCTTCCTTATCAAGTCTTTCACATGTAAGCCACTTAGCTCATTATTATGCATATTTAGATTCTGGTGTGGGACAAGATCCTCAAATGGTTTGTCTCCACACCAACAATCCTTACATGCATCCACAGTCGGACCATCACCTATTTTCCATTTCACCCCTTTCCGGAGAGTGCTTTTGGTACTCATTATCCCTCTCCAGAGATGAAATGCTTTCCTGCTTTTGTTCCACCCTTGAAGGGGTGTGTTTTTTAAGTACTTATTTCTAAGTACCTTACACCACAGACCCGCCTTATTGCTAACCAGATTCCAGCCCAACTTTGTAAGCAAAGCTAAGTTTTGGTCCCTGGCCTTTTTAATTCTCAGTCCCCCTTGTTTTTTCACTTTACACACAACATCCCAATTAACAAGATGGACTTTTCTCTTATCCAAGGTGTCACCCCAGAGAAAGTCCCTATTAAGCCTATCAATAACATTGCTAACTTTCTTTGGGACACTACAAGAATTATAGGTTTTGACGACGTTTCTTTAACGGCGTTTTATGAAACGCCACATTTTATACTATTTAACGGCGTTTTTTAACCGTCGTTTTTGTTCAATATTAAAACAGCACCGTTTAACTATTTGAAGGCTTTGAAAAACGTCTTTGAATGTCCTCTCTCTGGCGAGCTGGTAAATACACTCGTTCACTCAGCAGAAGGATGCCCTAATCTTTTACTCACTCATCAGTCTATCGTTCGCTCTCTCTCTCTCTCTCTCTCTCTCTCTCTCTAAACAGATGCCCTAATCTCTTCCAGCAGAAATCAACGGATCGGTTTCGATTTTGATTTTGAAGTTCTCTTATTTTGAATCCTTACGCCTTCTCTGATTTCGATTTCATCTGCATCTCTGATTTCGATTTCGATTTCGAAGCTCCACCGCCACCACCATCTGCACCGACGAGGTAGGTGAGTTCTCTCTCTCTCTCTCTCTCTCTCTCTCGCAACCCTCTCTAAACGCTTATCATTTGCAGAGATTCAGATCGGTCTTAGTGATTTCATCTTAGAGCGATTTCGATTTCGAAGATCCAAAACAGCATATGCACCATCGTCTACTAAGGTGAGCTCCATCGTCTCTCTGTCTCTCTCTGAAACTCTTCATTTCGAAGTCGATTTCAGTGCTGTAATGAAAACATCTCTCTCAATTCATCTCTATACGCTTATCATTCGCAGAGATTCAGATCGGTCTCAGTGATTTCATCTCAGAGCGATTTCGATTTCGAAGATCCAAAACACCATCTGTACCATTGTCTACTAAGGTGAGCTCCATCGTCTCTCTATCTCTCTCTGAAACTCTTTATTTCGAAGCCTATTTCAGTGCTGTAATGGAAACATCTCTCTCAATTCATTATTATGATCTTCAATAAAGCCTTATAAAGACTTTGGATGTGGAAGAACTTGTATTGAAAAGAGAAAAAAGGATTCAAAAACACTTGAGCCACATACCAACAACAGTAAAAATGAACATCCAATCCAATAAACCACTTGAGCTAGATAGAGTCATTTTCATGGAATCAAGGTTTTGAAAACCGGACTAGACTGGCATGTTCAACCGGTTGAACGGTTGGCCGGGTGAGGCTCCAGTCCAGTCAACTCTCTTAAATCGTTCAAGGACAAAAACCGGCGTATTTGCGGAGAACCGTTTGAACTATAAACTGACTTCAATAAGACAAGATTGTTGTTAAAATAGAAGCAATTGAATGTTTTGTTTGAGTATGTTGCTAATATTACCTTTCTGTTATATTTACCTTTTGTGGTTACAAAGGTTGAAATTCTGTTATGTTTCAAAGTAAGCAAAATTGAGTTCAATATACTACTATTACTACATAATCAACAAATATTGAAGGAAAACTGCTCTTTTGATTTTGATTGTTCAATCAATTTGTATTTGGAATCTTGAATTTTAATCCCTAAACTCTCTAGTTACTAATGTGATTGAATCTTGTAAAATTTATTGCATATTTCTTTCTGTATGATTCAAACTTGATACTTAGTTCATCCTTTAAATTGTTGAATACTTCATTCTTTAAGGAGAATATATATATATATATATATATGTACATATTAAAATCCTTTTAGATACGTTTGCAATGTCAATTGGCAGCACATGATGAGATAGAGTGGTCTTTTTCACTGGTTTAGTTTTTAAATTATTAAAACTAAATTGACACTTTTCAAATTTAATTTATTCAAGTTCTTGTGAAGCGAGTCTTTGAATGCTGGCAAAAATAAGCTTAAATCAATGGATGAGGTCAGATCTCTTTTGAGCTTACGTGCATTGATCTTGAATGGTAGGATCCATCTTGACCAACTGCATCACCTCGGTTTTTAATTTCTGATGTATATAGTAATTTTGTTGGTTGGAAAATTCCAATTTTAAATTTCCTTATTTCCGCTAATGAATCCCCCTTTGTGCAAATTATGAGATTGTTTCCATTTGCAAGCTTGATCAATTGAAAGAATTGAACACTTTAGGTATGAGTTTTCAGTAATCAATTTCATATCATGTGGATGATATTATTGCCCAATACCCATGCTATGCCTATGACATATAATGAATCACCTCATTGCCAGTAAACTTACTTACCTTATTTGTTCTTCTGACACTTGTGATGGTCTAGTTGCTGAGAATTTGTATACTTGTGTATGTAAATCAGCTCTAAACTATTCGTTTGTAGATATAATATAAGCATATTATCTTACATGCTTTCTATTGTTAACTACAGTCTTTATATTTTTTTCAGTACTATACTCTTGACTAGTTCTAGGTTTGTATCAATCAAGCAGTCACTTTTTGTTTCTCTAAACTGATGGGTATATTTATTGATAAATGAGAAAATTAATTGTATTATGACATTTTAGAAGCTTCAGATGATTTACTGATAGCAACATCATATATACAACCAATCACCACCTTTGTACGTTGAACAAAATATTTCAATTCAAGCCAATGATCTGAGATACGCTCTATGCATAATAGGGTAAAGTTAAATGTTAAATGGGCTTCAATTTTTTCTTAAGTTGACCTTTATGTACATGGCTCAAAATGGAATCGGGGGTCCATATGTTCACCTCCTGTTACCCTTTTTAATCTACAAAAAATAAATAAATAAAAAATAATTCTTTCTTAACAACAAACCCACAGCACAAGGACATTAACGACAAATCTTCTAATGACAAATTGTTACTATTAGGCCAAACCACCTTAATTTTGCTTCCATAGTCTCTGCAATATTCCATAATTTCATCTGGAGGATATTGTAATGTGGGTGGATCGGATCAGTTCGGGCTGACCCATTTGTACAAAATCTCAGCTCAAGATATATATACACCCATTCCAATAACCAGAGCAACACCAGAAACCCATCCATCAAAGAACCAAAACCCCGTTTGGTCTATTTTCTTTCTCTCTCTGCTTTACCTTTGGTGTAAAAGAAGATGGTGCACTATCAGAGATATCATCATCCCTTTAACTAGGGAATAGATGTTGTTGATGAAGATGAGGATGAATCACAGACTACCCTTGCTTTAGTCTGTGGAAACTCTGCTACTAACAAGAGAACCAGTCCCAAACTTCTCTCTCTTCTCTCCTGCTGCTTGATTTTTGCTCGTTCAGACTTGTCTCTCTTATGTAAGCTCTTCCCTCTTCCACGCCTTTCCTTCTTTTTTTCCCCTTGATTTCTCATCCTATTTTTGTCTCCTCATGTTTTTTTCTTCTGGGTTTTGCAGATTCATTTGGACACGAAGATGCTAGCATTGTTGCTAAGATCGATGTAAATGCTCCCATTTGTTCCTCAATCCCAAATGGTTTGCTCTCTCTCTCTCTCTCTTTCTATATATATATATGTGTGTGTGTGTGGGGGGGGGGGGGTGGGGGGGCTATTTTATATACAGTTTGGGCTTTTGGTGTAATACTATCAATATGCAATTGTATTAAGATGACTATCAATAACATCTTATATATTTGTTGGAGCTCTATTCTTCACTTATATTACCCTATTCTGATCTTCTTCTTCTTGGTTTCCGGCATGCTGAATATTGTTCAGACGATCTGCCTCTATGGGGTATGTATTAACAAATGATTATTAAATGGTTGGCTCTTGTTCTTATTCATTAACTTTAGTTTTTGGTTCATAGATGTTTACAACCATTCCATGAGCTGTTGAGCTGTTTTTGGGTTCTATTATAGGCAAACGATTTTAATTTCCTTCTCTTCTTTTTCCTTTTTTTTTTTTTTTTTTTTTTTTTTTTTTGACCATATAGCTTTATTTTGGAATGTGAACACAAACTTGTCCAATTAATATTATCATGGGATTGATACCTTGATCAGACTACATCCCGGGCGAGCCATAGGCCTTAGCGGCTGCCCTGGAAAGGGCTCAGAGTGGGCAGCTCTTTTCTGACAAAGGTAAATTGAAAACAAAGAAGAATAAGTATATTCTCTCTTCCTTTCCTATTAAGGATGCTGGCGAAGGGAGATGGTCACAAAAATTTGTTTCTCGGTGTGTTGTCTCAAACATTTTCAATTTTTTGTTTATCTATTCTTTTTGCACTCCTGTATCATAAGAATGCCCTCATGAATCCATTGGTTATAAATTTTCAGTGCACTCTCTTATTATTATCTTCCTACTGTCCTAATACAATGGTATCAGATCAATCAAAAGGCAAACCAATTGCCTTGGGTAGTTCAGACTTGTAGTTCTATTTACAACTTAGCTACAGTATCTGAGGATGTTCAAATGACAAATGGAACTCAAGCTTCTAATGTGAATGTGCAAGAAGCAGATCCAAAAGAAGTGACCTATGCTGAGAGGCTAACAAAAATAAAAGGAATTTTGTCTGGAGAGACTTCAATACAGTTGACTCTATAATTTTTATACAGTCATAACAAGTGAGACAACAGATATAATTTCCAGCTCTTTATCTGCTTTGCTCAAATTCAATTTTCAGGAGTTCTATTTGTGTATTGTGAAGAGCTTTTTTCATTAATTTTATAATTTGCATATAGGTCAGATCTTCTTATTCTCAAGACAATAAAGCAGTCTGTGGAGCCGAGAAATAGTGTCTGCCACAGTGCAACAATATATGCTAATGCAATTATGCATGCTGGGACAACTGTGGATACATTTCTCCGTGAGAATCTGGTAAATCAACATTCCACTTTCATTCTCTAAATAAACCTTTATTGTTACACAACTTTATGGACTTTATTAATATTTTCTGACGCTCCTTGTTTGTGTAAACTCATCAGGATTGGCTGGGCAGGGCTACTAATTGGGCTAAATTCAGTGCAACAGCAGGGCTAGGTGTTATTCACAGAGGCCACCTGCAACAGGGCAGATCGCTGATGGCCCCTTACTTGCCACAGAGTGGGGCTGGTGGTGGTGGCAGTCCATACTCTGAAGGCGGTGCTCTCTATGCCCTAGGCTTGATTTATGCAAACCATGGGGAGTGTATCAAACAATTTTTTCGTGATAGCCTATGCAGTATTAACGTAGAGGTGCTTGCTCTCTATAATCTATTGTTCGGTTACTTTTGTGCACCATAAATTTCTGTTATAATAATGGTGTTAGAAACTTTGATTGGTGCAAGTTATTCAGCATGGTGCATGCTTGGGTCTGGGCTTGGCAGCTCTTGGAACTGCTGATGAAGATATCTATGACGACGTAAAAACTGTGCTTTATACTGACAGTACTGTTTGTGGTTTCCTGTTTGAACCTTGTACTTGTATTCTGTAAATTATCTTAAATTAGCATGATAGTTATTTATTTAATATTTTTCTCAATTAACCACAAGATGAGTATTATCTCATCATCTTTGCTATTTTTTCAGCTCAGAAGCAATTAATTTTGTTAGGAATCAGCTTCGGCAACACGGAGATGTTCAGGTAAAAAATTTGCCTCAATTCTGGTATACCAGTGTTATGGTTTACAAAGTTTTAACTTCTTTTATTCTGATTTTTGTTAGCTTGTGAGCCGCTTGGAAGAGCAGCTCTGGTAATGGATGCGTGGATGTTTATTTTTCTTGCACAATGCTTGATCATACCTGCAAATTTATCTATATTACAGGACCGACGTTCACAAGATAATGTCAGCATCATCATTGTTGATTTGGGGTATGCACTTGTATGCATTAAGTTCATTTAATCTAATGTTTTCCATTCTAATCTAATGTGTCAATCTATTGTACTGATATTAACCTTTCTAATTTGGTCCTGGTTGTGACTTTTTGCAGGAGGACAGATTGGCAAAGTTTGCCTCGTTCAGAAAGAAAATTTTGTTTATGAACTGAGCCAAGCTTTTGCTACTATCGGTATTGTGTCATTAGGAGTATGGATGTCTTCTCTGCTTTCTGCATGAGTTCTCAAGCCTGACTTTGTAAATAAATCTTCACGAATTTCTAATATATTTTGTGTCTAGATATATTCTGTAATTGTACATGTATCACATCTTATTGCATTTGTTTTTTATTTTTAATTTTGTTTTCAAACTTAGTTTATTTATTATTTTAATAAATATCAATTATTAGTTCTTAATAATTGTTTATGACAAATATTTTTTACAACCATATAAAATTAGAACAACTTTAAAAATAAAAAAAATAAAAATAAAGGCTATGGCGGCGTTTTTTGAACGTCACTATATCCCTTAGATTTTTAAAATGTATAAATGTCTTTAACGGTGTTTCCAAAATGTCGCTAAATGTCATAGTGATGTCACAAAGACAATTAGGGTAGGGCATTTGGCGGCGTTTTTAAAAACGCCTATATACTAATATAACGACGTTTTTCAAACGTCATAAAGTTATAGCGACGGTCGCTGTTGCGGCGTTTGGTACTAAAACGTCATAAAAAGAATTAGCGACGTTTAGACCTATAGCGGCGTTTTAAAACGCCGCTAAAAGTCAATTTTCCAAAGAAGGATAAGCATAGTTTGCATGGTATAAGAAGGGATGGCAAGACTAACTAATTTAATCAAGGTTGCTCTACCGACCATGGATAACACACTAGTTTTCCAACCAGCTATTCTCTTCTGCATTCTCTCAATAATATCATTAAAGTGTCTTCTGTTAACTCTACTATGAATTAGGGGAACACTTAAATATTTCCCCAAATCATTGGTTAACAAGATACCACACATAAAGCACAAATCTCTAGTGTGTGTTTGGTAACGTTTTCAGTTTATATTTACAAAAATTTTATAAACTGGTTTTGTTTATTTTTTGTTTATTTTTAGAAAAACATAAATTACAAACACGTTTGGTAATTAACAAAATGTTTAAAAAAAATTTAAAATGTAAAAAGAGTGAGAAATAGCAAGAAGTGGTGGTAGTGGTGGTGTGTGGTGGTGGTGGGTGGTGGTGGGTGGTGGTGGTGGTGGTGGCGGTGGTGGGTGGTGGTGGTGGTGGTGGTGGTGGTGGGTGTGTGGTGGTGGTGATGGTGGTGGGTGGTGGTGAGTGGGTGGCGGTGGTGGTGGTGGTGAAGGTGGTGGTGGTGGTGGTGGTGGTGGTGGCGGGTGGTGGTGGTGTGGTGGGTGGTGGTGGTGGGTGGTGGTGGTGGTGGTGGTGGTGGTGGTGGTGGTGGTAGCGATGGGTGGTGGGTGGCGTGGCGGGTGGTGGTGGTGGAAGCGGTGGCGATGGCGGATGGTGGTAGCGGTGGATGGGTGGAAGTGGTGGTGGTGGTAGGTGGGTGGTGGTGGTGGTGGCGCGGTGGCAAGTGACGTGGTGGTGGTAGTGAAGCGTAAGTGGCGGGTGGTGGTGGTGGTGGTGGCAGGGTGGTGGTGGCGGGTGGTGGTGGTGGTGGTGTGGTGGGTGGTGGTGGCGGGTGGTGGGTGGCGGTGGTGGTGGGTGGCGTGGCGGGTGGTGGGTGGTGATGGTGGCGGGTGGTGGTGGTGGCGGTGTGGGTGGAGCGGTGGCGGTGGCGGGTGGTGGTAGGTGGTGGAGGGTAAATGGCGGGTGATGGTGGTGGTGGTGGTGGTGGTGGTAGGTGGGTGGGTGGGTGGCGTGGTGTGGTGGTGGTGGTGGGTGGGTAGTGGGTGATGGTGGTGGTGGTGGTGGCGGCGGCGGCGGCGAGGAATGGGTGGTGGTGACGAGTGGGTGGGTGGTGGTGGTGCGTGGCAGGTGGTGGTGGCAGGTGGGTGGTGAGTGGTGGTGGCGGAAGACGGTGGTAGAAAATGGTGGCGGATGGTGGCTAGTGTTGGGTGATAAAAAAAAAAAACTGAAAACTCAAAATAGAAACACATTTTTTGTGTTTTCATTTTTTGACCAAATTTATAAACTGAGACCACTGATTTATAAATTAAAAATTTTACCAAACAAGTTTTTATTTGAGTTTTTTAAATTTTTATAAATATAAACAGAAAACTGAAAACGTAAATGTTACCAAACGGCACCCTAGCTTTCCTCCTGTCAAGGTTAGGAGAAACATAAAGTTTGGACTTACTGAGATTAATTCTCAGCCTAGAAATATCACAAAATTCCTCCATCACTCTCATGACAATACTACAAGTAGCCATGGTAGCTTGGCCAAACAACATGAGGTCATCAGCAAAGAACAAGTGTGTAATATTAGGACCTCCTCTACTAGCATCAATACCTTTCCACTGTTTGTTATTAGCTTTGAGGCTGATCATATTAGAGAGCCACTCCATGCATAAAACAAACAGGTAGAGAGATAGAGGATCTCCCTATCTCAAGCCCCTCTGAGGTTTAAACTCCTCCAGAGGCTCACCATTCCTGATAATAGCAGTACTGACACTAGTGACACAGCTCATAATAAGATCAACCAGGTTTTTGTCAAAGTTAAATTCTAACAAGGTTTGTTTTAAAAAATCCCAAGAAATATTATCATATGCTTTTTCCAAATCGATTTTAAAAATCATGCCCCCTTTCTTACCTCTCTCATGACTCAAGGAATGAATGATCTCTTGAGAAATAATAATGTTATCGCAAGTATTACGGCCAGGGATGAAACTGCTTTGGTTAGGTATCACAATTTTGCTTAAAAGAGGTCTAATTCTACTCACGATAATCTTTGAGACAATTTTATATGACACATTGCAGAGGCTTATAGGTCTAAAATGCTTGATGCTCTCAGGGTTTTCAGTTTTTGGAATAAGAGCAATCACAGTTTTATTAACCTCAAGAGGAATTTGTTTTTCAGTGAAATAGTTTTTAACAAATTCACAAACATCAGGACCAATAATGTCCCAATAGGTGTGATAAAACAAGGCTTGAAACACATCCCTCCCAGGGGCTTTAAAGGCATTGATGTGTTTCACAGCCTTCCAAATCTCACCATCAGATAAAGGCCTAGTGAAATCCAAGTTGGCCTCACGGTTGATTTTACATTTCACTAAGTTGGACCACTGAGCAAGAGAGACAGTTTGAGAATCACTGAATAGATCAACAAAGTAAGAATTGATAAGGTTTTTGAGTTGATCAACATGGTCAACCCAATAACCATTATCATCTTTAAGCATCTCAATCTTCCTTCTCCGCCTTTTATTTAGGGTAGTAAGGTGGAAATACTTAGTATTCCTCTCTCCCTGAGTAATCCAATTAGCTCGAGCTTTTTGGAATCACAAGAGCTCCTCTTGATATAAGACAGTATTGTACTGGTCAACCAAATCCAGCTCAAGGTTATGGAGGTTATGGGAGTAATTGATGGCTTGAGATGCTTGTATGCCTTCAATACGTCCCAATAACCACCTCTTCCTTCGAAAAATGTTCCTAAACACCTCCTTGTTCCAAACATTAGCTTCATGGCTAAGTGTTTGTAACTTAGAGCATAGAGAGGTGTGAGTTTTACTCCAGCATACATCCACCACCTTCTTAAAATCCTTATGAGTGATCCAAGCAGCCAAAAATTTAAAGGATTTACAAATAGAAATGAATGGGGACTTACCTTGAGTGAACACCATCATGGGTGAATGGTCTGAGTATGTGCGAGGGAGGTTTCTCACAGCTCCATCCGAAAAGGTAGTTCTCCATTTGGTGTTGCACATAGCCATATCCAATCTTACCATAATGTTGGCCCAACCTTTCATATTATTGGACCAAGTTAGTCTTGGTCCTGCACATCCCAGATCCATCAGCTTGCAGTTGTCAATTTTGACATTGAACTTTCTACTCCTCCTCTGGTCTTGGCTTAAGGTCTAGTGGCTCCTTCCATGGAAACTTCTCTTGTCATTAGGGAAGGTAAAATCATTAAAATCTCCAGCAACTAACCAGGGGTCAGTCGTGTGTTGAGCAATGGTCTACAGCTGTTTCCAAAGTTCATCTCTTTTGACACTACTTGGGCTGGTATAGATAGTCGATAATGTACCAATCGAGGTAATCTTGCCTTGAAATGGTCAGTCAGAATCACAGAGCTAGCTTTACCACCCAAACATTAACAACATTGGGGTTCTAGAGCATCCAAATTCCTCAACTTCGATCGAGGATCCACATGGCTTGAGGTCAGAAATCCATACAATTGAAAAACATTCCCATTTCTTTGAATTCCACTTTAGTTTCCATAAGTACCATCGTCCGGGTTGAATTTGAACTAACTCCCTCAGATTCCGTTTGAATCTGTGGTTGCCTGCTCCTCTACAATTCCAAATGAGCAAATCCATTGATGGAATTTCTTGATCAGGTAAGGGTTCCTGGCTGTCAATTCCGAGATAGCCCCGTATGGCTTTGTGATTCTCTTCCAGTGTCTTGAGAGGTATCATTGAGATATAGTGCATGTCTTGTTTCGCTACTATTTGCCTCTAAGGCACTACCCTCAGCTTTACTTCCTCGTTCCACCATACGGAGGTGATGAGGTGAAACACTTCGTTCCCTGGGGACATGCTCACCATTACTCTGTTCTGCTCCAAATTGTGCACCTCGATCGGGTGGTTCTCTCATATCTCCTCCATTTTTGTCCAGAGGGATTCTGGACTTGGGTTTTGCGGTTTCCACCCTGTTCCCTGTACTTACCAAGTCCTTACTTGGATTGGCTAGTTGAATAATGGCCTTGTGAGAAATAACAACTGCTTGGTTGGTGGCTCTCTGCAGATTAGATATCTCACCTTTCCCCATTTCTGTTTTTTGATCTCGTATCCTCTTGTCAGATACGCCTTTTTTCCCTAGGCTGCCTGCCTCACCTAGTTGCGCTTTAGCCATTTCAGTACTAGTACTCACTTTACTCTTTTCTATTGCTTTAGTCTGATTGCTTGTTAAGCCCACATGTCCATGGACTTTTCCTCTACCTTTCTCCTTGCTCGAATGGGCTTTAGTTCCATCTTTTCGTTCTTCCCCACTTAACATTGCAAACCTATTACTCTTTTGGGCCACTAGATTAGCTCTCATTGGGCCTCTGTTTTTCCTTCTCTAATTCTGAACCATCATCCAAGGGCCAAAGTTCCCTGAGTTTGGGTCTGTCATTTCCTCTTCCCTAGGGCTTGGCCCGTTGACTTCATAAGCTTTAGTCATCTGGTGTCTATCTCTATTCAATGGTCATTCTGTCCTCCCCAGCACCAAGATGGCTCTGTCACTGCATGCTTCCCTCTAATGCCCAAACCTACCACATAAAAAACACAATGAGTGCAAATGTTCATATTCAACTCTATAAGTGTGGTTACCTATAGAAAAATAAGGAATTAATGGTTGTCTTAGATCCATTTCTATGCAAACTCTTGCATATTTTCCTCTCGCAGCCATAGCAATGTTGATATCGATCTTTAAGGGGACTCCCAGCACTTTGGCAATATGGTAGAGGACCTTCTCATTGTAATACTCAATCGGGAGGTTAGGAAATTGCACCCAAATCGTAGTGGTATCCTCCTCTGCTTCATCTGACTTAAAATCTTGTTGTCATTTCCTCATTGTAACATAGTGATCCATGACAACCCACGGTCCCCCAGTGTACACCTTGTTATAATCATCAACCATATCAAATTTGACAATGAAGAAGCCATTACCAATATCAAATGCTTCAAAGTCAGCTTGTAGCCCCCATAGTTTGGTCATTTTGACCGTAAATAGTTTGTATCCAATGGATTTCCCAATAGTCGTACAATCAAGCACTTTTTCCATGGTTCCCGTATTTTCTTCAGGAGGCTTGGTGGAATATTGACTTTCGGAATTCCAGTCCTAGCTACCTTGTCATCTATTTGTTGTTCCTCACCTTCAGGAGCAGTTTCATCATCATCCGAAGAAATTTCTCAACATTACAAATGAAATTTTTCTCGCCATTTTTCGTAAAATCTCGATCTTAGCAGGGCTTGCTTGAAAGATTTAGCTACTTCGTTGGTTACCTTTATGCCCTCCATCTGATCGGTACTGATGGTTTCCCTTTTGTCAGCAGTTTGTTTCGCATTTGTTTCTTCGACAAAGGATCTAGGGCTTTACACTTCCCTTTCCTCTTTTTCATTTGAAGCAAATTCCTCTATAGATTCATCTTCTGGTCGATCGATTGAGCTTTTAATTTTCTTTTTACTTTGGATCAGGTGATCAATCTCCTCTTTGGAGCATCCCGTCAGTCTGTAGTTTGCAAATCGCCTTTAACGGTCATATTTTCACTTTTTGTATTTTTGTTTATTCATAAATTTATTATTCAAATACAATTTTAAGTTCATGATTAGCAAGTTCTGTTAAAAAAATACGATTATGAGTGCCAAAATTGCCTCTCATATCATATGGTTGGAATTGCCTTTTACCGAGCATCTCCAATATTTACTCTTTTTTTTTCTTTTTTTTTTTAATGAATTGGATTGGATTATATTAGGCTATTGTTACATTTGAAACAGTGTTTAAAAAATAGAAATTTTATGATACACATTTTTTTGGGGGTTGTGTATCATATGTCCAGTAATGATGTTTGTAATTTTTGGTTATAACTTATTGTGTTGTTGAAGGGGTGCGTCAATCTCAATGAAATGAATGAATAGCATTGTTCGGATGTTTTGGGTATTGATCTGATCCCATCTTGATAATCTAAACCGTTCTACCTGTAAAACTCGTCGAGTATATCATCCTCAGAAAAATCAAATTAATCGGATATCGATAGAAATTTCATTATATCACATTTCCCAATATGCATGCATAATTTTCAAAATAAATTGTGATAAAAATATGATCTGATCAAGTGGCTATGCATATTCGATCACTTTGATTTTTTGCAAAGATGATATACTCGATGAGTTCTACACATTGGATTATCGAGATGGGCCCGAATCAAAGCCCTAAACAATCGAACAACGCTCTCAAATTACATTGAATTTAATAACTAAAATACTCTTTTTCTGTCAATTTTACTTAACAAAAATAGGCAAATGGTTTAGATTGAAATCAAATCAAATCAAAAGATTATGATTTAAATTGAAAAAATTAAAAACTCAGAGTTTATTTTGTTGCAAACCTCAAACTCTAGGATTTTTTTTTAATTGTCATTTTTTTTTTTTATAGTGAGATCTGTAATTTTTTATGATCATATATTTTCCTACTTTATTAGAGGTGATAAATAATTATTAATGTGGAACAATATCATATTCTATGAAAAGTCAAAAATGGTTGCTACAATAATAAAGTAGGATAAAATTCCTCTAGAATTGTAACGACCCAATCTTGGCAAGGCAAAACTGCACCAAGAGGGTGCACTTCAAACGCTATAGCACCTATACACAATAATCATCTCAGATAATTCTTATATCACATCACCACAACACCAAAAGTGCATAAGACCTTTCGATTGACCAACATATATGAGATGATCCATTCAAAGACAAAAAATATCATCATGCTACAAGCTAATTCCCAAGCATTACTTCCCCAAAAATAAAACATACTATTCACAAATCCATCAATACATCCAACTTCATAAAGCTAATATTTACAATCAACCTCCTTCATAAAAAAGAATAAAGGATAAAACTACATCCTAGAATGACCCTAAGCAAAATCTCAACTACAAGATGTCCATATTTGATCCTTCAAAAAAATTCTAATCTTCCAAATTGGGCGAGCCACACAAAAGTCTAGGAATCTGAAAAAAAAAAATATTTAAAAAGAATGAGTTAAAGCCAAATGAATATACCAATACCATGGAGTTATAAAACTTGCTCCTTCTAATTGGGTTCAAAATAAAGATAAGAAACATAAGAGCTTAATTGGATTGAAATTTATACAAAATAAAAAAATAAATAAAAATAAAATTTTCATAAACTGTTATCAAGATTTTTCCAAGGAATCTCATAAGGTATAAAAAAAATACATTTGAATAATGAAAGTAAACAAAATACAACTTTTCACTACATTAAGATTTTATGTCTATCATACGAACCACTACATAGCCTTAGGGTCACATTACCTCGCGACTTAGTTGGTGACAAGACCCCAAAGCATTTTGGCCCTTGTGGCCCCAAAAGCTATATTCGGTTATATGATCAATAAAATAATTACTATCGCATAACGTTTCATTGTCATTCAATCATCATCATCATCATCATCATCATAAAATTTGAAGGACTCAACTTAAATGAATTCTCATAAAAATTAATGCTTCATTATACAAATGAAATAATATATTTATTTAAATTCAACCCTTGGCCTCAATAGATTTATAGGTTTTCTTTTTATACACATATCATGATGAAATGTATCATTCACTTCCTTTAATTCAAAAATATTTTCAAACTTTGTAATAAAGATAGAGGTAAGATAATTTCTATGGTAAGTATACTCACCTCCAAAATAGCAAAAGCGTACATTTGAAACTCTACGAATTAATTCCCAAGAGGTGTAGAGACGCCTTCCTCCAATCCTAACAATTAGTAAAAAGGATCTAAAATTAAGAAAAAGCTTTCAATGAAAATTACAACATCTACAAAATTGATCCTAAATAAATCATGCTATGGAATGACAAGCTAAAGAACTCCTCCAACTTCAAGTTACCCAAACAAATAACTTATCCAATCTCCACAACACCCATCTTTTGTACATTTTTGAGTTATTAACTTTTTAAATATCCAACCAATTTATATGCACAATACCACCATCAATTAACTACAAAAGTCAAAAATCAACATTTTTCATAAACTCAACATCTTAAGTAAAACTACTTCAATCATTTAGGTGCCGTTTAGTAACATTTACGTTTTCAGTTTTCTGTTTATATTTACAAAAATTTTAAAAACTCAAATAAAAACTTGTTTGGTAAAATTTTTAATTTATAAATCAGTGGTCCCAGTTTATAAATTTGGCCAAAAAATGAAAACACAAAAAATGTGTTTCCGTTTTAAGTTTTGAGTTTTTTTTTTTTTACCACCCAACACTAGCCACCACCCGTCACCATTTTTCACCACCGTTTTCCGCCACCACCACCCACCCCCTACCACCCATCACCACTCACCACCCATCTGCCACTACCACCTACCTGCCACCCACTCGCTACCACCACCCACCTATCATCCACCTGCCACTACCATCCACCCGCCACTACCATCCACCGCCCGCCACCACCACCCACGCCTCGCCACTACCACCCACCTATCATCCACCTGCCACTACCATCCACCCGCCACTACCATCCACCGCCCACCACCACCACCCGCCACCTACTTGCCACCACCACTCACCACTCACATGCCACCACCATCCACCACTTGCCACCACCAGCTACCTACCACCATCAGCCACCTACCACCCATCCGCCACCACCACCCACCACCACCACCACTACCATCACCTACCACCCACTTGCCACACACCACCCACCACCACCACCACCACCACCATCACCACCACCACCTGCCACCCGCCACCTGCCACCCACCACCACACCCACCCACCCACCACCACCACCACCCACCACCCACCCGCCACCACCAATCAGCACCCGCCATCTGCCACCCACCTGCCACTACCACCCATCACCCGCCACCACCACCACCACCACCACCCACTGCACCACCCACTATTGTCACCCACCCACCCACCCACCATCACCACCCACCACCCACCACCACTCTCCATCCACTACCCACCGCCACCACCACCCATCACCCGCCACCACCACCACCACCACCACCACCACCACCACCCACTCGCTACCACCCACCACCCGCCACCGTCACCCACCCACCCACCCACCACCACCATCCACCCGCCACCACCCACTACCACCAGCTACCCACCACCCACCATCACCACTTTCCACTACTGTCTTCCGCCACCACTTGCCACTACTTGCTATTTCTCACTCTTTTTTATATTTTAAAAATTTTTTAAACATTTTATCAATTACCAAACGCGTTTGTAGTTTATGTTTTTCTAAAAATAAACAAAAAATAAACAAAAACCAGTTTATAAAATTTTTATAAATATAAACTGAAAACGTAAACATTACCAAACACACCCTTATAAAATTTCTCCATAGAACATAAAGTTACCCAATCCATCATTTATCAAATCAATTTCAACATATAAATTTCTTAACACTAAAATTCCCAATTTTTTTACATCACATTCAAACCCTAGATTAACCCAGATCTCAATCTCCAAAACAACCATCAAATTGATCATTTTTCTACATGTAAAACATTCATAGAAACCAATTGAGAGTATAAAACTCAACAATCAAACCCCAAATCATAATAGATCTAAAATAGAAAAAAATTCATCAACTCTAACTAAAAATATGTAAAACCTTAAACTAAACTTTTTAGAGAAAGATTCTTCCTAATTAAAAGCCTCTAATCTATCAAGAAAATAAATCCCGAGCTTTGATTCTTCAAAAGATTAAGAAAAATCTAGAGTTGATACTTCTATTGTGCTATTTTCGGATGGAGTAAAGGAGTGGCCGACCGGACCCTTTTTCCAGCGAGATAAGGTGACCGGCGGTAGTGGAGATGGTGGGTTAATGTGGTGGTGTAAGGGTGGAGCAAAGGTATGGTATTTAGCCACCAAGAAAGTAAAGGAAAATGTGAGAGAATATAGAGAGAAGTTAGAGAGGGAAGAATGAAGGCAATGAGTTAAAAAAAATCTGCACTTTATTTTTATTTTTATATTTTTTTTTGGGTTGAAATAGGGTGTTTGGTCACACCTACTATCAAGTTTGGAGTTAGATTTTGATATCCTAAATAGAATTTAACATAAGAGTATCTTTGACTCTAGATGAATCTAAGGAATATTATAAGAATCTTGTACCTAACATGAATTATTGAATTGATAATTCATATATTAATCTTCTTTCAACGATGTTGTACCTTTCAACCAGCTGTCAAGACAATAAATTTAACCCCACAAAAAATTAAAAATTGATTGTTAAAACCAGTGGACTGTAGCTCCATTTGTAATTCCGCCATTTTGAACTTGCACAAACCTAGAGAGAGAGAGAGAGAGAGAGAGAGAGATAGATGGAGGTTGAACATTGCAACCATCCGCATCCACTGACCCTCAGTAAAAAGAAGGCGGCTGATGGTGAGGAAATTGTCTGCAATAGATGTTGTCGAAAGATCTTAGGTTCTGCATATCGTTGCAGAAATTGTTCCTTCTTTTTGCACAAAGTTTGTTTAAAACCACCCACATGGACGAGGTGTAAGGACCCACATTTCATGCCTTAGTCATACTTGTATGCATTCATGTGATTTGCCATGTTAAGATTTGCCTTCATGGACTTTGCCTTGTTTTGTACTTACATGAATTGCCTAAGTGTTTATGTATGCTTTGTTTCCCCTTTGCTGTGTGAAGCCTAGGTCATGATGAGCCTAGGATATGTTAAGCCGAGGTCATCCTAAGCCTAGAAGTACTTTGCTTGACCTCCACCTTTGTCCAGCATATTGGTAGAGATGATTATCATCTGGGCCGAGGTGTGTATCGCCGAGGCCGAGATGTGTATTACCTGGCCGAGATGTTACCTTTGTACCAGTGATCTTGTCCGGGAGTGGCATGACCTAGACCGAGGTGTGGCACATCTAGGCCGAGGTGTGGCACAGGCTTAGTCAAGTGTTGTCCTACCTAGCCGAGATCATTGTTACCTTAGTGCCGAAGTCTTGTTCCTAGCCGAAGTCATCATCCTTTGTTTGCCGATGCCTTGTCTTTGCCGATGTCATTCCTTGCCGGAGTGTTTTGCCGTGAAGCTTGTTGAGTACGCTTTGTCTTACACCTTGTCTTGTCAATCACCACCTTTTGAGGAGAACCAACCCAAGAGGTGCCACGTGTCCGAGCTGAATGTATATCAGCCGGCAGAGAGAGAGAAACCCATCATTTGTTATGTTATGTTTTGAAGAGAAGAGAGAGAAGCTCTAAGGGAGGGAGAGGAGTTCTAGAGAGAGAGTAGGGCTCCAAGCTTGATTTCTAGAGAATCCAACCGTTAGATCCGTGTTCTAAGGTTAGATTCTTGATCTGCTCATGATGTTCTTTATGTTTATGTTATTGCATTGCATGATTGAATATGATTTGTAAGCCATGCATTGATTTGAAGTTCGGTTTTAAGAAAGAGGAAATGATGTTCAAGTGTTCTTCAAGAAAAGCCATGTTTTGATCCGAAAGCTCATGTCAAGTTTTATGTTTTCATGTTTGTTTTCATATGATCTTTGAGTATGGGTGCCCAGGTCCACGATTTCGAACTCATAGCATGAAACCCAGATTTTGGAATAAAGGAAATGATGATTTTGGCATTCATGTTCTTCATGTTCATGTTCATGTTCTTCATGTTCTTCACGGTGGAAACCCAGATCTCGAGCTTCACTTCAAGTGTAGTCGCCGAGATCATTCTTGCCTAGGCTCACACTTAGGCCAAGCATCGATCTCACCTTGGCCTACCTTGCATGACCACTTGCACTTTAGTTTGTCTTACGAACCTCGGCATGCAATGCACGCCGAAGCTTAGGTGGCGCCTCGGCCAGAGGTGTGGAACCTCAAGGACTGTTGGTACCCAAAGATGTCTCCTTGACATGTAAAGCGCGGTTTTGACTTCCAAAGATGTTTTCCGAGATCATTGCATGCATGTATGTGAGACTTGTTCTAAGAAGTATGTTCAAGAGACTTTGCCATGTGTTTGTAGGACTTGAACCTTTCTTTGTGATCCCGACGTTCTAAGAACTAGGTGAGTGGTATTCTTAATAAAGTTATGTTGTAAAGATTTGTTAATGTTTTGTTTGTTTCATAAAAGTAATTGTTAAGCATGAATGATGGTCCCTCTTTTGTATATCAAGTATGAGTTTTATGATCTAGTGTAGAGTCACTTTGGAGCACGTGGTGCGGGGAACTAAGCCCCAATAACCCGGCCTAAGTTTGTTAAGTCACTTTGGAGCACGTGGTCTTGGGGAACTAAGCCCCAATAACCCGCCTAAGTTTGTTAAGTCACTTTGGAGCACGTGGTGCGGGGGAACTAAGCCCCAATAACCCGGCCTAAGTTTGTTAAGTCACTTTGGAGCATGGTGCGGGGAACTAAGCCCCAATAACCCGGCCTAAGTTTGTTAAGTCACTTTGGAGCACGTGGTGCGGGGAACTAAGCCCCAACAACCCGCCTAAGGCAACAGATAAGTTCAAGGTGAAAAAGGGCTACGGGCCTAAGTCACATAAGTAAGCAAGTTTGAATAAGTTATGACAAGTGTATGTTTTACAAGTTATGCCAAGTACATGTTTTGTATAAGTTTTGCGAAGTACATGATATGATATGTATGTATGTTTTGCCAAGACCTCGAATCATTCATTTAACCCCTTTATTACTTGTACCATTCATCGAGTTCCCAGACTCACCCTCTCTATATATATGTAGGTTCCAAGAAGTCGGCTCACGAGATGTGTGTTTTGTGCCGATGTTTTGTATGCATGTTAGGTCGGCATTGAGGATGTCGGCAACCATGAAGATTATGTTTTGACCTTGTAATTCATGTATTTGATTATGCCTGAGAAGCCTTTTGTTAAGATGTAATGTATGTATTTGATTTATGTTGTAACCAAGTTGTAAGACTTTAATTAAAGATGTATGCCATTTCATTGGATCTATGCACAGCTCTTATGGACTATTTAGTTTTAAATATTGCTTCCGCACATGTTAGCCCCATATGTATACTCTGATTGTGTGTGATCTTTTGTAAGAGGCCTTTGGTAATCTCAGACATCGCCATCATGGCACCAAACTACTAGGGCGGTTTGGGGTCGTGATGTAATGGTATCGAGCACAAGTTCCTTATAGTACGTTGTTCACACACTCGAGTCCTAAAGAGCATAGGAATTTCCCTTAGACTTGATATTAGGATTGCATCATGTTGCTTGCTACTTGACAAGGTGTGCATTATTTCGCATCAAGATTTGTTACATCGGCATGCTCATACTCACTTGCACACATGTTTATTTGCTTATTTGTTTTAAGAGAGTCGCATTTTTTATACACTTATCATCATGAGAAGAGGTAGACCCCGTCACGAGATCGGTCAAGACCGGTTGGGCGGACTAGAAAGGATTGTTGAAGGTTTGATCGGTGAGTTAAGGCGCATAAGGCAAGAACACGGTACTACATCCACTCGGCCGAGCAAGCGGTGGCCGACAAGCAAGATACCACCTCCGCCTCCTCCGGTGCAACAAGTGCCTCCACGGCCCGGCTTTGTATGGGGATGATACATTGACTTTGATCAAAGAGTTCAAGAAGATGCAACCGCCAAGTTCCAAGGAGGTATAGAGCCGATGAAGGCGTAAGCATGGGTTCTTGAGATGGAGAAGCTGTTGAGGTTTTTCCCAAGATCGACGCCGAAGGTGTCATTGGCGGATTTACATTGGATGACGACGCACGAGATGGTGGATGATGATCCGAGAAGGCAACCTGCACTTGACTTGGGCTAGATTTTTGGAGCCGTTTCTACAACAAACATTTCCTCTGAGTGTTCAAACCGTAAGGCTACCGAATTCGGACATTGACACAAGGCAAGAAACAAAGGGTCGAATATGACCGTGCCTTCACCGAAGTTAGCGAGGTATGCACCTCACATGGTCAACGCATTTAATATATGAAGGCTAGGAAGTTTGAGAGTGGGCTTCACGGACCAATACAAGATCGGTGAATTTGCTCAACATGCCGACGTATCTTTGGAGTGTTGATAAAGCCATTCTCGCGTAAGCCAACTGAGTAAGTCGAGTTCGGGAGGGAAACAAGAAGAAGCGGACTTATGACAATCGCGAGGAAGAAGCGGACTGGATGATGACGACGAGGGACGATTATGCACAATCCCAACAACACAAATCAGAAGGGGATACCAGCCGACATGTACAAGTTGTGGGAAGCTACATCTTGGGGATTGTCTTCGACGATCGGAGCATGTTACGGATGTGGTGAGAAGGGTCATCGTATTAAGGATTGTCCTGAGTGAAAGCTAATTCGATAAGAGAAGATGAGAGTCGACATGCAGAGGTTTTGGGAACATGGTAAGTTAAGTTTGGGGACCAAACTTCTTTAAGGGGGGAAGGATGTAAGGACCCACATTTCATGCCTTAGTCATACTTGTATGCATTCATGTGATTTGCCATGTTAAGATTTGCCTTCATGGACTTTGCCTTGTTTTGTACTTACATGAATTGCCTAAGTGTTTATGTATGCTTTGTTTCCCTTTGTCGTGTGAAGCCTAGGTCATGATGAGCCTAGGATATGTTAAGCCGAGGTCATCCTAAGCCTAGAAGTACTTTGCTTGACCTCCACCTTTGTCCAGCATATTGGCGAGATGATTATCATCTGGCCGAGGTGTGTATCGCCGAGGCCGAGATGTGTATTACTGGGCCGAGATGTTACCTTTGTACCGGTGATCTTGTCTCGGGAGTGGCATGACCTAGACCGAGGTGTGGCACATCTAGGCCGAGGTGTGGCACAGCCTTAGTCAAGTGTTGTCCTACCTAGCCGAGATCATTGTTACCTTAGTGCCAAGTCTTGTTCCTAGTCAAGTCATCATCCTTTGTTTGCCGATGCCTTGTCTTTGCCGATGTCATTCCTTGCCGGAGTGTTTTGCCGTGAAGCTTGTTGAGTACGGTTTGTCTTACACCTTGTCTTGTCAATCACCACCTTTTGAGGAGAACCAACCCAAGAGGTGCCACGTGTCCGAAATTGAATGTATATCACCCGGAGAGAGAGAGAAACCCACCATTTGTTGTGTTTTGTTCTAGGAAGAAGAGAGAGAAGCTCTAGAAGAGGGAGAAGGAGTTCTAGAGAGAGAGTAGGGCTCCAAGCTTGATTTCTAGAGAATCCAACCGTTAGATCCGTGTTCTAAGGTTAGATTCTTGATCTGCTCATGATGTTCTTTATGTTTATGTTATTGCATTGCATGATTGAATATGATTTGTAAGCCATGCATTGATTTGAAGTTCGGTTTTAAGAAAGAGGAAATGATGTTCAAGTGTTCTTCAAGAAAAGCCATGTTTTGATCCAAAGCTCATGTCAAGTTTTATGTTTTCATGTTTGTTTTCATATGATCTTTGAGTATGGGTGCCTGTGTCCACGATTTCGAACTCATAGCATGAAACCCAGATTTTGGAATAAAGGAAATGATGATTTTGGCATTCATGTTCTTCATGTTCATGTTCATGTTCTTCATGTTCTTCACGGTGGAAACCAGATCTCCGAGCTTCACTTCCAAGTGTAGTCGAGATCATTCTTGCCTAGGCCTCACACTTAGGCCAAGCATCGTATCTCACCTTGGCCTACCTTGCATGACCACTTGCACTTTAGTTTGTCTTACGAACCTCGGCATGCAATGCACGAAGCTTAGGTGGTCGCACCTCGGCCAGAGGTGTGGAACCTCGAAGGACCTGTTGGTACCCAAAGATGTCTCCTTGACATGTAAAGATGTTTTGACTTCCAAAGATGTTTTCCCGAGATCATTGCATGCATGTATGTGAGACTTGTTCTAAGAAGTATGTTCAAGAGACTTTGCCATGTGTTTGTAGGACTTGAACCTTTGTGTGATCCCGACGCTCTAAGAACTAGGTGAGTGGTATTCTTAATAAAGTTATGTTGTAAAGATTTGTTAAAGCTTTGCTTGTTTCATAAAAGTAATTGTTAAGCATGAATGATGGTCCCTCTTTTGTATATCAAGTATGAGTTTTATGATCTAGTGTAGAGTCACTTTGGAGCACGTGGTGCGGGGGAACTAAGCCCCAATAACCCGCCTAAGTTTGTTAAGTCACTTTGGAGCACGTGGGGAACTAAGCCCCAATAACCCGCCTAAGTTTGTTAAGTCACTTTGGAGCACGTGGCGGGGGAACTAAGCCCCAATAACCCGCCTAAGTTTGTTAAGTCACTTTGGAGCACGTGGTGCGGGGAACTAAGCCCCAATAACCCGCCTAAGTTTGTTAAGTCACTTTGGAGCACGTGGTGCGGGGAACTAAGCCCCAACAACCCGGCCTAAGGCAACGATAAGTTCAAGGTGAAAAAGGGCTACGGGCCTAAGTCACATAAGTAAGCAAGTTTGAATAAGTTATGACAAGTGTATGTTTTACAAGTTATGCCAAGTACATGTTTTGTATAAGTTTTGTCAAGTACATGATATGATATGTATGTATGTTTTGCCAAGACCCTGAATCATTCATTTAACCCCTTTATTACTTGTACCATTCAGCGAGTTCCCTGACTCACCCTCTCTATATATATGTAGGTTCCAAGCAAGAAGTCGGCTCACGAGATGTGTGTTTTGTGCCGATGTTTTGTATGCATGTTAGGTCGGCATTGAGGATGTCGGCAACCATGAAGATTATGTTTTGACCTTGTAATTCATGTATTTGATTATGTCGGCTGAGAAGCCTTTTGTTAAGATGTAATGTATGTATTTGATTTATGTTGTAACCAAGTTGTAAGACTTTAATTAAAGATGTATGCCATTTCATTGGATCTATGCACAGCTCTTATGGACTATTTAGTTTTAAATATTGCTTCCGCACATGTTAGCCCCATATGTATACTCTGATTGTGTGTGATCTTTTGTAAGAGGCCTTTGGTAATCTCAGATTACTGGCCATCATGGCACCAAACTACTAGGGGCGGTTTGGGGTCGTGACACGAGGTTTCCACAATACCATCACCATCCATTATTTACATTGAGATCGACACCCATTAAAGAGGAGAACGATAATGATGATGACGAGGAAATTTTCTGCAAGGGATGTTGTCAAAAAATCGTAGGTTCTTCTGCGTATGGATGCACATATTGTTCTATCTATTTGCATAAATTATGTGCCGAACTACCCAAAGAGATGATGCATCCATTGCACCCAAAACACCCTCTTAAATTACTCCATCCACAACACTACAGATGTCATTGCTGCGGCAAAATTTCAGATGCATATAACTATTGTTGTTCTGCTAGCTTTCCACCTCGACATAAATTGTGCTTTGAAAACACAAATTGTTGAACACAAAAGTCACAAACATCCATTAAGTCTCGTTCTCAGCTCGGCCTCCTTTGAATGTCACGCTTGTGGCACAAAACATGAAGGCATCTCGTATATGTGTAGCTCCTGCACATTTTGGATCCATGAGGATTGTGCTTCCTTACCAACCACCATCAAACACAGCAGCCATGTTCACGATCTCAAGCTCGTCTACACTTTGTTTTCAAGATGAAACCTCTAGTTATTATTGCAATATTTGCAAGAAAAAGTTGAAATCAAACTTTTGGCTTTACTCTTGCAAAATATGCGGATATTATGTTCATGTGAATTGCCGGACAAAGACAAAGTAAGCTCTTACCTTGACCTTAACTTCGACTTGTTTTGAGAAAATAAAGAAATTAAAAATTTTGACAATGCTTTTTTCTTCATTTGATTGACGTTTTATTCTTACTTTTGTAGATTTAGGGAAAGCAATACTACAATCAAGATTGAGGATCTTGATATGGCCACTTTGATTCACTTACCACTACTGCCTAATGAATCAGTCAACCTAATTGCCCAATTTGTGAAGCAGATGAACTTGGATGACCACAATAGAGAGGTAAAACTAGAACAATTTAGCCATAGTCATCCATTAACTCTTTGTAATCTGGACAACAATGATTTGTTATCGGGAAGCGAATTGTCTATTTTGAATAAGCAGAATATTGACAAAATATGTGACGTGTGTGTGCAACCCATCAATGCTTCATTTTACAATTGCAATCAGTGTAATTTCTTTGTCCACGAATGGTGTTCCAAGCTAGCCGATAAGTTCAGCTTAGTTCGAAATGAAATTTTCAATTGCGACGGTTGTGCAACAAAAGATTGCATCGGATTTCAGTTTTCGCTAATATATTGGAACAGTGGTGAACCGCGCTATGGTTGTCAACTCGATGTTAAGTGTGCTTCCTTACCGAGCTCCATCATGCATAAAGCTCATGAGCACCCCCTCATTCTAAAGAAAATTGGTGAAAACGAAGGTTGTGCTGCATGTGATCAAAGCTGTGGAATGTTGTCATTTGGATGTGGCATAAGCTCTTGCAGTTTCAACTTACACTGTGCATGTGCTTTGTTACCGAGTATATTTAATCACAGGTATGATGAACATCCCTTCATCCTAACTTATGCTCCTATTGAAAATGGTCCAGATGAGTATTGGTGTGAATTTTGCGAGAATCAAGTAGATCCAGAGTGGTGGTTCTACCACTGTACTTATTGCGACAAATCAGCTTGTGCTAAATGCATTCGAAAGAAGGAATTTCCAAACGCCAAGTTGGGGGCCACACATACGTACTCCAGTCACCCACACCCCCTCACTTTGATTCAAGCCACATACATGAGGGTTAGATGCAACGTCTGTAATAGACATATTGTCAGTGGTAACGGAGCCTTTAAATGCGAGCATTGTGAAATTATGCTTTGTAAGACATGTGTTTGCTATCGCCCAACCAAGTGGAAAGTTTTAAGCGATTTTGCGGATGAGGAGCAAGAATTTAATCAACGAATTATTGAATGGCCTGAATTAAGTTTAGGTGATGCTCTAAATGTTTAATTATTTGTCTAAATCATGAGATTTACCATTTTTTTATTAGGCTTTTAAGAGATAAAGTGTTAAGAATTAATCTCTAAATGGAATGGAGTAATACTCTTGGAGCATTGAATAATTTCTCAAGGAGAATAAAAAAAATATATGTAAAATGTAATTATATTTCATTCACATTTTATTTACATTTTATCTTTTCATTTTCAAATCCCTTCTTAAATTCATGAACCAAACACAAACTTGATGTTTTTTTTGTTGTTGTGATAACTAGGTGTTTAACCCAGTTTATGCACATCTCAATTAATGTCAGCATCCTGAAGTAAATGATATGGCAAACCTCCAGTACCTCTTGCAATAACTTAAACTCAAAATTTTAAATCTTATTAGCCAATCTTTATCACTCAAGACCCTTAATGCTTTTTAGAAATTGTTTCAATTGATTCCTCATGCAGCAAATAGGAGTTTGGCTAAAAATTACTCTATTAATTTCTTGGCACCTTCTTGTTAATGAATTGAATTATTATATGCTATTGTTAGTATTGAAAATATATATATATATATATACATATATATATATATATATATACATTAAAATATGTTAGATTATTTTGGAATATGTGAATTATGTATTGAGATTATAAATATTTTAGCATTAGCTGTTCTTATTAACAATCTTTACGTTGTATTTAGACTATGGACATGTATAGAGATTTAGAAGAAAAAAATCAAGCATATATTTCATTCATATTTCAAGTTTTATTTGTACAAAGAATGACTTGCAATTAGAGAAGCATGGAATTCTTTCAAAGTTTGTTCTATTACACTGTGTTTAAATCATAGATTTAAATAAGAATTTGGGGTCATAATCATAAATAGAGGGAAAAAAAATTAACTTTACTTTTTTAACATTTTTCATTTTAAATCTCTACCTAAATCCATAACCCAAACACAGTTTTAGAACCATCATTCTCCCATAAAAAAAAAATGTGGTTGTGAGTAAAATTTTGCCAAAATTCCCTCTTCTATGGTTGTAATTAGCTTTTCCTTTTCCCTTATATTGCAAAGTGTAATTTCTTTTTTCTTTTTTTTTTCCCCTTTCATTTCTTCTGCAATCAGATATATGCATCATGATGAATATAAACAATTACTCTTTCATGTAGATAATAGGATGAAAGCAAGTTGGTTTTCTTGTCACTCACCCAAATTTGACACAAATTAATGTTTACAAATTGTAACTTGCAGTATGGCATATTGTGTTTATTTCAAGAGAATGGGAGATAATAGTGGTATTAAGATATTCTTTGAGAGCAACTGCTTACCCCATTTGAAAAAAAGGTTAGTCCTAGAGGTTTTTTTTCTTTATTTTATTTCATGTCATATGATCTAATTGGAGACGGACCATCCAAAGCAGTAATGGTCAAATCCTAACCTAACGAGCAAAAAATTAATTTTATAGTTTACACAATTTAAATCATGCAATTAGATACTAATTATTTTTGTCATACTATATTAGACAACTTACACCTTAAAGCAAAACATTCTTCTTCACTTCTAATTTCAAAGTAGTACAGTGTTTGGTTGTATAATTAAAGTTATTCAAATTTTAAAATGATTTTTTTTTTTTTTTTTTTTTTGAGTCCATCAAATTAGACTTCAACATCTATTGATTTGAAAACTATTTCCAATTGGAGCAATTTAGCTAAAATTAGAAACTGTGTGAACCAAATAAACGAAATTGATAGTTTAAATTTGAAATATAAAAAAAAAAAAAAATGGCTATTTTTTGGCTCCTTTTCTAAGGCAATAGGAGCTTTCCCGCTTATAATAAAAAAGATTACAAAAGATACCCACCTTCTCTCAACTATACATATATAGAAAATTACGGCAACATATCACAAGTGCAAAAATACCATTAATACCCTTACGAGGGAATGTGTACATGGCCAGATGGTGTTAGGCGGTTTTTCAACTTTGCCATTCCTTTCCATGGGAATACGATTCAAGATTTAAAATTTAAAGAAATTTATTTTCTTCCAAGAAGTAGATTCAAAATTAAGGTGAGGAATGGTAAATATGAAAATAAGAGCTTCTGTTCGTAAAATTTGTGAAAAATGTCGACTAATCCGTAGGCGGGGACGAATTAGAATAATTTGTTCCAACCCGAAACATAAACAAAGACAAGGATAATCTAAAAGACCCGATGTACAAATATCAGATCTGTTTTGAACGGAAATGAATATATCCATATATCTCTTGTCTCTAACTATCCTCGGCCACTGTTTCTTGCAGCGGTTCCTGTGGCACGTCAAAAACGACGTCGTTTTTTTTTTTTTTTTGGATTTGTTTTGGGTCTCCCCTCTTCTCTTCTGTATCACCACCTAACCTAACCTAACAGAGAGACGTGAACTGAGAGACGAAGAAGAACGAGGGCGAAGGAGATGATTCCAGTGGCGACGCGACAACGGAAAGGCAAGATTGCGGCGGCAACAAGTGTTGTTCCACAACCCTCATCATCATCATTCTCATTTGTTCCTGTTTTATATGTTATATATATATATATATTTGATTTCTTGAGTTGGATTGTTATTGATTTTTCAAATGGGTTTGTTAAGTTGTTTGATTTCTTGAGTTTTATGGATTTGATGATTTAGGGTCATTGATATCAGATTTTTGCAGATGAGGAGTTTTGATTTGAGGAAAGGAAAATGGTGAATTGATTTGAAAAATTGGTTTGGAAAGACAGAGAGATGGGAATGATGGAACAAATGAGACAGAAACATTTCTTTATGGGCAAGAAAAGGATAGTCCAACTCTCTCTCATATCTTTATGTAATGCCAATCAGTGCACTTTCTGCCATTGTTAATGAAGAGAGAGAGAGAGAGGAGTAGAGGAGAGAGAAGCTTCAAAGTGTTTGCCTACCCAAGTTGAGTCCAAATCATTTCTTTGTTTGGAAGAAGAAACATTTCCAAAAGATTTGATTCAACAACTTGTTTGATGAACTCAGACAACCTCTCCCTCAGAGGCGAGGTGAGGGTTGTGGAACAAAATAAATGACAAAGAAGAGAAAAGAGGAAAGACCCAAAAAAAAAATAAAAAAATAAAAAACGACATCATTTTTGACTCGCCGCAAGAAACAGCGGCTGAGGATCCGGACTCGGTGTACCAGACCTATGCGATACTTTTTGATCTTCTTCAGTTTCAAAATAGAATGAGCTGGATAAATAAATAAATGAATATGGGCCCACAATAACCCAGCTAGAACAAGTCCAGCCATTTTTCTAAGCCCAAATTGATGTTCTAGAGCCCATCAACCACTTTATATGCTTTAGAAAATGATATGGGACAATGTTTATTAGTGTTATGGTTTATTTTAGGGTTAAGTAGCATAAAACTTTAATGCTTTTTTTATATAATTCGTAAAATTTATCCAGTGTCAATCAAATAAGAGTTTTTTTACTATAATTTGTAAAATTTATCCAATGTCAATCAAATAAGAGTAGCGTAATTGAACCATTAATGCTTTTTCTGTTTTTTCTTTTTTTTCTAGTAATGGCATGTGGCTCATTTTTACGTTCGCCAGTCACCCACACCCCCTCACTTGTTTCAAGCCACATACATGAGGGTAAGATGCAACGCCTGTAATATAGATATTGTTAGTGGTAACAGAGCCTTTAAATGTGAGTATTGTAAAATTATGCTCCGTAAGACATGTACTTATTAACGCCGAACCAAAAGGAAACCTTTAACGCTGTGCTTAGTTGGGGGCTTTGTGGAAGAATTTAAAAATGAAAAGGTAAAAAGTGTGTAAAATTATGTGAGATATAGGTATATTTTATTTATATTTCACCTACATTTTCTCTTTCTCTTTCGCTTTCGCTTTCCTTTTCCAAATCCCTCATCAAATTCCCTAATCAAAAATAAAGTAAGCAATTTGGTTGTGGAGGAGATCCAGAAAATGTTGCAAGCGAATATTTAACGACATAAACTATTCAATGCTCTGGATTAAGTCTAGGTGGTACTCTAAATGTGTAATTATTGGTCTAAATCATGGGATTTACCACTTTTATGTTAAACTTTTAAGAGCATCTCCAATGCTTTGTCATTGGAGCTGCTACTGCCATAATTTAGCAGCTGGAGTTGAAAAGTGTGCTCCAATGATTGGTTATGGCAGTTGCCATAATTCTCAACTCATCAGGAAAACCTCTCTCTCTCTCTCCCAAAGAAACATCACTCCTCCTCATTATTTTTGCAGAACCAAACACAAAAACTAGTATATTTGGTCAGTCATCCGAACACACTAGTTTCTATGTTTCGTTTTGCCAAAATGACATTTGGCCATTAGAACGCTATTGTTATAATTCTATCATTTTCTATTGTTCATTACCAAATTATAACAATGGCAATGCTATTATAGCATTTGTCAGTGGAGATGCTCTAAGAGATAAAGTGTCGTGTTAATTTGTAAATGGAATGGAGCAATGCTCTTGAAGCATTGAATAATTTCTCAAGAAGAATGACAAAATGTGTATGAAATATAGATGAACTAAAATTATATTTAATCAAATTTTATCTTTTCATTTCCAAATCTCTTCTCAAATCTATGAACCAAACACAGTCTTGATGCTTTTTCTTCTTCTTCTTCTTTTTTTTTTATTGTTGCGATAACTAAGTATTTGGCCTAGTTTATACGCATCTCTATTAATTTCAGAGTCCTGAAATAAACGATCGGGTAAATCTTCAATACCTGTTGTAATAATTTAAACTCAAAATTTTAAATTTTATTCGCAAATCTTTATCACTCAAGACCTTTAATGCTTTTTAGAAATTGTTGCAATTGATTACTCACGCAGCAAATAGGAGTTTGGCTAAAAATTACTCTATTAATTTCTTGGCACCTTCCTGTTAATGAATTGGATTGGTTTATACTATGCTATTGTTAGTGTTGAAATATGTAAAAAAATTATAATAAAATATGTTAAATTATTTTGGAATATGTGAATTATGTTTTGAGATTATAAATATTTTAACATTAGCTCTTCTTATTAACAATCTTTATGTTATATTTACATTATGAATTTGGATAGAGATTTAAAAAAAAAAAAAAAATTGAGAAAAAAAATCAAGCACATATTTCATTCATATTCAAGTTTTATTTGTACAAAGAATGACTTGCAATTAGAGAAGCATGAAATTCTTTCAAAGTTTGTTCTATTACATTGTGTTTAGATCATAAATTTAAATAAGAATTTAGGGTCAAAATCATAAATAGAGAAGGGAAAAAAAAAAAACATATATTTCATTTACATTTTCACTACTTTTTTTACATTTTTCTTTTTAAATCACTATATACCTGTAGTCACCCCATTTTGCCCGGCCTTGAGACTTGAGCACTTTCTTTTGACCACCCCAATGATAAAATTGAAATATGTCATTTTATGAATTTCTCAAATTAAAAAGCAAATTGAAGCTTTAATCCCGAACCTCACCTATTTTGGTCAAATTATTTTATATCACTAATATTTTATCAATTTGTAGTATTTTATAATTTTTATCTAATTTTATGTGTGTGCACACATTTTTAGGTGTTTTTATATAAAATAATAAAAAACAAACAAAAAAATAAAAAAATGAAAAAGAAAATAAAGAAAAGAAAAAGAGAGGGTCAGATGAGAATAATGGGTTGTGGGATGGAAAAGGATTTTGTTTTTGCTGGATTCAAAGAGGAACAGAGTGGACATTGTGATAATAAGTTTTGGGTGGAAAATAATTTGATGGAGTGGGGCTCAATTCGGTGAAGTGGGTTTGAAAAGTGGTGGAGGAAATTGAAAAAAAGAGAAGAGAGTAGGTGAGAAGTTTGAAAATATTAAAAAGAGAGAGGGACAGAAAAAATGGAGTGGGTGGTGTATTATTTGAGGAGAGATGATTATTTGAGGGGAGGCTCGGAGAGGGAGAAGAGGAGGAAAGTGGTGTTCATGAGTGAAAAAAGGGGGAGAGGAGTGATATTTTCTGGGAGAGAATTATCTAGAGAGAGATTGAGAGGGAGGGAAGTTTCACTGCAACACACACATAGAACATACACACATAACACCATTCACACACACGGTTTTAGAGAGAGAGAGAGCACACACATCATAGACAGCACACATACAGAGCTCCCTTGCATGAAGGACACTGATATAGATCAACACACACATATGCATCTGCTCTGGGGCTCTCTCAGTCTCTCGGCAGTTTTGGGTTGGAGGGAGCTAAGCACATAACACAAAAGACGAAGCTCTCTCATGGGATAAGGGATACTCAACATGCACTGATCTCTCTCTTCTCCCTCTGGGATGATACACGGCAGCATGCACACACCAGATACACAGCATACATTTACCTATGCACGACCACCTCGCTCTCTCTCTCAACTTGCTCCCTCTCGGGCTCTCTTTCACTCTAGTTTGCATGAGATGACTCTCTCTCTCTCTCTCTCTCTCTCTCTCTCTCTCTATACACACACAACCCATACACAGAGACATAAGAGATGCACACACGGACATACACCCAGCATAACCACCACACGGCAGACCCAACAAATAGACAACACACACACACGGTTTAGAGAGAGAGAGAGGACACACTCCACATACTATTCACAACACACACACAGCATATACCTTTCACAACACACCCACACGGCACACTCACACAACCCATGATCTAAGCACACCACACAAATGTACAACACACACACTTACATGCACACGGCTTTGACACACTCATGTACACACGGCAGCAAGACATAAAGACACACATGCACTAGCTCTATCTCTCCTCTCTAGGACACACCACACACGAGATCTCTCTCGATGCTCGACTCTCTATCTTTTCTCTAAGACCGCTTGTAGACACCCCATTTTTGACCGACCTTAAGACTCGCGTCACCGATTGAGCGCCGGTGATGTTGCATATTGTGCTCGTTGAAGCCTCTCAGTCGCGGCGTCGCGCCCGCCTCCGGACTTAGAACTCTCTTCAGGCCTTGCCTCGGTTTGCGAACCGCACTCGGTTTTCTCTGCTTTTCTTTCCGAGGGAGGGAGGTCCGTAGACTATCTCTCGAAGGCCGTGGGCTACATTTCGTGGTCAGAGGCCATCTTGCCCATTTTTCGAGCCCTTCCGGTTTTCAAAGCCGTCAGGCCGTGTGCCTCGGTTCAGGACCGCCCAACCATCTCCGATTCCTCCGGTTTTTGGCATGCATCTCATTTACTCCCTTTCGAGGGACACTGGGGTCTCAGATACCCACTTCGTGGCCGAACACCACTTTCGGTGCTTATAGCCTATTTTCGGGACCCCGAACTACGTAAGGCTTGATTCCAATCTTTGGGATACGTAGGCAACTTCATTCTGAAGTCCAGCTATAAACACCTCCAAATCAAGTGTGTCCATGTAATGGTTTTGACCTTTTGACCACTGAGTGGAGCCGGCCATTTTCCTCTCCCTCGTTGTATTCGGTTTGTGCACTAGTTTCCAAATGGACAATCCTCCATACATGTGTATGGAGGATTAGAGGGGTCTTGGAGATATTTTTGATACATTTCCTCTATAAAGGAGAGGTTTGGCTTCATGTTTAGGGGTTAGACATTTTGAGAGACATTTGGGAGAGATCCATAGCTTGCACCTTCCATTTCTCTCCATTTCAAAGCTCAAAAGTCATTTTTCTTGCATCATTTGTTCATCAACACCAAGCACCACCATCACTACTCCATTTCCAACACTTGGAGTTGATTTCCAGCAGCTAGGAGGTAACATTTTTCAAGCCAAGAGGTAGCAAAAGTTTGATCTTCAAGGGTAAGCCTCAAATTCCCTCTTTTGTAGCATTTTCTTGCCTCATTTCTTAGGCCTACTTTCTTATTGTTTTAGGCTCCGACATTCACTGAAATTAGGTCTTTTTTGAGCCATTCTTCATGTTTTATTAAGGGTCCAACCCTATTTGAGATCACTATCTTGCACTTGTTTCAATATCCTCTTATATGCCAATATTTTGCATGAATTCTTTAGCCTATGAGTGATCTATTTTCGAGCATGAAATAAACTGTGAGTGGGCCTATTTTGAGCCCCTCTTCAACATTGAAGAAGGGCTCAACCCTGTTTGGCCTTTCTATCATGCACTTGCTTTGTAATCCCTCATATTTACCGTAAAATTGCATGCTTTGTTAGGCCTGTCTAGCTTCTGTTTTCGGCCATCATCAGGCCTGGAAAAAGTCATATTTTGGTATTCTTGACATATTTCATGAAGGGTCTTTGTTGGTTGGATGAATTTTTGGGGTACCTCATGTTATAGCCTTGTGTATCCCATTTCTTGCATGGCATTTTTAGCATATTTTCACACTGAGTTGGGGGATGTCATCTACTGTAAATGTGCATATTTTTGGTCCCTCTTCAATGTTGTAGAACTGTATTTTTCAGTTTGAGCATTGCGTATACCACTTGTTTCATTGTTCCCCTCTTTTCCCCCATTTTTGCATGCTATTTTTGCCATACTTGTGATTGTTGTTTGGCCATGCTTTGTGCTGGAAAAATGATAGTTTGGGGGCTGCCTTGTTACTATTTTACATTTCATGTACCAATTATGCATGTTTAGTATGGCTGTAGGCCATTTCGGATGCTTAATATCACATTTCGGGACCATTCCGTGCATTTGGTGTCATTTCCCCACCTTCCAGGACTGTTTTGCATCATTTGTGAGTGCTGAAATTCATTTGCATGTTTGCATATCATTTTCATGCCTTTATGTCATTGCCTCGGTTTGCGTGCCCGTAGGCACGCATTTCGAGGCAGCTCATTTTCGTCTAACGGCCTCTTATGTGAGTGCGGCTGAGGCTCTCTCATGTTAGTGTAAGTCCAATTTGTATTTTCATGCCTTTATGTCATTGCCTCGGTTTGCGTGCCCGTGTGCACGCATTTCGAGGCATCTCGTTTTTATCCAACGGCCTCTTATGTGAGTGTGGCTGAGGCTCTCTCATGTTAGTATAAGCCCAATCTGCATTTGGAGTATCATTTCATGCCTTAGGGCCATTGCCTCGGTTTGCGTGCCAGTGTGCACGCATTTCGAGGCATCTCATTTTCATCCATCGGTCTCTTATGTGAATGTGGCTGAGGCTCACTCATGTTAGTGTAAGTCCATTTCGTGATTCTCAGATGTCATTCTAGTCTCATTGCATTGCATATACCATTGCCTCGGTTTTGCGTGCCGTCTGCAGCACGATTTCGAGGCACTGCTTTCATCCATTGGCCTCCTATGTGAGTGTGGCTGAGGCTCACTCATGTTGGTATAAGCCCATATTGCATCTCGTATCTCATTTTAGTCCTGTTGCATTCCGTATGCTATTTTCTCGGTTTGCATGCCCGTGGGCACGCATTTCGAGACATCTCATTTAGGTCTCATTGTACATCATATTTCATGTCATTTCATGCCTTTATGCCATCACCTCGGTTTGCGTGCCCGTGTACACGCATTTCGAGGCACTTTACTTTTCTCACGGCCTCTTATGTGAGTGTGGCTGAGGCCCTCTCATGTTAGTGTAAGTCCAATTGCATTGCGTATGTATTTTATGCCTTAGGATCATCGCCTTGGTTTGCGTGCCCGCGTGCGCATTTCGAGACATCTCATTTTCATAGCATTGTGAATGTTAGGATTGCATTTTAGTTACATTCATGCATATCATGCGTATTGCATCGTGTTCGGAATAGGAATTAGCCCGGGCACGGGAAACGAGGTACGTTTCGTACTCCGAGTGACGGAACGTGTCTCAATTCCCAGGTCACCGACACTCCGGATTATCCATGATGGAGTTTAGATTTTGTTGTAGTTTCCTGTGCATTCATTCCATATTGAGTTGTGCATTTCGGCTCCTCGGCCATCATGCATCGATATGCATGATTGGTGGCACGAGGATCGAGGCATGCATATATTTTGTGAAATACATTGCTATGCCCCTTTCCTGCTCTCTGTTGCAGCAAAATGAGGAATCAGCAACTTTTCGGAGTCTGGCACGCATTTCGAGAAATATTACAAACAGAGGCTAATTGGGGCATCCCAGTGGATTCCCGCACCAAGGCAGCGCAGCATACGTCATTCATCAGTAGCAAGGCAGTCCCTGGCTTGCATGCCAGTTTTACTTTTTTTTGTAATTAATTTGTTAATTAACTAGAAATCTGTATTATTCTTTCATTCGGGACTGTATTATTTATTCGGACCCTCTGCGCGAGGGCATAATTGTAATAAAGGGTGTCTGAGTGTGATGTATGTCTTCCAACCCCCACTTCTTTCTCCCTTTTATTTACCCGCTTATGATGGTTAGATATAGGGCATGTTTCAATTAGCATACAGTATGACAGCATGTTTGCATCATTCATCTGTTTTGCACGCACCGGGCTCGGCGCATCATACAAACTGCATTTGTATTTCAATTCCAAATTGAATACATGTTAGTTGTAGCATTCCATATGCCATGTTTAGAATAGCCGAGCCTGCTATAATTACATTTTTGCATGTGTTGCATTAGGCAATTTTGTATATTTAGATCATGCATGATTTCTAATCGAGCTTCTATTTTGGCTTGGAGTACTCGGTGAGTTTTATGCTTTAGCATCCTTGCATGCGTGTGAGTGATTGCCATGAAAAGCATGCTTACCATGAGGCTAACTGCTTATGTGATATAACTGCCTTGAATGCCTGTGGGTGGAGGTTGAGTTACTTAGATTGGGACAATTCATCAAATGTTTGTTTCTAAGCCCACTAGATAGTGGCAAAATCATGTTTTCTAAGCCCACCTGAGTGGCAAATCCACGTCTTAGCCTACTTATGGGTAGCACCATCAAACCATTTTTCAAACAAACAAACATGAAATGTTTTATTCCAATTCAGGCGATTCAGTCTATACTTGTATGCTGTGCGCATCACATAGTAACCTAGGCTAATAACCGGAATAAGAACATACAATGTTTTCAAAAACAGATATCATGGTTAGTAGAGGCCGGTCTTTGGCCAGATTCGGCGGGGGTGCTCACAGTGACCTTTCCCAATCGTACCTAAGTTCCCGAGCCGAGGCAACTTTGGTGATGATTTAACACGTGGCCTTTGCCACCGAGTCAGGGTTTCCTAAATTTCCCATTTTAAAATATTTAGGTGGCGACTCTGTATCTGGCGAAGCAGTCCATGTTTGGCACTTCTTTCAAAAAATCTGTTTTCAAAAACGATTTGCCGGATTTGGACTCTTCGGTTCAAGATTAAGAACCGTGACATTTGATTCCTTCGAACTGTAGTGACCCAATATCGAACCATAACCCGGGGGGGGGGGACTTGCACTCCTCTTTCCCCCGGGATGCGTTCAGGACGCTGATTTCGCGACTACCGGGATTTAGAGAACTTGACTCGAACTCATGATATCTGGTTTTGTCTACACTTGTGTGTTTCTTTGCATTGCATTTGCATTGGTGCGCCTAGGACCGTGTTTGCCATATGCCATTCCCGAACGATTCGGAGGCTTATCTTGTCAAGTCATGACCATAAGGCCGATCGGCCTGGCTCGACAAAGATGGGAACACAAACCCCGGTTTTACCGGGGCACCCTTTTTGACCATTCTACCTAGTGCATATTCGGATCCATAGTGACCATTCCAAACTAGGACAGGTTGCTTACCCGTTTATAGGTTGTTTGAAACTGCTGTGTACGTAGTGAAACCCTAGCTCCTGACAAAATAGGACAGGGCAGCCCTACCCCAACATAGGGGTGTTTTGGCTCTCACTTATCTGTTATGTGCTTGTTAGAGTACGTCTCTACAGGGAATGCATGTATCAGTTCATAAGTTTGGGCATCGAGGGCACCGATTCGATATTTGAGAATCGGTTTACAGAGGGTATCGATTTGAGGCAAAGTTTTGGGGGCGAGAGAGGGCACACCATCATCTTGTTATGCTCATATCCGTTTTGGTGAAATCAGGCTGAGATGCTGCATGTTTTCTCTTTGTTAGGTAGTCCTGGAACCATAGCTTCAGAAGGCTTTGATATCCCCGGGGTACATTGGACTAGTGCTGATAGACTTTGTTAGGTCAGAAATTCAATTCAAGGGCAACCGGTGTTCATCGTTGAGGCAAGGCAAAGAAAGGCGGTCGAGGTTCACCGGTTCATCGATCCGTCACCACCAAATACATCACCTTTGTTCGGACTCAACGCACCGTGATGTCGCAAGGTTCGAAGAATTTGTGGCCGTGGTAGCGGCGTTAAATCGAGGAATCGCCATGCCGAGACCAAGATGAACGCAGCGCCCATCTCTGGGACATCGCCTCACAACCACCGGCCACCGAGTTCAAAGTAACTTTCACCCTCCATATGAGCCTAACCAGCGCATTCAAAGTCCTGAGGGAAAGCGGGCATCTCAAACCCCTTAATCCTCAACCTTTGCCAAATCCACTCCCTACCAAACATAACCCAAGCAAATACTGTGTATATCATCAACAGCGTGGCCATGGCATCGATGGTTGCTACCGCCTTCGTCATGAGATCCAGAATCTCATTGACAACCGAACAATAGTTCCACCACAAAACCCCGAGGACCAAGTACCTCATCCACATATCAACCTCAGCCATACACTGCCATCCACCTACAACCCCAGTATATCCCCCCCGACCCAGAATCTCGTACCGGGGAAGTTTATACCTGAAAGCATGGCCTTACGCACGATAGAAGCACTTGCACACCAATGATCTCAAACCCGTGCACCCACGACTTCGAGTGGGAGCATGATTGAAGATCTTCAGAGAACAGTGGCAGATTTAACCTTCGAAGTTTTGGCGCCATCATCAACCACATCGCCTACCAGGGAGTTCATGTCAAAAGGCTCCCCAACCTTGGGACGGGCTGTATTGGGAGAAGGTAAATCCCTTGGCAAAGTGGAGGCGAGTGGAAAGAACAAGATAGGGGCGGACATGGATCCCCATGAGCATCTTCTGTTGGCTGTTGAGGCTTTGAAAGCCGAGGGACTGAACAAAGAGCAAGTGCTCACATTTGTTGCAAAAACTGTGGATGACACTTTCGCTACTCAAGTCAGGGGCAGTTTGAATCAAGAGGCAAGCCGGGAAAAGGGCCGTTGTACTAGAAATGATCCTGTTAGCTCTAATCTTGCACTCAGAAGACATCAGCAAACCAGGCCAGCATCTGCCAATCCTTTTGCTGGTACGCCCGGTAAAAATCCACAAACCCAGAAGTACCAACCTCGAGGTCAGAGGGTCTTCCATGCCCTCCACATGCCTTTGTCCAAAGCTTTCCAAATCCTTGTTGGACAAGGTCATCTCAAACCCCTTGAGCCTCGGCCTCTCCCGAACCCTCTTTTGGCTACACATGATGCTACCCAAGATCTTTGCGTACCATCGACAAACCGCCATACTCGACGATCGCCTGTCTTCGCCATGAAGTACAGGATCTGTTTGACAACGGAGTTGTCCTCTCGCCAAGCTCTGCAAAGTCCATTGGCACTGGATCAGTGAACTTGGGGGATAATGCGATGTGATTAGGGGGATGAACTAGCTGCGGGTGGCGCTCGATTTAACTCCAGACGTGGGAATGGCACGCACTGTTTTGAGCAATGTACAAGTGCTGTTAATTTTGCATTTTGACTTGGGTATTGGGTCAGTCTTTTGTTTTGTTTTGAGTTTGTCTTTTTGTTTTGAGTCAGTCTCTTTTGTTTTGGGTCTGTCTTGTTGTATCGAGTCAGTCCTGTTGTATAGGAGTCGGGTGATTCCAGGGGTGTTACCTCGGGCGTCACCATTTTGTTTTATGCTCATTTTTTGTTTTGTTTTGAGTCTGCCGCCAGGAGCTAGTTGTGCCAATAGATTTTGAATGAAACGGCAGTGATTTCCACACTCTCACATTTGCTTCTGCCGTGTGCTAGTTGTGCCTGGATTTGAATGAAATGGCAGTGCATTCCACCTGCTCTCTTGTGCCTTGAAGTCATTGTAATGACCTGAGTTTTTTCGAAACCTTTTGAACACTGCGGTAAAAACAAAGAGGGAGGAATTCCTCGGGATTTGCAAAACTTTGATCAAACTGAGAGAAAGAGAGGCGTGCGAAGCCCTTAATGAATGAAATCATGCTTGTTAGTGCGAGTACTGAGAAGGACCCTAGCTTTGATCCAGATTGGTCCTACACTATCTTCAGCACGAGCGATTCGTCGCTTTCTTAAAAACTTTCAAAAAATGTTTTGCGCGGTCCTGCGAAGACATGTGTGGAATCGTTCTTGAGATTGTGCAGCTTGGGATCGCTCTTGGCCTCGAGACTCAACCCCTTTGCTTCCAAACCTTGAACTTGAATTCAGAAGGTTCAACGGTCAACTACGATGTGAGGCCTGTGTGGCCAGATTTGAAGCAGCCCTCGAACATGAGGCACCAAAGTCAAATCAAGAAGGTCAGACCTCGTCAGAAGAAGCTTGCAAAGCTGGAACAGAAGCACCCCTCGAACTAGGGGCAAAAATATCCGATGTGCTCGAAGAGCCGAAGATGGATCTTTCTGCGAATCAATACAACAGTCATTTTCCTAGATTCAGATGACTTCAGGATCTCAAAACCATTTGGCATGGACTTGTTACACCTTTACCCTTCGAGAGGCTCATAGGTAAAACCCTAAGGGCGACCGAACAAAAGTTAGAGGGAAGAAAAAAATGAAAAAAAAAAAGAGGAAAAAATGCAAAGAATGAAAAAGAAAAAAAACAAAAAAAGAAAAGAAAAAAAGAAGAAAAGAATTGAAAAGAAAAGAAAAATAAAGCTCGCAAGGTCGAAAACCTGCAACAGGCGCCTTGGCAAAAGTTATAGCATAAAAATGAGAGGTTAAATACCCGAGTGTACCTTAACCCCGAACTACGTAAGGCTTGATTCCCATCTTTGGGATACGTAGGCAACTTCATTCTGAAGTCCAGCCATAAACACCTCCAAATCAAGTGTGTCCATGTAATGGTTTTGACCATCCTTGCCTCCTCTGTATCCGAGAGTTCGATTGCAATCATCGCTCTGAGGAGTGACTACAATGCGCTGCGGTGCCTTTCAAACAAGGGGCAACTTTCCGTATTCAATTCAATGCTTAAGGTTGCTTCAAACAAGGGGCAACTTTCCGTTGCCATGCAGCTCTCTTCAAGCACGGGGCAGTTTTCCCTTGGATCCGAGGTTGTGCATCTCAGGAGTAAGTTTCATGCTCGTTGAGCAAGTGGCCGTATGCAAAAATAGTTTTTGAGAATTTTTACTGAGGTTGACTATTTTCTCGAAAATTGTTCTATTTTTTTTCTAGAAACTGGACCATTTTTTGGACCCAAAAAAGGAAAATTTTCAGTGCTCATAGCCTGACTTGCGTGATTTCAAATCAAAAATTGAACAAGTATGTTAATCTAACCCTCATGTTGGTTGAAATTGTTTTAGTAGAAAGCAAAAACAAAAAAATGGTCAAAACGATGAACTAGGGGCACAGTGGAGTCAGGTGTTCTGTCTTTTCCCCGTTATCAATGCATTTGCCAAGAAGGGCACTCTACATGCCAAGAAAAAGGGCACATTTGAAGCTAACAACAAAGTGCTGAAGGCTCTCTCACCCTCCAAGCAGCGAGGTATCAAGCCAAGTGAGAAGCACGAACGGGAATGGATCAAGATATTCCACTCCCTCATCTTGACAGATCTGACCACGTCCAAGCTCCCCAGTAGAGCATCATCAACCGGTGTCAACTGCAGATTCGCTACACACTCATTTGTAGCACAACCCCTCTGTGGGAGGAATTCACTAGCTGCATGCAGAAGAAGAAGAATCTGGTAGAATACCAGGGGCAAAAGCCCACAACTTGCAACTTATCCATCAGCCACCCAGGGGAGGGATTGAAAAATGAGAGATTGAAGAATAGAGAGATGTGCGATGAGGAAAAAGTGAGAAAAGAGCTTTTTCAGAAAACTAGAGATTGAGTGCCAAGTGATGTGAGAATCACAAGTGAGAAAGGGTGGGAAACACTACCCGGTGAAACAGGCTCCCTGTGCATGTCTGAGTGTCGTGTCTTTTCGTTTGTCTCATTTCATCCCGAGCGTGTCTCGTTGTGTTTAGGTCGTTTACCTTTTGTTTTTCTGTGTTGAGTTGTTTTGGCTATGGTCAGTTGTAGGCTTAATACCCGGTTGAGAATCCTTTTCTCATTTTCAAAAAAAATAAATAAAATCGTTTTGTGCTATGAGTGCCGTGCCGTTCTCCACATTTGTGCAAAACATAATTTGTTCTTTCAGAAAACCGCAGGTTTAACCTGTGTTATATGAGAACAAAGGAAACCAGACCTATCTGAAGCTATAATGAGTTTCGGGTTGCAAAGCAAAAGCAAAAGAGGAAAATGTCGGCATCTAAGTTTTGTTCCAACTTCAAGAAGTTTTGAGACTATATTTCGTGTGTACCTCTTCGTGTCTTGCCAATGCTCAAGTATGAGTGTGCCTCTACCTCAAGCTCAAGATCAAGTCTACTTCAAGCCAGAATGGTGATCAGAAATGCTCTCTCTGAATACCAGCCCTTGCCAGATGCATCTTGGCCGTGTTTGCAATGAGTTCCTAGGAGACCAACTGCGACGGTGGAAATTAGAGTTCGAATGGCTGTTGCCTAGAACGCAAAGGTTCGAGATTTCCAAGACTAAAGTCTAGTTTAAATACCCAGAGGCGTGCCCTCGGCTTGAAATCTGTATGGAAGCCCCATAAGTTGAGATAGCGTGTATGCACCTCAATTCTGGATACTGAACCAACCTAGTCTGTCACCCCGTTGGAGAATAGGGAAAGTTGTGAATATGATCAGGAAGACAAGCAGCAGCCATAGCTCCTACATACAGATGGTTGTTACTTGTTAGCATTTCAGAACCTTTGTATTGTGAGTTGAAGGTAAAGTGTTCGAAGAGCACGAGGGGAGATCCCCATCAGAGTAGAGCGGTTTACCGCCACTCATTTCATGAGGTGCTTTCTAAAGCACCGCTTTGTCCATTCATTGCTTTCCTTAAGCATCATGCATCGTAATGCATTGTACCTGTCAAGTTTCTCTCTCAGTCATGCACGATATTGTATGTACGGTTCATTCAAAGAAGTTCCGTTTGAGATCATTCACTTAGTGTATCAATCACACTTCATTCATTTTAGTGTATCTATCACACACATTCTCACTTAAGTGCATCTATCACACTTCATTCATTTTAGTGTATCTATCACACACATTCTCACTTAAGTGCATCAATCACACTTCATTCATTTTAGTGTATCTATCACACACATTCTCACTTAAGTGCATCTATCACACTTTGTGTTCATTTTAGTGTATCTATCACACACATTCTCACTTAAGTGCATCTATCACACTTTGTGTTCACCTTTAGTGTATCCATCACACTTATTCACTTAGTGCATCTATCACACTTTGTGTTCACATTCAGTATATCAATCATACTTTGTTCACTTAGTGCATCTATCACACTTTGTGCTTGTCTTTTGTGTATCCATCACACTCTGCCCACTTCACCCTTTGTATATCAATTACACTTTGCTCAAATAGTGTATCTATCACACACTCGCTTTACCTACTTTGTGTATCGATCACACACACTCACACCATTGTTCCCCCGGTTAAAACCTTCCCTCTCTCCGTATGAAATACGTTGAGATACGCCTGTTGGTTACACCATTGTTTCCCCGGTTAAAACCTTCCCTCTCTCCGTATGAAATACGTTGAGATACGCTTGTTGGTTACACCTTTGTTCCCGGTTAAAACCTTCCTCTCTCTCCGTATGAAATCGTTGAGATACGCTTGGTTACACCTTTGTTCCCCCGATTAAAACCTTCCCTCTCTCCGTATGAAATACGTTGAGATACGCTTGTTAGTTACACCTTTGTTCCCCGGTTAAAACCTTCCCTCTCTCCGTATGGAATACGTTGAGATACGCCTGTTGGTTACACCATTGTTCCTCCGGTTAAAACCTTCCCTCTCTCCGTATGAAATACGTTGAGATACGCCTGTTGGTTACACCATTGTTCCCCCGGTTAAAACCTTCCCTCTCTCCGTATGAAATACGTTGAGATACGCTTGTTGGTTACACCTTTGTTTCCCGGTTAAAACCTTCCCTCTCTCCGTATGAAATGCGTTGAGATACACCTGTTGGTTATACCATTGTTTCCCCGGTTAAAACTTTCCCTCTCTCCGTATGAAATACGTTGAGATACGCCTGTTGGTTACACCATTGTTTCCCTGGTTAAAACCTTCCCTCTCTCCGTATGGAATGCGTTGAGATACGCCTGTTGGTTACACCATTGTTTACCCGGTTTCTACCTTTTCCTCTCTTGCGTGTGATCTGGAGAGCGACCCTTTCCTCTCTCGTGTGATCTGTTGAGAGCGACCTTTCCTCTCTTGCATGTGATATGCTAAGAGGTTCACCTTTCTTCTCTTGCGTGTGATACGCTGAGAAACTTACCTTCCCTCTCTTGCGTGTGATACGCTGAGAGGTTTACCTTCTCCCTCTCTTGTGTGTGATACGCAGAGAGATGTCTTATCTTGAGACTACGGGTATTCTCGGTAGTCGCTTTTAGCCTTCTCCTCGTGAGACGCAGTGAGCATTGCATAATTTTTCTTACATCCCTTCTGCACGAGATGTAATTTGTCTCGAGTTTACTTCTTGCCTAGCTTTCGCTTAAAATTTTGCATTTATTTTGCATATTTGCTTCATTACAGCTCTTTGCATGATCATGAGTGATAACTGGCTTCGCTTAGCGTATAAGTCCAATTGTCAAACCGGCTTCGCGTAGCGTATAAGTCCAATTGTCAAACCAGCTTCGCGTAGCGTATAAGTCCAATTATCAAAATCTCCCTGCATATCATTTTGCATTTTGCCCTCGTCATGGGCATGCTGCGAGCACACATATCTCTGTTTATCTTGTATGATTGTCTAAGTCTTACTTGTCAAAATGGGTCGTCTCTAGGCTTTGACATTCACTCCGCCACTTCTTGACTTCCGAAGTTCACAAAGAGGGCAAATCAGAGACACCCCATTTTGACCGACCTTAAGACTCGGACGTCACCGATTGGCGCTTCGGTGATGTTGCATATTGTGCTCATTGAAGCCTCGAGTCGCGGCCGTGCGCCTGCCTCCGGACTTCCGAACTCTCTTCAGGCCTTGCCTCGGTTTGCGAACCGGACTCGGTTTTCTCTGCTTTTCTTTCGAGGGAGGGAGAGGTCCGTAGACTATCTCTCGGTCGTGGGCTACATTTCGTGGTCAGAGGCCATCTTGCCATTTCGAGCCCGGTTTGAGCCGTCGCCGTCAGTGTGCCTCGGTTCAGGACCACCCAACCATCTCCGATTCCTCCGGTTTTTGGCATGCATCTCATTTACTCCCTTTCGAGGGACACTGGGGTCTCAGATACCCACTTCGTGGTCGAACACCACTTTCGGTGCTTACAGCCTATTTTTGGGACCCCGAACTACGTAAGGCTTGATTCCCATCTTTGGGATACGTAGGCAACTTCATTCTGAAGTCCAGCCATAAACACCTCCAAATCAAGTGTGTCCATGTAATGGTTTTGACCTTTTTGACCCTGTGAGCTGGCCGGCCATTTTCCTCTCCCTCAGTGTATTCCAGCTGTGCCAGCTAGTTTCCAAATAGACAATCCTCCATACACGTGTATGGAGGATTAGAGGGGTCTTGGAGATATTTTTGATACATTTCCTCTATAAAGGAGAGGTTTGGCTTCATGTTTAGGGGTTAGACATTTTGAGAGACATTTGGGAGAGATCCATAGCTTCCACCTTCCATTTCTCTCCATTTCAAAGCTCAAAAGTCATTTTTCTTGCATCATTTGTTCATCAACACCAAGCACCACCATCACCACTCCATTTCCAACACTTGGAGTTGATTTCCAGCAGCTAGGAGGTAACATTTTTCAAGCCATGAGGTAGCAAAAGTTTGATCTTCAAGGGTAAGCCTCAAATTCCCTCTTTTGTAGCATTTTCTTGCCTCATTTCTTAGGCCTACTTTCTTATTGTTTTAGGCTCCGACATTCACTGAAATTAGGTCTTTTTTGAGCCATTCTTCATGTTTTATTAAGGGTCCAACCCTATTTGAGATCACTATCTTGCACTTGTTTCAATATCCTCTTATATGCCAATATTTTGCATGAATTCTTTAGCCTATGAGTGATCTATTTTCGAGCATGAAATAAACTATGAGTGGGCCTATTTTGAGCCCCTCTTCAACATTGAAGAAGGGCTCAACCCTGTTTGGCCTTTCTATCATGCACTTGCTTTGTAATCCCTCATATTTACCGTAAAACTGCATGCTTTGTTAGGCCTATCTAGATTCTGTTTTCGGCCATAATCAGGCCTGGAAAAAGTCATATTTTGGTCTTCTTGACATATTTCATGAAGGGTCTTTGTTGGTTGGATGAATTTTTGGGGTACCTCATGTTATAGCCTTGTGTATCCCATTTCTTGCATGGCATTTTTAGCATATTTTCACACTGAGTTGGGGGATGTCATCTACTGTAAATGTGTATATTTTTGGTCCCTCTTCAATTTTTTAGAACTGTATTTTTCAGTTTGAGCATTGCGTATACCACTTGTTTCATTGTTCCCCTCTTTTCCCCCATTTTTGCAAGCTATTTTTGCCATACTTGTGATTGTTGTTTGGCCATGCTTTGTGCTGGAAAAATGATAGTTTGGGGGCTGCCTTGTTACTGTTTTACATGTCATGTACCAATTATGCATGTTTAGTATGGCTGTAGGCCATTTCGGATGCTTAATATCGCATTTCGGGACCATTCCGTGCATTTGGTGTCATTTCCCCACCTTCCGGGACTGTTTTGCATCATTTGTGAGTGCTGAAATTCATTTGCATGTTTGCATATCATTTTCATGCCTTTATGTCATTGCCTCGGTTTGCGTGCCCGTAGGCACGCATTTCGAGGCAGCTCATTTTCGTCCAACGCCCTCTTATGTGAGTGAGGCTGAGGCTCTCTCATGTTAGTGTAAGTCCAATTTGTATTTTCATGCCTTTATGTCATTGCCTCAGTTTGCGTGCCCGTGTGCACGCATTTTGAGGCATCTCGTTTTTATCCAACGGCCTCTTATGTGAGTGTGACTGAGGCTCTCTCATGTTAGTATAAGCCCAATCTGCATTTGGAGTATCATTTCATGCCTTAGGGCCATTGCCTCGGTTTGCGTGCCCGTGTGCACGCATTTCGAGGCATCTCATTTTCATCCATCGGCCTCTTATGTGAGTGTGGCTGAGGCTCACTCATGTTAGTGTAAGTCCATTTCGCATTCTGTATGTCATTCTAGTCTCACTGCATTGCATATACCATTGCCTCGGTTTGCGTGCCCGTGTGCACGCATTTCGAGGCACTTCGTTTTCATCCATTGGCCTCCTATGTGAGTGTGGTTGAGGCTCACTCATGTTGGTATAAGCCCATATTGCATCTCGTATCTCATTTTAGTCCTGTTGCATTTCGAGACATCTCATTTAGGTCTCATTGTACATCATATTTCATGTCATTTCATGCCTTTATGCCATCACCTCGGTTTGCGTGCCCGTGTACACGCATTTCGAGGCGCTTCACTTTTCTCACGGTCTCTTATGTGAGTGTGGCTGAGGCCCTCTCATGTTAGTGTAAGTCCAATTGCATTGCGTATGTCATTTTATGCCTTAGGATCATCGCCTTGGTTTGCGTGCCCGCGTTCGCATTTCGAGGCATCTCATTTTCATAGCATTGTGAATGTTAGGATTGCATTTTAGTTACATTCATGCATATCATGCGTATTGCATCGTGTTCGGAATAGGAATTAGCCCGGGCACGGGAAACGAGGTACGTTTCGTACTCCGTGTGACGGAACGTGTCTCAATTCCCAGGTCACCGACACTCCGGATTATCCATGATGGAGTTTAGATTTTGTTGTAGTTTCCTGTGCATTCATTCCATATTGAGTTGTGCATTTCGGCTCCTCGGCCATCATGCATCGATATGCATGATTGGTGGCACGAGGATCGAGGCATGCATATATTTTGTGAAATATATTGCTATGCCCCTTTCCTGCTCTCTGTTGCAGCAAAATGAGGAATCAGCAACTTTTCAGAGTCTGGCACGCATTTCGAGAAATATTACAAACAGAGGCTAATTGGGGCATCGAAGGATTCCGCACCAAAGCGTAAAGACATACGTCATTCATCAATAGCAAGGAAGTCCCTGGCTTGCATGCCAGTTTTACTTTTTTTTGTAATTAATTTGTTAATTAACTAGAAATCTGTATTATTCTTTCATTCGGGACTGTATTATTTATTCGGACCCTCTGCGCGAGGGCATAATTGTAATAAAGGGTGTCTGAGTGTGATGTATGTCTTCCAACCCCCACTTCTTTCTCCCTTTTATTTACCCGCTTATGATGGTTAGATATAGGGCATGTTTCAATTAGCATACAGTATGACAGCATGTTTGCATCATTCATCTGTTTTGCACGCATCGGGCTCGGCGCATCATACAAACTGCATTTGTATTTCAATTCCAAATTGAATACATGTTAGTTGTAGCATTCCATATGCCATGTTTAGAATAGCCGAGCCTGCTATAATTGCATTTTTGCATGTGTTGCATTAGGCAATTTTGTATATTTAGATCATGCATGATTTCTAATCGAGCTTCTATTTTGGCTTGGAGTACTCGGTGAGTTTTATGCTTTAGCATCCTTGCATGCGTATGAGCGATTGCCATGAAAAGCATGCTTACCATGAGGCTAACTGCTTATGTGATATAACTGCCTTGAATGCCTGTGGGTGGAGGTTGAGTTACTTAGATTGGGACAATTCATCAAATGTTTGTTTCTAAGCCCACTAGATAGTGGCAAAATCATGTTTTCTAAGCCCACCTGAGAGTGGCAAATCCACGTCTTAGCCTACTTGCGGGTAGCACCATCAAACCATTTTTCAAACAAACAAACATGAAATGTTTTATTCCAATTCAAAGTATTCAGGTCTATACTTGTATCTTGTCGCATCACATAGTAACCTAGGCTAATAACCGAATAAGAACATACAATGTTTTCAAAAACAGATATCATGGTTAGTAGAGGCGGTCTTTGGCCGAAGTGCTCCGAGTGACCTTCTCAATCGTACCCAAGTTCGAGCGAGGCAACTTTGGTGATAGCGGACACGTGGCCTTTGGCACCGAGTCGTGGTTTCTAAATTTCCCATTTTAAAATATTTAGGTGGCGACTCATGTTGGCGAAGCGATCCATGTTTGGCACTTCTTTCAAAAAATCTGTTTTCAAAAACGATTTGCCGGATTTGGACTCTTCGGTTCAAGATTAAGAACCGTGACATTTGAGTCCTTCGAACTGTAGTGACCCATTATCGAACCAGAACCGGGGGGGGGGACTTGCACTCCTCTTTTCCCCGGGATGCGTTCGGGGATGTCTACACCACTCTCTCACTCAAATCAGAACCTCCATTGACAGACCCAAAAAAAATGATCACCAAGCTCTCTCTCTCTCGTGCATGAACCCACGCATTCCAGACACATGAACTCTCTCTCCCTCTCAATCTCTGCAGGTTTTTGGGTTTGAAAAAGAGACACACACATGCATTACAAACACACAAAAACTGCATCTCTCTCTCTGTATTGAAATTCAGGGAGGAAGACAGACACACACACATGGGCTAGTCTCTCAGCCCTCTCTTGGTGTTCGAACTCGCCCCAAGTCCCTCGCTTTGCAGAGACTCCGACCAACACCACCTCGCCAAAGCCACCGATCCTCACCACCACCCATAGAAGCCATAGCAGCAAGCAACTCACACCAGTCCTCTTCTCGGCCATCACACACACAGACGAAGAACCACTGTTGCTCCATCGTCGTCAACCGCTGCAAACTAGAGAGGATTTGAGCCGGCTGAAAATAACACCTACAGACCCATTCACCTCCATAACCACCACATGTCCAAACCAGCCGTTGACTGCCCTCCATAACCTCAAGAAGAAACCCGACCCCGAGTCCAAACAAGGTGTTGACGGTGGTTCTCTTGTTTCAGATGTGAAATTACATGGGTGTTACACTGACGCCGTATCTCCGCTAGTGCGTTGCCGTGGTGTAGGCATAGCGTTCTTTGTGGTGTGGACACTGGTGCGTTACCGGTGTTGTTGTTCTGGTGGAGATTTGCAGCTGGACGTGAGTTTCATGTATGCTCATGCATGCGTGATCCAATTTGTTGATGCAGAGCTAAGCATGGGTTATTAGTTGAAAGGAGAAGAGGCATGTGGGTCTAGTTGTGGACGGGTTTAGTTTTTAATGGTTTACGGTTTACATGGGCTGAGGTTAATATGTGTTGTTCAGTTGCAAATGGGGTGAATGGGCCCACGATAATTTTGTCAAATCATGGGTTGGTATTGAGTTTAGCTAAGTGAATGTACATAGGCTCTATTGGATCGAAGACACATGCATCTTTGCTAGTTGCGAAATGGCCGGGGTTTAAAACTTTTATTTTTATTTTGAGTGTTTGTGAGGTTTTATTTTGTTTTATTATTCCCTCCTCTCTCTCTCATTTGGATCTGTAATAGTTAAAGTGTTGTAATAATCCCTGACCCCGCTTCTTTCTATCCCATTCTTTAATCTCTTTCCCTAACTGTACACATGTATATATCTGACATGTCATGCATATTCATGCACTGCATCCATGTTTTATGCATCTTGATTCGGCTAAGTTTGCATTTGTGGGTTTAATCAATTCTTATGTGATTCTATGCGCTACCTCATGTTCTTGAGATGATTCACATGCCATGTTTTACAAGCCGAATCTTTAGTTGCATCTCCTGAGTGAATTGCATTAGGATTTTGTATATAAGATCATGCATATTTTACTAACTTTGTTTTGTAGCTGTTCGCGGGACGTCGGTAAATATGTGAGTTTTTATGCTTTAGGATCCCGCTTGTACATAATTTTCTTACTATGTGTTAGTATTCTACCATGAGGCTACTTGCTTACTTGATATAACTGTATGAATGCTTGTGGATGAAGGCTTGTTGCTTGAATTGGAATAATTCAATAAATGTACGTTTTAAGCCCACTTTGTAGTGGCAAATTCACAAACTTTAAGCCCACTTTGTCAAGTGACAAATTCAAACCCTTTTCGACAAACAAACATGAAGTTGAATTGTTCCAATTTGAGCAAACTAGTCTATACTTGTATGCTTCACATAGTAAATTTTAGGATTTACTAAAATAATCAGAACATGAACATATAAAAAAAATAAAAGTCATATCATGGTTTAGTAGAGGCCAATCTTTTGATCGAGTGAGCGGGGATGCTTATTATTGACCTTCCCCTCTCATATCTAAGGTTCCGAGCCAAGCATCCTTGGTTACGACGAACAGTAGCCTTAGCACGAGTCATGGGTTTCCTAATTTTCCAAAATATTAGGTGGCGACTTTGAAATCTGATGACGTGATCCATTTTTGACAAAATTGTAATAAAATGGATTTTCAATAAAAGTTGCTAAATCTGGACTCTCATCTACGTTTCACATTGCACTCGTGAGACTAGATCAAAGAAATCTCGAGAGTCCGAACTATTTAACGTGCACGAATACCCCCCGGGCATGTTACACTACCTAAATTCATAATCTAAACACAGTTTTAAGACCATCATTATGCCATAAAAAAAATGTGATTGTGAGTAAAATTTTGCAATCAGATATTTGTATAATAAACAATTACTCTTTCATGTAGATAATAGGATGAAAGCAAGATGATTTTGTTTTTCGCTCACCCAAACTTGACACAAGTTAATGCGTACAAAAGTATTACTTGCAATATAGCATATTGCGTTATTTTCAAGACAATAAGATAGAAGAGGGTAAATCATAGTGGCATTAAGATATTCTTTGACAGCAATTGCTTACCCCATTTTAAAAATTGAGGCCCATTTTTGCATTTAAATAAAGTTTATGAAAAAAAAAAGTTAATTTTACTTTTATCTTTAAAATATTGTTAATTTTCTTTTCATTGCTAAACTATTAATTTGTGAATAGTTTAATTTCATCTATTTAGTTAGAATTTTTAATTTCAATTTGTACGGACCTATTTGATAATTTTTTATCCTTTTCAATTTAAAAATAGAATGGGCTGGATAAATAATTAAATGAATATAAGCCGAGAATAACCCCAGCTCGAACAAGTCCAGCCGTTTTTCTACGCACAAAATGTTGTTCTCCTAGAGCCCATCAACCAATGTTCATGCTTGAGAAAATGACATGGGAAAAATTTTAGCAGTGTTTTGAAGAGCAACTTACATGAGAAAAAAATATTTAAAAAATTAAAAAGGGTGTTATTAGTACTCATTAATTATTTTGGATCTCTCATTTTTAAATATTTTTTTATTATAATAATAACCTCTAATGAAATTACTAAAAAGAGCATCAATAATTTTGAGACATCCCATCTCACGATTAAACTCACACATCTACTACATCATGAGTTAGGATTTATGAAAGTACCCGTCTCCATCACCGCCCATCCATCTTTCCCAAATCCTATATTCAAAACTTACCCACACTCAAAACCTTAAAAACCCTCTGGCAGCAATATTTTGGCAGTAACGGTGACAACTATTTGATACCTACACTTCTCCGGCAATGACAATGAGTGAATTTTTTTTCGGTAACCACAACTCCATGAGACGAGAGGAATACAACAATAAAAACTCAAAGGAGGTTCATAGCTTTGATGGTATACTTAGCTCAAAAGAGATTAGTTTTATATGGGTAAATTTAAAAATAAAAAATAAAAAAAGGGCAAAAATAATAAAAATTGTTCGTCATTTTTTCGGAACTAAACTCCTGAACATATGACCGAAATGTGAGAATATAAGCTCGAACATTATTTATTTGTTTGGGAACAGGTAACCAGACTTTTCTTAAGTCATGAACAAGTATGTGAAGGTGAAGTAGTAATCACCATCGTGGGTTTTGTTAGAGTTTTTGGGAGAGAGACTTTTTGGGGTGTGAGAGTGTACATTCAATTGAATAGGTGAAATTTTTCACAAAAATAATTTTAGTATTATTTGAGGGGAGAAAAGAAATTTTAAGGGTTTTAGAATTTATGAGTGGAGGTCCAAAAGAATAGGAGGTCCAAAATAATTGATGAAGTGCTAATAGCAGCACACATAAAAGAAAAAAACAAGGTACACCATTTGACCCCCAAAAAAATTACAATACCCTCACAAGGTTTATTTCGATAAAATGGTGAGTTAGTAACAATAGTAAAAAATTATTTAAGTTTAAATATTTTTCTTTAACGACAATTGAAAGTGACATATGCATAATTTATTTTTAGTGATGATGATTTATACTAAGAAATATATTATTTGAAATTTTAGTATAGATTCTTAAATTAAGGGAAAATTATTGATAAATCCCATTTAGAAGTGTTTTAATCCAAGAAGTCCATGAAGAAATTTTTTAACCCATTTAGTCCCATGTATGTATAGTTTTATTCTATGAAGTCCTTTTTCTTGATTTACACTATTTTCTTGGACACTTATGCCCTTATATTTAATTTTGATACCCTTATAAATATTTTTTGAACGGTTAGCAATTTTATGATGTGAACATTCATATTTTAAAATTCACATTAGTAGGAATGTAAATTGGCCCATGGGCGTCTGACCCTACCATGCTGACATTGTGAATATTCACATTGATATGTTAACATTTACATTAATAGGAGTGTAAAATTGGCCCGCGTCCCGTGGCGGCGCGAAACCCGCCCGGGGCGGTCCCGGTCCGGCCCGTTGACAATGTGAATATTCACATTGACATGTTAACATTCACATTGATAAGAGTATAAAATTGGCCCGTGGCCCATGGGCGGCCAAAAGCCCGCCCGTGGCCCAGGGCAGGCTCGGCCCGTTGACAATGTGAATATTCACATTGACATGTTAACATTCACATTGATAGGAGTGTAAAATTAGCCCACAGTCCATTCTTTGGTCGAACGGCGGCCGAGCGACCCGGCCTGTTAACAATGTGAATATTCACATTGACATGTTAACATTTACATTGATAGGAGTATAAAATTAGCCCGCGCCTCGTGGCTAACCAGAGCGGGCCCGGCCCGACCTGTTGACAATGTGAATATTCACATTGACTTGTTAACATTCACATTGATAAGAGTATAAAATTGGCCAGCGGCCCAGGGCGGGCCCGACCCGGCCCGTTGACAATGTGAATATTCACATTGACATGTTAACATTCACATTGATAAGAGTGTAAAATTGGCCCGCAACCCGTGGGCAACCCGAAGCCCGACCGTAACCCGAGGCGGGCTTGGCCCGACCCATGACAATGTGAATATTCACATTGACATGTTAACATTAACATTGATAGAAATATAAAATTTGTCCGCTGCTCGAAGCTTGCCCGCTGCCCGGGATAGGCCCGGCCCAGCCCATTGACAATGTGAATATTCACATTGACATGTTAAAATACACATTGATAGGAATGTAAAATTGGCCCGCGGCCCGTGGGCTACCCGAAGCCCGCCCACGGCCCGGGGCAAGCTCGTTTGGGTCCGGGCCCGAGCCCGAGCATGTCCGAGACCCTAGGTTAGGGCCTAGGTCATCACTTTGAAGCCCGGCCCAGCCTATCGGCCCGCTTAAGGCCCATTCAAGGCTCGATCCGAGGCCCAGCCCGCCCGAGGCGCAATGTATTTTTTTGTGGAAAATAATAAAATTTTGATAGAAAAAATTAAAAAGAATTAAAAAAAAAATGGTCAGGCCCGCCCAAGCCCGACCTCAGCTCGAGGCTAGGCCCGGGCCCACTGACCCGACCCGAGGCTCGATCTATCAGCCCATCTAAAGCCCGAATACCATTGTGCCAGGGCTAGCGCCTGGGCCTAATTTTTTGGCCCGTGGGCCGGTCCAACCCGACCGAAGAAAGGCTCGTTTGGGCCCAGGCTCGAGCCTAGTCCGAGACCCTACGCTAGGGCCTGGGCCATCACTTTGAAGCCCGGCCCATCGGTCCGGTTAAGGCCCATTCAAGGCTCGGTCCGAGGCCCGGCCCGCGCCGAGGCCTAATGTCTTTTTTGTTGGAAAATAACAAAATTTTGGTAGAAAAAATTAAAATGAATTTTAAAAAAATAGCCAGGCTCGCCCCGGGCCGCCCACGGGCCGTGGGCGGGTTTCAGACAGCCACGAGACACGGGCTAATTTTACACTCCTATCAATGTGAATGTTAACATGTCAATGTAAATATTCACATTGTCAACGGGCCGGGCCAGGCCAGCCCTGGGCCGCTGACCAATTTTATACTCTTATCAATGTGAATGTTAACATGTCAATGTAAATATTCACATTGTCACAATGGACCGGCCGACGCCCACAAGCCATGGGCGGGTTTCGGAAAGCCACGAGGCACGGGCTAATTTTACACTCCTATCAATGTGAATGTTAACATGTCAATGTGAATATTCACATTATCAACGGGCCGGGCCGGGCTGGGCCCGCCTCGGGCCGCAGGCGGGCTTTTGGCCGCCCATGGTCCGCGGGCCAATTTTATACTCTTATCAATGTGAATGTTAACATGTCAATGTGAATATTCACATTGTTAACGGGTCGCCGGACGAGTTCGCCGCCCATGGGCATGGCGAAGTTTTCATGCCACGGACGGGCCAATTTTACACTTCTATTAATGTGAATGTTAACATGTCAATGTGAATATTTACATTGTCAATGGGTCGGGCCCGCCCCGGCCCGACTCGAATTTTTTCGGGCACCCACGAGGATCGACATGGGCCGGGGCCCTACACATTGACGATATGAACATTCACATTAACGATGTAAACATTCACATTAGGGGTATTTTTGTAATTATGTCACCCATAGGACTTATTGAAACATAAGAAAATAATGTGAACTAAATGGAACATAAGTAGATGAAAAGGGTATTTTGGTCTTCTTATCTCAAATAGGACCTAATGGAATAGTCAAAAAGAATATGGATTGGATGGAATAAAACTCTTAAAAAGTGGATTTATCAAAAAAGCTCCCTTTTTAAATATATGAATGGAATATATTGAAACCTAATGACACATATATTGGGCATAGACCAATGTAATTTTTGAAGGATTAGGCTTGGGCCAACATGAAGACTTAGGCCTAAGCCGATTTTAATAGCTAGCTGAGCTCTAGCCAGTTTATGATATGAGAGAACTATAATTTCTCAACATCATGGGAACATATATGTTATGGTTTAGCAAAACTTGAATGATTATTTTCCCCTGTGAATTGTAAAGGAAAAATTATAATGCTAATTCATCTACTTTATTTGTTACGTCATTTTAGTTTTTACATTTTTAATTAATTTGATTTTGACTTTAATTAAATTTATAATTTTATCTCGATTAGTTCAATTGATTACAAATTTTAACATCTTTTATAATAATAATAAAAAACTGTAAATTTATAGCGACAAAATATATGATTTTTGGCGACCAATTTTGCTTATCGCTAAATATCTAAATACGGTGACAATTTTTGATTTCGTTGCCAATACTTTTAGTGACAGGCCTTTGGCGACCAATTGTACCCTTGTCGCCGATTCTTTTGGCGACCAATTTTTGGGTCGCCAAATGTGTTTTTTGTTGTAGTAATGCACATATAAGTGCCAGATATCATATTTTTAAGAGTAAAATTATAAACTTATTCAACTCAGTTAATTAATTTCAACCAATTTAGTAATATTTTTAAAAAAAAAAAAACACTAACGATATTATTAATTTGACTAAATTGAAACAAAATTTAAAATTAAATGTCAAAATTAAGTCAGTTGAAAGTGAAAGAACCAAAATGACACAATAAGTAAAATATAGGGATCACCAGTGTAATTTGCCCATTTGTGAAAGGGGAAATTACAAAAAAGAAAAGATAAAAATAAAAATAAAAATAACTTTAGGGTTTGACTCTTTTAACAAATTAAACTGAGTTATTAATTTTTTCAATTTAAACTTCAAAATTTTTATTTGTTTTTAATCTAAACTATTTGATCATTTTTGTTAAGTAAAATCAATAAAAAAAATTATATGTTTTAGTCATTAAACTCAATAAAAATTATATTTCAAATATTTTATGTATACTTATATTGAATTTAATAACAAAAATACTCTTTTCTGTCAATTTTACTTAATAAAAATAGATGAATAATTTAAATTGAAATCAAATCAAAAGATTAAAAATATAAATTGACAAAATTAAAATTTTAAAGTTTATTTTGTTAAAAATCTCAAACTCTAAGATATATATATATATATATATTTATTATTGTAATTGTCATTTTTTTTTATAGTGAGGTCTGTAGTTTTTTATGCTCATATTTTATCTTACCATATAAGGGGTAATAAATAATTGTTAGTGGAGAACAATGTTGAGAAACAAGTTTTCATGAAATAGTTTTAGGATAAATACGGTGATAAGTCTTGAAAGGTTGTGTAGATTATAGGTGTAGAACCTTCCAGTTAATACTGGAAAAAAATGACAGATTAGAGGTGTTAAACCTTCCAGTTAATACTGGTAAAAATGACAAATTGGTAGTACTTGTATAGTGTACTTGCAGATACCAACCTAAGGATTACCAGAGTTGTATTTACTACCCCTTGAGTTAAATTGTTAAGCTTTGAACAATGGAAATTGCATGGCATCATTAAGCATGATGGTTTTTCAAAAGATGAAGATGTGATTTATCTATAAAAAGGCATAGCATGGTATATACATTCATCTCTTGAGATTTGTATAAAATGTATATATTTTGTGAAGGATTTTCTACTGGGCTTTATGTTCATCCTACGGGATTTTTATGCAGGAAAAGGCGTGGTGAAGCCGCCTAACTGAGGGCGTGGAAAAGTGTCTGTGTTGAGAGCACAAGGTTCTCATTTACTGTGATTCTATTTATAAGCCAAGGGTTTTGTATGTGTGGGTTTGAATAACCGTTATGTGTAACCGGGCTTAAGCCTTGGAAACTTGTAAACCCTTTGGGGTATTTATTTGTTCATTTACTTGTTGTCGGATTAATGTATTATCGCATGAGGAACTATTTACATTGTGAAATACGAGTGTGGGATTGTATGATTGGTTTTCCTTAAAAAGGGTCATGAATATTGTATCGTCATTTGGGTATGAAAATTGGGGCGTTACAACTTGGTATCAGAGCTATCGGGTTCGAATACTTGGAGCTCGTGGGAAGTGGTTGTTTTACCACAATGGGTTTATGCTACATGATAGGTTGCATGACAGAAAAATGTTATACATTTTGTGACTACGTGATAACATACTTATGTGGCTATGTAGGTATGGAATTGGACTTTTGAGATGTTGTTTGCGCTTGTTAAATTCCTTGAGGTCTTCTTAGAAGGGTACTTGATCAATACTCGTTCTACTAAGAATTCTTGGTTTTTTGTGGGATGAATTTCATCATGAAAGGATAATCCTTATGTGTTTACATGACTAAGTGCTCATGTGGAGTGAAATAAAAATGTTTATATAGTAGATAATATATAGAATTGTTGTGATTAAACGGGTAAGGCAAGTTGCAGGCACATATGGGTTAGTGCGCTAAATTATTTATATTGTCCTTTATAGGAGGAAGAGGTCAAACCTGTGGTGGTAGTGGCGGGAGACGTGGTAGGCCTCGTCGGGGTGTGCATGAGGTACCGGCCCAAGAGGTTCCGGTGCAAGAGGAAGAGTCAGGCCAAGCTAATGTAGCCGAACAAGTAGAACAAGCTGGTAAAACCACAATGAGGACCCTAGCCCGAGAGATAGCAGGGGTTATGCATTTGTTGAGGGCTGAAAACCAAGCCTGAGAAAATGCCACAGGTTTCCTTACTCGGGAGTTTTTGCGGGCCAAACCAGATTAGTTCCTTGGTGGCCACGAGCCCAAGAAAGTAAATGAGTGGCTCGAACAAACAGTGAAGACATTTGAAATGCTGGTGACTCTAGCGAGTTATTATCTTAAAGGAGATGCGGGTTAATGGTGGAAGTACGCTAAGGGTTCAGTGGAGCCGACATAGGAAGCTTTTGTGATTGCTTTCCAAGATAAGTACTTACCTCCCACTGCTAGGAAGAGATTGAGGCAAGAATTTTTGGACCTCAAACAAAATAACATGTTTATGGCTGAGTTTGAGGCGGCCTTTTCTAGTTTGTCCCGGTTTGCACCGAAGTTAGTGACAACGGAAGAGCGTCGTTGTATTGAGTTTGAGAAGAAGTTAAGAACCAAGATCTTGTACAAAGTTACCAGAAATATGGTTCGGAACTATGCTCGTCTCGTGGAGGCGGCGACACATATAGAGGTTACTGTGCAGGCTGAGGAGGAGAGACGTCGAGGTTCGAGGTCTAGGGGCCAGGAATCCCAGGGGGACTATAGGCAGAATAAGAGGAGTAGGGCAATTTCTCATCCCAACCCCAGCAGTCTAGATCCACTTTTCCCTTGCCTAGTTCGGGCTCAGGAAAGAGTGCTCAGAGTGGCTTTTCTTGCTTCAAGTGTGGCCAACTGGGTCACAAAGCCTTTACGTGCCCACAAAAGGGAGGATGGCAGTTGATGTTACCACCACCACCACCTAACCGATCTCAAGGCCAGCCCCAAAATAAAAGTCAGGGGTTAAATTGTTTTCAATGTGGTCAGCCAGGGCACATGAAGAGGGCTTGTCCACGGAGCTTGGGGCGCATCGTGTTCGAGATGCAGAACGTGAGCCACTAGCAGGCTCATTCTGTACAGACCCCTCAAGCTAACCAGGGAGCCGCTTCGGCTCAATCTGTGTACCAGGCCTATGCTCTGAAGGAGGAGCAAGTTTATCAAGGGCCATAGGGGTGTGTGTATGCTATCACCGCGCCAGAGCAGTCACCGAGATCCTCAGTTGTGAGAGGTATTTTTGTTGTGTGTAATATTTTGGCTAGCGTGTTGATAGACACAGGTGCTTCTCATTCATTTATATCTGCTGCATTTGTTTCTGCATTGGGGTTAGAGGTGGCACAACTAGCAACTCCACTCAGAGTAAAGTCACCTATTGGGGGTGTGATTGAATTAGACTAGGGGTGTCAAGATTGTGAGATAGAAGTCACCAGGCGTCGACTCCCATTTGCTTTTGTATTGCTAGACATGTTGAGTTTTGATGTCATTTTAGGCATGGATTGGTTATTTTCGTACCGAGCGACGATTGATTGTTATCGTCAGAGAGTTACTGTATGTACCTTGGATAGTGATTGTTTCTATTTCTGGAGAACTGAGTTGATAGGCCCTTGTCACCAGTTTTTGACCCTCGTAATAGGAGCAAGCTTAGTGGCCTTCTTGCAACACTTTTGGATAGTGAGAGTGACGGGACCCGTGTTGAGTTACCAAGGGTAGTTTGTGAATACTTGGATGTCTTTCCCGAGGATCTTACTAGTTTGCCACCCCATCGAGAGATCGAGTTCTCCATTGAATTAGTGTCTGGCACGGCACCGATTTCCATGTCACCGTATAGATTTGCACCCGCTGAATTGCATGAGTTAAATATATAACTCCAAGAGCTTTTAAAAAGGGCTTTATTCGCCCTAGTACATCACCTTGGGGAGCACAGACTCTCTTTGCGAAGAAGAAGGATGGGTCATTGTAGTTGTGTATTGATTACCGCAAGTTAAATCGGGTTACCATTAAGAACAAGTATCCTCTACCTAGAATTGATGGTTTGTTTGACCAACTTAAATGGGCTCGCTGCTTCTCCAAGATAGATTTGAGGTCGGGGTACCATCAGTTGAGAGTCCGGGAAGAGGACATCCAGAAAACGGCCTTTCGTACGCGTTATGGCCACTATGAATTCCTGGTAATGCCGTTTAGGTTGACTTATGCACCGGCATCTTTTATGGATTTGATTAACAGAATTTTTCGGGAATACTTAGAACTTTTTGTGGTCGTCTTTGTGGATGACATCTTAATTTATTCAATCGAGGAGGAGAAACACGAGGCTCACTTGCGGTTAGTGCTTGAATTGCTTAAGGAGCACCATCTGTATGCCAAATTTGATAAATGCGAGTTTTGGTTAACCGAGGTAAAGTTTTTGGGCCATGTAGTGTCGAGTGAGGGAGTAACTGTGGACTCTTCAAAAATAGACGCGGTACAGGATTGGGAACAACCCAAGAATGTTTTTGAGATCCATAGTTTCTTAGGGTTAGCGGGGTACTATCAACGTTTTGTAAGGGACTTCTCTAGACTAGCTACACCTTTGACTAGGTTGACTAGGAAGGGTATCAAGTTTATGTGGAATGAGGCTTGTGAAAAGTCTTTCCAAGAACTTAAGACTAGATTGACTACAGCACCAGTCTTGATAATTCCGGAAAGGGGTTTAGATTACACCATTTATTGTTATGCGTTCGGGAATGGACTTGGTTGTGTCTTGATGCAAGAGGGTAAAGTTGTGGCCTACAGATCACGACAATTGAAAACTTACGAGAAGAATTACCCCACCCATGATTTAGAATTAGCGGCGGTAATTTTTGCCTTGAAAATTTGGAGGCATTATTTGTATGGTGAGAAGTTTGAGGTTTTCTCCGAACATAAGAGTCTAAAGTATTTGTTTTCTCAAAAAGGCTTGAACTTACGTCAACGGAAGTGGATGGAATTTATGGAGGATTATGACTTTGAGTTGCACATCATCCGAGGAAGGCCAATGTTGTGGCTGATGCTTTGAATCGAAAATCTGTGAGTAGTTTGGCAAGTGTGGCCATTCGGGAATGGGATATGATAGGTGTTATTGGCAAGTTTGATTTGCACTTGGGTGAGTTCGGGGAGAATGCTACCTTATTTACTTTGAATGCTCAACCTACCTTGGTTGGTAAGGTCATAGAGGCACAACGAGGAGACCGTGATGTGGAATTAATCTGTGTTAAGATTTCCAATGGGAAGGAAGAGAAAGGTTTGAACGTTCACTCAAATCTGAGTGTACGTTACCTAGACCGTTTGTTTGTACTAGAATCTTGTAGAGAGGAAGTGCTTCGGGAGTTCCATGACACACGCCTTGCGGTACATCCGGGAGGCACTAAAATGTATCATGATCTTAGCCGTCAGTTTTGATGGAGGGGTATGAAGCAAGATGTCGCCTTATTTGTATCAAAGTGCCTTATTTGTCAACAAGTGAAGGCCGAACACCAAAGACCAGCGGGTTTGTTGCAACCCTTACCGATAGCCGAATGGAAATGGGAGCGGGTTACCATGGATTTTGTAGTGGGGCTTCTTAGAACACAGCGGGGCAATGACGCCGTTTGGGTAATTGTGGATAGATTGACTAAGTCTACTCATTTCATTTCTATGAGCACCAACGACTTAATTGAACGTTTGGCAAAGTTGTACATTAAAGAGATAGTCCGACTTCGTGGAGTCCTTGTGACTATTGTGTCGGATAAGGATCCTTGTTTTATTACCCGGTTGTGGCAAAGCCTTCAAGAGGCATTGGGAACAAAGTTGACCTTTAGCACTACTTACCATCCTCAAACCGATGGATAGTCGGAGCGTACTATTCAGATTCTAGAGGACATGCTTAGAGCTTGTGTCCTTGATTTCAAGGGATCAAGGGAGAGGCATCTACCATTGGTTGAGTTCTCCTATAATAATAGTTACCAAGCTAGTATTGGGATGGCACCATTTGAGGCCTTGTATGGCCGACCTTGTAGATCACCGGTTTGTTGGGCCGAAGTGGGTGATGCACCGTTGTTGGGTCCGGAAATTGTTAGAGAGACAACCGAGAAAGTTGTTCTCATTCGGAAGAGGTTAGCTACGGCCCAAAGCTGACAAAAGAGTTATGCCGATAAGAGGAGACGACCTTTATCTTTCGAAGTTGATGATCATGTGTTTCTTAAAATCTCACCAAGGCGGGGTTTTATTAGATTTGGTAAGAGTGGTAAATTGTCTCCAAGGTACATTGGACCTTTTGAGATCTTAGAACGAATTGGGAAAGTGGCATACAGGTTAGCCTTACCGCCACAGCTTTCGACGGTTCGCAATGTATTCCATGTATCTATGCTTAGGAAGTATGAACCCGACCATTCACATGTGCTTGATTGGGTTGATTTGGAAGTAGATGAGGATGCCTCTTATGAAGAGTGACCGGTTCAAATTTTAGATACCCGGGAGCAAGTGCTACGAGGTAAAACTATACCGTTGGTAAAGGTGTTGTAGAGACACCATGGGGTTAAGGAAGCAACGTGGGAACGGGAGGCAGAAGTCCGCTCCAAATATCCGAATTTGTTTGAAAATGTTTGAGTTACATTTCGTTGTAATATTCCCTAGTGTTTGAGGAAAATGTGTAGAGATTGTTAAATACATGTTGTTATGTATGTTTTTATTTTAAGCATGAAGTTGTTATGGGTTATCATTACTTTTGGAAGAACTTCATGTTGACGAGTAATTGTGAGGTTGTTGATAATGAGGTAACCATGATGTAATGGTGAGATATAGTTGTGAGCTAATGTTCTGATTTGGAAATGGAAGAGTGTGGTTTTGATCACTTGAAAAATCTTTATTCGGGTAGTTTGATTTAATTTCGGGGACGAAATTTCCTAAGGTGGGGAGGTTGTAGCACTTGTGCCCTTCAAAGCTTTTGGGAAGTGCATTAGAATTCTTTATTTTATTTTGAAAATTTTTAGTGTTGTTGTATATTAGTTTTGGAGGAGTACAAATCAATTTAAACTTGTTAGGATTGCTCGTTCACGCTTGTTTACGTTGAAAAGTTGTTTAGGAACTTAAAAATCTTATTCTAGAGTCGACACCGGTCTTGGAAGTGTCGACACCTTCCTTTTGTTGTTGGCGACAAGAGTCGACACCAGTCTGGGAAGGGTCGATCCTTGTCCAGAATTTGCTTACTGCTTTTTAGTGTCGATAATAGATTTTGGGGGGGGGATCGACACCTGTGTTGCTGTCAAACAAAGTGTTCCAGCTTTTCTTCATAGAGGCCGACATCTGTGTTGCAGGGGTCAACACCTGCAGATTTTTTTCCAGATTTCAGTTCGGTTTTGGGCCTACTTTTTTGGGATTTTGACTTGATCTTTTGGGTTGACTTTGGAACTTCATTTTACTTTGACCTATCATTACAAATAGGTCCCTCGCTTAACCTATTCTTTACTTTTTCTTCTCTTTTTCCTTCTCCAAGCCGTGAGACTCTTCCATCCTCTCCAAAATCACCTTTTGTGCAAAGATCTTTAGATCTACTCACTTGGAAGTATCTTCTTGCCTTACTCCTTTGAGATTAAGTGTAGAGCTTATCAAGAGCTTCTTTTGATCCAAGTAGAAGTTGGTTTCGACAACTTTGGAGTTTCAACCTTGTTTTGCTCATCTTCTCTTCTAAGCTTGAGGTTGGGATTTTCTTTGAGTTATATATATATATTTTTGCAAGATCTAGATGATTTTCAAAATCATCTTTTGTTTTGTTTTTTTTGGAAAATGGATTATTGATTCAAGAAGATGAGTGATTTTGAAAGTGGGTTTACTTTCTTATATCTTTTAAAATAGAAATTGAGAGTTTTGGACTATGTTGGTAAAAGAAAGATGTTTTTGGTGAGATCTTCTCAAATATTTGAAAATGGTTGGTTTTGGTGAGAAAACCTAGAAATTGGGGGTTTTAAGAAAGATGTTGAAAATCTTTGGAAGATGTTGTTATATTTATTTTGTGTGCCAAAATAAATGATGTTAGAAAATTTTTTATTTATTTACATATAAATGATGTTTTCATGGAATATGGGAATTGTTAAAGTTTTGGGAATTGTTGTTTAAAAGTATTAATATAGTCTTGAGATGACTAAATTGTTAAGATTGTTTGAAAAGTGGGAATTATGTTATCCCTTGGATGAATTAAAATAAAAGTATTTATTCATCTTGTGAAATTGCATTGAAATGAGTAATGAGAATTTTGATCACAATGGGAATATTGTGTGGGAGTATTGAAAGTGGAAGAAATATTGCATTGTATTATTAATTATTGCATTGGCATATCAATTCATTTGATAATGAAGAGTTTTGAAATTTGATTTGAAAACTTTGCATTTAGAAACAAATGTTGAGAAACAAGTTTTCATGAAATGGTTTTGGGGTAAATACGGTGGTAAGTCTTGAAAGGTGGTGTAGATTATAGGTGTCGAGCCTTCCAGTTAATACTGGTAAAAATGACAAATTAGAGGTGTCGAGCCTTCTAGTTGATACTGGTAAAAATGACAAATTGGTAGTACTTGTATGGTCTACTTGAAGACACTGACCTAGGGATTACCAGAGTTGTATTTACTGCCCCTTGAGTTAAATTGTTAAACTTTGAACAATGGAAATTGCATGGTATCATTGAGCATGATGGTTTTTCAAAAGATGAAGATGTGATTTATCTATAAAAAGGCATAGCATGGCATATACATTCATCTCTTGAGATTTGTATAAAATATATATACTTTGTGAAGGATTTCTTACAGGACTTTATGCTCACCCTACATGATTTTTGTGTAGGAAAAGGCGTGGTGAATCCGCCTAACGGAGGGTGTAGAAAAGTGTGTGTGTTGAGAGCACAAGGTTCTCATTTATTGTGATTCTATTTGTAAGCCAAGGGCTTTGTATGTATGAGTTTGAATAACCGTTATGTGTAACCGAGCTTAAGCCTTAGAAACTTGTAAAACCTTTGGAGTATTTATTTGTTCATTTACTTGTTGTCGGATTAATATATTATCGCATGAGGAACTATTTACATTATGAAATGCAAATGTGGGATTGTATGATTGGTTTTCCTTAAAAAGGGTCATGAATATTGTATCGTCATTTGGGTATGAAAATTGAGGCATTATAGGGTAAATCTTCAATACCTATTGTAATAATTTAAACTCAAAATTTTAAATTTTATTCGCAAATCTTTATCACTCAAGACCTTTAATGCTTTTTAGAAATTGTTGCAATTGATTCCTCATGCAGCAAATCGGAGTTTGGCTAAAAATTACTCTATTAATTTCTTGGCACCTTCATGTTAATGAATTGGATTGGATTGGACTATACTATGCTATTGTTAGTGTTGAAATATGTAAAAAAATACACTACAACAAAAAGCAGTTTTGGCGACCAAAAATTTAAATTTCGTCGTTGAAAGTAGGACAATTGGTGACTAAAATTGAATTAGTAGCCAAAAGTGAAGACTTTTGGCGACTAAAACAGTTTAGTAGCCAAATGTGTACTTATTGGCGACTAAAAATCAGATTAGTCGATGATTACATGGGTTTTAGCGACTAAAACAATTTTAGTAGCCAAAGGTGAAGGTTCTTGGCGACTAAAAAAGATTAGTAGCCAAAACTATAGGTTTTGGCGACTAAAAAATGGTTTGGTCGCCGATTGTAGGTGTTTTACCAACAAAAAAAAATGTTGTAGCCAAAAGTGTTGTAGCCAAAAGTAAAGGTTTTTGGCTACTAAAGAATTTTTAGTAGCTAAAAGTGGACAATTGGCGACTAAAAATCAGTTTAGTCGCCGAAAGTGGTTATTTTTAGACGGAAATTAATTTTTTTAGCGACTAAATTATTGGTAGTAGCCAAAACTAAGGTTTTTGGCGACTAAAAAAAACTTTAGTCGCCAAAAGTGGCTCCCGTTTTTTTAATAATTAATTTATTTTTTACATAAATTAATATTGAATAAAAATAATTATATTTATATATATAGTTTTAAATTAATACGGATCAATATACTATATAAATAATATATATTACATATATATTCATGTGATCTTGTGATGGCATAGTGGAGGGAGTGTGTTGATAAAGGTCTAGAAAGTAGAAGGTTCGTGGTTCGACTCTCAAAACAAGCAAAAAAGTTGGTAATTTTTTTTTTCCACGGAAGCACCTTTGGCGACTAAAATTATTAGTCGCCAAAAGTCTTTAGTTTGGCGACTAAATGGATTAGTCGGCGATTTAGTGAGTATTGGCGACTAAAGGATTAGTCGTTAAATGTATGATTTTGAAAAGTGTAAATCACTATTGGCGACTAAAATGTTGGTCGCGAAAGAGCTGCTTTTTGGCGACTAAAAAAGTTTTAGTCGCCAATACATCTGCCGACCATCTATACGCGACAAAACTATCGACTAAAAAAATTAGTCGGGGAAAGTAAAAAGTCGACTTTTGGAGACTAAAAACGGACTTTTAGCGACTAAAAATTTAGTCGCCAAAGGTACTTTTTCTTGTAGTGATATAATAAAATATGTTAAATTATTTTGGAATTTGTGAATTATGCTTTGAGATTATAAATATTTTAACATTAGCTCTTCTTATTAACAATCTTTACTTTATATTTACATTATGAATTTGGATGGAGATTTAAAAACAAAAAAAAAAAATTTTGAGAAAAAAAAATCAAGCATATATTTCATTCATATTCAAGTTTTATTTGTACAAAGAATGACTTGCAATTAGAGAAACATGAAATTCTTTCAAAGTTTGTTCTATTACGTTGTGTTTAGATCATAAATTTAAATAGGAATTTAGGTTCATAATCATAAATAGAGAAGGGGAAAAAAAAACTTATATTTCATTTACATTTTCTCACTTTTTTTACATTTTGCTTTTTAAATCACTACCTAAATTCATAATCTAAACACAGTTTTAAGACCATCATTATCCCATAAAAAAAATGTGATTGTGAGTAAAATTTTGCAATAAGATATTTGTATATGTTAGACGTATTTATTTTGATGATTTATTTAATTATGTTTTAATTTATTTGAAAGAGAAAAATAGAATCCAAAATTTATTTTTGATGATTTATTTAATTATATTTTAATCAAAATTTATTTTGATGATTTATTTGAAATAGAAAAATAGAATCAAAATTTATTTTGATGATTTATTTGAAAGAAAAAAATAGATTCAAAATTTGTTTTGTCCCATTATTTCTCACCGAAACCTTTATCCTAAATATTGTTAGAATGTATTTAATATTTGATTAAATCAGGAGTTCAAACAGCCCAAAACAAATGTTCAAACAGCCTAGCACAGCAACAGGCCAAAAGGTTCAAAAGGTTCAAGTGGAAGATATTCAAATTAGTAATGATGGAAGTACAACAGCTATTGTAATGCCCTCAAAAAAAAAAAAAAACATTACACCCATCAATATTGACATGCATTGATAGAGGAAATAAACCCTTTTCATTCATCAAAGTAGTCCATTACAGAAGTAGTACATGTTAACAACAAAAGCAAATGCCCTATGGGCTTACAGCTTTCCAAGTTAACACTTAGTTACAAAAAAGGGAGTGCTAACTCAAATACACATTAAGCCCTTGGCTTGAATTTACATGTATTACATCAAAAGATAACAAAACAACAAAAGTCTGTCTGTCTCTAGCCTCCCAAGCTATGTTCTTGGAAGTGGCATGCTACCTGTACCTGAAAATGATATCCCATATAGGGTGAGCCACAGCCCAGTAGAAATACACCAAACCAACTATGAACAATGACTGAGAGATTAGCAGTTGATAGATGGTCGACACAAATACATCCACTTATTTCACATTTCGGTTTCATGACATTAAGTCCATGTTACATTTCACTTCCCATTCCTTTTTTCAACTTTGAGTTTGAAAACACGGCTCAGAACCTGGCCAGATAACTTAATGAGGTTTAAACTCATCTTTAAAACACATTTTAAACTCATGATGGATACACGTTGTGATGCTGTATCAATAACATATAAAATCACTTTCACATATCTCAAATAATATACATAGTGGTGCTGTATTAATAAAACAGAACACTTCCATACGTTTCAAATAACACACATTGTAGTGCTGTATTAATGAAACACAACACTTCCATTTCGCAGCCTGATACACATTGTAGTGCTGTATCACTGTCACACAAAATCCGGTTTAGAGGTCCATCCCTTATCTTCCCCTAAACCGCGGAGTACATCCCCTATCTTCTCCCACAAAACACAATGTATATAAACATAGATCAGATACACAGTCAATCAATACAAAAGTTAATGTATTATTCCAACTGCTATATTCAATAGCATATTCAATTGACTAGTTTTAGTTTACCTAATCATCATGCATTGTCTATAACAATCAAGACTATCCTCCACCGACAGCCCAAAGCAGTTATTTCTAAACAGAAATTAAATGCATCAAATGGATATATAATCAACATTTCACTTTCTCAATTCAATTCTTCATATCTCCAAATTAATTATACCAATTAATTTAACTATGTAATTAGGACATTTCCCATAATTAACATAACAACCCTAAGGTTCCATTTTCTTCACTAGATCATTATTAATCTCATTTTCTTCTACACCAAACATGCATATGGATTTATATAAACAAAATCCCAACTTTTATAAAATTACACAAAAGCCCCCAAACTTTCACAAAATTACCAAACCAACTCCAACATATCAAAATGCCAAAATTCAAAGACAAAGCTCATAAAGAGGAGTAGGGTATCCCTACCTCAAAGTTTGAGCTCAAACAGAGATGAAGACCAAAATCCAATGTGCTCCAAATCCCAAGTTTTTCAGATTAAATCAAAGCCCTCAACCCACTCTATCTTTTTAACAAAGGACTAAGGATAGAAACTCACCCTAGGTAGATCAAATCTTAGAGAGAAGACAAGTTTAGAGAGAGAGAGTCTCGGATCTAGGGTTTGAAAAAGAAAAAGGGATGAAAAAGGGAAGTTAAAATCGATGTTGTCTGCTGATATACAACTGGCTCGCTCGAGCGAAGACTTGGTCGCTCGAGCGACCAGACACAAGAAACCCTCGCTCGAGCGAAGAAATTCTCGCTCGAGCCAAAAACTTGAAGCTTCAGGTCTGCAACCCAGAAGCACGCTTGAGCGACAGAATGCGCGCTCGAGCGAGGAACTCGAAAACATACACCTCGCTCGCTCGAGCGAAGGAAAGCTCGCTCGAGCCAAGGAACATAGCTCTCAGGTCCAAAACCAAACGCAATCACTCGCTCGAGCGAAGCCACTCTGGCTCGATCCACCAGACACAAAAACTCAACTCTCGCTCAAGCGAAGAAACCTTGGCTCGAGCGAAGGACCAAAACAAGAAGCTCGCTCGAGCGACAAATTGCTCGCTCGAGCGAAGGTCCAAAAATTTGGGCAGCAACACTTGGTTTCCAAACACAACCAACTCAGAATAAACCGCCCAAACACATCCTATAACTCAAATACGAAGTATGAAAGGATGTAAACAAGATATAAACAATCGCTAACATCCACGGAACCAAGTCCGATCATCAGACAACAAGGGGTAAAACCCGGGATCGTTATAGCTATAAATGGCTATAAAGGTTCAAAAAGCCAAAAGGTTCAAAAGGTTCAAGTGGAAGATATTCAAATTTGTAATGATGGAATGGAAGATATTCAAATTGGTAATGATAGAAGTACAATGGCTATAAACAGCTATAAATTCAAATGACTACAACGGTTATAAACAGCTATAAATTCAAATGAATACAACGGCTATAAACGGCTATAATTTTCATTATATATACCAAAGCCTCTAATGTAAACAAGGAATAAAAAACCTGAAAATATTCTTTGATCTATAATCACTCACATCTTTTCTCAAAAATTATACACTGAGCCTTATAGTTTTAAGCCTATCTTTCCTGTTTGAGATTTACAAAAAAATTAAAGCTTCATTTTATATATCTATCTTTGAGAGATATTTATTGCAAGCTTTCTTTGAAAGCAAAAATACCATTTCATCTTGTAAAAGTGTTGCAAACACTGTGTTCTTGAAATCTTGAGAGTGATTGTGAATCACCTAAGATTTTCAAGAGTTTGGGCTTGTGAAGTCTGTGTAAAATCCGTGGAGGATTGCTCCATTTATAAAAAGGTTGCTAGCACCCCTGTAAAGTTAGAAGATAGTGGAAAATCTCAAGTGATGCTTAAGGAGTGGATGTAGGCCGAGTTGAAGCCGAACCACTATAAATTTGTTTGTCTCTCTCTCCCTTATCTCTTTATTTTATTTAAATTTTTGTAGCTATATTTCACATTTTCACTGTGCTAAAATCATTAACTGACATAGTTGTTAGAACACTTGTTTTAATTTTATTTCATTAACTATATTTATCTATTGTGCTAGTCATAATTTTTATTAGGGTATTATTAATTTTTAATTGTAAAAACCTAATTCACCCCCTCTTAGGTTGTCTTTTGGGTAACAATTGGTATCAAAGCCTAGACTCTTGTTTTAGACTTAACCATCTAGGAGTTTCAATCCATGGCAACCTTAGCTGAAGAACAAGCCACAAATAGGCCACCATTATTTGACGGAAACAACTATAGTCATTGGAAAGATAAGATAACTCTATACCTACAAGCCACTGATTATGCTATGTGGATTATTATCAACAAAGGCCCAAAAATTTCTACCAAATTAGTAGACAATATTAGTGTACCTAAAACTGAGGATGAATGTGATGAGAGGGATCATAAATTATTGCAAGCCAATGCTAAAGCCAAACTCACCCTTGTTTGTGGATTAGGCTCTAAGGAGTATAATAGAATTTCAAGTTGTGATTCAGCAAAAGAAATTTGGGACAAACTTGAGGTAACGTAGGTACAAACCAAGTAAAAGAATCTCATATTGATATGCTTGTTCATAGTTATTGTGGGAGCCGAGTAATCAAAGGGACGAAGTCTGATACGCACAGGGAGCCAGGTGTTGAACGGCTCCCTTCTGCTCTGCCAAGACGCCGAGTAGGATCTTTGGGCCGAATATACTGGAAAAAGCGTGTCAGGATAAATGAAAGAATACATAAACAAAAGAAAAAAGTAGACTCTGGCCCCGAGGCTGAAAAATGACTATAAATACAAGAGCTTCAGATTTATAAAGGTATGTAAGAAACACTTCTATGAACTTAGTAAGCAAGCTTTCTGGAGGGGAACTAACTTGTCCGTCGGAGTGCTAATTCTGGCACCCCCGACCGGAGTTTGTATTTTTGCAGGTGACTAGCAGAGGATCGCTATGCCTTCCGTGATCTCAAGAGTATTTCCAAACCACATTCACCACAACCGGCGCGCCGTCAGGAATACTCAAATATATCCATGAAAGACGTGACTAAAGATCCCGATAGCCACCGACGAGACCGGACGGAGAGACGACTTCACTCCGGCATTTACACTCGGAGAGGCAACCGTCGCGCAGCGACACGCCCCGCACTCTAGCTCACCAACGATTCTAACACAGGAGACGATGCAAGTGACCATGGAACAGGCCAGACAGACCAAACAGAGTTTGGACAGCATCATCGCTGAGAACGAACGCCTTCGCCGCGACCTGGCCTTAGAGAAAGCAAAGTCCCACCAGTAAGACTCAAGGTTCTCGAGCGATCCCCAAAGGCGGGTCCTCGACGACCTCGCGACCAACAAATAAGAATACGCCCGCTACCAAAGGAATACGCCGAGGAAGAGACAGAGGACGATGTCGCCCAAGAGGCGCCCCGCTGACACCGCCCATATGATATACAAATGCCGATAGCCCCGATCAGACATACACCAATCACTTCAAGCCCTCAAAAGCAGCCCACCACCAAAGCGAAGCCCGAGAAGCGGCAAGCATCACCTTCGACAACTCTGATTTGAGCGGTGTCACACTCCCTCACGTAGATCCTCTGGTTGTTACGCTACGTGTACATAGGTTTACCGTAGAACGCGTCCTTATCGATCAGGGAAGTACTTCAGAGATTATGTACTATCGAACCTTCATCAAACTCGGTTCAACGATTCGGATCTAACTCCGCCCCTATCCACTATTCGCTTCAACGCCAACCCGAGTACCCATTGGGAAAATCACCACCCGTCATACCGCTCGAGAACGGTGGTCGCGGAATTCTTGGTCGTCAGGCTACCATCGCCATACAATCTCATCATGGGGTGATCGTGGTTACATACCGCAGCCGCCCCAAGCACCTACCACCGCCACGCTTCCCAACAGAGCATGGCGTTGAGCGGATCCGTGGCTCCCGTCGGCCAAGCATGTTACATGTTACCTTCGCCAGACGCCAAGGAAGCAAGTAACTCCGCCGAGGTGCCCAATGAGAAATCCGGAAGACGCGGGCGCCAACCAAACGAAAAGGCCACGGAAGGTTTAGACCGGGTTGACATCGATGGAAGCCCTAAAAGTTTTTATGATCGGCGCCTCGAGCCAGTCGACAAGCAAAGAATCGATCACTTTCTTACTCGGCAACCTCGACGTCTTCGCGTGGACCCGTGATGAAATGCGAATAGACCCACGGTCTCGCAAGATCACCTCAATGTCGACCTCGCAAGCCGATCATTCGTAGAAGGCCGGCGATCCTCCGCAGAAACACGCCGCCGTTGTCGAGGAAGTTGACAAATTGCTTGACGCCGGCAATCGGAGAAGTCACCTATCCCACGTGGCTCTCCAACACAAGGTGGTGAAAAAGAAGAATGGCACTGGCGAGTGTGTGTCGATTTCACGGATCTCAACAAAGCTTGCCCCAAAGATCGCTTTCCTTGCCTAGAATTGACTAACTGCCGATGCGACGGCACGCCACCGCCGCATGAGTTTCCTCGACGCCTATAGAGGCTACCATCAAATTGCCATGAATCCAGATGATCAGGACAAAACTGCATTCCTCACTCCAAGAGGAACCTACTGCTACATGGTTATGCCTTTTGGACTAAAGAATGCAGGGGCGACTTACCAAAGACTGGTCACCACGATGTTCAAAGAACAACTCGGGCGCACTATGGAAGTATACATCGACGACATAGTGGTCAAATCTAAAGAAGAACAAAACCATATAGCCGATCTGGAAAAGACATTCAACACCCTACGCAAGTACGCATGAAGTCAATGCTTCCAAATGTGCATTCGGATCGGCTCGCAAATTCTGGCTACATCACAACCATCGAGGAATCGGCCAACCCGAGGCAAGTCACAGCAATTTTGGAACCCGCCTCTGCTCACCAAAGAAGTCCAAAAGTCGATGGGAATGGTCACGACTCAACAGTTCATCACCGATCTACGATCGTTGCAGATAATTCTTTCGCACATTACGCCAGGCGTAGCTTTTGAATGGTCCGTCGAATGCGAGGCCTTTTAACTGCTCAAGACCTACCTCCGGACAAGACTCTTCTAACAACACACCGCCACCCCTCATTTTATATCCGTCGTCTCGGCCAGGTCAGCCAGATTGTTAAAAGAGGAGGAAGGCGCAATGACCAAGGTACTATGTGAGCAAGGCGATGGTGGACGCCAAACACGCTACCTACCGCTAGAAAAACTCGTCCTAGCCTCGTCATGGCAAAGAAGAAAATCGATGCACTACTTCCAAGCACACAAAGATCAAGGTGCTATGATTTCTTCGATCAAGATCTTAATGTACATCGTATGCGTGTTTCAAATGGGCTCTCGAACTCGCCAATATGACATTCGCCACCCAAAACCGCAATCAAGGGGTAGGTGCTTGCGACTTTGTGGCGAATTCACAGGAGGGCTTGCCGACCTCAAGCTCGGGGACCTCCACCAAAGGCCGGTTAGGTCAAAGCCGATGGAGAGTCTACGCTAGACATCCGCAATTATATCGCGATGGATCGTCTAACCAATCTACAGCAGCGCAGGCGTCGTAATTATGTCCCCAGACGGCGCAGTCATTGAACAGGCCGTCAAGCTCGGCTTTGAAGCATCAAATAACGAGGCCGAATATGAAGCCCTTTTAGCCGGACTGCGGAACGCACATGTTCTCGGCACACGGCGACTGTTGGTGTTTTGTGACTCAAAATTGGTAATCAACCAGCTGAAGGGGGAGTATGCGGCGAGAGATGAGCGTATGGCGGCCTATATGAAAACGGCTAACTCGTTGCTGGCGAAATTCGACCATCACGAACTAAACCAAATAACACGCGATCAAAATACACACGCGGATGCCCTGGCTTGCTTGGCCTCCGCCATCAACTCCGAGCTCAAGCGTACCATCGAGGTGGGCTTCGTCCCCGAACCAAGTATCGGCCCTCCGGAGGAGACCCACATCAATATCATAGAATCCGCTCCAAGTTGGAAGGACCCCATTGCTGCATTCCTTTCTTCTGAGCAACTCCCAGAGGATAAAAAAGAAGCACACAAGCTGCGAAACAAGGCTCTGCGATACTATCTTGATCCACAAGGGGGACTTTACAAAAATCCTCTCTCGCCCATACAGTCGTGCACCGGACAGAGTAGAGGAGCCGCCATCGAGATACATGAAGGCAATTGTGGTGCACACTCGGGCGCTCCTTGCCCATCGGGCGATAACACAGGATATTATCGCCAACTATGAGAGCCGACGCACAAAATTATGTCAAGAAATGCGAACAATGCCAAAAGTTTTCCCCACTAACCCATCACCGTGAAGCTTTGAATTAATCACTAGCCCTCGCCGCTTGCTCATGGGGACTTGATATTGTAGGACCATCGCCCAGGCCCCAGGAACAATCGATTTCTAATCGTAGCAACAGATTATTTCACAAAGTGGGTCGGCGCAGGCTCTAACCCATATACGAGACCCGACATTAGGCGTTTTGTGTGGAGGAACATCATTACACGATTCGCATTCCAAGAGCATTGATCTCGGATAATGGCACTCGGTTTGGTATGGCGTGTACCGAGAGCTGTCAGGCAAATACAGATTGTACCTTACTTTTCACGGCCACTCCCCAAAGTAACGGTCGCGGAAGCTTCAACAAATCCATCTTGGACGGCATCAAAAGATGTCGAAAGTGCCAAGGCGGTGGGTCAAGAGTTGCCAAGTGTACTATGGGCCCATCGAACAACACCAAGACGATCCACGGAGAAACACCATTTGCCTTGTGCGGAACCCGTGCAATCTTACCCCGAGATCGGCCTACCAACCCTCGGGATCGCAAGCCTTCGACACGGGTCGAAATGACATGATGCTTGCTTTGGACCTGGTCCTGATTGAAGAACGAAGAGATCGTGCCTTGGCGTCCATGGCTCGCTATCAGCAGCAGCTCGCCAAGTCATACAATCGGCGAGTCCACCAAATGGCCGCCACAATCCAGAGAACGGTCTCAAGAAGGTGCTCACGTCGACGGAGGTCAATCGATGGAAAGCTTGGTCCGAACTGGGACGGCCCCTATCAAATAGATTCCGTTGCAGGAACAGGGGCATATCGGTTGTCAGACATGTCAGGGAGAAACCTGCCACGGCCGTGGAATTCAACACATCTACGAAAATTTTATCAATGACCCGACCTGTGGGCTTGATATTTGTACACAATATCCTCGTAAATCCAAGATCTCGCGTTTTCACATGTTTAAGCTCAACACTTCAAAGTCCAATAAGTCTCCGGATTCAGAGCCCCTTTGGTACATGACACCTTAGGGCCGAACAAGTCTCCGGATTCGGAGCGCCCTTCGTGGATGTCACGATTGGCCAGAATAAGTCTCCGGATTCGGAGCCCCTTTGGTGCATGACACCTTAGGGCCGAACAAGTCTCCGGATTCGGAGCGCCTTCGTGGATGTCACGATTGGCGAATAAGTCTCCTGATTCGAGCCCTTTGGTGCATGACACCTTAGGGCGAATAAGTCTCCGGATTCGAGCGCCTTCGTGGATGTCACGCTTGGCGCATTAAGTCTCCGGATTCGAGCCCCTTTGGTGCATGACACCTTAGGGCGAACAAGTCTCCAGATTCGAGCGCCTTCGTGGATGTCACGATTGGCGTAATAAGTCTCCGGATTCGAGGCCCTTTGGTGCATGACACCTTAGGGTGAACAAGTCTCCGGATTCGAGCGCCTTCGTGGATGTCACGATTGGCTAATAAGTCTCCGGATTCGGAGCCTTTGGTGCATGACACCTTAGGGCGAACAAGTCTCCGGATTCGAGCGCCTTCGTGGATGTCACGATTGGCGAATAAGTCTCCGGATTCGAGCCCCTTTGGTGCATGACACCTTAGGGCCGAACAAGTCTCCGGATTCGAGCGCCCGCCGTGGATGTCACGATTGGCGTAATAAGTCTCCGGATTCGAGCCCTTTGGTGCATGACACCTTAGGGCGAATAAGTCTCCGGATTCGAGCGCCCTTCGTGGATGTCACGCTTGGCATTAAGTCTCCGGATTCGAGCCCTTTGGTGCATGACACCTTAGGGCGAACAAGTCTCCGGATTCGAGCGCCCTTCGTGGATGTCACGATTGGCGTAATAAGTCTCCGGATTCGAGCCCCTTTGGTGCATGACACCTTAGGGCCTAATAAGTCTCCGGATTCGAGCGCCTTCGTGGATGTCACGATTGGCGAATAAGTCTCCGGATTCGAGCCCCTTTGGTGCATGACACCTTAGGGCGAACAAGTCTCCGGATTCGAGCGCCTTCGTGGATGTCACGATTGGCGTAATAAGTCTCCGGATTCGAGGCCCTTTGGTGCATGACACCTCAGGGCGAACAAGTCTCCGGATTCGGAGCGCCCTTCGTGGATGTCACGATTGGCCTGAATAAGTCTCCGGATTCGGAGCCCCTTTGGTGCATGACACCTTAGGGTCAATAAGTCTCCGGATTCGAGCGCCTTCGTGGATGTCACGCTTGGCTGAATAAGTCTCCGGATTCGAGCCCCTTTGGTGCATGACACCTTAGGGCCGAACAAGTCTCCGGATTCGAGCGCCTTCGTGGATGTCGCGATTGGCGTAATAAGTCTCCGGATTCGAGCCCCTTTGGTGCATGACACCTTAGGGCGAATAAGTCTCCGGATTCGAGCGCCTTCGTGGATGTCACGTTTGGCTGAATAAGTCTCCGGATTCGAGCCCCTTTGGTGCATGACACCTTAGGGCGAATAAGTCTCCGGATTCGAGCGCCTTCGTGGATATCACGATTGGCGTAATAAGTCTCCGGATTCGAGCCCTTTGGTGCATGACACCTTAGGGCGAATAAGTCTCCTGATTTGAGCCCCTTTGGTGCATGACACCTTTTGACGGATCGCGCTTTGGGGCATTTCAACGCTATACCACGTGGTGCAAAATATTCTAATAAGTGCCTAAATATTACAATAAAATGTATCGACACGCCGAGCCCCGCAACGCAAGGGCGATTTATTAATCTATTCGGAAATATTCAACAATGCCTCGGCCAAATTTCGAGTGTGAACTATTCGCTTTTAACGCCGAGCACTCCAACGCAAGGCGATTATTAATCTAATCGGTGAAATATTCGACGACGCCTCGGCCAAACTCGAGCGTGAACTATTCGCTTTTAACGCCATCGCTAACGCCAACGCAGATCTAGCCCGTGAACTAGACCTTTCACGCCGAGCCGAGCCATCCAAGGAACCCAGCATATTTGGTTTGAATTGATTTAACATTGTATAATTACAAAAATAAAACGTCACCATAAAACTACGGAAACATCATCACATTGCGCATAAATTGCTAACATTTTATAATTACAAAAGGTATCAACGTCCATTGCTGTATCATAAACACAAAATACCAAAAACCACCCGACAGAAAGTACTTTGTGTATCATAACCATCAATCCTCCAAATCAGTCTCCAATGGATCGATGTCTACTTGCTCATACGGTATTGGCACATTCAGCGAAACGCCAGCTGCAGCAAGGGCCCTGTGCCAACCATGTTTGAATCCCCGATTCTCAAACCGGAGACTGGTCCACATACTCATGAGCCAGCCTCTTTCCGGCCGAAAACCTTTGACTCGGCACTCTCTTTCGCCGCTTTCACCTTCGCTAACTCGCCTCCAAAGAACGGCTTTTGGATAAGCAAAGTGCTTCCAAGTCGCTCGGCCTTCTTCTCAACTTATCCAAGATCACGAGCTTTCTCTACCGCCTCGAGAAGCTTCGGCCGCTTAAAAACTCGCCCTCGGCCCTTTTCCTCGCTTGTTTCGCAGTTTAACTAATCTCCTTGATGGCGCCGAGATGGCGGCCCACATCGGCTATCCTACCAACGGCCTGCAAAAGAACAACTCAAAACAAGCATAACGCGAACAACGTTTGAATAAAGGAAAAATCAGAATACACACCAAAAGGGCCGACTGCGCGGCTAACATTGTCGCATTCAAATCCGGCCCAACCAAAAGCCTCCGTGACGATGGTAATGACAAAGACGCGTTACGCCGAACGCGACCTCTGGATCATTAAGTGCCGAGGCATCCGATGGAACCGGCATATTTCTCACCATCGGTCGAATCACAAAGGGCACGACCTCACCTGATCCCACCGTTCGAGGACGTTTGCCGCAATGATCTTCTAAACCGACCTCATGATCTCTAGAGCGTCTCGACGTTCCTCAACTTCTGACGGCTTCAACCAACCGTGGATTCGCACCCTTACTCGTTGCCGCCTCCTCAACAATTTGCAAGGATTTCGATTCAGTAACTGGGAGGGAACGCTGAGATTCAGCAGTGGGCGGTTCGGTTGAAAGGCCCTCCGCTCTTCTCCTTGCGGCCAACCTCTCCGCATTCGCCTTCTTAGCAAGCTTTGTCAGGCTTAACCCAGCCATGCCAGCAGAGCCTGAGACGGGAGGGTTATCTGTACGTTGAAGAGCGTCGTCAACAGGAACGTTCCCCCGCACCAAAGGACGATCGTCAGAATCCAATACCTCCTCAGATTCGGCCTCCAAGTGATCTGATGCGGCAGTTTCGGGTACTTCCGTATTCTCCGAATCGGACCCTTCAAATCCTATCTGCCTCAAATTTTTGAAGTCGGACAAAATACGAGCGACGAGAAAATCTTTCCCTTTCGGAATCGGTATACTTTCCGCAGCCGAAAAGGTCGTATACGTAGGCTCATAGCAAAGCAGAACGTGAGCCGCCTTTCCCTGCTTATAAAGACTGCGACGGCCGAAATAATTAAGAGCAATCCTGATGTCCGAAAGAACGACGTCGTCAGTTGAAGCTAGGACTTTTTTCAACTCGTTCCCTGCATAAGATAAGCCGTGAGATTCAAGAAAATAGGGTATGGCAGATACAAATGTTCAATATCAGCAAAAGGGCATTCGGCGACCTGGTTCGCCCCTACGTCTAGGAATAGGATCGACGCGATCCTCCCTCGCCAATTCCTGGTTGCCACGGACAACGACCATGACGTCATCGACTCATTTTCCAGAGCTGGAAAGCATAGTGATCAACTGATGATCTGTGTCCTTAGCTCTGAGGAAGTAACGTCCGTGCCGGCCAGAGGATCTGGCCAGAGCATAACAGTGCCGAATGGCAGGGATGCCGAGATTAATACCAAGGCGACGGTTCAACGCTACGACCCCCATTATAATTCTAAAGAAATTTACATTGGGCTGGGAAGGGATCAAATCCCAATGGCGAAGAACAGCCCTCAGAAGCGGGTGAAGGGGAAAGCGAACTCCCCCCTCTGCGATCGACAAAAGGGGAAAGACAATCGAGGTTTCTTCCTCCCTCTCCATGTCGAGAGTGCGGTCCGCCACTAACAATAGGTGGACATCGTCAGGAATGGAGAAATGACGTCTAAAATCAACAACTCGACCCGGAGAAAGAAGGTCTCTTAAATACTTTGCCATAATCTATTGATTATAAGAATACGCGACGGAGTAAACAAATTAGGAAAAGCTTCAGAGTTGAGAAGGGGAAAACTTACAAAAGTGAAGAGTATCGCAGATGGAAGGGTGCAAGAATGATTCAAGAGCGCCTAGCTGCCGCAATCATAGAACATGAATTGAAGGACACCAGCTCCAAGTCATAATGAATAGGCGTGCCACGAAGGGACGAGTCTGGCGACGATTCAAGGGGAGTAATTAAACAACACAGAATAAGTCGAAGCCCCAAAGAACTTCGTTTGTAGTATTTGAAAATCGAGCTAAGCACCTCGTCCAACCGCTGCTGACAAGATGCTTGGGGCAATGTGGGAGCCGAGTAATCAAAGGGACGAAGTCTGATACGCACAGGGAGCCGGGTGTTGAACGGCTCCCTTCTGCTCTGCCAAGACGCCGAGTAGGATCTTTGGGCCGAATATACTGGAAAAAGCGTGTCAGGATAAATGAAAGAATACATAAACAAAAGAAAAAAGTAGACTCTGGCCCCGAGGCTGAAAAATGACTATAAATACAAGAGCTTCAGATTTATAAAGGTATGTAAGAAACACTTCTATGAACTTAGTAAGCAAGCTTTCTGGAGGGGAACTGACTTGTCCGTCGGAGTGCTAATTCCGGCACCCCCGACCGGAGTTTGTATTTTTGCAGGTGACTAGCAGAGGATCGTTGGCGTCTTCCAGGATCTGAAGAGTATTTCCAAACCACATTCACCACAGTTATGAATTGTTTAAAATGAACTCTGATGAATCTATTTCAAGTATGTTTACTAGATTTATTGAAATTGTAAATTCTTTGAAATCTCTTGGCAAAACTTATACTAACAGTGAGTTAGTGAGAAAAATTCTTAAGCGTTTACCAAAGAATTGGGAAGTAAAGGTCACGACCATTATAGAAGTCAAAAATCTCTCCACACTTGGATTGGATGAACTTATGGGTTCCCTTATGACTCATGAGATCATCATGAAAAAACATGAGGATGTTGAAAACAAAGAGAAAAGTAGAATTGCATTCAAAGCCAAATCAAATGAAGTAGCCAACTTATGTCTCATGGCTCTTGAAGATGAAGACTCTACTCAAAATGAGGTAACTACTCTTTATGAAAAACTTGAAAATGCATTCCATGAACTATCAAATGAATTTAGAAAAGTTTGTGCAAAAAATGATGTGCTGAAGAAATCTATTGCATATTTATCTATTAATGTAGAAGAATTAAAGAAAGAAAAAATTATTTTGAAAAATGATTTTGATACTATCTCTAATGAGAAAATTACTTTGAAAAACAATGTTGATGATTTAACAAAAACACTTGAAAATTTTGTAAAAAGTAGAGATAATCTCAACATGCTTCTTGGAAATCAAAGATGTGTTTTTGATAAAGCGGGTATTGGATATGACCCTATTAAGAAACAAAAGAATCTTAATACAATTTTTGAAAATGCACCCTCATGACACGCCTCATATTACTTGTCATTATTATAGAAAGAAATGCCATTATATATCTTATTGTCCATTCAAAAGAATATGAACATGGGAATTAAAAAGATTTGGATTATTAAGGGATCTAACAAAACTAATCAAGAAGGACCCAAGAAATTATGGGTACCAAAAACCAACATTTGATTGTCATCTTATAGGTTTGCTTTAAGTCCAAAGCTAAAGAAGGGAAGTAGTACCTTGATAGTGGATGTTCCAGACACATGACCAGAGATAAATCCTTCTTTACTAAACTATCATCGAAAAATGGAGGATTTGTTACTTTTGGAGACAACAAGAAAGGAAAAATCATCGGTATTGGTAGCCACGGTATTTCTCCGAACCCTTGTATTGAAAATGTTTTACTTGTTGATGGATTTAAGCATAACCTACTTAGTATTAGTCAATTATGTGATAAAGGTAATTGAGTTATTTTTGATAAATCACATTGCACAATTGAAAGCACAAATGATCATAAACCTATATTCGTTGGTAATTGCCATGATAATGTTTATGTTTTTCATCTTAATGATCTCTATGCTAGTAATGTTAAATGTTTATATGTTAATAATGAAAATAGTTAGTTATAGCATAGAAGACTTGGTCATGCTCATATGGATTTAATTGCTAAACTTTTGAGAAAGGATTTGGTTATTGGATTTCCAAAAATTAAATTTAAAAAAGATCATCTTTGTAGTACTTGTCAACAAGGAAAACAAACTAAGACATCATTTAAATCAAAATCTCATATTTCTACAACTAGACCTTTACAACTTTTACATATGGATTTATTTGGTCCCTCAAGGACATCTAGTCTAAGTGGTAAATGTTATTGTCTTGCTATTGTTGATGATTATTCAAGATTTACATGGGTTATGTTTTTAGCACACAAAGATGAAACATTTTCTTCTTTCGCAAAACTCTGTCGTAGAATTCAAAATGAAAAAGACTTTCTTATTACTAATATTCGAACTGACCATGGTAGAGAACTTAAAAATGAGAAATTTGAATTGTTTTGTGATGAGCATGGTATTGGACATAATTTTTCAGCACCTAGAACCCCTCAACAAAATGGTGTAGTAGAAAGGAATAATAGAACTTTAGAAGAGATGAGTAGAACAATGCCATGCGAAAATAATCTTCTTAAATATTTTTGGGCCGAAGACGTTCACACCGCGTGCTATATTTTAAATCGTACATTAATTAGACCTATTCTCAAAAAGACTCTTTATGAACTTTGGCATGATTGAAAGCCCAACATTAGTCACTTGCATGTTTTTAGTTGTAAATGTTTTGTGCATAATAATGGTAAGGTTAACTTAGGTAAATTTAATTCAAAATCTGATGAAGCAATTTTTCTTGTCTATTCCTTAACTAGCAAAGCTTATCGTATTTTTAATAAAAGAACTCTTGTTGTGGAAGAATCTATACGTGTGGCATTTGATGAAACTAACATCTCTGCTCAAAAGAAAATTGTTAGTGATAATATAGATTTGGAACCAAATATGGAAGATTCAAGTATCTACAAAGAAGAGAACCAATCATGTAAGTTGAACAAAAAGATTGAACAACCTATTCTCCCACCTCAAGAAGAAGGAGGAAACAATAATGATTTTCCAAGAGAATGGAAGTTTGTTCATAATTACCTTAAGGATTTAATCCTAGGTGACCCTACAAAAGGTATTGAAACTCGCTCTTCACTTAGAAATATTTATAGTAACTTGGTTTTTCTCTCACAAATTGAGCCTAAACACTTTCAAGAAGCCGAATTCGATGAACATTGGATGATAGCTATGCATGAAGAGCTTAACCAATTTAAGAGAAACAAAGTGTGGGAACTTGTGCCAAAACTTAAAGATCATGCCATTATTGATACCAAATGGATCTTTCGAAACAAGCTTGATGAATTCGGCACCATTATAAGAAACAAGGCTAGACTTGTTGCACAAGGATACAATCAAAAAGAAGGTATTGATTTCGATGAAACCTTTGCTCCAGTTGCTATATTAGAAGCCATTCACATGTTACTTGCATTTGCATGTTTTAGAGATTTCAAACTTTATCAAATGGATGTAAAAAGTGTCTTTCTTAATGGTTTTAAAAATGAGGAAGTTTATGTTAAACAACCCCGTGTTTTGAAGATCATGTTTTTCCAAATCATGTTTTTAAACTATCAAAAGCTTTATATGGTTTGAAACAAGCACCTCGTGCATGGTATGAACGATTAAGTAAATTTTTATTGAAAATAATTTTTCTAGAGGAACGATTGACACAACACTTTTGTTAAAACTAAAATGATGATTTACTTATTGTGCAAATATATGTGGATGACATTATATTTGGTGCTACTAATCAAACCTTGTGTAAGGAATTTGCTAAGTGTATGCAATGTGAGTTTGAGATGAGCATGATGGGAGAGCTAAATTATTTCCTTGGGTTTCAAATCAAACAATGTAAGGAAGGAATTTTTATCAACCAAGCTAAGTACACAAAAGAACTACTCAAAAAGTTTGGTATGTATGACTCAAAAATATCTTGAACACCTATGAGCACATCCATTAAGCTAGACAAGGATGAAAAAGGTAAACCCATTGATCAAACAAAATATCGAGGTATGATCAGCTCACTTCTTTATTTAACTGTAAGTATACCCAATATTATGTTTAGTGTTTGTATATGTGCTAGATATCAATCAAATCCTAAGAAATCACATCTCAGTGCTGTTAAAAGAATTTTTAGATATCTTGTTGGCACTCAAAATTTGAGACTATTTTATCTTAGAGATGTTGCATTTGATTTAATTAGTTACTCGGATGCCAACTTTGCCGGATGCAAACTTGATAGAAAAAGTACCAGTGGCACTTGTCACTTTCTTGGTAACTCATTAGTAGCTTGGTTTAGCAAAAAGCAAAATTTTGCTTCTTTATCAACGGCCGAAACTGAATATATAGCTTCCGGAAGTTGTTGTGCCCAAATACTTTGGATGAAACAACAATTGGAAGATTTTGATTTGCATTATGATCATATCCCTATTAAATGTGATGATACTAGTGCCATCAATTTAAGCAACAATTTGGTTCAACACTCACGAACAAAACATATTGAAATTCGACATCATTTTTTAAGAGATCGTGTTGAAAAAGGGAATATTGTACTTGAATTTGTAAACACCGACAAGCAATTGGCGGATATTTTCACAAAACTCGTAAGCGAGGATCGCTTCAATTTTATTCGTACTTGGAATGTCAATTTCTACTTAGAAAGTTTTGGTATGACTGTGAAACTTGAATTTTTGTTAAAATGATATATGTGTATTGCTACATTGATATGGAAACATTTATATCAGTTGAATGCTCTCAAATCCTTCATACATTTATTCTCTTTAACAGTTTGCTATTCTCAACTGCATACTTTTTTTTGAGTTCTGCATCTTGAGGTAAAATTAACTTTTCATACATTGATTTTTTTTAAACCCACATGGTATTTTTTTTTTTTTTTACATTACCATTCCAGCTTACATTACCATTCCAGCAACACCAACATCCCATTAAGTTTAATTTCTGCTGGTATTATTTTATTGTAATTTTTTTTATTTTTCTATTAGGCTTAATTTCTTTTATTTTTTTTCTCATTCTTATTTTTTGTTTGGACTTAATTTTCTTATTTTTTTTGGCTTTTTAATTTCATTTTTCAGTACTTAAACATAAAAACAAAAACAAATCAAAATTCAAATACAAATATTTACATAAAAAAATAAAAAACAAAACACACTTCATTTTTTTACGGCCACACACCGATCAAAATAAACATCAAAAAAAAAAAAACACCATTCATTTTTTTTACGGCCACACGCCGATCAAAATAAACAATAAAAAAAAACAAAAAACCTTCATTTTTTTCCGACCATACACCGATCTTACTTACTCGCCTCGTTCATCATTTTCTTCTTCTTTTATCACCTTGGGCGATCCTTGCCCGCCTGCTTTCGTCGAGAGCGACGACTCCCCGTTGACTATCAAAGGCCAAGAACGACGTTGCTCCAAATCGGGCCATGGAGGTAGTCTTTCGTTTAAGCTCTTTATTTTCGACCTTCAGTGAGCCTATCTCTGCTCGCGCATCCTTGTATATGCGCTGGAGCAAAGAGAGTTGGGTGCTGACCTGATGGAGCTCAGTCATTCGTTACGCAATCGATCGCCAATTTTAGGATCGCAGCCCACCGCCTCTATACGTAACGCCGATGTGAAATGATTGGCTTCAATGTTTGATTGAGCTGTCATTATTTGCTCAATCAACATCATAGGAAGGTTGGGAAGACTAGGAGTCGAGGCACTCGGCCCAGCAGTGCTTACGGGATCATTCAGGTCCGGAAAGAGAGTAAGGGGACGGGACGAGGCCATGTAGTAGACAAGAGCGATGTAATTGACCGGAGGGTAGTTTTTGGTAGCCTTTCTACTCTATTCAGTCTCTCTGTTCTGTCTCTCGAGGAAGAAGAAGATCGCAGAGAGAGATGAAGAAAAGATAGAAGAGAGTGAAGTGAAGAAGAAGAAGCAGACGAGTGTGATTAAGAAGAAGGCTGAAGAGAAGAAGACACGGAGGGAGAGATAGTCGAGGTGAGCGACAATCGAGGAGAGCTGCTTTTGTCGGCCATTGAACCAAAAGTTAGGCCGCGTGGCAACCGCGTTTTGTGAAAAACGAGAGAGACGCGGGATAGTTGTGTATACATATATGTATATCTATGTTTTGATTATCTATTTTTTGATGCCATTTATCACTATCATTTTCCTCTTCCTCCTCCACATTCTGACCCATGATTTCTTTTTGATAATGTCACAGGGGGAGAAATTATATGATGTTATGTATTATGATATTATTTTCAAATTATGGTATTATTTGAAAACTAATCTGATGATTATATATTTATAATTTGATATCTTAGTCTCATATCATATCTCCAATTAAAGCTTATTTATTACACATGTGCTAACCTATGTATTTAAAAACAAATTCAGGGAGCATGACTTGAGGGGGAGCTTTTGTTACTCCTAAATGAAATGAATTCAGGGAGCATGACTTGAGGGGGAGCTTTTCTTACTCCCAAATCAAATCAAAACATCAGTGTGTGCCATCATCAAAAAGGGGAAGATTGTTAGACGTATTTATTTTGATGATTTATTTAATTATGTTTTAATTTCTTTAAAAGAGAAAAGTAGAATTCAAAATTTATTTTGATGATTTATTTAATTATATTTTAATCAAAATTTATTTTGATGATTTATTTGAAATAGAAAAATAGAATCAAAATTTATTTTGATGATTTATTTGAAAGAGAAAAATAGATTCAAAATTTATTTTATCTCATTATTTCTCACCTAAACCTTTATCCTAAATGTTGTTAGAATGTATTTAATATTTGATTAAATCAGGAGTTCAAACAGCCCAAAACAAATGTTCAAACAACCTAGCATAACAGTAGGCCAAAAAGTTTAAAAGGTTCAAGTGGAAGATATTCAAATTAGTAATGATGGAAGTACAGCGGTTATAAACGGCTATAAAGGTTCAAAAGGCTAAAAGGTTCAAAAGGTTCAAGTAGAAGATATTCAAATTTGTAATGATGGAGTGGAAGATATTCAAATTAGTAATGATAGAAGTACAACGACTATAAACAGCTATAAATTCAAATGACTACAACGGCTATAAACAGCTATAAGTTCAAATGAATACAACGGCTATAAACGACTATAATTTTCATTATATATACCAAAGTCTCTAGTGTAAACAAGTAACAAAAAACCTGAAAATATTCTTTGATCTACAATCACTCACATCTTTTCTCAGAAATTATACACTGAGCCTTATAATTTTAAGCCCATCTTTCCTATGTGAGATTTACAAAAAAATCAAAGCTTCATTTTATATATCTATCTTTGAGAGATATTTATTGTAAGCTTTCTTTAAAAGCAAAAATACTATTTCATCTTGTAAAAGTGTTGCAAACACTGTGTTCTTGAAATCTTGAGAGTGATTGTGAATCACCTAAGATTTTCAAGAGTTTGGGCTTATGAAGTCTGTGTAAAATCCGTGAAGGATTGCTCTATTTGTAAAGAAGTTGCTAGCACCCCTGTGAAGTTAGAAGATAGTGAAAAATCTCAAGTGATGCTTAAGGAGTGGACGTAGGCCGAGTTGAAGCCAAACCACTATAAATTTGTTTGCCTCTCTCTCCCTTATCTCTTTATTTTATTTAATTGTTGTAGCTATATTTCACATTTTCACTATGCTAAAATCATTAACTTACATAGTTGTTAGAACATTTGTTTTAATTATTTTTATTTCATTAACTATATTTATCTATTGTGCTAGTCATAATTTTTATTAGGATATTATTAATTTTTAATTGTAAAAACCTAATTCACCCATGAAAAGAATAAAAGAATTCTCAACTTTTATTCAAATAAATTCACATATACACTGCACAAGATATTATATAGGAAAAGTATCTAACTAACTCAGTAACTAACTGTTGGCTTATTTTTTCTACGAAAGAAAATATTATAAATCTTGGCGTGCCAAAGAAGGATTGAAAAATCCTTACAGATTAAATTCAAGCCAATTATCAAGCGATTGTGTTGACGGTTCTTTTGCCTCAACAAAGAGGACTTCAAAATTGCCAAAGTGTAGAGAAAACAAAAATTAAAAGAAGAAAGGGAGATGGAGAAAGACGATTGAGTGAACAATCAAAGTAATAATTACATACCTCTACTCCTATGCTTCGAAAAGGAAGTGCATGAAATGCTTCGAAATGAAAGTCTTTGAAAATAAATACTTCGAAATATAAATCTATGTTAAACTACTCCTAAGATAAGGAAAATGACAAGAAATATTGAAATCAACTGTCTTTGATTTGAGTTCTGGATCCTATACAATGTAGCCATTAATGGCTATTTATAGAGGAAAAAATACAGCAATAACTACTTAGTAACTACCCATTTCTTCCATCTTCATTCTTGTCTTGCCATATGTCCTTCCACTCATCCACTTTGTCCTTCATATTCTCCATCATCTCTATAACTTCTTTTAACTTCCAAATGAATAAGAGGATGCCACGTGTCCTGCAATTATATAAATAATAAAAATTGCAGATTTATGATGCTAACATTACCCCATGCCCTTAAAATTGATATTTACTTGAATTTTGGAGGGGCCGACCCAAGCACATAACTAACCTAAGCAACAAAGTGCTCCGAATGATATACCAACCGCAATAAGGTGCTTCAAATGAGTATGAAATTATAACTAGATGACCAATAACAAGCTTCGAAGACGGTATAAAAAAACCAAATTCATCGTTCGAAGGTCTTGCGGCACAGTTTTGAAGAAACAACATCACCCCTCGAAGGTTGGAAGCATTGATATAGGATGATGATACTTACAATGAAGTTTCAAGGTTAGGCTTGACGCTTCAAATGTTTTTTCGAAACTTTATACAGTTTCAAAGGTGAAGTAATCAACCTTTGAAACAACTCTTGATGCTTCGAATGTATCTTCAAAGCTTTATACAGTTTCGAAGGTGAAGTAATCAACCTTCGAAATAACTCTTCATGCTTCGAATGCATCTTCAAAGCTTTATTTAGTTTCGAAGGTGAAGTAATCAACCTTCGAAACAACTCTTGATGCTTCAAATGTATCTGCAAAGCTTTATACAGCTTCGAAGGCGAAGTAATCAACCTTCGAAACAACTCTTGATTCTTCGAATGTATCTTCGATGCTTTGACTGTGTACATACAAACAACTGGCCATCAATTTGAAAAGATAAGCCATTCTCAACCACTTATTTAAATGCATAGGCTTTTTCTAGCCAAATTTATGCATTTTAAATGGTCATCCCTTGTTCTTAATATTTCGAACTCATAAGAACAATTTGTTAATTTTATTAGCCACATCATTAGAATTATATTTTGATGTGAATCACAAATCCAAAAAGGATTTTGAACACCAAAAGTCATGGTATAGTGTGACCATGAAAATTCATACTTTTTGACATTTTGAAAAATGTCAAAAATTTTGAATTCATGAACAGTGGCTTGTTCATCATTCTTGACCATGTTTGTTTTAAAAACAAAACTTTCGCCGAATTGATTTTCATAATTATTTAGCAAAGTGGGTTGTTTTTCCATGTTAGCCATTATTGGCTTATGAAAATCACCCACCAATATGTTATTTTCATGACTTGACTCTCTAAAATTTGGTTTTTGGACCCCCCGAGTCATACATGGAACATCATTTTTAGCCAAATTTGGCTCAAGAACATGCTCTTTCGTTGTGTTAATTTCATAACTTGGCTCTTTAAAAACGGACTCTTGAACCCCCCGAGCCATTGATGAAATCAACTCTTTACTTTTGCTATTTTCAACCATGGAAAAATTCTGAAAAAATTTACCAATTCCGGCCATTAAAGCCTCAATTAAAGACCTAGTAGTGAGAGTTGATAACTCATCATTCCATTGGCGAATTTCCAAATCAAGTTGATGAATTTCTCCAATTAAATGGTGTCTTTTTTCTTCCACCAAATAATATTGTAATGGATGAAAGTTTATTTCATCAAGAAAATGGATCTCTTCTTGAAGATCCAAAATTTTTCTTTCACGCCAATATATTTCAAATTGACAAGTTCGAATGGCGAAATCCAAATTGTTTGTCATTTCTTACACTTGGCTGTCCCACTGGGCGTGCCAAAAATGTTGGCTTATTTTTCGTACGAAGAAAAATATTATAAATCTTGGCGAAGCCGCAAAAGGATTGAAAAATCCTTATAGATTAAATACAAGCCAATTATCAAGCGATTGTGTTGTCGGTTCTTTTGCCTCAACAAAGTGGACTTCAAAATTGCCAAGTGGAGAGAAAAGAGAAATTAAGAGAAGAAAGGAGATGAAGAAAGACGATTGAGTGAACAATCAAAGTAATAATTATTTACCTCTACTTCTATGCTTCGAAAAGGAAGTGCATGAAATGCTTCGAAATGAAAGTGCTGAAAATAAATGCTTCGAAATATAAATCTATGTTAAACTACTCCTAAGATAAGGAAAATGACAAGAAATATTGAAATCAACTGTCTTTAATTTGAGTTCTGGATCCTTTACAATGTAGTCATTAATGACTATTTATAGAGGAAAAAATACAGCAATAACTACTTAGTAACTACCCATTTCTTCCATCTTCATTCTTGTCTTGCCATGTGTCTTTCCACTCATCCACTTTGTCCTTCATATTCTCCATCATCTCTATAACTTCTTTTAACTTCCAAATGAATAAAAGGATGCCACGTGTCCTGTAATTATATAAATAATAAAAATTGCAGATTTATGATGCTAACACTAACTCAGCTAACAAACACTCTAACTGTCTAACAAACATTACAACTGTATCTATATTTGTGACAGATATTATCTGAAGAACATTCAGGAAAACAGATAAGAGATTGGATGAGATAGAAAGAACATGCAAAAGATTGGACAGATGAAAAGAAAATTGAGGTGTTGTAAGAATACCACTTCCAACATGTTGAATAGGTCAAACTGGGATTGTAACTTGATCTGAGCCTTGATAGGCTTGATACTGCTGAAGATTGGTCAAATCATGTGTAGGATGAGTTGTTGCTCCTGAATCAATGTACCAAGGAGGGACAGGAGAATCTGAAGAAGAAGAAGAAGCTACAACAGCAGCATAGGCCTTGGGAGAAGCGGTTGCTGAAGGTTGATAATAAACAATTACTCTTTCACATAGATAATATGATGAAAGCAAGATGATTTTGTTTTTCGCTCACCCAAACTTCACACAAGTTAATGCGTACAAAAGTATTACTTGCAATATAGCATATTGTGTTATTTTCAAGACAATAAGATAGAAGAGGGTAAATCATAGTGGCATTAAGATATTCTTGGACAGCAATTGCTTACCCCATTTTAAAAATTGAGGCCCATTTTTGCATTTAAATAAAGTTTATAAAAAAAAAAAAAAGTTAATTTTACTTTTATCTTTTAAAATATTGTTATTTTTCTTTTCATTGCTAAACTATTAATTTGTAAATAGTTTAATTTCATCTATTTAGTTAGAATTTTTAATTTCAATTTGTACGGGCCTATTTGATAATTTTTTATCCTTTTCAATTTAAAAATAGAATGGGCAGGATAAATAAATTAAGGAGTTTTCTTAGGTGTGCAACCCACAAAAGGTGTAAGTGGGTTGCACACCATGTGCCACTTACACAAAAGGTGTAAATGTAAGTGTAAGGTGTAAACGTAAGGTGTAAGGTGTAAGTGAGTTGCACACCATGTGCCACTTACACAAAAGGTGTAAGGTGTAAGGTATAAAAGGTGTAAGTATAAGGTGTAAGTGTAAAGAATAAGGTGTAAGGTGTAAGTTGCACACCATAACCAAACCCAATAATTAAATGAATATAAGCCGAGAATAACCCCAGCTCGAACAAGTCCAGCCATTTTTCTAAGCACAAAATGATGTTCTCCTAGAGTCCATCAACCAATGTTCATGCTCCAGAAAATGACATGGGAAAAATTTTAGGAGTGTTTTGAATAGCAACTTACATGAGAAAAAAATATTTAAAAAATTAAAAAGAGTGTTATTAGTACTTATTAATTATTTTGAATCTATCATTTTTAAATATTTTTTTATTATAATAATAACCTCAAATGAAATTACTAAAAAGAGCATCAATAATTTTGAGACATCTAATCTTACAATTAAACTCACACATCTACTACATCATGAGTTAAGGTTTATGAAAGTATCCGTCTCCATCACCGCCCATCCATCTTTCTCAAAGCCCATATTCAAAACTTACCCACACTCAAAACCTTAAAAATCCTTTGGCGGCAATATTTTGGCTGTAACGGTGACAATCATTTGATAACTACACTTTTCTGGCAATGACAATTAGTGAATTTTTTTTCGGCAACCACAACTCTATGAGATGAGAGGAATACAACAATAAAAATTCACAGGAGGTTCATAGCTTTGATGGTATAGTTAGCTCAAAAGAGATTAGCTTTATATGGGTAAATTTAAAAATTAAAAATAAAAAAAAAGGACAAAAATAACAAAAATTGTTCGTCAGTTTTCGAAACTAAACTCCTGAACATATGACCGAAATGTGAGAATACAGGCTCGAACATTATTTATTTGCTCGGCAAGAGGTAACCAGACTTTTCTTAAGTCATGAACAAATATGTGAAGGTGAAGTAGTAATCACCGTTGTGGGTTTTGTTAGAGTTTTTGGGAGAGAGACTTTTTAGGGTGTGAGGGTGTACATTCAATTGATTAGGTGAAATTTTTCACAAAAATAATTTTCGTATTATTTGAGAGGAGAAAAGAAATTTTAAGGGTTTTAGAATTTATGGAGTGCTAATAACAGCACACATAAAAGAAAAAAAAAAAAGGTACACCATTTGACCCCTCAAAAATTACAATACCCTCACAAGGTTTATTTCGATAAAATGGTGAGTCAGTAGCAATATTGAAAAATTATTTAAGATTAAATATTTTTCTTTAATGACAAGCGAAAGTGACACATGCATAAATTATTTTTAGTGATGATGATTTATACTAAGAAATATATTATTTGAAATTTTAGTATAGATTCTTAAATTTTTAAATATATGAATGGAATATATTGAAACCTAATGACACATAAATTGGGCATAGACCAATGTAATTTTGGAGGATTAGGCTTGGGCCAATATGAAGACTTAGGGCTAAGCCGATTTTAATAGCTAGCTGAGCTCTAGCCAGTTTATGATATGAGAGGACTATAATTTCTCAACATCATGGGAACATATATGTTATGGTTTAGCAAAACTTGAATGATTATTTTCCCCTATAAATTGTAAAGGAAAAATTATAATGCTAATTCATCTACTTTATTTGTTACGTCATTTTAGTTTTACATTTTTAATTAATTTGATTTTGACTTTAATTAAATTTATAATTTTATCTCGATTAGCTCAATCGATTACAAATTTTAACATCTTTTATAATAATAATAAAAATGCACATATAAGTGCCACATATCATATTTTTAAGAGTAAAATTATAAACTTATTCAACTCAGTTAATTAATTTAAACCAATTTAGTAATATTTAAAAAAAAACACTAACGATATTATTAATTTGACAAAATTGAAACAAAATCTAAAATTAAATGTCAAAATTAAGTCAGTTGAAAGTGTAGGAACCAAAATGACATAATGAGTAAAATATAGGGATCACCAGTGTAATTTGCCCATTTGTGAAAGGGGAAATTACAAAAAAGAAAAGATTAAAAAAAAAAAAACTGTAAGGTTCGACTCTTTTAACAAATTAAACTGAGTTATTAATTTTTTCAATTTAAACTTCAAAATTTTTATTTGTTTTTAATCTAAACTATTTGATCATTTTTGTTAAGTAAAATCAATATAAAAAAAATTAGATGTTTTAATCATTAAACACAATAAAAAATTATATTTCAAATATTTTATGTATACTTATATTGAGTTTAATAACAAAAATACTCTTTTCTGTCAATTTTACTTAATAAAAATAGACGAATAGTTTAAATTGAAATCAAATCAAAAGATTAAGAATATAAATTGATAAAATTAAAAATTTAAAGTTTATTTTGTTACAAATCTCAAACTCTAAGATATATATATATTATTGTAATTGTCATTTTTTTTTTTTTTTTTATAGTGAGCTCTGTAGTTTTTTATACTCATATTTTATCTTACCATATGAGGGGTAATAAATAATTGCCAGTGGGAAACAATGTCATACAATGTTTTTAGTTGCCTCTTTTGGGAACATAGTTTCCAGTCACTTTTTTTAGTTTGTAGCAAAAGTTAAAAGTTAATTTTTTTTTTTTTAATTTTTTTTTCCATTTGAGAAGTTAGATTTTAGCCAATGGTGAAATTATAATTCTACCCCTCATAAGTTAAAATGTGTTATATGGGTGAAGTTGTAAATATTTTAAATTAAATGGGAATAGTTTGGTCATTTTATTGTGATTTGACATCACAAACAAATATTAATTAAAAAAAAAGCCAAAAGTAACTTTTTACCAAAGGAGCTTTTTCCATAAATCCATCTTTAATTACTTATGTTCCATTCAACCCATATTCTTTTTGACTATTCCATTAGGTCCTATTTGAGATAAGTAGACCAAAATACATTTTTCATCTACTTATGTTCTATTTAGTTCATATTATTTTCTTATATTTCAATAAGTCCTATGGGTGACATAATTACCAAAATATTCCAAATGTATCTACTTATGTTCTATTTAGTTCATATTATTTTCTTATGTTTCAATAAGTCCTATGGGTGACATAATTACCAAAATACCCCTAATGTGAATGTTCACACCGTCAATGTGAATGTTCATATCGTCAATGTGTAGGGCCCCGGCCCATGTACAATATGAATATTCACATTGACATGTTAACATTCACATTGATAGGAGTGTAAAATTAGCCCGCGGCCAGGGGCGAGCCCAGTCCGGCCCGTGACAATGTGAATATTCACATTGACATATTAACATTCACATTGATAAGACTATAAAATTGGCCCGCGGCCCGTGGGCCGCCCGAAGCCCGTGGATGGCCCGAGGCGAGCCCGGCCCGTGACAATGTGAATATTTACATTGGCATATTAACATTCACATTGATAGGGGTGTAAAATTAGCCCGCGGCCCGTGGGAGGCCCGAAGCCCGCCCGCTGCCAAGGGCGGGCCCGGCCCGGCCCGTGACAATGTGAATATTCACATTGACATGTTAACATTCGCATTGATAAGAATGTAAAATTGACTCGTGTCACATGGGCGGCCTGAAGCCCGTGGGTTGCCGAAACGAGCAGGCGGCCAGTGACAATGTCAATATTTACATTGACATATTAACATTCACATTGATAGGAGTGTAAAATTAGCCCATGACGTGGGAGGCAAAGCCCATTTGCCGGAACATCTAACGACCCGTGACAATGTGAATATTCACATTGACATATTAACATTCTCATTGATAGGGGTGTAAAATTGGCCATGACGCAACGACCTCGGTCGGGCTGGTGGGCCTGGGTCTAGGCTCGAGCTTAGGCCGGGCTTGGGCGGGCCTGGCCATTTTTTTTAATTCTTTTTAATTTTTTCTACCAAAAATTTTATTATTTTCCATAAAAAAAGACATTGTGTCTCAGGTGGGCTGGGCCTCGAACCGAGCCTTGAATGGGCCTTAAGCGGGCCGATGGGCCGGGCCGAGCTTCAAAGTGATGGCCTAGGCCCTAGCCTATGGTCTCGGACATGCTCGGGCAGGACCCAAAGCAGGCTTACAGGCTATGGGGGCTTCCGGCGGCATGAGCCAATTCTACATTCCTATCAATGTGCATGTTAACATGTCAATGTGAATATTCACATTATCAACTGGTCGGGTCGGGCCTACCCCGGGCCGAGGGCGAGCATCGGTCAGCGGACAAATTTTCCACTCCTATCAATGTTAATGTTAGCATGTCAATGTGAATATTCACATTGTCACGGGTCGGGCCAAGCCCGCCTCGGGCTGCGATCGGGCTTTGGGCCGCCCACGGGCTGCGAGCCAATTTTATACTCTTATCAATGTGAATGTTAACATGTTAATGTGAATATTCACATTGTCAACAATGCCGGCCCGGTCATGGGCGCTTTTGGCCCATGGGCCTGAGCCAATTTTATACTCTTATCAATGTAAATATTAACATGTCATTGTGAATATTCACATTGTCAACAGTCGGGCAGACCGCCAGCCGCCCACAGTGGGAGGGTTTGGCGACCACGAGCGGGCTAATTTTATACTCTTATCAATGTGAATGTTAACATGTCAATGTGAATATTCACATTGTCAACAATGGCTGGGCCTCGGGTTGCCCATGGGCCATGGGGTTTTGGTAGCCAGGCGGCCCAATTTTATACTCTTATCATTAACATGTCAATGTGAATATTCACATTGTCAACGGGCCGGGCCCACCCACGGGTCGAGTGGCCACCCGCGGTGGCAGCGGTGGTACGTTGGCCTTGGCCAGCATGCCATGCCACAGCCTTGGCCAGCAGCATGCCCTTTCCCCTCTTCGGCCTTCAAAGTTCTCAAAGTGAATATTTGAATATTTGCCCACGGGACGCTGGCCAATTTTATACTCTTATCAATGTGAATGTTAACATGTCAATGTGAATATTCACATTGTCAACAGGCCGGGCCGGGCAAGGCCCGCCCCGGGCCGCCGGCGAGTTTTTTGCCGCCCATGGGCCGCAGACCAATTTTATACTCTTATCAATGTGAATGTTAACATGTCAACGTGAATATTCACATTGTCAACGGCCCGGACCGGGCCTGCCCCGGGCCGCCCATGGACTGCGGGCTGGTTTCGCGCCGCCACGAGACGCGAGCTAATTTTACACTCCTATTAATGTGAATGTTAACATGCCAATCTGAATATTCACATTGTCAACGGACCGGGCCCGCCCCGACTCGCTGACAGGTTTCGGGCTGTCCAGGAGCCAATTTTATATTCCTACTAATGTCAATTTTAAAATATGAATGTTCACATCATAAATTGCTAACAATTCAAAAAATATTTATAAAGGTATAAAAATTAAATATAAGGGCATAAGTGTCCAAAAAAAATAGTGTAAACCAAGAAAAAAGACTTTATGGAATAAAACTATATATACATAGGACTAAATGGGCTAAAAAATTCCTTCATGAACTTCTTGAGCTAAAACACTTCTAAATAGGATTTATCAATAATTTTCCCTTTTACCAACTTCCCAAATTATTTGTTTAAAAAAGTCAAAAGCTTGGTTAAAATTCAAAAAGACATTTTTTACCATCTTCCCAAAATAAACCATATGTTAATATACTAATTGATATAGAACTCGTTTGGGAAGTTGAGGGTTGAGTTTTTTTGGCTACAGTAGCCACAAAAAATAAAATAGACTTTTTACCCTAATAAGAGAAAATGTCACATCTAATCCATAATTATTACATTCTTTCTCTCACAAAAAGTCAAAAAACCAAAAAGCTCTTCTCAAACGAGACTTTTTAATCCCAGACTAAAATAGCCAATAAGCCAAAAAAACTAAAAAGCTAACACATTTCCCAAACGAACCCATATTAAGGTTTCGTTTGGGTAATGGGTTAACTTTTTGACTTTTTAGTTTTTTAGTTATTTTAGCATAGGATTAAAAAATCTCGTTTAGGAAGAGTTTTTTTGACTTTTTTAACTTTTTGTGAGAGAAAAAATGTAATGATTATGGGTTAAATATGATGTTTTATCTTATTGGAGTAAAATACCTATTTTTATTTATTTATTTATTTATTTGACTAAAATAGCCCGAAACCCAACCTAATCTTTCTTCCAAACGAAGCCTAATTGATTTATGTAAGAGTATTGATAAAATATGATTAAATTCCTCGTTATTCTCACTATTAAAACTACTCGGAACAGGGGTCCCTGCTATACTCAAAGCACAGTGTAACAAGCCCGCGAGTGACCTCGGCTACAGTTCGGACTCCCCTTTTTTGTTTGTTGCGGTTCGTAATCTGAACCAAAGAGTCCAACTCTGGCAAATCGTTTTGAGAAAAACAGATTTTGAAAAGAAGTGCCAAACATGGACTGCTTTGCCAGATACAGAGTCGCCACCTAAATATTTTTTATGGAGAAATTTAGGAAACCCTGACTCGGTGCCGAAGGCCATGTGTCCGTCATCACCAAAGTTGTCTTGGCTCGGGAGCTTGGATACGATCGGGGAAGGTCAGCTATGAGCACCCCCTCTTGCCCGGTCCGAAGACCGGCCTCTACTAACCATGATATCCGATTTTGAAAACGTTATGTGTTCTTATTCCGGTTATTAGCCTAGAATTACTATGTTATGCGCACAGCAAACAAGTATAGACTAGATTGCCTAATTTGGAAACAAACATTGCATATCCGTTTGTTTTGAAAAGCGCTTCGGAATTTGCTACTCGCAAGTAGGCTAAAACACGAATTTCAACGAGTTTTTCTAACTCAAACAATCCAACATTCACCCACAGGCATTCAAACAGTTTATCTCATATAAGCACTTAGCCACATGGTAAGCATACTGTCATGGCAACATTCACACGCATGCGATATGCTAAAGCATAAATACTTACATCGTACTCCGTGCCAAAACAATAAACTAGTTAGCAAACATGCATGTCCTAGTTCATGTTAAAGTGACTAATGCAACACATGCAGAATGTGATTAGGATAGGCTCGGCTAATCTACGATGACATGTGAAATGCTACAACTAACACGTATTCAATTTGGAAATTGAAATACGATGATTAGAATGATCGCCGAGCAGGTGCATATAAGACAAATGAATGGATGCCGCATGCATTGCATGAGGTATGCTAATTTAAGCGTGCCCTAATACTAACCATCAGCGGTAAGTAAAAGGAAGAAAGAAGTGGGGTTGGAAGACATGCACACCACTCACCCACACTTATTCAGATTTGCCCTCATGGGAGGAACAAAATAAATAATACAAATTAATTAACTCGTAAGCTAATTAAATATTACAAATTGCCTAATTAATTAACAACTAACTAGACTAGGAAAGGCGATGAACCGCCTCGGGAGAGGCGGATACAACGCATGCTCGTCTGCTTTCGGAAGTCTGCAGCCATGCATAGCCTGCCTCTGTTTTCCCTACTCTGCCTCTCTAAAGACTGCCAAAGTCTCAAGGATGCCTCTCTGGATACTGGGAATCACCACCGGCTGAGTAGAATTACCACCGGCAGTGAATTGTGGTCACCGACACAAAATGAATCCATCATTTGGTGATTTCTTGCCGCTTCGGCAATGTATCTTGCCGGCAAAAGAATACTGCAGAACACTGCAACTCCTGACAGTGAGAGAATGAACTTGCATGGCAATACAATTCAAGCAATGTATGCACCAATCATGTCCCCTATCATATTTGTGACTCAAAGGGGCATGTGTCTCGATTCTCGGACCATCAATCACGCATTTCCATGCATGATGGCCCAAAGAACCAAGTTGTGCACATTGATTTCAAATGCAATGCAAACAATCAAACCAAGACCCAATCCCTATCACTAAATCAAGGGACAAGGTATGCATGCAAAGTACAATGCATCCTAGGCATGTTAGCTAATATGCAACATGATCATGAGAGCAAGCATGCAAGCATGAACATGGACGATGTACAAACATGTAAGGTAAGCATGCAACCAAGCAAATGATGGTCTTAAACATGACTTGGGCAGCCCTAATTAGGCCCAAAACAGTGGCCAAAACCATGGAATTGGGATCAAACATACATACACACATGCAAGTAAGTTGGACCAACACTTAGGCATTAAATAAGCAACTCTAAGGCACACTTGAAAGGGGATATCATGGACAATTAGCATGCAACATAAGCTCTGAAAATCATGTTAAAACATGGTGCCAAACCAAGCAACAAGGCAAACTAAACATGCAACAATGGTCCAAGCATTCAAGGCTCACCAAAGAGGCAATGGACTACACTTAGTACAACCACACATGGCAAGACTTAGGCAACCAAAAACAAAGTTTTAACGCATGAAACTAAGCCCAAATGACCAACTAGATGGCATTTAGATGGTTTGAATTTAAAGGCATGCATAAATGCTAAAACATGGAGCATGCAAGGCAAGCTTCCAAAGCTTCAAAGAGGCATCCAAGGCAAACATATGAGCATGTCAAAGGGACTGAAATTTCATGCTAAGTGGTTCTAAACCACTGAAATAATGCAAGCAATGCATGCTATACACTTATGCACTTAAGGCCAACAAGCCAAATACACAAAGGGGCTACACAATGCATGCTAGGGTCGACCCAAAAAACCTAGGACAGACCTTATACATGGCAAAACAAGCACAAAAGCTTCACAAGGCCAAGCCTAAAACATGCTAGAGCAAAGGCTAACAACCTAAGGTATATTAAGGCAATAACAAGGCATTACATGGTAGGTATGCTAAGTATGCATGGTGTACCAAAACCAACACACAACAAGGTTATATCATGGCATAATAAGCATGGAAAACAGCCTAGACATGATCAATACACACTCTAACATGATGCTCCCTCAAGAGGTCAAAAAGGGTCCTTTTCAAGGACAACAAGGAGAGGGGGTGGCCCTCCCCTTTTGGAGACTTCAAGGCACCATCTCCACCACTGAAATCCCTCAAGATTTCAGTAGTGAAGAGGCCCAAACACCAAAGTCTCGAAACTTGCACAAAAATAGCACAAAAAGGAGCCTTACAAGGCTTAGGAGGGGTCAAACAAACCCAAACCACAAAACACTCTTAATAAACAATCAAGAGGGCTAAAAAATAGAAATTTTTGTATTATACACTAAGCACAAAAATAGCTCTAAGATAGGTAGAAAAACAATGCAAAGATGGGGAATAAAAGGGAAGTTTCTCACCCTTGTAGACCACCTTCACAAATGATGCTCCAACAACCCACCTTGGCTTGAATCCAGCTCCAAAACACCAAAACCAGCCCCTTAGAACCTCAGTAGCCAAAGGAAGGTGAAGCACTAGGTGTTTGTGTGCAATAGTATGGACTAAAACACCTAGAACACAAAGAGAGAAAAAGAGACATAGGAGATATGTATGAACCCTAACCCTAAAACCAGAGCTTCTCTCTGTGTTTTTCTCTCCAAAATTCTCTAACCCTTTTGCCAAGAGAAGAGACCCTTCTCTTGTAGGCAACAAACTTGTAAAGCTTATACAACAAGCTTACAAGGAGAGCATCTCTCCATACACGTGTATGGAGGGGAACCAAATGCCACACAGCTGTCCTAAAATATCTGCAAAAGCAGATGAATAGTAGTCGGCTGGCCAAAAATGTCATTTTGACAAAAATGACTGCCGACCGGCAACAAAGAGTGCCGACCGGCCACATACATTGCCGGTGGAAACAAAAAACTAGCCGGTGGCCTCTAGCCACTGCCGGTGGTGTGTGGGGATGCCTCACAAGGCATTCCCTGCCCCTCCAAGGCAAAACACAAGTGTTTGGCGCAAAACCAGACACAAAACAGTCAAGTTGGGAGATCCTGAGGCAGGGCGCGTAGCCGAGACCTCCGGGAACTCCAAACGAACACAAACATGGATAATCACCGAGTGTTCAAATGGTGACGTCCAAGTCTTGAGGACGGTCAAAAATGGGGTGTCTACACACAGCAGTGACTGTGGTGCCTCCGTTTGAGATGTATTATGGTCTTATTTTTATGATCTAAACCGTTCATATTGTAGGGTTTGTTGGGTACTTCATGCCTATCAAAAATCATATTAATCGGATATCAATAACTATATGATCGAATCGCATATTGTTTATGCTATTTCTCAAAAGAAAAACTTATTATTTATTTTTTTGGTTATCGATCATATAGTTATTGATATCCGATTAATATGATTTTTGGTAGGCATGAACAAACAGTTTGGATCATAAAAATAAGGCCATAATACACCTCAATCTGATGACCCCTTTCCAAACTACTCTGCTTAAATCTAGGATCTTGTACCTAACATGAATTATCGAATTTTTAATTAACATATTAATCTTCTTTCAATAATATTGTACCTTTCAACCAACTGTCAAAACAATTACTTCCAAAAAAAAAAACAATTTGTCAAGACAATAAATTAACCCACAAAAATTAAAAACTGATTGTAAGACCAGGAAAATAACTAGAATAATATTATACATATCAATTAATGTATTAGTTAATATATTAATAAATTATATGACATAATTTTAAAGGTTTTAAATATTTGTAATTTATATAAGTGTCATTTTTTTATAAATCCTTTTTCATCTATTTATGTTTCATTTAATCCACATTATTTTATTATATTCTAATAAGTTCTATAAGTGACATAGTTACCAAAATACCCCTAATAATATTCACATGTACAGTGTGATTGTTTTGTAATGTGAATGTTCACATCGTTAATGTGAATGTTCACATGTGTGAACATTCATACGTCAATGTGAATATTCATATTATAAAATATGAATATTCACATTACCAAATTGTTAACCGTTCAAAAAATATTTATAAGGATAAAAATGTTCATAAAATACCTTAAATATGAGAATTAACATTTGATAGATCAAATATTCAAATGATAGGACTTATTAAAATACAAGAACAAACCCTTAAGAAAAAATTCCAATAAATCTCCTTTTATATAATAAATAGAATCAATAATAATAATATAACATTAATTAATACACTAATATCTACATTAATTAGTATGTGAAATACCATCCAAATAAGCCACCGAACTTTCGGTTTTTGACTAGTGGTCTGTAGCTCCATTTGTAATTCCACCATTTTGAACTTGCACAAACCCAGAGTGAGATATGGAGGTTGAACATTGCAACCATCGCATCCTTGACCCTCGGTAAAAGAAGAGGCTGATGGTGAGGAAATTGTCTGCAATAGATGTTGTCGAAAGATCTTAGGTTCTGCATATTGTTGCAGAAATTGTTCCTTCTTTTTGCACAAAGTTTGTTTAAAACCCACATGGACGAGGTTTCCACAATACCATCCCCATCCATTATTTACATTGAGATCGATACCCATTAAAGAGGAGAACGATAATGATGATGATGAGGAAATTTTCTGCAAGGGATGTTGTCAAAAAATTGTAGGTCCTGCGTATGGATGCACATATTGTTCTTTTTATTTGCATAAATTATGTACCGAACTACCCAAAGAGATGACACATCCATTGCACCCACAACACACTCTTAAATTACTCCATCCACAAGACGACAGATGTCATTTCTATGGCAAAATTTCAGATGCATGTACCTATTGTTGTTCCTGGTGTCGTTTCCACCTCGACATAAATTGTGCTTTGAGAACACAAACTGTTGAACACAAAAGTCACAAACACCCATTAAGTCTCGTTCTCAGCTCGGCCTCCTTTGAATGTCACGCTTGTGGCACAAAACATGAAGGCATCTCTTATATGTGTAGTACCTGCACATTTTGGATCCATGAGGATTGTGCTTCCTTACCAACCACCATCAAACACAGCGGCCATGTTCACGATCTCAAGCTCGTCTACACTTTTGTGGGGATATATTTTATGAGTACCAACACGTGGCAAGGTGACGCCGACGTGTCAGCCAAGGTGCCACGTGTCCCGTTCTTGACGCCGAGGTTACCTCCGAAGATATCGGAATCCGAGATAAGTGGATAAGGGACAAGAGTCCTAGAATGAGGAAAGACTTCAAGATGGATAAGGATAACGTTCTTAGGGAGTGTATCCTTATCTCTTGAGGAGTCCAAAGTAAGCATTGAATGGGAGTCCATAGAAGTCAGGCTTTTATCGGGACTAGGATGGAGTTAACTATAAAAGAGAGGCACCCCTGTGGGTCTAAGGTACGCAATTTATGCTTTGAGCAGTGAATTTAGCACTTGATTATCTTTGAGAGATGTACTGACTTAATCGTCGGAGCGCCCCTGGGTGGACGAACCACCGCCGGACTCTTCTTTTTCTGTTGCAGGTTCGCCAGGTGTCATCTATTCTGCCAGTTCTCTCTAGTTGATCACTGAGTTGGCAGTGTGATCGGAAAATTACTCACACAATTTGGCGCCGTCTGTGGGAAAGATAGGAGAATAGATGGCCAGCAACGGACAGAAGGAAAAGATTAGGGACGACACTCCTGCTAGGAGTGAGAGACCTATTGACCTTGATGTCACAGGAGACGAATGCACGGCTTCGTGACCAAAGTCACGGAGTAAAGGACGTCGGCCAGACTAGTGACACACCAAATAAACCAGATCGAAGTGGCTACTACAACAAAGACGACCTCCAGGTATGGAAGGATAGATACCTGCGGAGGGATGAAGAGATGAAGGAGATGGCAAACAAATTGGCAAACCTGCAGTCGGTTGTCAATTTCATGATGCAAAATAACATCATGCAGCCACTGTTCCCGCTGTAGGACACGCCGATTCTAGCAGCCAATGCCCAGAAGGGAGGGCAGAGAACAATCCCCGTAACCCCTCAGCACAACGGGAGCGAAAGACACTCTCACCGACCTTCTAGAGAGGTCGGACGAAGGGAGCCAAGAAGAGAAGAATCACGGAGGACGCATCACACAAAGGAAGCAGACCCCACGGGACATCAGCATGTTCAGGGGCAGGCGCTGTGCTTCGACACAACTCATAGAGAGGGGTCAAAGAGGACTCACCACGAAGTTGAAAGTAGTGCGCCGAAAAGACTGAAAGTAGGAGATAGCCGAGCTCCTGGGAGGACAAAAGAGGACTTAAGAGATTACCTCAAAAGGAAGCAACAAAATGCCTACACCGAGGTAACTTCCCCAGATAAGCTGAGGACACCATTCTCGGTGGAATTAGACAGGTTTGAGACACCGAAGAGATTCAGTATGCCGAAGTTTCAAATATACGATGGTAAGTCAGACCCCAACTTCCACGTCAGATTATATTTGAACTCAATGGCATTGTATAGTGGGAACGAGCCGTTGCTCTGCAAAGTGTTCCCCTCATCCTTCGGGGAGATTGCATCAGATTGGTTGCACAAACTACCAAAGAGAAGCCTGAAGACCTAGGAAGGCCTGGCCGAGATGTTTGTGGCCAGGTTCGTGACAAACAAGCTGCAGTCATTAAGGGTGGACGCATTGATGGCTCTGAAGATCAGTAACGATGAAGGCCTTAGGGCCTATGCAAAAAGATATTATGAGGTATTCAACCGAATACTAGAGTGTAATCAAGAAGTGGCGGTCGTGTCATTTAAGAACGGCCTAAAAGACAACTGCCCACTACGAAAATCTTTGGCAAAAACTTTGCCAAAAAGCATGGAAGAGCTCATGGCGAGAATCGAGAAGTATGCCAGAGTCGAAGAAGACACGTTGGGGACTAAGGAGATAAAACAAGAGAAAGAAAATGGCTCGCCGAAGCGAGGCCGAGGCAATAACGGATCGAACAGGCAAGAAGCGGAGGCGGGGCGGTCTGAGGCGGTGACAAGCGTCGAATCCCAATTCACAAAGTCCTGGAACAAATTCGGAATCAACCCTATTTCAGAGCGCCAGAGAGAGCTCCATGAGAGTTCATGGGAAGAAACATCGGCAGGCATTGTGCCTACCACAATGAAGATGGACATCCAACTCAGGGTTGTAGAGCCCTAAAAACACACTTGGAAAACCTGGTGAGACAAGGACATCTGAGAGACTTGTCGATGAGACCAGGACAAGAGAAGAACGGGCAAGATTGCCCCAGGCGCCAGCAGCTCCGCCTCCCCCAATACAGCAACCTCAGGCAGAAGGACCTCGGGTAGTCAATGTGATTCACTCAAAGGTCAATGAGAACGAAATCAGAGAGGAGACCCAGAAGGTAAAACACCTACAACATGTCTATCAAGTCGGGGAGAAAAGACATCGGGCAGAAAAATGCCAGGGACCGATCATAGCCTTTACTGAAGCCGACCTAGAGATGGTCCAGCATCCGCATAATGATGCCTTGGTAGTATCCCTCCAGGTTGGGGAGTGCCAAGTAAAATGCATCCTGATTGATCAAGGCAGCTCTTGTGACATCATGTACGTCCGATGTTAGAAAGAGCTCGGCCTTCACACATATGATATGGAACAATCCAATGGCCCAATGGTTGGGTTCAATGGAACGCCGATATGGCCATTGGGAGCAGTAAACTTGGAGGTGCAGGCTGGCACCAGGAAGATCAAGACAAAATTCACCATCATTGACACACCCTCCCCTTACAACATCATCTTGGGAAGGCCATGGTTGTATGCAATGGGGGCAGTTCCCTCAACATTGCATCAACTATTACGATTCCCAACAGAGCATGAGATAGAAGAAATCAGGTGATCGACTCTGGTAAGAATTGCTCCATGGCGGCAATGAAATCAACTGCGACATCTGAGAGCGAAAAAAGCGAAATTGAAGATAAGGACGTGGAGGTCCTAAAAGACGTCGGCAAGGAGCCAGCCGAGAAAAGCGAAGAGGCACTGAAGAAAATCCTCGTCCAGGATGGGGATGAAGAACGCTTCTTTCTTCTCAGCTCGGGCTTAGCCAAAGAACAGGAGAAAGAGTTGGAAGCTTTTCTGAGAGCAAATATCGAGGTGTTTGCTTGGACACTTCTGAAATACGCCATTGACCCGAGGTCACTTGCCACGAATGTTGTGAGTTGGCCAAACACAGTAATTCAACAAGCGAAGACCGGCGTTGATGCGTCCGCGCGATGAGGAAGAAGTAAAAAGACTTTTGGAGGCGGGGCCATTAGAAGTTTACTACCGACATGGTTATCAATACGGTGGTGGTAAAGAAGAAGAAACGGTAAATGGAGGACTGCGTAGACTTTACCGGTTTAAACAAGACTGTCCCAAAGGCGACTTCCCTCTACCCAAGATTGACCCGGCTAGTGGATGCCACCGAGGCATGGAAGGATGAGCTTCTGGATGCCTCTGGGGTATCACCGGATAGCTATGGACCTGCGAGATGAAGAAAGCGCATTTATCACTCCCAAAGGGCTATCTGCTCTGGTGATGCCGCCGGGTTGAAAAACGAGCCACTTGCCAAAGATTGGTAACCAAGATGTTCAAGCACGATTGGCGAGCAGTAGAAGTCTACATCGGCGACATAGTCGTTAAGACCAAGAGCCTAAGGGTCATCTCGCCGATCTAAAAGCAGTCTTTGAAATCCTTAAAACATATTGGCTCCGACTTAATGCATCGAAGTGTGCATTTGGAGTTAGATCTGGTAAGTTTTTAGGATACCTGGTGACCAGGAGGGGCATTGAGGCCAGCCCAGATCAGATCAAGGCCATCCTAGAGTTGAAAAGCCCGACGTCGGCAAAAGCAGTGCGAGATGCTAGCTGGAAGAAGTGCAAACCTTTCTTCAAATTAGTAAAAAGCCCTGAGACTTTCTTTGGACGGAAGTCTTGAAGAAGCATTAGCCGTCTGAAGAAGTACTTGACCCGACTCAGTTCTTTCAAATCGAGAACACAGGAAGGAGGCTGTTCTGTACTTAGCGGTTTGAACATGCGATAAGTCGGATTAATCATGAAAAGCAGGGAGCAAAGGGGCATTTACTATGTAAGCAAAACCCTAAAGCCTTGAAGCGAGTATCTACCCTTAGAAATTGACCGGCTCTAGTAATGGCATCAAAGAAGTTGAACCATTACTTCGGGCCCATAAAATTAATGCTTGACGAACATCCATTGAAGTCCCTATTGCAGCAGGAGACTTAACAGGAAGAATAGCCGGATGGGCGTCGCCCTAGGCGATATGATCTGGAGTCTGAGCCCGAAGCTGCAATCAAAGGCCAGGTTTTGGCCAACTTCGTGGCCGAGTTCACGCCAGAATCCATCGAACATCAGGCTCCGTTGAGCCAGGATAAACGATGTCTGAACAAGCAAGAAGAAGCCCAGCCAAAGACAAAAGAAGAAAGGAAAGAAAAGAAACTCAGACCCTGCAGCATTTACATCGGCGACTCATTTCAACTGTTCGTTGATGGAAGTTCAAACCGACAAGGAGCAGGGGCAGGAATAGTACTGATATCTCCAGATGGAGAGATATTGGAACGGTCCATTCGATTGGGGTTCAAGGCCTCAAACAATGAGGCAGAATATGAAACATTGATTGCAGGACTGAAGCTGGTAGCAGCAATACAAGCAGATGAGGTAATAGTTTTTTGTGACTCACAATTAATAGTTAACCAGACAACGGGCGAGTTTGCAGCCCGAGATGAAAGAATGTCGGCCTACGCAAAGGAGGTCATCGGTGGCTATGACCTTATTAAAGCGCAAACTACTTCAAGTCAGCCGAGATGATAACAACCATGCCGATGCATTGGTGTACGGGAAAGAAATACGCCTTCTCGTATAATCCTGTTGATCAAGTCTGCGCTCCTCCGTACGACGTCGCTTTATCACCTGAAAACACAAACGTAAGCTAGCCGGCGGGTGTGTGCCGGAAACCTCTCCGATGCCTAAGTCAGTAAGCTTGACAATAGACAAAAGCTCTGTGTATTCAGAAAACAAAGTTGTGTTACCTCTCCAAAGGTGATATTAGTGAGCTTATATAGGTTTCGCGTGGCACAATCCTGGTAGGACTCTTATTTCTCCATGTGCAGAGTCCTTCTAGGATTACTCCTCCTTGCGTAGAGTCCTCCTTGGATTCATACTCCTGGAAGACAATGCTTATCCTCCAACACCCCCTCTTTGCTTAAACCAAGTGAGATGGTTTTACCTCGGTTGAATGTCAATCTGAGAACTAACATGACCATGCTTAAGCATAAAGTAGGCCGAGCTCCAGGCCGAGCTCAGGCCGTAGTGGCCGTCTTTACACAGACCGAGCTACCACTCTTCACTCAGAGCCATGGTGACCGTCTCCACACTTGGACCGAACTACCACTCTCCGCTCCGGCCGTGGTGGCCGTCTTCACACTTGGACCGAGCTACCACTCTCCACTCCGGCCGTGGTGACCGTCTTCACACTTGGACGAGCTACCACTCTCACTCCGACCGTGGTGGCCGTCTCTACACTTGGACCAAACTAACACTTGGATCATGGTGACACCTCTACCTCGGCTGACTCTTTTACCTCGGCTGATATCTTTACCTCGGCTAACATTGCGGTCAACCAAGTTACTTCGGCTCTTGTCTCTGTTTGGATACCTTGCTTGGTAGCTCGGCCATAGCAATGGCTGCCACTAGGAAGTAGCTAAGTCCGTAGCTAGGTCTGTGGCTGGAGTCTCATAGCTAGGCCGCGTAGCTAGGTCCAATAGCTTGGTCCCGTAGCTAGGTCTTGTAGCTCGGTCTCGTAGTTAGGTCCTGTAGCTCGGTCTCGTAGTTAGGTCCTGTAGCTCAGTCTCGTAGTTAGGTCCTGTAGCTCGGTCTCGTAGTTAGGTCCTGTAGCTCGGTCTCGTAGTTAGGTCCTGTAGCTCAGTCTCGTAGTTAGGTCCTGTAGCTCGGTCTCGTAGTTAGGTCCTGTAGCTCGGTCTCGTAGTTAGGTTCCATAGCTCGGCCCAACTTGTTTACAAATTACCCTCTCAATTGGCTAACCTAGCTAGTGCAATACAACCAGGAAAAGCAAGGACAATAATGATTGAATACTTGTCAGGCCCGAGCATTGAACCAGTAACCACAGAGCGTGAAGCAATATCGTGAACATGGGACCAAAATTTGGATGGGCCTTAATTGTTACATTCCTAAAATAAGGAAAGGCGCGGATAATGAAAGGAGGCACACAAGATCATATTAAAGTCGGCAAGATTGATCGACAGCGAAGGACATCTCTGAAGGTCCTTCTGGACCCCTTTAAGGTCGTACACCCTCTGCAGGTTTAAGATTTTTTATATGAAATTCATGAACGAATTTGTGCAAGCCACACTGGGGGTAGATCACTAGCTCACAGGGCCATTACCCATGGGGTATTGGTGGTCCTACATGCAAAAAGATGCAGAAGCCTACTGTAACATGCCCGGGTGGTACCCACGCGCGTTAAACAGTTCGGACTCCCGAGATCTCTTTGATCTAGCCTCACGAGTGCAATGTGAAACATAGATGAGAGTTCAGATTTGGCAACTTTTATTAAAAATCCATTTTATTGCGATTTTGTCAAAAATGGACTGCGTCATCAGATTTCAGAGTCGCCACCTAATATTTTGGGAAATTAGGAAACCCATGACTCGGTGCCAAGGCCACTGTTCGTCATAACCAAGGATGCTTGGCTCGGAACCTTAGGTATGAGAGGGGAAGGTCAATAATGAGCACCCCCGGTCACCCGATCAAAAGATCGGCCTTTACTAAACCATGATATGAATTTTATTTTCTTTATATGTTCATGTTCTGATTATTTAATAAATCCTACAATTTACTATGTGAAACATGCAAGTATAGACTAGTTTGCTCAAATTGGAACAATTCAATTTCATGTTTGTTTTTCGAAAAGGAGTTTGAATTTGCCACTTGACAAAGTGGGCTTAAAAAAACGTACAATTGTTGAATCATTCCATTTTAAGCAACAAGCCTTCATCGATAGGCATTTATATAGTTATATCAAGTAAGCAAGTAGCCTCATGGTAGAATGTTAGCACATAGTAAGAAAAACACACACAAATTGGATGCTAAAGCATAAAAACTCACAGATTGACCGACGTCCCACGAACAAGCTACAAAACAAAGTTAGTAAAATATGCATGATCCTATATACAGAATCCTAATGCAATCCACTCATGAGATGCAACTAAAGATTCGGCTTCTAAGATATGACATGTGAATCATCTCAAGAACATGAAGTAGCGCGCATAATCACATAGGAATTTGATTAAATCCACAAATGCAAACTTAGCCGAATCGAGATGCATGAAACATAGATGCAAAGCATGGATATAATGAAGGACAAAATATGATGCATATTCACAGATAAAGAAAACAAGTAAAAGAACGGGATTGAAAGAAGCGGGGTGGGGGATTATTACAACACTCGAAAGAATAATTACAAACCAAATTAGAGAGGGATGAGGAGAATATTACATCAAAATAAAAACCTCATAAAACACTCAAAATAAAAATAAATAAAATAAAAGCTTCATGTTCTTTGGAACATGCCGTGAAAAGTGGTCAACATTTGGAGATTACACCATCTTGTTAGGAAGAAGCTAACCGGCCAAGCCAAATAGATTCGGCCGACCAATTAGGCCAAGCAAAACTGTCTTGTTCTTGAAACCAAGAAAAGGCACAAACAAAAAATATGTAGGTGGCTCAACTAACCATTACCGGTTAGATTAAAAAATAAGAAAACAAATATAAAATAAAATAAAAAGTGCAAACTTACAACATAAACCTAAAACAATAAAACAAATATAAGATAGAATATGCAAGATTACAACAAAACTAATATGAGACTAATACAAAAAATAAAAATAAATATGAGGTAGAATATGCAAGATTACAACAAAACTAATATGAGGCTAATACAAGAAAAAAAAATAAATATGAGGTAGAACTTGCAAGATTACAACAAAACTAATATGAAATTAAAACATGCGAATAAAAATAAATAAATAAATAAATAATTATAAGCTAAACAAACCACTAGGATTATAACAACACACTATGAAATATAAACTAAGAAAATAAATATGAGATAAACAAACTACTTGGATTATAACAAAACACTATGAAAAAAGAAGCAAGAAAATAAATATGAGATATAAAATATAAGAAAATGAAAGACTAAAAATTCACCTTCCAAAGAAAGATTGAACTTCTTGATTTCCAAACTTCCTCTTGATCACCCTCAAATGTAGGAAGTGTGTTCTCAAATCCTCAATTCGAAATTATGGAGTTTATGGTATGAAAAGTGGCTAACTCTCTAGTTTTCTCACTTTCAATCACTAAACACTCTTCCTTATGATCAAGGCAATTGATCTTTGGCTATATCAAAATTTTTAGAGTGGTTTTGGTGTATGGAAATGAGGAATTTCTGTAGCTATGGAAGGTATGGGGTGTATATGGAAGATAGGAATATTTTTTGCTCAAAAACTCAATTTTTCTCTCTTTTTTCACTCTTTTCTCACTTCTTTCTCTTCAATTTCGTGGTCTCTCTTTCTCTCTTGCAATATGATCATTCTATATAGGCAGTGAGGGAGGGTAAAGATCAAAAAGAAGGTGGGAGACAAGATGGAGACAAGAGTGTGATAGGAGGGCAAATTTTCAAGGTGGTTGCATGGGATACTTCTTTATGAATGCAAACAAAACCTCTTTTTGACAATGGGGGATGATTAGGTATAATGGAGAATGAGTGGATGCGCTTGAATGGCTCAGAAAATAGGTAAATGGGTTGTCCCAACCGAACCAAAACTAAGAAAAAATGGGCTATTGTTGTTTTGGGCTGAGTCAACAAAATTTGCTTTTAAGTCCAACTTCAAATGAGCATATCTCCTCCATATGGACTTGGTTTTAGGTGGTTCTTGGGTCCAAATTGAAGCCCCAGAAGTCTACTTTCCAATGGTAGTGGCCTCACATTTAAATTCCAAGTGTACAAAGAGATATGCCTAATTTAGTAAAGGCTGTCTCGGGCTGGGTCAACAAAATCTGCTCTTAAGCCCAACTTCAAATGGGCATATCTCCCTTATTTGAACTTGGTCTGAGGTGGTTCTTGGGTCTAAATTAAAGCCCCAGAAGTCTACTTTCCAATGGTGGTGGCCTCACATTTAAATTCCAAGTGTACAAAGAAAAATGCCTAATTTAGTGAAGGTTGCTCATTTCCTTCTTAATGATTTGATACTCATCATTTTCCTAAACCAGTTTTCTTTCATCCCCTCCTATTTCCTTCAACTCCAAACCTATAAGAAGATGTTTTTAAATATTTTTCAAAAAGTTTCACCTCCCTTCCATTTATTTCCACTTTGTCCTTACTCGGTTTACTGAAAAGTGCAATATTTCAATCGAAATAGGAGCCTCGGGACATTGTAGAAACATTTAAAACATATTTTGAAAAGAGGGTTTTAAGGTCTAAAATATTTTGGCCAAAAAATAGGTGAAGGTTGGGATTAAAACTTAAATTCCATCTTTCTTACTGAGAATTTTTTTGAAAAATACATTCTAATTGTCATCATCGGGTAATCAAAAGAAAGCGTCTAAGTCTTAGGGCCGGTCAAAATGGGGTGTCTACACCTACGTGAAGAAGTGTGAACAATGCCAAAGGTTTTCACCTTTGATACACCAACCAGCTGCTGACCTAAACCCTGTATCCAGTCCTTGGCCATTTGCCCAATGGGGCATGGATCTCGTTGGGCAATTACCCCAAGCAACTGGGCAAAGGAAGTACCTGCTGATAGCAACAGATTACTTAACAAAGTGGATAGAAGCAGAACCTCTTACCAAGATTCGAGATGTGGATGTCAAGAACTTCTTATGGAGAAACATCATCACTAGATTTGGGATTCCAAGAGCAATTGTTGCAGACAATAGAACTCAATTTGACAGTAAGTTAATGAAGAACTTCTATGCAAAGTTCAAGATCAAGAACTACTTTTTCACCCCAAGCTTTCCACAAAGCAATGGACAAGCAGAAGCATCCAACAAAGTAATTTTGGATGGGATAAAGAAGAGGCTGCAGGCAGCAAAAGGGAAGTGGGTAGACGAATTGCCCAATGTACTCTGGGCATATCGGACTACGCCGAGAAGATCAACAGGGAAATCCCCCTTTGCCATGGCTTCTGACCTGAAGCGATCATCCCATTGGAGGTCGGCATCCCAGGAATCAGAACCCAGAGAGTTGAGAACGGGACTAATGATGTACTCTTAGCCCGAGATCTGGATCTTCTAGAAGAAATAAGAGAAAGGCGCAATACAACTTGCGACATACCGATAACGACTTGCGAGCTTATAACAAGAAGGTTAATCCAAGGGAATTTCAAGTAAGCGACCTAGTCCTTAGAAAAGTCATCAGCAACAAGAAGAATCCCAAGGAGGGCAAGCTTGGCCCAAACTGGGAAGAACCCTACAGAATCACTTCAGTATTGGGAAATGGGGCATATCGGCTTGAAGATAATGAGGGGAAAGGATTGCCAAGTCCCTGGAACACTTGTTATTTAAAATTTTTCTATCATTAGATGTTACTTGTTTTTACCAGCGATATTAATAAAATCTTAGCGAATTCTTCAACATATGACTGATAAAAATGCATAATGTGGTTTCTGGAAGACATAAATAATGAGAACCCAAGCGGAACTCAGGTTCACATTAGGGGGCAGAGAGAAGACAGAGTTGTTTGACACTTGTTGAAATTTGTAGCAATTTACAAGTTGAAGTTAAACCGATGTTGTGTTTAACACTTGTTGAAATTTGTAGCAATTTACAAGTTGGAGTTAAACCGGTGTTATGTTTAACACTTGTTGAAATTTGTAGCAATTTACAAGTTGAAGTTAAACCGAGATCATTGTTTAACACTTGTTGAAATTTGTAGCAATTTACAAGTTGAAGTTAAACTGATGTGATGTTTAACACTTGTTGAAATTTGTAGCAATTTACAAGTTGAATTTAAACCGAGATCATTGTTTAACACTTGTTGAAATTTGTAGCAATTTACAAGTTGAAGTTAAACCGATGTTTTGTTTAACACTTGTTGAAATTTGTAGCAATTTACAAGTTGAAGTTAAACCGAGATCATTGTTTAACACTTAAACCAAGATCATTGTTTAACACTTGTTGAAATTTGTAACAATTTACAAGTTGAAGTTAAACCGAGATCATTGTTTAACACTTGTTGAAATTTGTAGCAATTTACAAGTTGAAGTTAAACCAATGTTATGTTTAACACTTGTTGAAATTTGTAGCAATTTACAAGTTAAACTGAGATCATTGTTTAACACTTGTTGAAATTTGTAGCAATTTACAAGTTAAAGTTAAACCGAGATCATTGTTAGCAAGGTAAATGCATACAGAAGGTTGCACAAAGAAGGAAGAGTATATTAAAGTCCATGTAGGATATTCTAAATATAGAATCATGCAAAAACAATAAAGAGAAAATAAAGGCACAAGCATTCAAGAGAAGGAAAGTTGAATTAGACATTCAAGAACAAAGAGGCACATCGGCCATATGTAGAGCTTACATTGTCTAAAAAATAAAAAGTACAAGAGTACAAAAGCCAAGAGAAGAAACAAAAAGTACAAGAGTACAAAAGCCAAGAGAAGAAAAACATCAAAACTAAGATTCCTCAGCATCAGCAATAGGATGAGTCTGGACCTCCGAAGACTGTTGAGAAGCCACCTCGGCCGCCTTTTCCACAGTGAGCTCGGCATCAATTTGGGCAAGGGTTTCATCAATACTTTTGTCGGCTAAAGGAACATCGAATGACATCTGCTCAAGGGTAGCTTCCTTGGGAACCTCCTCAACCTCCTCATCTTGAGTCAAGTCAAGGACTTGCTCATTTTGAGGAGGGGACTTGGCCCCAACAGCCTCCTTGGATTTCCTCACCAAGGCCTCATCCGAATCTTCATCCTCAGATTCAGAGCCATCATCAGGTTGAGCTGGAACAATGGTGGATTCAAGAGGAAAGGCAAGAGAGAGAAAGAACTTGATAGTGCAAAGTGAAGAGACGAAAAAGAGGGAAAAGTTTTGATAAAACTCGAAACGGTGGCAAAAGAAATCATTAAATGAAACCTAGAAGAGCGTGTCGTCGACGACGCGTAAGAAATAAGGCGGCTTCTGGGGCGTGTCACGAGCGCGATCAATGAGGATAAGACGCGTGAAAGAAGCAATTGAATAAGTGATGCATAACAGCTCATGCGAGTGAAGGAATTCACTGGAATTCTTGTTCTTTGAAGGAGACATTTCGGCCTTAAAACAATGATCTCGGCTAAAGTGATTTAAGCCGACGTATTGGAAGGAGGTACCGATATAGGTTCCATCACCTCAGAATGCCGAGGTAATAGAACCTAGGGGGCAGTTGTGGGGATATATTTTATGAGTACCAACACGGGGCAAGGTGACGTCGGCGTGTCGTAGGAGGTCCCACTTGCCCCGTTCTTGACGCCGAGGTTATCTCGGCGAGGCTGAGGTTACCTCCGAAGATATCGGAATCTGAGATAAGCGGATAAGGGACAAGAGTCCTAGAATAAGGAAAGACTTTAAGATGGATAAGGATAACGTTCTTAGGGAGTGTATCCTTATCTCTTGAGGAGTCCAAAGTAAGCACTGAATGGGAGTCCATAGAAGTCAGGCTTCTATCGGGACTGGGATGGAGTTAACTATAAAAGAGAGGCACCCCCGTGGGTCTAAGGTACACAATTTATGCTTTGAGCAGTGAATTTAGCACTTGATTATCTTTGAGAGATATACTGACTTGATCGTCGAAGTGCCCCCGGGTGGACGAACCACCGTCGGAATCTTCTTTTTCTGTTGCAGGTTCGCCAGGTGTCATATATTCTGCCAGTTCTCTCCAGCTGATCACTGAGTTGGCAGTGTGATCGGAAAATTACTCACACAACTTTATTTTCTGAAGATAAAATCTTCACTTATTTTTCTTCAAGAAAAATGGGGGATTGCAGTATTTGTGAGAAAAGGTTGGACACAAACTTTTGGTTTTACTCTTGCAAAACATGCGGATATTATGTTCAAGTGAATTGCCGGACAAAGACAAAGTAAGCTCTTACCTTGACCTTAACTTCAACTTGTTTTGAGAAAATAAATAAATTAAAAATTTTGACAATGCTTTTTTCTTCATTTGATTAACCTTTTATTGTTACTTTTTGTAGATTTAGGGAAAGCAACACTACAATCAAGATTGAGGATCTTGATATGGCCACTTTGATTCACTTACCACTACTGCCTAATGAATCAGTCAACCTAATTGCCCAATCTGTGAAGTAGATGAACTTGGATGACTACAATAGAGAAGAAGGAGGTCAAAATTTTGTCCATAGTCATCCATTAACCCTTTGTAATCTGGACAACATTGATCTGTTCTCGGGAAGCGAATTGTCCATCCTGAATAAGCAGAATATTGACAAAATATGTGACGTGTGTGTGCAACCCATCAACGTTTCATTTTACAATTGCAATCAGTGTAATTTTTTGGTCCATGAATGGTGTCACAAGCTAATCGATAAGTTAACCCTAATTCAAAAAAAAAAAATTTTCAATTGCGAGGGTTGTGCAACAAAAGATTGCTTCGGATTTCAGTTTCGGCCCGGATATTGGGGCAGAGGTGATCCGCGCTACCGTTATCATCTCGACATTAAATGTGCTTCCTTACCAAGCTCCATCATGCATAAAGCTCATGAGCACCCCCTCATTCTAAAGAAAATTGGTAAAAATGAAGGTTGTGCTGCATGTGATCAAAGATGTGGAATGCTGTCATTTGGATGTGGCATAAGCTCTTGCAGTTTCAACTTACACTGTGCATGTGCTTTGTTACCGAGTATATTTAATCACAGGTATGATGAACATCCCTTCATTCTAACTTATGCTCCTATTGAAAATGGTCCAGATGAGTATTGGTGTGAATTTTGCGAGAATCAAATAGACCCAAAGTGGTGGTTCTACCACTGTATTTATTGCGACAAATAAACGTGCTAAATGCATTGAGAAGAATTTCCAAGCGCCATGTTAGAGCCACATTTACATTCTTGATCACCCACACCCTCATTTTGGTTCAAGCCACATACATGAGGTTAGATCGATGACTATATCTGAGATATTGTTAGTGGTAACACAGTCTTTAAATCTGAGCATTATAAAATTATGCTCTGTAAGACATGTGTTAGTTATGGCCAAAGCAATGCAAAGATTTAAGCAATTAAATGCGTGGATGGTAGGGAAATTTAGAAAGCAGTTTAGAAAAGGAATGGGAAAAGCCATGTGAAACTAGGTGGTTATATTTCACCTAACTTTTCCTTTCTCTTTCCAAATCTGACCCAACAGCGTTAAGCGATTAGTTTGTTGAGTTGACTAGCCCATATTGAGTGAGTTTGTCACGGGTTATAGTCTATATTTTTATTGACTACTATTCAGTTTTTTTCGTTCTTCTTGGTGTGCTATCCCGCTGTTTGGTCTCTCAGCTTGTGTTGATGCTAGCACGAGATTGAGATCACCATCTGGAGGGTGATGTGACTCCCGCGGTGTATGGCCCTGCAAGTTCGGTCATGGAGTTTGGGGTTATTGCAGTGGACCCGGCAAAACTCTGCGCTAGTCTTGCACAACGCTTCTTGTTATCGATTGTCTTTATCTTTTATCTTGTGGTGGTCATTTTTGTGGGCCCTTCTTCTGGCTATATTGTAATTTTTTTTTTTGGTTATTTTTGGATCACTGGCAGCGTGTTATGCTATTTTGTTTCTGTTTAGTTGTGGTAGGGCCTGAGGTATGCCCTTGTAATCTTGTATTTTTGCCTGTTTTATTTTATGACTTATTCCTCCAAAAAGAAAGATTTAAGTGATTCGTCTGTGGATGAGGCCCGGTTGGAAGCAATAACTCAACGATATAAATTATTGAGGGCTCTGAATTAAGTCTAGGGTGGTGTGCTGATGTGTAATTATTAGTCTAAATCATGGGATTTATCACTTTTGCGTTTGACGTAGACAAAGTCTTGAGTGTTAATCCGTAAAAATAATGTTATATGTACTAATTAATATATTAATTAGTGTATTAATAGATGATGTGATATAATTTTAAAAATTTTAGGTATTTATAATTTGTATAATAGGTGGGTTATATTTTTGAAGTAATAATGTTATAATATATGTTGGTCCAGTAATTGGTGCATGTAGCACCACCGAATCTGTAAATGGAATGGAGCAATGCTCTTGGAGCATTAAATAATTTCTCAAGGAGAACGAGAAAATGTGTGTGAAATATAGATGAAATGTCATTGTATTTCATTCATATTTTACTAACATTTTATCTTTTTATTTTCAAATCTCTTCTCAAATCCATGCACCAAACACATCTTTGATGTTGTTTTTTGTTATTGTGATAACTAGGTGTTTGGCCCAATTTATACACATCTCAACTAATCTCAAAATCCTAAAATGAACGGTTGGATAAACTTAGTACCTTTTGTAATAATTTGAAGTCAAAACTTTAAATCTTATTCACAAATCTTTATCCTCGAACCTTTAATGCCTTTTCGAAATTGTTGCAATTGATTCCTCATGCAGCAAATAGGAGTTTGACTAAAAATTACTCTATTAATTTCTTGGCACCTTCATGTTAAAGAATTGGATTTAATTATACTATACTATTGTTAGTGTTAGTGTTGAAATATGTAAAAAAAAAATTGTATTAAAATATGTTAAATTATTTTGGAATATGTGAATAAATTATTGAGATTATAAATATTTTAGCATTAGCTCTTCATATTAACAATCTTTACGTTGTATTTAGATAATGAATTTTGATAGAAATTTTTTTTAAAAAAAGGAGAAAAAAATCAAGCATATATTTCTTTCATATTTCAAGTTTTATTTGTGCAAAGAATGACTTGCAATTAGAGAAGCATGAAATTTTTTCAAAGTTTGTTCTATTACACCGTGTTTAGATCATAGATTTAAATTGGAATTTAGGGTCATAATCATAAATAGAGAAAAAAATTAACTTATATTTCATTTACATTTTCTTTAGTTTTTTATATTTTTATTTTTAAATCTTTATCTAAATCCATAATCCAAACATAATTTTAGGACCATCATTCTCCCATAAAAAAAAATGTAGTTGTGAGCAAAATTTTGCCAAAATTCCCTCTTCTATGGTTGTAATTAGCTTTTCCTTTTCCCTTATATTGCAAAGTGTATTTTTTTTTTTTTTTTTCTTATATGCAAAAGGGCATGGCTTCTGTCCAGTCCTTAATCGGACTGGACCGTGCTGTTGGGCCCGTGGGGGCCCATCACGGGTCCCGTTTTGATAATCTGAACCGTTCAATGTGTAGAAATCGTCGAGTACTATATGCTTATAAAAAATCACGTTAATTGGATATCGATAGCTATATGATCAAATCAGTTTTGTATAAAAATAAATAAATGGTGAATAAATTAACGATTGACAAAAATCTGTTTTGATCACATAGCTATCGATATCCAATCAACGTGATTTTTTACGGGCATATAGTACTCGACGAGTTCTACACATTGAACGGTTCAGATTATCAAAACGGGACCCGTGGTGGGCCTCCACGGGCCCAACAGTCAGTCCGATTAAGGACTAGACAAAAGCCATTCCCTATGCAAAATGATGAATATAAACAATTAGGCTGCGTTTGGTTCTCTTTTGAAATTATGATTTCAATCAAAAAAATTCAAAATTCATAACCAAACACACAACTCAAAATTACTCAATACTCAATTTTTAAAAAAAATTTAAAACTCATAACCAAACATATAACTCAAAACTCAATTCAAAACTTTTTTCAAAACTCAAAACCAAACTCTTTTCAAAACTTTATTTTTTAAAAAAAAAAATCAAAACAATATTATTTTATTTTATTTTTTAAAATTATTTTTAAAATCATGATTTGAATGTAGAGTCATATTTTGAATTATGAGTTTTGAGTAGGGGCGAGCGCGGGTCGGTTGCGGTCACAGAATCTCCAATCTACCACCCGTCCGTCAAATTGACGGATTGAAGAAAATCAATCTGCATCTATCCGCCAATCCGGCGGATGTGGATTGAATTGATTGGTGGATGGATACGAATCGGTTTATTGGTTTAAAATTTTATAAATTCTTAACATAATTCAACTTGTGCACTTCCTCAAAGAAAAAAAATAAAATATTACAGTCAATGACTTAAAAAAATATTACAATCACTGCATTCCTCATCTAAAGAAAAAAAAAAGTTTGAAACTTGAGAATATTGCAATCACTGCATGCCTCATCTACATATTACAATCCCAACATGCCTCATCCATATAAAGTATTAAAATATGTAGTTCTTAAAATATAAAAATAATTCAAACCACCAAAACCATGAACAGAGCAGTAGTAGAGATTGTATGCCTCTGTATTGTTACATCTATATCTATTTTTTAAAACAAAAACCAACCAGCATATATCATCTTTTTTATTTATTATTTTTAGAGTTAGATTTAAAGACCAAAAAATATAAATAAATAATATAATTATTTTTTTTCAATTTGAAAAATATATTCAAGTTGAAAACTCTTTTTCAACAACATATATTTAACAGAATATTTAAACTTTTTTTTCAATTGAAAACACAAATAGAATATCCAAACAAATTGAAAACACAAAATTTTACAAATTACTAGACGTGCTCGCAGTTTGGCGATTTGGTTGCGGTCAAAGGAATCTCAAAATACGACATCTATCCAAAATTAAGCGAACTGGAAAAAATCAATTCGCAACTGTCTAGTCGATTTGAGCAGATCGGTATATCTACTGCTCACCCCTAGTTTTGAGTTGAGTTTTGAAAAGTGAAAATTTGTTTGATTATGAGTTTTGTGAAAGAGTTTTGAGTTATATTTTGAAATTTTTTGAAATTATTTTTTGAAAAGATTTCTTAATTTTATTTTTTAGGGTAAATATTTTATATTTTAAATTTTTATTTATTTATTTTAATATGCACTATATTTCATACAATTGTGTGTTGTATTTTTTAAAATATTTTATTTTATTTTATAAATATATTTTTAAATGTTTTAATTTTTTTTGTTATGTGTTTGGTTACGATTTGAGTATAGAGTTTTGAAATTAGTGTATAGTTTCGAATTATGTATTTGGTTATGAATTTTGAAAATAGTTTTTAAATTGAGTTTTGAGTTATGTGTTTGGTTACGATTTGAGTGTGGAGTTGTGTTTTGAGTTTAAAATATTAAAATTAAAAATAAAATAAAATATTTACAAAATAAAATAAAAAATTGAAAATATTTAAATAAAAATTATATATTTAAAATAAAAAAAATCTTAAACATTTTTTAATATATTTAAAAAAATAAATTCAAAAAATTTAAAAATACACTCAAAACTCAAAATACAATTCAAAACCCTTTTCAAAATTTAAAAACTCTTTTCGAAACACTTTTCAAAATTCATAATTAAACAAATTTTATACTTAACCCTTGTTTGGCATAAGCTAAACGGGGCCTTGTTTGGCATAAGTTAAACGGGGCCTTTTTGGCCAAAATAGTCACAAAAAGATAAAATAAACCTTTTAGTTTTATAAGACAAAATGTCACATCCAAATCATAATCATTTTATTTTTTTCTCACAAAAGTCAAAAAAAATCAAAAGGCCTATCTCAAATAAAGCTTTTTAGTCCTAAGCTAAAATAACTAAAAAAATTCAAAATTCAAAAAGCTAGTCTACATCCTAAACGAACTCTTAAATCACAACTTTACACTTAAATTATAATTCCAAAACTAAACCAAACGTAACCTTGCTCTTTCATGTAGATAATATGATGAAAGCAAGTTGGTCTTCTTGTCGCTCACCCAAATTTGATTTAATGTTTACAAATTATAACTTGCAATATGGCATATTGGGTTTTTTTCAAGAGAAGAGAGATAATAGTGGTATTAAGGTATTATTTGGCATTTCTTCTAAATTATTTTTTTTTTTTTTATCTTTTTATCTTTTTGGAGTTACATTATTTTTTTATTTTTTTATAAATTTTTTTGTAAAAAGTCAAAACATATACTTATTTAGATCATCGTAAACACCCTCTAAGATATTCTTTGAGAGCATATGCTTATCCCATTTGAAAAAAATGAAGCCCATTTTCGCATTTAATGAAACTGAAAAAAAAAGTTTATTTTTAATTTTATCTCTTATAATATTGCCATTTTTTTATTTTCATTTCTAAGTAGTTAATTCCACCAATTTAATCTTTAAAGTTTCTAATTTCAAATCGTATGGTCCAATTGAAGACATATTTTATCTATTTAGTCTTGGACATTTTTTTATTTCATGTCACATGATCTAATTGGAGACAGGCCATCCAAAGCAATAATGGTCAAATCCTAACCTAACGAGCCAAAAACTAATTTTATAATTTGGACAACTTAAATAATGTAATTAGACACTAATCATTTTACTCATACTATATTAGACAACTTACACCTTAAAACAAAACACTTATATTCTTCTTTGCTCCTAATTTATGTTTGGTTGTATAGTTAAAGTTGTTCAAATTTTAAAATGGGTTTTTTGGTCCATCAAATTAGACTTTAATTAAAAACTATTTCCAATTGGAGCACTTTAGCTGAAATTAGAAATTGTGTGAACTAAATAAATGAAATTAAGTTTGAAATTAAAAAAAAAAAAAAAAAAATAGAAGGTATTTTTTTGGCTCTTTTTCTAAGGCAATAGGAGCTTTCCCGCTTATAATAAAAAAGATTACAAGAGATTCCTACTTTTCTCAACTATACATATATAGAAAAAGTGGTAGTATTAGCACTCTATGAATTAGTTTGAATCACCCATTTTTTTAGACCTCCATTTATAAATTTTGAAACGATTAAAATTTCTTTTCTCTCCCCAAATAATACCAAAATTATCCTTATACATTCCACCCATTGAATGCACACCCCAACACCCTCAAAAAAACCTCCCTTCCAAAATACCCTAACAAAAGCTACTAAGAAGAAGAAGAAGAGTCTCATCATTTTTAAAACTCATAAACGAAGAAAAAGAAGAAGAAGGAGAAGAAGAAGAATATTGTCTCTGCTGGATTAACCATTGTCACAGTTGGTATGTTCTCTCTCTCTCTCTCTCACATTGCTTCTTCAAAACTGAAACTATCGAACTTGAAAAAATAAAATTTCTGCGAGTGTTAAGAATTTTAACCATTGAAAGTGTTAACAAATTTTCATGTTCGAACCTGCATTTCCGAACAATTAAATTTTTATCTCCTCTTAAAATATTAGAATTAAATCAATTAAAAGATTGCTCTATTTCCCATACTATTCATCAATTAACTCGTCATTTAAGATTTCTTAAAGAAGAAATTAATTACAAACAAATTGATCAACAATTAACTGATCCAGTTATTATTTCTCAAATTAATGATTTTAAATTAAAATTAGAAACAACTATCTGTTCCACTTTACCTACTGCATTTTGGCATAGGAAAAAGCATGTAGTCACATTACCGTATATTAAAAATTTTAATGAACGACAAATTCCTACTAAATCTCGACCTATTCAAATGAATCATGAATTACTTGAAATGTGTAAAAAAGAAATTTATGAATTATTAAACAATAAAATCATTAGTCTAAGTAAATCACCATGGACTTGTCCTGCTTTTTATGTTAATAAAAATGCTAAATTAGAACGTGATGTCCCTCGCTTCGTTATCAATTATAACCCATTAAATAAAGTTTTAGAATGGATTCGTTACCCAATCCCTAATAAAAAAGATTTAATTAAAAGACTTAGTCAAGTTGTTATTTTTAGTAAATTTGATTTAAAAAGTGATTTTTGGCAAATTCAAATTCATCCTAAAGATAGATATAAAACTGCATTCACTACACCCTTTGGTCACTATGAATGGAATGTCATGCCATTTGGATTTAAAAATGCACCTAGTGAATTTCAAAATATTATGAATGATATATTTAACCCATTTAGTCATTTTTCAATTGTTTATATTGATGACATTAATTTTTTCCAAATCAATTAGTAAACATCGGAAGCATTTAACTGCATTCTTTTATACAATTAAAAGTCATGGTTTAGTCATTTCTGCTCCTAAGATTAAATTGTTTCAAACTAAAGTTAGATTTTTAGGTTATGATATTCACCAAAATACCATTCTACCAATTAGTCGCTCCATTAAGTTTGCGTCCAAGTTTCCTGATGACATTCTTGATAAACACCAATTACAACGATTCTTAGGTTCCCTTAATTACACTGCCGAATTTTACAAGGACCTTCGGAAAACTTGTCAACCTCTGTTTGATAGGTTAAAGGATAATCCTCCTCCTTGGTCTTCTGTTCATACTACTATTGTTCAACAAGTCAAACAATATGTTAAATCTCTTCTTTATCTTGGTATTCCTACTGAGAATTCCTTCAAAATTATTCAAACTGATTCTTCTGATATTGGTTATGGTGGCATGCTTCTTCAGAAAGTCACTCCTCAATCATCTGAACAACCTGTTCGTTATCACTCTAGTGTCTGGAATAAAACACAATTAAATTATAATACTATTAAAAAAGAAATTTTATCTACTATTTTATGTATTACTAAATTTCAAGATGATATTTTAAATCAAAAATTTTTACTTCGTGTTGATTGTAAATCTGCTAAATATGTTTTAGAAAAAAATGTTCAAAATCTTGCTAGTAAGCAAATTTTTGCCCGTTGGCAATCTATTTTAAGTATTTTTGATTTTGATATTACCTATATACCTGGTTGTCAAAATTCCTTTCCTGATTTTCTTACCAGCGAATTTTTACAAGGGGAATAGCGATGATGGCCACTCCATTTATTACTTACCATAAATCCCAAATTACCCATTACCAAACCCGAATTAAACAACTTGTTTATCGCATTGCCCGACTCAAATTAGCTCGAAAAACTACTAAATGTGCCCAGTATATCAATTACCACCAAATTCAAGCTCGTCGCAATTTACTTGCTGATTATTACAACTATTTAGATTATCATCAACAATATCTTGATCTTCTTAGCAGTTGTTAATCTTTGTTACTAACCTTTATTTTTGATTAAACAGATGTCTCGCCCAAAGCCTCCTTCTAAGGCTTTGGTCCCTTTCTCTGATAAACCTCCTTTTATTCCTCCATTGGAACTAGTTACCCAATATCACCCCATTGAAATGATTAACCGTTACCAAGTTCTTGGTAACATTCCTAGACCTAATTACTCTTCTGCTTTGGCTTCTGATCCTTTCGCTTCTTCTAGCCAAGTAGTTTCAATTACTCCATTTCCTGCTAACCCAATTGGGTCTGCTCGATCTGATTATGTTAAATCAACCACCACTAATCTGTTCTTCAAAGAACCTAGTCATCCCAAGAGTCAAATTGTTTATGATCTTGTTAAATCATTTTTTGGTCCTGGATGGCATTTTGCTCCCATGCATCCAGAAAAATCAATTACTTATTATAAAGACATTCTGATCAATCATCAATCAGTTCTGATCAAACCTATTTATGATCGAACCTATGCTAGCAAGGTTTTGTACCATTCCCTTTATATTCACAACATTATTTCCCTAGCTAAATGGGGTTCTCCTTATCAGCTTCGAGAATTACCTGGTCATTCTATTCCATATAATTACCATGATTATATTGATGCTTGGTTCAAGGTCTTCTTGTACCAAAATGAAACCTTCAGTCACTCCTGGTTCATTCAATTTGATCAAAAGTTCAAATCAGAACTACCTTCTTGGTTTCTGAGATGGTGGACTCATTATGACGCCATTTCAGATATCTTTCCTGAAATTCTGATTGAACAAATTAACTATTTTGCCACTGTTTTCCCATTTACTCCTCATCAAAGGAAATTCCCTTTATTACTCATTTTTATATCTAAGTATAAAATTCCTTGGATATTTAAATGGCATTATGGAATTTCTGATGATATAATTATTCGTCAACATTCTGTTAAATGGTGGGATAAGTTCACAGTGCATCACATTGTTGAAATTGTTTAAGCTGAATTCCCAATTAATCAATGTGCTTCTACTCCTGTAATTGCTAAAGCCCAGTAGATCCCACCTGCTTCAATCACTTAAGGAAGCCAACTTCCTACAATCAACCTTGGAAGCCCCTCATCCAGTGGTTCCAAGCCCAAGTCATCCAAATTAAAGAAATCAGACAAGTCCAAAGCTGTTGCTCCTCAACCAGCCCAGTCAAAATCCAAATTAAAGGCTAAGTCCAAAGTTCCTGCAGAATTGGCTCAGCCCAAAGATAAATCGAAGTCAGCCCAATCCAAGCCCAAGATTAAACCTGGATCAGCCAATGATCAACTATTTCAAATGGCCCGTCTCCTGATGGATCAGGCCCAGGCCCAATTAAAAGATGAATCGTCTGATGATGAACCTTCTACACCGGCCCAAAAGTCCAGTTCAGAAGAAAGTTCAGCAAATTCAAACTCTTCTGCCAATTCAACTAATCAACACCCATATGGACCCGAGTTTCAAGATGCTCAGGACCCATATACCTAATCAACTCTGCATTGGATTCCATATAGATACAAATTAGCTTCAATCAATACTCTTTTGAGAAAAACTGTCAATTTGTATTTATATTGATTCCTCTAATTACATGTTCCACCGAAAGACATGAATAGTAAAAGTTACTGTTCACTTTTACTATTCATCAATCAACTGTTCACTCAATTAAGTCAAAAGCTGCTTCAATTTTTGTCAATCAGCCGAAAGCATCTGACAACCCTGTTCAATCCCATATACTGCCAGCTGCCTTCATCAATCAACCAAATCACATGCTGTATAGTTAATTAGCTTTTCTATATATTGTAATCAAATGTATTCATTCGACAGAGGAAATTCGTTAGAGAGAACCCAGTGAGCTCTGAGTAATACAAAATTTGTAATCTCCTAATCAAGATCCTTGCTTTTACAACAATTGTAATTGTAAGTTATTTTCAGTATTAATTATTTTGATTATATTTTGTGTATATTATTCCAATTTTCTGTTCTATATTAATCTTCATCATCTTCTTCTTCTTATATGTGCTTCCGCCTTCTTCTTTTGGTATCAGAGCCAAGTTATGTTGTTTCTAAGTCTAACTGCTTTGCTACTTCTGATTAATCCATTTTATTGTTTATTTAATTAATCTAGTTTCAGCTCATCTTAATCTGTCATTAATTCTATCTGTGTCTTTCCACGTTGTTACTAGTCACCCACTTTCTTCCCAATCCTTGGTAAGTCCTTTGGTTAGGCAGTGTTGGATTTTAGGGGTCTTTCGAATAGGGTATGTATGAACACAATGTATGTGAAAACATGATAAATTTAGGCAATGTAGTAAGATATCTGTGAAATGGTTTAATAAAACGGAACAATGAATCGATTATTTCGAAGTAACTCTTCAGTCAGTTCTAAATCAACAACTTTGCCCTCAATACCTAATCAAGCATTAGTAATTAATGAAGAAGAAGTAGAAATACAGAATGAAAAAATTGATTTAAGTTGGAATATACCAAAATTATCAATTAAAGAAATTTACAAAACTACTTTTATACAAAATACATTTCATGTTAATCTGCATGTTAAAACTTTAGAACAAGTTTATGCTTTAGAAAAACCCAGGAAAACTTGTCAATTATTTGATGTTAACCTAATCAAAAGACATTTAAAAACTAGTCACAATTTGATTCATTTAAGATTAATTCAAGTTGGAATCAAACCTTTAACTATGCAAGGTAAAAATACTTCTGTTTTGTTATGTTTACGAGATGCTCGTTTTCTAAATTATAATGATAGTTTAATGGGAATGATGGAAACTGGTCTCCATAAAGGTCCAGTACATTTTAATTGTTTTCTTGATTTTACTCTTAGTTCGTGATCCACATATTTTAGATACATTAACCCTAAATATTCAATTAAATGGTTCATTTACTAATATGAAAGAAAAAGTTCATAATATTACTTTAATATATTGTGTTCATTATAAATGCATGAAAACCAATCTAAATGTTCAAGCTTTACATAAAAGTCCAAAAGATAAAACATTATTAATCCAAAGTAGTAGTATTGATTCTCATATTAACATTCCGCAAATGATTGAATGGAAAAATATAGATCTCCCTGATCAATGGATAACTGTTAATGAAAATTTCAAACATAATCAACAACAATCCTCAATTCAAGATATCCAAGATATTCAACAATACAATGATGGTTCAGTTCGTATTAAATCTAATCGTAGTCAATCATCTAGACATAGTACATCTAGTGTACCCACTGAAACTGAAACTAAAGATGAAATATTTAACACACCTTTATTCCGGAAAAATAGTCAACTCCATCTTGGATAACCTCATTATCATAAAATGAAAGGAATAGATAACTCTACAACATCCCAAATTAGTAAACCTGTTTATTCTACTAACACTCATTTACCAGACGAAGATATTGAGTCCCAAGATTCCCCAACTCAAACTGATTTCGAAGCAATACCTCCGATAAATCCCCAATTAATGACAATTAGCAAACCTTTCGCTCCTGATCTTTGATAAACTTCTTATTGATTTTAGATCTAAAGAAAATAAAACTAAAAGACATACTTATCGTGCTAAATATGATTCTGCTCAACAATCCAGAATAACTAAAAAATGGTATGATTTTATGATTGAATATAAGATTGAACTTCATTTCTTCGAATATTTTGAAAATTATTACAAAAAAGTTAATACAATCACAAAACATAAATGGAAAACTTCTCCTAATACTACTGTTAGTTCTAGTCATCCTCCTTTATCTAATATAATTATTGATCATCAAGGTTCTGAAGTCCTAGCCTCTCCTTTTAAGTTACCTGGTACTGATCCTAACATTAAAAAAGTTATTGAACAAAATAATTACACAAATCAATGTTTAAAAACAATATTGGTACCCAACTAGACAAAATTGAAACCTGTTTAGATTCCACTATTGTTACATCTACTACAAAACCATTAGATCAACCTTTGCTTAATCTCCCTAGTAATCAATCCAAAAGAACTAGTTTAGTTACCTAAGATTATTCTACTGTTAAAGCCATAGAACACTTACTTACCAAAATAACTACTTCTGAAAAAGCCTCTCCTTCTAATGAAAAAGGTCTTACTGTATTAAACCAACAAGTTATTGATACTTTTTCTAATCAATCTAAAACTGATACTACTGATAATGAAATTAATCAATTAGCCCAACAATTTCAATCCTCTACTCTTAATAAAATTCATTATCCTAAAGTTAATCCTCAAACCACTAAAAATTGGTATTCTCGACCTACTCCTCCTGATCTCCAATATGAAGAAACTAATCTTTCTAATCAATTTTCTGTTTTTGCTAAAAATTTATACGAATGGAATATTGATGGTCTTAGTGAAGATCAAATACTTCAAAAATTGAATCATTTATCTATGGTTACGAATAGTTATCTTAGTAATTACCCAGAATATACTCAAGCTGAAATTGTTTTATTAATTACTTCTAGTTTTACTGGTATGCTCAAATCTTGGTGGGAAAAATACCTTACCGAAGATCAACGTGAATCAATATTATATGCTAATCAAAAAGATGAAAATGATCTACCTATCTTTGATGAAACAATTGGCTATTACAAACCTGATGGTATTAATACATTAATCTATGCCATAGTCAGACATTTCATAGGTACCTCTACTAATATACATTCTTGTATACATGATCAACTTAGTAATCTTACATATCCAACCTTAAGTGATTTTAGATGGTACAAAGATGTATTTACCTCTAGAGTTATGTTAAGAGAAGACTGCACTAAATCTTTTTGGAAAGAAAAATTCATTAATGGATTACCTAGTTTGTTTGCTCACAAAATCCGAGATGTTCTTAGTCAACTTACTGGTGTTATTGAATATGATAATTTAACTTATGGTGACATAATTAGTGCTATTCAAAAAGAAGGATTAAAAATGTGTATTGATCTTAAACTTAGTCAAAAAGCTAATAAAGATAAGCACAAAGCTAAATATGAATTAGGTAATTTCTGTGAACAATATGATTTACCTTCTATCGCACCCTCTTGTAAGAAATCACCTAAATACTCTAAACATAAACATAAATCCTCTTACAAATATAAAAAGAACTATTTACCTTCCAAATCAACTGATAAATTTTATACTAAACCCAAAAAGAAATATTATAAGAAATCCCATCCAAAATCAAAATCAAAATCTAATAAAGACATAACCTGTTATAACTGTGGACAAAAAAGTCATTATTCTAATACCTGTAAAGAAAAACAAAAATTAAAAGATAAAGTAAATCAACTCCAAATTGATGATAAATCAAAAAATCAATTATTTGAAATCTTCCAATTAAATCAATCTGTAAGTAATTCCTCTTCTGATAATCCTCTTACTTCGTCTGATTACAGTTCATCTAGTGCAAATTCTGATAATGATATTGAGTTAGGATGTAATAATATTTGTTGTAAACCTATTAAACAAATCAATGTTCTTACTAAACAAAATCAAGAAAAATCTGCTCTTATTGAATTAATTAGCCGACTAGATGACCCAGAACTAAAACAAAAATATACTAATAAATTAAAAACTTTATTTACGGATCCTGATAGGAAACCTAAACCTGATAAACCTATTATTAGTTTAACTAAAACTTTAGAAAGATTTAAAAATAAACAAAATGAAATTACATTACAAGATTTACAACATGAAATTAATCAGATTAAACAAACTATTAAATTTTTGCAAAATAAAGATAGAGCTTTAGAAGATGAAATTATTACACTAAAACTTAATAAAAGTTTAGATAATTTCCAAAATAATCAGCATGAATCTCCTAATGAATCTCCTACTGAATCTGGACATGATTCTGATCATACTAATCCCGAAAAATTATTATTTGATAATCGATCTAAAAATTCTGACGATAAATGATTAAATCTTATTAATAAAATTCATATTCAACAATGGTACTCCATAATCAAACTAGTCATTAATAATTTCGAATTAGATGTTATTTCTTTAATTGATACTGGTGCTGATTTAAACTGTATCCAAGAAGGATTACTCCCTATTAAATATTATGAAAAATGTCATGAGAAATTAATCTCTGCTAATGATAGTAAGATGTATATTAAATATAAATTACCCAAAGTTCATATATGTCAAAATAATGTCTGTTTTAAAACTTCATTTGTTTTAGTTAAAAATATGACTGATAAAGTTATTTTAGGAACTCTATTTATATTTTTATTATACCCATTTACTACATCTAGTGAAGAAATAACTATTCATGTTTTTAATTAACCTGTTACTTTTATTTGTTCGGGAATGTGTTCACAAACAAATAAGTAATATTCGGACCTGTATTTCCAAATTTGAAAAAATGAAAATTTCTGCAAGCGTTAACAATTTTGACCATTTAATGTGTTAAGAAATTTATATATTCGAACTTGTATTCCCGAACATTACTTATTTGTTTGAAAACATCTTCCCAAACAAATAAGTAATGTTCAGGGCCTGTATTCCCGAACTTGAAAAAATAAAAACTTCTAGCGTAAACAATTTTGACCATTCAATGTGTTAAGAAATTTTCATGTTTTGATCGTTCAATATAGGTTATCAAATGGTTGCCACAGTTATCGTTGGAATATTGCCACCAAAAGGTTTTCAAGGTTTTAAGGATGGATAGGTTTTGAAAGTGGGATTTGGGGAAGATGGATTGGTGATGATGGAGGTGGGTGCTCTCATAAATCCTAATTCATGATGTAATAGATATATAGGTTTAATTGTAAGATGGAATGTCCCAAATATATCATTTGTAGTAATTTTATTTGAGATTATTATTGTAATAAAAAATTGAAAGGTCCAAAATAATTTATGAAATGCTAATAACAACACTCATTTAGAAAACTACGACAATATATCACAAAAATATCGTAAATACCCTTGTTAGCATATACACTACCCCAACACATTGAATGGCTACACGGCCAGATGGTGTACCAGGCCTATGCCATATTTTCTGATCTTCTTCAGTTTCAAAATAGAATGGGCTGGATAAATAAATAAATGAATATGGGCCCAGAATGACCCTAGCTGGAAACCAACGTATATGCTTGAGAACATGATATGGTGTGTTTTGAATAGCAACTTACATATGTAAAAACAATAAAAATAAAAAACTTACAACACCCTCACATGGTTTATTTCGGTAAAATGGTGGGTCAGTTGCAGGGTTGAAACATAATTTAAATGTAAAACATTCTTCATTAAGCCTCTTGGGTTTTAAACATTTTTCTTTAACAATAATTGAAATTGACACGTGCATAAACTATTTTTAGCGATGAGGATTATAGTAAGAAACATGTCATTTAAAATTTTAGTTATAGCGATTATGGTTTAAACTCGACTCAATTGATATTTTGAATCCGAATTTCATTGCCTTATATGGTTGTTCTTGCCTTGTTTTCCCTTATTTCTCTTTGAGTTTGGCTATTGAAATGTGTTGGTTTCATTTGGAACAGGTTGATAATTTATTTTTCAAACTGTTGCTGTTCAAAATTTTGCTTCTTTGCTCGAGCGACACTTCTTGTGCTCGAGCAGTCTTTGTGCAGATCTGTAAAGATATTAGGAGTTGGCATTTTTTGCTCGAGAGTGTTCGCTCGAACGAGCCTTCTTGTGCTCAATCGATGGATCTCTATTTGTAAAACTTTTGGGAATTTGTATTCTTTGCTCAAGCGAAGCTTCTTGCACTTGAGCGGTGCAACTTATTGTGTCTGGTCACTTGGGCGACATTGTTTGCACTCGAGCGATCTGCACGTATATCAGTTCGTAAAGTCACTTTTCTGAGTCACTTTTTCATCTCTCTCTCTTTAAACTTTTCAAAACCCTATTTTCTCTCAGTCTCTCTCTAAAACTCATCTATTTCACTCAGATATACATAGATCCATCGACTTTCTCACCCGTGTCCCTTTGTTAAAAAAAAAATGTGATTGTCCAAACACAATTTTAAGACCATCGTTATCCCATAAAAAAAATTAAAAAATGTGACTGGGAGTAAAATTTTGCCATCAGATATTTGTACCCTTTCATGTAGATAATATGATGAAAGCAAGATGATTTTTTTTGTCGCTCACCCAAACTTGACACAAGTTTATGTTTACAAAAGTATAACTTGCAATACAGCATATTGTGTTTTTTTCAAGACAATAAGATAAAAGAGGGTAAATCATAGTGGCATTAAGATATTCTTTGACAGCAACTGCTTACCCCATTTGAAAAATTAAGGCCGATTTTCGCATTTAAATAAAGTAAAAAAAAAAAAGGTTAATTTTACTTTTATCGTTTAAAATATTGTTTTTTTTTTTTTTCATTGCGAAACTATTAATAAATTTGTAAATAGTTTAATTTCATCTATTTAGTTAGAGTTTTTAATTTCAATTTGTACGGCCTATGTGATAATTTTTAAAAATTCTTATGTGTAGGTTCTAATAAGTAGATTTATTATCTTATAAGTCCTATAAAAAAAATTTATCATAAAAAACGTCTCTAATTGTAAGTTTTAGCGATAATTTATAAAAATCATGACAAAAAAAAGTCACTAATTGTCAATTTTTAGCGATATTTATAAAAAATTGTCATAAAAAAATTATTTTTAGTGATAATTTACCAAAACTTATTTTCAATAGGATTTGATAAAAATTAAATCTAACTATTAGAACCTATTAATAATTTATCCTAATTTTTTATCCTCTTCAATTTTAAAATAGAATGGGCTGGATAAACAAATAAATGAATATAAGCCGAGAATAATCCCAGCTCGAACAAGTCCAGCCATTTTTTTAAGCACAAAATGATGTAGGTGTTTGGGAAGTGAGTTTTTATATAGGTTTTTTTAGTTGTAGGAGATTATTGGAGAAAATTTTTTTTGCATTTGAGAAGATAGTTGGATTTTTTTGTGGTTGGATGTAATGTTTGTGAGAGAAAAAGTGAAATGATTATAAAGTTAGATGTAATATTTTGTTTGAATATATTTTTTTTTTATTTTGTAAAAAATTTGCCTCTCTGTAAAAAAAAATCAAAAACAACTCAAGTCACAAACTTCCCAAACACCACCGATGTTCTTCTAGAGCCCATCAACCAATGTTCATGCTTTAGAAAACGACATGGTAAAAAGTTTTATGACTATTATTTTGAATAGCAATTTACATGTGAAAAAAATATTTAAAAAATTGAAAAGAGTGTTGCTATTAATATTTTATCAATTATTTTAAATTACTTATTTTTCAATATTTTTTTTATTACAATAATAACTTTAAATGAAATTACTAAAAAAGGCATTAATAATTTTGAAACATTCCAATCATAGTTGAGCCCACACATCCATTACATCATGAGTTAGGGTTTATGAGAACATCCACCTTCATTACCACCCATCCATCTGTCCCAAATCCCACCTTCAAAACCTACCTACCCTCAAAACCTTAAAAACTCTTTGGTGGTAACAGTGACATCCATTTGATACCTACACTTCTTCGACAATGGCAATGAGTGAACTTTTTTCGACAACTACAGCTTTATGAGACAAAAGGAGTACAACAATAAAAACTCAAAGGAGATTCATAACTTTGATGGTATTCTTAGCTCAAAGGAGATTGGGTTTATATAGGTAAGTTTTTTAGAAAAATGAAAAAAATAATAAAAACTGTTTGTCATTTTTTCGGAACTGAACTCTCGAACATATGATCGAAATTTGAGAATATAAACCCGAACATTGTTTATTTGTTCAGGAATAGGTAACCGAACATTTATTTTCTCAAGTTATGAACAAATATGTGGTGATGAAGTAATAATCACGTTCATAGGTTTTGTTAGGGTTTTTGAGAGAAAGACTTCTTTTTTTTTATGCAGGGGTGTGCATTTAATTAAATTGGTGAAATTTTTCACAAAAATAATTTTAATATTATTTAAGAAGAGAAAAGAAATTTTAAAAGTTTTAAAATTTATGAGTAGAGATCCAAATGAATAGAAGGTCCAAAATAATTGATGAGATACTAATAATAGCACTCATTAAAAAATAGTACACCATTTGACCCCAAAAAATTACAATACCCTCGCAAGATTTATTTCGGTAAAATGGTTAGTCAGTAGTAATATTGAAAAATTATTTAAATGTAAAACATTCTTCATTAAGCCTTTTAGAGTTTAAATATTTTTCTTTAAAAATAATTGAAAGTGACACATGCATAAATTATTCTTAGTGATGATGATTTAAAGAAATATATTATTTGTAATTTTAGTATAGCTTCTTAAAATTTTTAGAGTTAATTATTTAAAAGTCCTATTTATAAATGTTATAGTAACTCATGTTTTATCTAATATTTTTTTAACCAATAAGTCATATTTAATAAAATTGAGAATATTATCAATTTTTTCTAATTTTTAAAATTAAGAACATTATCAATTTTGTATAGTAATATTTCATATAATTGTTTCACTAACTGATAAAAAAAAATAGAACGTGAGATTAAATGTTTTTATCTTTTTACTTATTGATTTGATTTAACTATCCAATAAAACTTAAAACATTATCAGTTTTTTTTTTCAGTTTTAAAACTGAGAACATTATTATTTTTTTTTTCTTTTTTAGTTTTGCACATCAATGTTCCATCATCATACTCCTTTATAGACACAAAATTTCAGTTTTGCAAAAAAAAAAAATAATTCAAATTTTTCAAAAAAAAACTTAGTTTTTTTTTTTTTTTACACATAATTTTTTTTTTTTTAGTCTTTTTCAATTTGAAAGTTGATAGTTTAAAATTTTAAAAATCAAAATAAGTGTCAAATTATCATGTTCTTTTATAGATAATCATAAATGATGAACAATTATTGTTTGGAGGACAATTCTGATTGTTAAAAATTTAATGGAACTTGAAGGTGCAGAAGACCTTAATTAAATACAAATTCATAAATTAGGACTGTTGTGTAACAAACATGATTGAGACCTCCACTTTTCCCCCACTCCCACCACCCCCCTCACACACGTCGGGATTGATTATTGGAAGAAAAAAAAATAAAAAAAATAATCTTGACCAATCAGACCCCACTGGAATCCTGGGGGTCACCCCAGTGGAGGGGGGGGGGGGGGGTCTAAACATTTTTGTATGTCCCTAATTTTAAATATATGAATGAAATATATAGAAACACTAATGACACATAAATTGGGCATAGACCAATGTAATTTTTCGAGGATTAGAGCCCGTGGGTCTCGCCCAACTTCTAAGCCGATTCTGAAAGCTAGCTGAGCTCTAGCCACTTTATGATATGAGGACTATAATTTCTCAACATCATGGGAACATAAATGTTATGGTTTATTTTGGCATAAAACTTGAATGATTATTTTCCCCTATAAGTTGTAAAGGGCAAATTATGATGCTAATTCATGTAATTTATTTGTCATTTTAGTTTTTACATTTTTAATTGGTTTGATTTTGACTTTAATTAAATTTATGATTTTATTTCAATTTATTTCAATTGATTGCAACTCTTAACATCTTTTATAATTTAAAAAAAAAAATGCACACATAAGTGCCATATATCATATTTTTAAGAGTAAAATTATAAACTTATTTAACTCAATTAGTTAACTTCAACTAATTTAGTAATAATTTTCTTTAAAATATATAAGTACACTTTTTGACTAAAAAAAAAGAAAAAAATATATGTATATTTAGGATAACTTTTTAACTTTTTACGAAAAGATGTGTAATAAAATATTATAGTAAAATCAAAATGATCATTTTAACCTTGTTGACTTTTTGACTTTTGGATAGTTAAATTCAAAGGGCAAAATAATAATTTTGCCCTCTAGGCTTTCCTCACAAGCTTTTCCCAAATAGTATAGACTTTTTGACTTTTTTAGTAACTTTTTGACTTTTTGACTTTTGTAAGTTATCCCAAACAAATTGAAACCAAATCTAAAATTAAAAATCAAAATTAAGTCAATTAAAAGTGTAAGAACCAAAATAACACAATAGGTAAAATATAGATCATTAGTGTAATTTGCCCATTTGTAAAAGGGGAAATTAAAAAAAAAGAAAAGATAAAAAAACCTTTAAGGTTTGACTCTTTTAACAAACTAACCCTGAGTTATTAGTTTTTTCAGTTTAAATTTGAAATTTTTTATTTGTTTTTAATTTAAACCATTTGTTCATTTTTGTTAAGTAAAATCAATAATAAAAATATAAAAAAAAAAAGAAGATATTTTAGTTATTAAACTAAATGAAAAATTACATTTCTAACATTTTATATATACTTATATTGAGTTTAATAACAAAAATACTCTTTTTTGTCAATTTTACTTAACAAAAATAGACGAATAGTTTAAATTGAAATCAAATCAAAAGATTAAAACAAGATTTTGAAACCTGGACTGGACCGGCCGGTTCAACCGGTTGAACCGGTGACCGGATGAGGTTCCGGTCCGGTTAGCCCTCTGAGCTGTGGACTATGATTGTTGAACATTAACTAGACTATTGACTAGACCAATGAGCCTATGCTTTAATGACTGTATAACCAATCTGAAACTTCCGTATAACGATCTGCTATTGGGTACCTTATGCTTACATGAACTCATTTGGGAAACTGTTATATTGTCTGTGATGCTTACTTCTTGATATGAACAACTACATACCTGTGCACCCATACGTGAACTCACTTGGAAAATGTAAAATTGTATATGACCGGAACTCTTCGATATGAACTACTGTGATACATAACTCTGATGTGATTTGAGACCGAAGAACCTAGAATTACTGACTATGCACCTAAGCTAATGGAGTAAAAACTATAGAATTAATGTACCTCGTTGGAAATGATGAGGCTAGAACTTTTACCTAATCTAATCTGATAGAACTGTAGTTTAATGAGACCTTTGCTTGACTAATAGAACTTCTGTTTGATGACTCACGCTTGAACCGTTACTTGATATGACTGGGTAGAACTTCATCTGAGATGATCCGGTAGAACCTTTATTAATTTGATCTGAGGAGACCCTTATTGAAAGCCGTTATCTGATTTGATTATACTATAGGGGATTGTGAATTGCTTATGATTGAATGACAGTGCTGTGTTTCTAAGAGAACTAACCGAATGAAAATTTGAATTAATCTTGAACACTTAGGAAGAATGTGAACCGTCAGTAGCAGACTATGTGACTATGAAATCTAGTACCTTATGCTTGGGAGATATGAGAATACTGTATATATGACATGTGATTAACTGCCCAGTATTACCGTTACGACCTCGAATTTGTTTGACGAAGAGAATGATTGCTTTTGTACTACTGTATTTCAAAACTAACAGAATCTATTGACAACAAACTAGTTTGATTATAAATTCTGACTACCTGGAAGTATACGTAATCGGTATGACTGCTTCTGTATCAACACACAGTATGATTGAATCTGTGAAAACTGAGACTGATGAATGGTATATGAATGATTACTTCGGAAGTCCGTTTACTGCAATGGGGTCAATGTACGAAATTACCTTGTATTCCTGATAACTTCCGAATGACTTGGACTGACTGTGATGGATTACCGAATTGAGAACTGAATTGAACTAAGGCCGAATGATTAACTCAGAAATGAATAAATCAAATCTCTGTAACTTAACGGGGGAAAATTACTTATGAAAATGAGACTAGTGTAATCTATAACCCCGATAAGTGTTTGATATGAGTGGTGTGTATATTAATGCAGTAAAGTTGTGTGCAACTGAATTTATGTTCTGTGTCACGAAATAAGTTTTGTTTTCTGAAATGCTATGATGTATACTGCATGATCGATCAATCTCTGATATGTATTCGTGACTCTTGATTTTATGTGATATTTGTTAGCTGTTACCCGGTATCGGAGGTTCCTTTATGGAACTTATATCTGTCTGCACTCTGTTACCCATACCGAAGGCCTTGTTATGAGGGCTCAGCTTCTGTTATGTTCTGTTACGCTTAGGCGTTCTGTTCTGCTCTGTTAATGCTAATGAATGCACCATGTATGCTTAAGCAAGAAATGGGTATGAAAATGAACATGTACCTGAATCTGTTCTGGACTAAAATCTGAATGTGTACAACTGTATTACTATGAACCCTAACTTCTGTATATGATTTATGATTCTGTCTTTGTACACAGTTAAGGTTGAGATTGGGTTATGAGCATATTTGTGAGCATGGTTATGCTTCTGCTTTGTAAAGAGTTAGAGCTGTTTTCCTGATATAAGATAACTCGAGTTTGGGGACCAAACTCTTTTAAGGGGGGAAGACTGTAATAACCCCGACCCGTAATTAGCTATTAATCAGTAATTAAGAATGCTAATGAGTGGATTAAAATGAATTGTGAGATTAATATGTAATTTGCATGATAATTGGCTTCTATCTGCTACTTATAGCAATATCTGTTTGAAATTTTGCTTTAATATGTTAATTGGAATTTTTAGAACACCATGGCAAATTTTATAAAAAACTGATTCAGTTTAGTAAAATCGCATGTGATTAAATTAAGCCTTAATTGGAACTATTTTTGAATAATTGAATTTTGTGTTAATCTTGAATAAATTAAGGTTACTTGTGTTGAATTAAATAATGCATGATTGGTACATAATCTAGTCCTATTATTGACCCAAGATGAGAGTTAGTGTATTATTGGGTTGAGGCATTGGTGGTGTTGGGTGTAAGGAATCATAACCCTTGTGAGTGTGTGTTGGGTGAGTGCATGTGTATGCACGTGTAGTGTATGCAAAGAGTGATGTGTGTGAGTGTGCTCTCAGCCGAATGAATAGGTTGTTGTCTCTTTCTCCTTGCTTCTTAAGTCCTCTGTGTTGAGAGTTTGGTCGTAGAGAGAGAGAGGGAGAGAGAGCAAGAGTTTAGCTAGAAGGTGAGGGTGTGAGCTCAAAAGTTGAAGAAGAAGAGGAAAACTAGGAAGATTCACCCCTTGCTGCTGAAATAAGAAGCTTTGGGTAAGGGTTCTTGTTTAAATTATGTGTTTAACCCCTCATGCATCATGTATACATTGAATCATCTAGTGGGTTTTAAGGTGGAGTTGGTTTTGAGCAAAAGAATGGCTTGTGTGCATGTTATGAAGGACTATACTTTGATTCATTCATGTTTTGGGTTTTGGCTCTTAGAGTCTTCGCATGCATGTAATTTTATATCAAGTCCATGGTTTCAGAATTCATGAATTTGAGGATCACCATTTGCATGTTATGAAAGACATGGAAGAGTTGAAATATTGCATGAAGGAGTTTTGGTTCAAACCTTTCACGAATTGATAAGTTTTTGAATAAAATATGTTTTAAGGGTCTTGTATTGAAGTTTTCTAAAGCTATTTTTGTGTGTTTGATCAAATCATGCAAGACCCCAAGGTTTGGAGGTGGTTTGGAAGCCATTTTTGCTAAGCTTTTACGCCAAAATTTTACAGTTGGCACGAGCTAAGAAGTGGTGGCTCGAGCCAACATTTCGAGCTCTCAGAATTTTGCACTCTGCTAAAGGCTGGCTCAAGCGAAGAAGTCTTGGCTCGAGCGAGCTCTGTTTTTGCCTTCTGCTGGCTCTAGCCAAGAAAAACTGGCTCCAGCCACCAATCTTTTTTCAGCATGTTTTCAAAAGATGTTTTTAGTACATATCTTCACTCCCATCTCTTTATGGGCATTCTTAGGCATGATTTATGAGCCGTTAAAGATTAATAAGCTAAGAAATAATATAAATAAGTGAATTAGAAAATATGTGTTGAATCCGAGTATATGGGCAATATGAATAAGTTGTGTAGCATGGAATGAATGGGAAATTAAAGTGAGAAAGCTAAGTCATGTATGGCCACATGAATGAGTAATAATGAGACATATTTTGTGCTATGTATTTTGTGATTGTAGGTCAACATCCGAGAATTGATTGGCCGCTTACTGGAACCACTGTGAGCAACCTTATCGTAAAGATACGTTGATATGAAACTATGTTCCAAATGAGATAAGAAATGCTAAGATTTCTGAAATGATATATGTTTCTGTGAACGAACATTCCAAGTTTGAAATCTATTATGGCATCCATAGATAGTCCCAAGTCATGGGGGACGGCATGAAAATCTTGGTCCATGACATTTACGATACCTCGTTACCCACTTCATTATGGTGATATGTGTTTAATCGGTGTCCAGGACCGGTTACTCTAGTCGGAAGACGTTATGTGATATGTTCTATGGGATGTACCATTATTATGTTCTGATATGAGATAACTATGATTATACTATGATCTGTTTTCTACGTATGAAATGTTCGGAATTCGTTCACTAACCCCTTTACCTTAATGTTATTCACTAGGCTATAGCTCACTGTTTGTATATATATGTATATAGGTGAGCATTCTGGAGTGCAAGCCCGAAGGTTTTGTGGGGGACTATGTTCTATTGTCGGCCAACCATTGTGCCTCATGAGGAGGTTCCCGAAGTGTCTTGGGATCAAGTTTTGTTTAGTTACAGAGATGCATGAGACTTTATTTTAATTATGTTGGTACAGACTTAAGAAGTTGTAATGTGTATGGGTATAATATAATGTATGGTTGAGTTGTGGTTATGTATATAAAGTTTTAAAATATTATTTTTCATGTAAGTCAACACAGCTCATTGGACAATTATAATTTTTGTATATTGCTTCCGTTAGCCCCTTATCATAAGCTTATCTGTTCAGAGGCCTTCGGTAATCCAAGGATTCTTGGCGATTCTGATGCTAAACCTCTGAGGCGGGTTTGGGTGACGTGTGAGCACATCTAGTACTAACTTGAACTCCACGTTTTTTAATTCCCATTATGCAGAAGAATTCGATGAAGACATTTCCAAATGAAGACAGTCCATTTTGGAGGTAAGCCTATTTTCCATAACTTCTTCCATGCCCCTTGAGTAGAACAAGTCCTATAAAACATAAGGTAGGTATGGATCAAGGCCTGTTTATACCCAGATTTTACAGAATAAACACCATTTTTAACTATACTCCAGACTAGTCTGTCTTCACAAGGATAATTGGGTATGTGAATCGACATAATAGCACAGGAACAAGCTACTAAAAAGAACAATTGTAGCAAATTTTCTCTCAAACAACCATGATCCCAGTCAATAAAATGTTCAACCCGCATATCCGAGAGAAGTCAAGTAATTTCCCTTCATCACAAGGGATTGAGCATAGATGGAATCCATTGATCTTCGAAAGGCCTAATTTGTTGCCCATTCCCCATTACCCAATGAAGACCCAACTTCAGTAGATCCCTACCCCATATGACACTTCGCCACTCCCAAGAAGCAGTGGAACTCAAAGTAACATGAAGGAGAGATTTGAATTCCTAATTCATATATTAATCTTCTTTCAACAATATTGTATCATTCAACCAGCTGTCAAGACAATAAATTAATCCCACAAAAAATTAAAAATTGATTATAAGACAATTAAAATAACCAGCCACCTAACTTTCGGCCTTTGACTAGTGGTCTGTAGCTCAATTTGTAATTCCACCATTTTGAACTTGCACAAGCCTAGAGAGAGAGAGAGAGTGAGAGATGAAGGTTGAACATTGCAACCATCCACATCCACTGACCCCCAGTAAAAAGAAGAAGGGTGATGGTGAGGAAATTGTCTGCAATAGATGTTGTCGAAAGATCTTTGGTTCTGCATATTGTTGGAGAAATTGTTCCTTCTTTTTGCACATAGTTTGTTTAAAACCACCCACATGGTCGAGGTTCCACAATACCATCACCATCCATTATTTACATTGAGATTGACACCCAGAACGAGGATGATGAAAAAGAAATTTTCTGCAAGGGATGTTGTCGAAAAATCGTAGGTTCTACGTATGGATGCACATATTGTTCTTTTTATTTGCATAAATTATGTGCCGAACTACCCAAAAAGATGACACATACATTGCACCCACAACACCCTCTTAAATTAGTCTATCCATAACACTTCAGATGTTATTGTCATTCCTGCAGCAAAATTTCAGATGCATATGCCTATTGTTGTTCCTGGTGTAATTTCAAACTCGACATATATTGTGCTTTGAAAACACAAACTGTTGAACACAAAAGTCACAAACACCCATTAAGTCTCGTTCTCAGCTCGGCCTCCTTTGAATGTCACGCTTGTGGCACAAAACATGAAGGCATCTCTTATATGTGTAGCATCTGCACATTTTGGATCCATGTGGATTGTGCTTCCTTACCAACCACCATCAAACACAAATATGAGTTTTTGCAATTTTTGTATTGAGATTATAAATGCTTTTTAGAAATTTTTGCAATTGATTCCTCACAGCAAATATGAGTTTGGCTAAAAATTACTCTATTAATTTCTTGCCACCTTCATGTTAATGAATTGGATTATTATATGCTATTGTTAGTATTGAAATATGTAAAAAAAAAAAATAATAATAATAATAATAATAATAATATGTGTTAAATTATTTTGGAATATGTGAATTATGTATTGAGATTATAAATATTTTTGCATTAGCCCTTTTTATTAACAATCTTTACATTGTATTTAGACCATAGATTTGGATAGAGATTTAAAAAGGACAAAAAAAAATGAGAAAAAAAATCAAGCATATATTTCATTCATATTTCAAGTTTTATTTGTACAAAGAATGACTTGCAATTAGAGAAACATGGAATTCTTTCAAAGTTTGTTCTATTACGCTGTCCTTAGATCATATATTTAAATAGGAATTTGGGGTCATAATTATAAATAGAGAAAAAAAAAAAAGAAAAAAAAAAAAAAAACTTCATTTAAATTTTCTTTAAAACACAGTTTTAAAACCATCACTATCCCATAAAAAATGTGATTGTGAGTAAAATTTTGCCAAAATTCCCTCTTCTATGGTTGTAATTAGCTTTTCCTTTACCCTTATATTGCAAAGTGTGGTTTTTTTTTTTTTTTTTCCTCTCATTTCTTCTGCAATCAGATATATGCATAATGATGAATATAAACAATTACTCTTTCATGTAGATAATATGATGAAAGCAAGTTGGTTTTCTTGTCACTCACCCAAATTTGACACAAATTATAACTTGCAATATGGCATATTGTGTTTTTTTCAAGAGAAGGGAGATAATAGTGGTATATTAAGCTATTCTTTGAGAGCAACTGTGCTTACTCCATTTGAAAAAAATGAAGCCCATTTTCGCATTTAATGAAACTGAGAAAAAAAAAGAAAAAAAGAAAAAGAGAGAGGTTATTTTTAAGTGATTTTTTTAATGTTTTAATCAAATTCTTTTATTTTTTAAATGAACCTAACCTAAATACACTTAAAAGTAAAATATTTATGGAGAAATCTAAAATAATTCAGTACATTTTTTTATTTTTTGTATTTATTAAATTATTTTGATATTTCTCTACAAATATTTTAATTTTTAGGTGTACTTAAATTAGGTATATTTAAAAAGTTAAATTTTTTTAATTAAGTTGATATGGTATGGTCCAATTGAAGACATATTTTATCTCTTTAGTCTTTGAGGTTTTTTTATTTCATGTCATATGATCTAATTGGAGATGGACCATCCAAAGCAATAACGGTCAAATCCTAACCTAACGGGCAAAAAAATAATTTTATAATTTACACAATTTAAGGCTTGGTTTGGGAACATGTTATTTTAGTAATTTTTTATTTTTTACGAAAAGGTGTGCAGAAAAGTAGAGAGGTGATGTGATGTGTTTTAGTTGATTTTTGACTTTTTGACTATTTTAGCCACTTCCCAAACATAGCTTAAATCATGCAATTAGACACTAATTATTTTACTCATATTATATTAGACAATTTACACTTTAAAACAAAACACTTCTATTCTTCTTCGCTTCTAATTTCAAAGTAGTATGGTGTTTGGTTGTATAGTTAAAGTTGTACAAAGTTTACAATAAATTTTTGGAAAAATGATTTTTCCCCTCACTTTTGCCCCCTCGTATCCTCCGTCTGCCCAAAAAGCAGCGTCGTTTTGGGCAGTTTATTTTTTTATTTTTTTTTTTTCCTCAGATGTGTCTAAACAGAGGAGAAAGAGGGGGAGAAGAGAGGAAGAACAGAGGAGAAGAGGAAGAGGTTGGGAAGAGGGAATGGAGAAGAGAAGGCCCTCCACTTCCGTCGGCGATCGTCATCGCAGCTCATCGGCCGATCATTGTAGCTCGTCGCTCGTCCCTCGTTGCAGCTCGTCCGCCGTCGCTTCCGCCTCTGCCTCTTTCTTCTTCTTCTTCTTCTTCTTCTTCCTTCTCTTCTTCTTCTTCTTCTGGTTGATGTTGGCCCCTCCACTTCTCCTTCTTCTTCCTTTCCTTCTTCTTCCTTCTGCTTCTTTCTTCTTCTTTTCAAATTCGGGAGATTCGGGGGGGGGGCTCTTTTCGAGCTACCAATCACAATTGAATTTTTTTATTTTTTTTTTTTTTTAGGGGGGGAGGGGGGTTCCATCAAATTAGACTTTAACGTCTATTGATTTGAATTGTAGCAATTTAGCTGAAATTAGAAACTGCGTGAACCAAATAAATGAAATTGATAGTTTAAGGCTTGATTTGGCATTTTAAAAAAAAGTCAAAAAATTACTATTTTATTTAAGTCACATCATCTTATTTAAGTCACATCACCTTTCTACCACATCACTTCAAACTCAACCCATATTTCATAAAAAATCAAAAAGTGCACTTATTTAAATCATCCCAATCCACCCCTAAGTTTGAAATAAAAAGTTATTTTTTGGCTCCTTTTCTATGGCAATAGGAGCTTTCCGCTTATAACAAAAAAAGATTACAAAGGATACCCTCCTCCTCTCAATTATAGTAATGCTATGTAGCTCAAATATGCCCTTCCCCGAATCCCCCCGAAATCAAAACGATGTCGTTTCGTCGTTTTGATTTTTTTTTTTTTTTTTTCAGAAGAAGAAAATCAAAAAAGAAAAAGGAAGAAGAGAGAGAGAGAGAGACCGAGACCAACATCAACTATTCATCTTCATCATCAACATCATCTCAGATCTAGAAAAAAAAATAGATCCAGAAAAAAAATAAAAAATAAATAAATAAATAAAAATTCAACCATTTCAACCATTCATCTTCATCATCAACATTACCATCATCAACATTTTTATTTTTTTCCCTTCATTTCAGATCCAGAAAACAAAATCAGGCTGGGCTGCGACGGTCTCAACCCTCGATCGGCGGAGACGGCAACGATCGGCGACGGCCTCGACCCTCGATCGGCGATGGCCTCGACCCTCTCTCTCTCTCCATTCTTTCTTCCCCTCTCTTTTCTCTTTCTCTTTCTCTCTCTCTCTCTCTCTCTCTCCCTCTCCCTCTCCCTTTTCCTCTCTGGGTTGCAGACATAAAGGAGGGAAGAAAAAAGAAAAAAAAAAAAAAGAAAACTGTCCAAAATGACATCATTTTGGACAGTTGGAAGATTCAGAGAAGAAAAATTCAAAAGAAAAATCATTTTTCTATAAAAAAACTACGACAACATATCACAAGTGTAAAAATATCATAAATACCCCAATTGCAAAAATATCATAAATACCAGGATATACACTACCCTAACACATTCGAATGCCTACACGGCCAGGTGGTGTACGAGGCCTATGCGATACTTTCTGATCTTCTTCAGTTTCAAAATAAAATGAGCTGGATGAATAAATAAATCAATATGGGCCCAGAATAACCCTAGCTGGTACAAGTTCAGCCAATTTTTTAAGCCCAAACTGATGTTCTAGAGCCCATCAACCAATGTATTTTCTTTAGAAAATGATATGGGACGAAGTTTATTCGGTGTGTTTGGTTTAAATTTTTTGGATTAAGTTTTTTAAAAATTTAGTTTTTTGGTTTTTGTGTTTTTTTTATTTTTAGTGAATATTTTTAAAATTTTAAATATTTTTTTTACTTTTTTAGATGCACCTTACTTAGATGTATCTAAAAATTAAAAATTTGTGAAAAAATATCTTTAAAATTTAATAAATACATAAAAATATAAAAAATGTACTGAATTCTCTTATTTTTTTGTATTTTTGGTATTTAGTGAATTTTTAAAAGGTTTTTTTCACAAATTTTTACTTTTTAGGTATATTTATGTTAGGTATGTCTAAAAAGTAAAAAAAATTACTTAAAATATTAAAAAAAATTCAATAAAAACAAAAAAACACGAAAAACAAGAAAGTAGAATTTTCTGAAAAGTGTTTTTGAAAAAACACAACCAAGCAAGTTGTTTTGAATAGCAACTTACATATGTAAAAATAATTATAAAAAAAATTACAACACCTTCACATGGTTTATTTCGGTAAAATGGTGTGTTTGTTTGGACGGACTAGATGAGGGAGAATTATAATTTATCGGATTATAATTCTAGGATTCATAATCCTAGGACTATTTGATTGAATAAGATATGTATCTCATGTTTGTTTAGTCATGGGATTAGATGTCAGGAAATGACTATTTGGTTGGATAAGATATGAATCCTATGTTCATTTGAGACATTATGGAGAAAGATAAATGCACAAATAACTATTTTGCACTTTTCAATTAATTATTAGGTAATAGCAATATTAAACATATATTTTAACTATATTAAATAAAATTTTATTTTATTTTATTTTTTACACAATTAAATAAATTTATTTTTTAAAAATTAATTAAATAAAATATCAATAAAAATATATGTTATTTTGTTAATTAAAATTTTAAATAAATTTATTTTTAAAAAAAATAATAATTAAATAATGAAATTAAATAAAACATCTATTAAAATTTAAATAATAATATTAAATAAAATAGTGGGACCCTTTAAAATAAAACATCAATAAAATATCTATAAAAAATTATTTTAAAAAATTAAATACATAAAACATCAATAAAAATTAAGTAAAATTATTTTATTTTTAAATCGAGACATTTAAATTTTATTGAATTTTACTAAATATAATACATAATTAAATAGTATATGGTCAAAATAGTCATTTCACCACCTAATTCCATATCCCCCCTTATCCCCCTCATTTGTGTCCCACCCCCCTCTCCCATGAGAAACAATAGTTCAACATATTTGGAACTAATAGTCCGAAGAGACTATTAGTCCACAAAGAAAATTGAAAAACTAAACAAAGGATATAAATCTTATCTCACCCTCTAAACCTATCCCACCTTCCAATCCTTCCAAACGAACAACACCTCTGAGTTTAAATATTTTTCTTTAACAATAGTTGAAAGTGACACCTGCATAAATTATTTTTAGTGATGAGGATTATTGTAAGAAACATGTCATTTAAAATTTTAGTCTAGATATGCTTAAATTTTTAAATATATGAGTATATTCATCTTTAAATATTGAATTGGGTTATCAACCCTAATGACACATAAATTGGGCATAGACCAATGTTATTGTTCAAGGATTAGACTTGGGCCAATGTATGAAGGCTTAGGGCCCTAGAGGCGGGCCTTGGCCAACTTCTAAGCCTATTTTAGTACCTATCTGAGCTCTAGCCCTTTCAAGATATGAGAGGACTATAATAATTTCTCAACATCATGGGAACACAAAAGTTATGGTTTATTTTAGGGTTAAGCAGCATAAAACTTTAATGATTTTTTTCTATAATTTGTAAAATTTATCCAGTGTCAATCAAATAAGAGTTTTTTTCCCATAATTTGCAAAATTTATCCAATGTCGATCAAATAAGAGTAAAGTAATTGAACCATTAATGCTTCTTCTTTTTCTTTCTTTCTAGTAATGGCATGTGGCTCATTTTTATTTTTAAAATGTTAAATGGTCAATGTATTTTTTTTTAAAGAAAAAATATTAGGAGTGGAATGTCTTGTTTTTAAGACGGCAAGGCATTGTTAGGAGAGAAACAAAATTTGAGAGAAAAGAAAGGGAATAAAATAAAAATAAAAATAAAAATGAGAGAGAGAGAGAGAGAGAGAGAGAGAGAGAGAGAGAGAAAATGAAAGAAAAAAATGGAGAGAAACTAAATTGTTGAGCTTGTTCAATATTGCTTTCAATCCATGTTTTTTGTTTTTGTTTTCAAATATTTTGAAAATTAGAAACAAAAATATTTGGTAATTTTTTATAAATAAAAAAAAAAGTAGCATCATTTTCTAAAACTTTCGAAAATTTAAGAAAAAAAAAGTTATTTTCACTTATATGTTTTAAAAATATTTTTGTATGAAACAAATTTTTTATTTACTATATTTCTTGTTTTTTGTTTAGAAACTGGCAATGTTAATGTGATCGAAGAAAATGAACACATGTTTCAAAAAAAAAACTGCTTCTTTTTTTAGTTATCAATAAATAATAATTACAAGGATTTTTTTTTTCAGCTCTCTTATCAAATCTTAAATTCAAAGATAACATCAAGGCTTTATATATATATATATATAATTTGAGTACCACTCTTAGATTAATGTATTAATTATTGTTTTAGTGCTGGTGATGATGGTGGTGGTAGTATTGTAAAGTGAGAAAGCTAAGTCATGTATGGCCACATGAATGAGTAATAATGAGACATATTTTGTGCTATGTATTTTGTGATTGTAGGTCAACATCCGAGAATTGATTGGCCGCTTACTAGAACCACTGTGAGCAACCTTATCGTAAAGATACGTTGATATGAAACTATGTTCCAAATGGGATAAGATATGCTAAGATTTCTAAAATGATATATGTTTCTGTGAACGAACGTTCCAAGTTTGAAATCTATTATGGCATCCATAGATAGTCCCAAGTCATAGGGGACGGCATGAAAATGCGGGTCCATGACATTTACGAGATCTCATTAGCCACTTCGTTGTGGTGATATGTGTTTAATCGGTGTCCGGGACCGGTTACTCTAGTCGAAAGACGTTATGTGATATGTTCTATGGGATGTACCATTATTATGTTCTGATATGAGATGACTATGATTATGCTATGATCTGTTTTATACGTATGAAATGTTCGGAATTCGTTCACTAACCCCTTTACCTTAATGTTATTCACTGGGCTATAGCTCACTGTTTGTATATATATGTATATAGGTGAGCATTCTGGAGTGCAAGCCCGAAGGTTTTCTGGGGGACTGTGTTCTGTTGTCAGCCAACCATTGTGCCTTATGAGGAGGTTCCCGAAGTGTCTTGGGATCAAGTTTTGTTTAGTTCTGTAGATGCATGAGACTTTATTTTAATTATGTTGGCTGTACTTAAGAATTTGTAATGTGTGTGGGTATAATATAATGTATGGTTGAGTTATGGTTATGTATATAAAGTTTTAAAATATTATGTTTCATGTAAGTCAACACAGCTCATTGGACAATTATAATTTTTGTATATTACTTCCGCTAGCCCCTTATCATAAGCTTATCTATTCAGAGGCCTTCGGTAATCCAAGGGTTACTGGCCGATTACGATGTTAAACCTACAGGGGCGGGTTTGGGTCGTGACAGGGGCACATCTAGTACTAACTTGAACTACACGTTTTTTTAATTCCCATTGTACAGGAAGAATTCGATGAAGACATTTCCAAATGAAGACAGTCCATTTTGGAGGTAAGCCTATTTTCCATAACTTCTTCCATGCCCCTTGAGTAGAACAAGTCCTATAAAACATAAGGTAGGTATGGATCAAGGCCTGTTTATACCCAGATTTTACAGAATAAACACCATTTTTAACTATACTCCAGACTAGTCTATCTTCACAAGGATAATTGGGTATGTGAATTGACATAATAGCACAGGAACAAGCTACTGGAAAGAACAATTGTAGCAAATTTTCTCTCAAACAACCGTGATCCCAGTCAATAAAATGTTCAACCCGCATATCCGGGAGAAGTCAAGTAATTTCCCTTCATCACAAGGGATTGAGCATAGATGGAATCCATTGATCTTCGAAAGGCCTAATTTGTTGCCCATTCCCCATTACCCAATGAAGACCCAACTTCAGTAGATCCCTACCCCATATGATACTTCGCCACTCCCAAGAAGCAGTGGAACTCAAAGTAACATGAAGGAAAGATTTGAATTCCTAATTCATATATTAATCTTCTTTCAACAATATTGTATCATTCAACCAGCTGTTAAGACAATAAATTAATCCCACAAAAAATTAAAAATTGATTGTAAGACAATTAAAATAACCAGCCACCTAACTTTCGGCCTTTGACTAGTGGTCTGTAGCTCAATTTGTAATTCCACCATTTTGAACTTGCACAAACCTAGAGAGAGAGAGAGATGAAGGTTGAACATTGCAACCATCCGCATCCACTGACCCCCAGTAAAAAAAGAAGGGTGATGGTGAGGAAATTATGCGCAATAGATGTTGTCGAAAGATCTTAGGTTACGCATATTGTTGGAGAAATTGTTCCTTCTTTTTGCACATAGTTTGTTTAAAACCACCCACATGGTCGAGGTTCCACAATACCATCACCATCCATTATTTACATTGAGATTGACACCGAGCGAGGATGATGAAAAGGAAATTTTCTGCAAGGGATGTTGTCAAAAATCGTGGGTTCTGGTATGGATGCACATATTGTTCTTTTTATTTGCATAAATTATGTGCGAACTACCCAAAGAGATGACACATACATTGCACCCACAACACCCTCTTAAATTAGTCTATCCATAACACTTGGATGTTATTTTCATTCTATGACAAAATTTCAGATGCATATGCCTATTGTTGTTCTGGTGCAATTTCAAACTCGACATATATTGTGCTTTGAAAACACAAACTGTTGAACACAAAAGTCACAAACACCCATTAAGTCTCGTTCTCAGCTCAGCCTCCTTTGAATGTCACGCTTGTGGCACAAAACATGAAGGCATCTCTTATATGTGTAGCATTTTCACATTTTGGATCCATGTGGATTGTGCTTCCTTACCAACCACCATCAAACACAACGGCCATGTTCACAATCTCAAGCTCGTCTACACTTTGTTTTCTAAAGATGAAGCCTTCAGTTATCTTTTTTCAATAAATTTTGGGGATTGCTATATTTGCGAGAAAAGGTTGAACACAAACTTTTGGTTTTACTCTTGCAAAATATGCAAATATCATGTTCATATGAATTGCCAGACAAAGACCAAGTAAGCTCTCACCTTAACCTTAACTTCGACTTGTTTTGAAAAAATAAACAAAGTAAAAATTTGGCAATTAATGCTTTTTTCTTCATTTGATTGACGTTTTATTGTTACTTTTGTAGATTTAGGGAAACAAATGTTGCAATCAAGATTGAGGATCTTGATATGGCCAATTTGATTCATTTACCACTATTGCCTAATGAATCAGTCAACCTAATTGCCCAATTTGTGAAGCAGAAGAACTTGGATGACTACAGTAGAGAAGAAAAACTTGAACATTTTTTCCATAGTCATTCATTAACCCTTTGTAATCTGGACAACATTGATTTGTTCTCTGGAAGCGAATTATCTATCATGAATAAGCAGAATATTGACAAAATATGTGACGTGTGTGTGCAACCCATCAACGCTTCATTTTACAATTGCAATCAGTGTAATTTTTTTGTCCGTGAATGGTGTTCCAAGCTAATCGATAAGTTCACCCTAGTTGGAAAAAAAAAAATTCGATTGCGAGGGTTGTGCAGCAAAAGATTGCATCAAATTTCAGTTTCGGCCCGAATATTGGGGCAGAGGTGATCCACGCTACTGTTATCATCTCGACATTAAGTGTGCTTCCTTACCGAGCTCCATCATGCATAAAGCTCATGAGCACCCTCTCATTCTAAAGGAAATTGACAAAAATGAAGCTTGTGCTGCATGTAATCAAAGCTGTGGAATGTTGTCATTTGGATATAGCATAAGCACATGCAGTTTCAACATACCTTGTGCATGTCCTTTGTTCTGAGTATATTTAATCATAGGTATAATGAACATCCCTTCATCCTAACTTATGCTCCTATTGAAAATGGTCTAGATGAGTATTGGTGTGAATTTTGCGAGAATCAAATAGACCCAAAGTGGTGGTTCTACCATTGTACTTATTGCAACAAATTGGCTTGTGCTAAATGCATTCGAGAGAAGGAATTTCCAAACGCCAAGTTAGGCCACATTTATGTTCGCCATTCACCCACACCCACTCACTTACACTTGGTTCAAGCCACATACATGAGGGTTAGATCTGAAGCTTGTAATGGACATATTGTCAATAGTATGAGCCTTCAAATGCAAGCATTGGGAAATTATGCTCTGTGAGACATGTGTTTGTTATTGCCTAACCGAATGGGAAGCTTTAAGCGATTTTGAGGAGGAGACCGTGGAAAAGTTTGAAACATGGAAAGCAAAACTTCAAGCAAAATTTGAACGAGAAATTATTGAATGGCCTGAATTAAGTGAGTTAAGATCCTCTCATTAAACTCTCTCTTTACCTCTCTACTTGCAATGGTGGAGATGCACTTTGAGTTGATCCAATGGTTTAGATTTGGCTATTTAAAAATAAAAAAATAATAATAAAACAAATTCAAAATTGTTTTTGCTGCTCAAATTTGGACCATTGAATCAATTCAAGGTGCATCTCTACCATTGCAAATAGAAAAGCAAGAAGAGAGCTCAAAAAGGGGATCTCAACTTTGTGAATTAATCAAGGTGAGAATTGCTTTTTGGGTTAAAGCTCAGGCAAAGGAGGCTCTGTATTTAGTACATGATATTATTAATAATTTGCAGCAGATCTAAGCTATTGGTTGCTGAACTGTTTGATCCTGCTACGGCTAGATGCTGCTACTGTTTTCTGGTTGGGCCAGTTGCTGCTCCTATTGTTCTTCTCTGTCTTGGGCTTTTTTGCTGCTGCTAGTTGATACCAGAAATATATAGCTTAGGGGATTGGTGTGGGTAGTTCAAGAGATTCTTTGAAAGGTTTGTGTTGTTTTGAGCCTTTTTCCATACTATTTCGTTTTCTTCTTTATTTGTTGGATTGGTCTCTCTCCAATCTTGGGTTTAATGCTGGCATGTGACTGTGTTAGCCCCTTATTAGTGCCAACCTAGTTAGGATTGCTGTGATTAGTTATGATGCTCGATGCACTTTTCCCCTTCATTGATGTTTGTTTTTCGCTTTTGTATTGTTTTTCATCAATAAAAATTTTTTTTTTTTTGCTAATAAAAAAAAAAGAGGATCTCAACTCGAATTAAGTCTAGGTGATGCTCTAAATGTGCAATTATTGGTCCAAATCATGAGATTTACCACTTTTGCGTTAGACTTTTAAGAGATAAAGTATTAAGTGTTAGCCTCTAAATGGAATGGAGTAATACTCTTGGAGTATTGAATAATTTCTCAAGGCAAATAAGGAAATGTGTGTGAAATATATTTCACTTACATTTTATCTTTCCATTTTCAAATCTCTTTTCAAATCCATGAACCGAATACAGTCTTGATTTTTTTTTTTTTTTTTTTTTTTTTTTTTTTTTTTTTTTTTTTTTGTGATAACTAGGTGTTTAACCCAGTTTATCCACATCTCAGTTAATCTCAAGGTCCTGAAGTGAACAATCGGGCAAACCTCCAGTATCTCTTGTAATAACTTAAACTCAAAATTTTAAATCTTATTAGCAAATCTTTGTCACTCAAGACCTTTAATGCTTTTTAGAAATTGTTGCAATTGATTCCTCATGCAGCAAATATGAGTTTGGCTAAAAATTACTCTATTAATTTCTTGCCACCTTCATGTTAATGAATTGGATTATTATATGCTATTGTTAGTATTGAAATATGTAAAAATAAATAAATAAATAAATAAATAAATAAATAATAATAATAATAATAATAATAAAATGTGTTAAATTATTTTGGAATATGTGAATTATGTATTGAGATTATAAATATTTTTGCATTAGCCCTTTTTATTAACAATCTTTACGTTGTATTTAGACTATAGATTTGGATAGAGATTCAAAAAGGACAAAAAAAATGAGAAAAAATCAAGCATATATTTCATTCATATTTCAAGTTTTATTTGTACAAAGAATGACTTGCAATTAGAGAAACATGGAATTCTTTCAAAGTTTGTTCTATTACGTCCTTAGATCATATATTTAAATAGGAATTTGGGGTCATAATTATAAATAGAGAAAAAAAAAAAAAAAAAAACTTCATTTAAATGTTCTTTACTTTTTTACATTTTTCTTTTTAAATCCTTACCTAAATCCATAATCCAAACACAGTTTTAAAACCATCACTATCCCATAAAAAATGTGATTGTGAGTAAAATTTTGCCAAAATTCCCTCTTCTATGGTTGTAATTAGCTTTTCCTTTACCCTTATATTGCAAAGTGTGGTTTTTTTTTTTTTTTTTCCCTCTCATTTCTTCTGCAATCAGATACATGCATAATGATGAATATAAACAATTACTCTTTCATGTAGATAATATGATGAAAGCAAGTTGGTTTTCTTGTCACTCACCCAAATTTGACACAAATTATAACTTGCAAGATGGCATATTGTGTTTTTTTCAAGAGAAGGGAGATAATAGTGGTATATTAAGATATTCTTTGAGAGCAACTGTGCTTACTCCATTTGAAAAAAATGAAGCCCATTTTCGCATTTAATGAAACTGAGAAGGAAAAAAAAAAAAAAAGAGAGGTTATTTTTTGAGTGATTTTTTAAATATTTTAATCAAATTCTTTTATTTTTTAAATGAACCTAACCTAAATACACTTAAAAGTAAAATATTTATGGAGAAATCTAAAATAATTCAGTACATTTTTTTTATTTTTTGTATTTATTAAATTATTTTGATATTTCTCTACAAATATTTTAATTTTTAGGTGTACTTAAATTAGGTATATTTAAAAAGTTAAATTTTTTTTAATCAAGTTCATATGGTATGGTCCAATTGAAGACATATTTTATCTATTTAATCTTTGAGGTTTTTTTATTTCATGTCATATGATCTAATTGGAGACGGACTATCCAAAGCAATAATGGTCAAATCTTAACCTAACAGGCAAAAAAATAATTTTATAATTTACAGAATTTAAATCATGCAATTAGACACTAATTATTTTACTCATATTATATTAGACAACTTACACTTTAAAACAAAACACTTCTATTCTTCTTCGCTTCTAATTTCAAAGTAGTATGGTGTTTGGTTGTATAGTTAAAGTTGTTCAAATTTTACAATATATATATATATATATATTTTGTGTTGGGGGGTGGGGGGGTTCTCTTTTGATTTGAATGATAGCAATTTAGCTGAAATTAGAAACTGCGTGAACCAAATAAATGAAATTGATAGTTTAAGTTTGAAATAAAAAAAATTTTAAAAAAAAGTTATTTTTTTGGCTCCTTTTCTATGGCAATAGGAGCTTTCCCGCTTATAATAAAAAAGATTACAAAAGATACCCACCTCCTCTCAATTATACATATATAAAAAATTAAATCGAGACATTTAATTAAATAAAACATCAATAAAAATTAAAATAAAGCATCAATAAAATATCTATAAAAAATTAAATACATAAAACATCAATAAAAATTAAGTAAAATTATTTTATTTTTAAATCGAGACATTTAAATTTTATTGAATTTTACTAAATATAATACATAATTAAATAGTAGATGGTCAAAATGGTCATTTCATCACTTAATCTCATATCCTCCCTTATCCCCCATTTGTGTCCCCCTCCCCTCCTCCCCATGGAACACAATAGTCTAACATATTTGAGACTAATAGTCCATGGCAAAATTGGAAAACTAAACAAAGGATATAAATCTTATCTCACCTGTAATCCTATCCCACCTTCTAATCCCTCCAAACAAACAACACCTCCAAGTTTAAATATTTTTATTTAACAATAGTTGAAAGTGACACTGCATAAATTGTTTTTAGTGATGAGGATTATAGTAAGAAACATGTCATTTAAAACTTTAGTCTAGATATGTTTAAATTTTTAAATGTATGAGTATATTCATCTTTAAATGTTGAATTGGGTTATCAACCCTAATGACACATAAATTGGGCATAGACCAATGTTATTTTCCAAGGATTAGACTTGGGCCAATGTATGAAGGCTTAGGGCCCTAGAGGTGGGCCTTGGCCGACTTCTAAGCCTATTTTAATACTTATCTGAGCTCTAGCCCTTTTAAGATATGAGAGGACTATAATAATTTCTCAACATCATGGGAACACAAAAGTTATGGTTTATTTTAGGGTTAAGTAGCATAAAACTTTAATGATTTTTTTCTATAATTTGTAAAATTTATCCAGTGTCAATCAAATAAGAGTTTTTTTTTCCCATACTTTGCAAAATTTATCCAATGTCAATCAAATAAGAGTAAAGTAATTGAAGCATTAATGCTTCTTCTTTCTTTCTTTTTCTAGTAATGGCATGTGGCTCATTTTTATTTTTAAAATGTTAAATGGTCAATGTATTTTTTTTTAAAGAAAAAATATTAGGTGTGGAATGTCTTGTTTTTAAGACGGTAAGGCATTGTTAGGAGAGAAACTAAATTTGAGAGAAAAGAAAAGGAAAAAAATTAAAATTAAAATAAGAGAGAGAGAGAGAGAGAGAATGAAAGAAAAAAATGGAGAGAAACTAAATTGTTGAGCTTGTTCAATATTGCTTTCGATCCATGTTTTTTGTTTTTGTTTTCAAATATTTTGAAAATTAGAAACAAAAATATTTGGTAATTTTTTACAAATAAAAAAAAAAAAGTAGCAGCATTTTCTAAAACTTTCAAAAATTTAAGAAAAAAAAAGTTATTTTCACTTATATGTTTTAAAAATATTTTTGTATGAAACAAATTTTTTATTTACTATATTTCTTGTTTTTTGTCTAGAAACTGGCAATGTTAATGTGATCGAAGAAAATGAACACATGTTTCAAAAAATTGTTTCTTTTTTTAGTTATCAATAAATAATAATTATAAGGATTTTTTTTTCCGCTCTCTTATCAAATCTTAAATTCAAAGATAACATCAAGGCTTTATATATATATATATATATATAATTTGAGTGCCACTCTTAAATTAATGTATTAATTATTGTTTTAGTGGTGGTGATGATGGTGGTGGTAGTATTGTAATAGTACAGTGAAGGGTGATGGTGGTGGAATGGTGAAAGCAGTGATAAAATTGTAGTTTGAAATTTTTTTAACATTTTAAAAGTGAAATATACTTTTTCCTACAATATTTTCTTTATGTTTACATCTCCCCAAAAAATGCACAACACGTTTTCTAAAATATATTTTTCAAAACAAACAGAACATAACATGAGAAAGAAATTTAAATGAAAATACATAACCTTAAAGTCAAAACAAAATATTTGTGGCCGATCTAGAGAGAGAGAGATAGAGAGAGGTGGTTGAACCGGCTCGTCCGATCTCAACAGAATCACCTAATACGAAAGAAGTGTAACGTATGGCCAATCAATTCCGTTAGGTAATCACCGGTGGCCCGTCACACCAACAAATGGCTACTGTTTTGATTAGTATTTTTAGTGTGAATATGGGTTTGATGGCCCATTTAACCAGTCCAGTCCAATTATATTTTTAAGATGAGTGCTATTATTAGTACTTTATTAATTATTTTGGATCTTTATTTATAAAATTATAAAATTTTAAATTTTTTTTCTCTCCCTGAATAATATTAAAATTATCTTTATAAAAATATTTCATTCATTCAAATACATATCCCCACATCCCCTACACCTCCACAAAGCTTCCCTCTCAAAACTCTAACAAACCCATGACGATGGAATCTCCCAAAATGAATGGAAAAAATTTGTGGTGATTAAGAAGTTTCTTATTTTTTTTATTACAAGATTTGTCAATCTATTTATTTTTTTCTATTACCTTTTTTGACACACATAATACAATCCACTTTCATACTTCTCTTATTGGTTTTCTGTCATTCATCCATGGCCTCGTTGTACTAGTATGCTCTCTATGTGAGCAAAACTGGGTAAGATTTCACCCATTGGTCGACCACCCGAGAGTGGTCCGACCTCCTTTGTTTGCCTGCTTCTGCTGTTACTTCGATTATCTGTTTCCAAACAAATAAGAAATGTTCGCTAACCTATTTGCGAATAAACAATGTTCGGGTTTGTGTTCTAGAATTTCGGTCATATATTTAGAAGTTCAGTCCCAAAAAAATGATGAACAATTTTTACTATTTTTGTCAATTTTTTTCAAGAAACTTATATTTACAAAACCAATCTCTTCTAAGTTAAGAACATCATCAAAGTTATAAACCTCTTTTGAGTTTTTATTGTCATACTCCTCTCGTCTCATGGAGTTGTGGTTGTTAGAAAAATTTCGACTCATTGTCATTGTCATTGTCGGAGAAGTATAAATAATCAAATGGTTGTCACCGCCAAAAGGTTTTTAAGGTTTTGAAGGTGTGTAGGTTTTGAAGGTGGGATTTGGGAAAGATGGATGGGTGGTGTTATAGATGAGTGTTTTCATAAATCCTAACTCATGATATAGTGAGTATGTGAATTTAATTGTGAGATGAGGTGTCCTCAAATTATTGATGTCATTTTTAGTAATTTCATTTGAGATTATTATTGTAATAAAATAAAAACAACTAAACAATAAGAGTTCAAAATAATTGATGAAATGCTAATAGTAATACTCAAGATCTTCAAAAAAATATTTAGCTTATAGAATTTCGAATGATTGAGATTTTATGATAATTTAATATTTAGATTAAGCTAAGAATAAAGAGTTTAGCCCTGACACGGTTTGTCTATTTATAAAATATTAATTATAATTTTATATTCTTTTAATTATAAAAAATTAAAAATAATCATAAAAGACAAAAAAATATATATACATATAAATCTTTTTGAGCCTTATGTTAAAATATTTATCAAAAGATCATAAAGATCATCTGATTCTATACCCACCAACAAATGTCAAAGTTTCCACAATGACCATTCAAAAAATAAATAAATAAATAATCAAATATGAACACGAGATAAAGAAAATATAAAATAAATTTAAGAAAAAATTCTAAAAAAAATATTTTTTACTCTAAAGTTATTGGGTAGCAACTTAGGAAACCAGTTTCACCACAAACCACAGCTCATATTGCAATTTATACAACCTCTACAACAAAATAAAAATATGAAAAAATAAATTAAACAGGAAATCAAAAAAAATAAATCAAAAGAGTTTAAAAATTAAATGTTTAATTACATACCTCCATTCACTGATCTCATACTGCAATTCATACAATCCTTACACCAAAATAAAAATATAAAGAAAAAATTGAATAGAAAATCAAAAAAATAAATAAAAATTTTAAAAGTTGAACGCTTAAACACATACCTTTATTCACTTTTCACATATTAATTTTTCAACAACTTTACACATAATCATTGCTAAAAAAAAAAATGTAAAACACAATTATAATGTGGTGAGATATTGAGTAGGTATCAAGTTATACCAAGAAAAATCCTAAAATAAAAGAAACTGATGATAATTTCAATAATAATTACCTTTTATAGTTTTGCTCTCCATAGTGTTTTTTTTTTTCCTCTGTTCTTGTTGTGTAGGTATGAAGTGAGAGATAATAGTCAATAGCTTATGGAGGAATTGTAATGTCTTAGGGTTAAGATGGATGTATTTAAATTGTAATGTTGTAAGGTTTTGAAATCGAACAAAGTATGAAATAAGAAAAAATTAGGTAGGAAAAAGTAGAAGTTTATATTTCGTTTTCAAATTTAACAAATGATGGTATAATAATTAATTTTAAGTAATTGCCGTAGTATTTTTTAAAATAATTTTAAAATTAAAAAATTAAAAATTTTAGGATGAGATTTTGGAGCCTTAGATCCTTTCTCATTAAAAACCTCCTTTTTACTTAATACATATATATATATATATATATATATATATAGATTTGCTGGTATGATTCTATAAGCACCAACAAATGCCAAAGTTTCTACAATGACCATTCATAAAAATAAAAAATAAAAATCAAATATGAGCCCGAGATAATAAATAAAAATAATTATATATACAAAGTAAATTTAAGAAAAATTGCTAAAATAAATATTTTTCACGCCAAAATTATTGGGTAACAGCCTAAGAATCCAGTTTAAGCACAAACCACAACTCATATTGCAATGGATGAAGTACCAATAAATTTCAAAATGTGATCTTGTGCACGATTTAATTCTTTCTTTTTTCTTATAAACTTAAAGGTCTCATTAAAGTGGAAATTACATAAAAGGGTAATCACTTATATGTTTGGTTTTAATTTTTTAGGGATAAAAGTGATTTTCTCAAAATGTAAAATTACACATTTGGACAATTTGAACTATAAAAGTTTTGGATTTTCTCTCATTCTAGAACAAATCCCACATTACGAACAAAAACCTAACACTATAATATAACACTCCAATAACGTAACATTTCAATGTAGCACACTAAAAATCTATTTAGTATACTTTTTCCAAATATAACAACGTAACACTCAAAAAAAATTCTTTGGTGTACTTTTTCCAAATATAATGCTCCAATGTAAAAATAAATAAATAAATAAATAAAATTCCTCAGTGTACTTTTCCTAAACCTAACGCTCCAATTATACATTTGTTCAAAAATTACTAAAGAATATTTGTACTCCTTTTGGAATGGTTTGAAAAATCTCACATTTTTTTTAGTGTTATATTGGAGTGTTACGTCTATAAAAAGTACACTAAGAAGTTTTTTTTGTGTTATATTGGAGTATTACGCTTGGAAAAAGTACATCAAAGAGTTTTTTTGTGTGTTACATTAAAGTGTTACACTAAGAATTTTTTTTAGAGTGTTATATTGAAGTGTTACATTTGGAAAAAGTATACTAAGGAGTCTTTTTGTGTATTACATTAGAATGTTACACTAATGAGTTTTTGTGTGCTACATTAGAGTGTTACACTAAGGAGTTTTTTTAGAGTGCTACATTTAGAAAAAGTACATCAATAAGTTTTTTTGTATGTTACATTAGAGTGTTATACTAAGAAATTTTTGTGTGTGTTACATTAGAGTGTTACATTAAGAACTTTTTTTACGTTTGAAAAAAATACACTAAGGAATTTTTTTTTTGTGTTACAATAAGAAATTTTTGTATGTGTTACTTTAGAGTGTTACACTAAAGAGTTTTGTTTTAGTGTTATATTGGAGTGTTACGCTTGAAAAAAATTACAATAAGAAATTTTTTTATGCGTTACATTAATGTTACATTTGGATATTAATTAATGTCAATGTTATAATAGGGACGAACACCACAAAAAGGAACAAACACCACACCAATAACACGACAAATAGGGTAACATCATCCACCTATAAATCACACCACTAAATCCCCACCAAAAAAAAAAATAGAAACATAAAAGCCTACCTTATCCACGCACACCCAACATCAGGAAAAAAAACTCAAACAAAATCATAAACAAGGGCAAACAAATAAACTTTCAAACCCCCAAATCAAGAAAATACAACATACCCAAAATAAAAATGACTAATTGGTTTGAAAGAAAATTTTTAGGACTAAATGGAATAACTTTTCTCTAAATGAGATTTATGAGTAATTTTATTGCAATTCTGTTGGCTACATATTTTGTAAAAGCCAATTACAGTTCGACACGTGGCAAAGCAAGGGTAATATGGGGAGACTACTCAAGTCTTCGATCCTGATCGTACACGTGGCAGTAAAAATTGGTTCTCACTTGATCTGAGTAGCACAGGATCAGTAAAGAGATACAAGATGACGTGGCTTCAACGGTTGCTTATATTCAAATTCAAATACAAGAAGGAAGTTCAACTGCAAGAAAAGGCGTAGTGGAACTACTTCTAAGGCAGCACGATCAGCAATCATGGAGGAGCAGTTCGACGGTTTGAAGTGCAATTCGATGGTCATTCTTGAGGAGTATAAATAGCAAGGAAGTCCCTAGAAAAACCCCCAGACTCAGATCATACAAACTAGTCTTACTCTACATATTTTATTTTCCAGTTTTTTACATTTCCAGTCTTTACCTTTCTTGCACTTTAAATACCTGTTCTGCACTTCGATTCATAGGAGTAGTTTTAAGTAGATAAATCCTTTGAAAACCTCTTCGAGGCTGAATTTGGATCATTGTAAGTGTTCATTTTAATGAAATACTTCCATTATTCTTCATATTAACTGTTATTTCTCTTAATTTCTCCTAAGTCAAGCCACCAGTAAAAGTCCTCTTCATTGAAATTTGAAAGAACTAAAACACAATCGTCTGATAATTGGTTGGCAATTATAATTTCTGTAAGGACTGATTGATCCTTGCTGGCACGCTCGCATTTACAAAAATATCCTTCGAACAGCCAAAAAGCCAACATATATTTTTGGCACGCCCAATGAGACTAATTAAAATGGCTAGACGAAGACGACAGGGAGAAAATGAACGCTTAGAAGAAGGCGTAGAAAGAGAGGTAGAAATACCTAATCCAGAGGATAATGTGGTAACACATCCAGTGGAAACTCCCATGTTATCCGAACCTATGGTCGAACAGACCAGTACTTCGGGACAAGAACCATATGTTCATAATATTGGACGAAGCCAAGGAATTGGACCATCCACTGTTCCATCTATTCAGCCAACCAATCCATGGGATGGCTTAGTAGATGCTATGGGACAACAATTAATGAACACAATGGAAAGGTGGGCAACATCCTTTTTGGATCGAATGAATAACCACCAACCAACAAACACAAGACACACAGAGGAAGTTTTAAATGTCCCTCAGCAAAGATTGGCTAGAGACAAACAGCCTATGCAAGTTAATGGACATTCTAATGGACAAACTAGTAACCAAAACTATGAAAGACCATCACCTCAGTCTTGGTACGAACCCATTTCGAGGCCTATAGCAGGCCAAAATGCCTCGGTACTTAACAATGAAACCATACAAGTTGGTGGATCTGGCCAAGTACAAGAAACTGGCGTAAGAATGGCTACAAATCCCATGTTCGAAGCCATACCTGGCACTAGGGGGTATAATAATCCCTTATTCGAATTTATACCCGGGGGGTTGGAAGGTTGGCCTGCAAATGGAAGGGACACAACACCTGTCCCAGCACCTTTCGCAGGACAGGCTCAAAGGGGTTACCCACACCCCCAACAGCAACCTGCACCACAGGGGCAACTAGTCCAAAATGTACCACCTTATGGACCAAGAGGACCGCAAGTATAAGTTTGTCCACCAAATCCTGTGTTTATCCCTCCAATAGTGGTTCAACAGGCACAAAATATGGTCCCTAGGGACCAAATTGCTGATATTGTTAGGGAGATGTGTGGACCGATGACTCGGGGGATCCGGACTCCTGTATATAGAAAACCATACCCAGAATGGGTGGATAGGGTACATGAATACCCAAGGGGGTTCAGGATACCAGATTTTACCCTTTTCTATCGGACTGGAAATCAGTCAACAATAGAGCATATTGCTAGGTTTGCTGCTCAATGCGGTGAATTTACTAATCATGACTTTATGAAACTAAGATTATTTCCAAATTCTCTAACTGGAGGAGCGTTTGTATGGTACATCAACCTTACACCTGGCTCCATTCAAAATTGGCAACAAATGGAAGAGGCATTTCATGCCCAATTATTCCAATCGGAGCCAGAGGTTTCTATGGCAAACTTGGCTAGATTGAGTCAAAGGCCTGAAGAAAAGGCTACTCAGTTTGTCGCCAGATTTAAAAGGGCTCGAAATAAATGTAGAGTCATCTGCCGAATCGAAATTTGTAAGATTGGCTCAAAAGCGGCCTAGAGTTCAAAGCTTGAAGAAGTTTGACTCAATCAATTCAGAGATTTGGTGGGCTGACCTATAAGGTGTCTAGATACGAAGCATTATTAGAGGAGGAACAAGATCGAAATAATGCGTCGTACAAGACATATTATAGAGATCCTAATTATGAGATCGATGCAGCGGAGATTGTGGGCAAAGAACCTGTAATCTATGAAGCATTAATTCATAAGGATACAACAATTGACCAGCAGTTTAAAAAGAAAGACTTTCATAGAAAATACTCTTTCGATTTAACAAAAGCAGATGACATCTTTGATCATTTGCTTGCGGCCAACTTCCTTAAGTTACCTAAAGGAGTAAAACTGCCATCTCCTGATGAACTTAAAGGAAAAGTATATTGTAAATGGCATAACTCTTGGTCTCACTCGACTAAAAACTGCATTGTTTTTCAAGACAGGATCCAAGAGCAAATTCGGAAATGGAGTTTGAAATTTCCAGCCAAAACAGAAAAGGTCATGGGGATTGCCAGCAACCCGTTTCCAGAAGTTGGAGAGAGCACAGCTAATGTGGTTGTACCAAACTTCTAGAATCTATCTCTACAAGAGTTAGAAGAGGTCAATGTGCAGATGCATATTGCCAACCAGACAACTACCAAGAAGGACACTGGAAACCCACCAGCCATTGGACAAGGTTTCTCACGCCAGAAGGAACACTCTAATGAAGAAGCACTGGATGATGATTCCTTGGAAGCAGCTGTAATGCAGAGGATGTGTCCTAGGTGCAGACTAAGTTATAAATGGTTGAAGGGGCTTCCAATTGATGGGAAGCAATACTACAGGGATGTTCAGAGACGTCCTAAATCAACCAACGCTTACAACAAAAGGTCGTATCCGGCTAGTGATAGGCAACGACCACCCGTGGTTGAGCCTGTAATGGACAGAATGCATGCTAAAAGCAAGAGACCCTTACATAAATCTAGGCCACCTAACTATTACAGAATGGAAAGCCGTCATTCTAAAAGAAGATTGGAGAGAGGCTCATTTCATGGCTTCGAAGGTTGAAAAAAGCAGTTCAACGTCTGAGTCAATAAGTTCATGGGTACCTGGGGTCCCAGATTGATTTGTAATGCAGAACAAGCCTAGGGAAGTGCCTGCCCAAAAGGATGTTGGAAACCAAGGCAGGATGGTTAAGCCTCCATTGGTGGCTCCGAACAATTGGGTATTGCTTAAACACCCAAAGACAAAGGAACCAGATATGGTCCCAGTTATTTCAAGGTCACAGAGGAGGAAAATTTAGCGTAGGTACACCCAGTACCAGCAAGATCTGAAAGAAAGTGGAGCGAATTCTTCATTAGTAAAGACAGAAAAAAAGAAGAATCCAAAGCCAGACCATGCCCCAAAGCCAAATCCACAGAACAAACTGGCTGGCAGCAAAGAATAGTTGGCCAAGGTTCATTCTGAACTAAAGGCCAGGGAGAGGGCTAGCTTGGCAGGGTTGGAGAAGGCTCTGATGGAAAGTGATAGCGAGACGGAAGAAAAGATTAGCATAAGCCAAAAGAAGGAAATGGCAGAGGAAGAAATGTTCGAAGCCTTCATGGCTGAGCAAGCATTTCTGGCTGAAGGACCAGTTGAGAAAGATCCTTCAAAAGAATTAGGTAGCAACGAAGTGCCAGAGTGCAGCATAGAGGATGCTGCTGAAGTTACTAATCAGGGTAGCCAGGAAAGGAGACAGGCACAGCCCGCCATCCAGTTTGGCTCATTTCCTCCGGTATCAGTCAATATGGTACACATACTGCCTCACGAGTTCCAGGCTGAAGAGGAGGACCAAGATGACCAAGACATGGATCCTATTCCAGTCTCTAGTGAGGAGTCGCAAGTGAGTATGGTACAGGATGAGTCTGAAATGGCTATTCCGATGGAAACTGAATGCGAGGGCCAGGAAGAGGTGAGCATCAACCTCTCATATCCTTTTGAATATCCTTCGAATTCTATGACACAACATGTCAAGCCTTTGTATATCAAGGCTTTCTTTGATGGGATACAATTGAATCGGGTCCTGATAGATAATGGGGCAGCAGTGAACTTACTACCGAAATCTTCTTTGAAGAAACTAGGGAAAAAGAATCCCAGGTTGATCCCAACCAAAGACAACCATCGGCTTTCTTTGGAGACAAACAAATGGCTCAGGATTTTACCCATTAACTTGAGCGTGGGAACCGGGGATCGCATGACAAAGATTCTTCGTGAATACAAGAATGCTAAATACAATGCCTTACTTGGGAGAGATTGGATCCACACTAACAAATGTGTGCCTTCCTCTTTACATCAGAAAATCATGATGGCTTTGGGCAATGGAGAGACGGAGGAGATCGATGCAGATCCTCAACCTTTCATAGCCTATGCAGATTTTGCAGAAGCCAAGCTGTATATTGAGGGCGTGACACCACTCAGTATACTGAGGAAAACTGATGGCTCAGCCGAAGTGACGGCTGATGAGGAAGTAACACACTTGAAACACTTAGTCCAAGAGAGTGTTGATGAAGAAATTGTCGTTAAAGATAACAGTGATGCCTAGTTGTAGGCAAAGAGATGAAGAACAAGAAGCCAAGTCTTTGGCTCTGATTAAATTCTCAACATTGGATGTAAAAGCTATAGTCCAGAAAGTACAAGAGTAAGAAAGAGAAGCCATGATAATTGGCTGTAAACAGGAGCAGCAGCAGGTCAGAATTTTGACCCTTGGGAAATACTGTGCATTGGATATTGAGACAAAAGTCCAGGAGATACAGGAGGAGGATACCCTATGGACAGATTTTGTCTATGAAGAGGAGGGCAAAGATGTTGAACTAAGGAACCTAGGAGAAGAACAAAGCAAGAAGGTTGCTTCGAAGGTCAAAGAAACCAAGGAAGAAACTTCAATAAGTTCTCAGACACAAGACCCCTTAGAAGAAGTAAATTTATGGGAAGGTTCTATACAACAGCCCACCTATATAAGTGCTTGCTTGAATATTCTAGATAGAGACCAGTTGTTGGTTATTTTGAAGAAATACAAAGATTGCTTTGCATGGTCCTATAATGAACTACCAGGATTGGACAGGTCATTAGTGGAACATAGGCTCCCTATGAAGCCTAATTTCAAGCCATACAAGCAGAAACCAAGAAGAATGAGTCTAGAAGTAATTCAGAAGGTCAAAAAAGAAATTCTTAGACTACTCAAGGCAGGTTTTATTAGGACAGCTAGGTACGTTGAATGGCTATCTAATATTATGCCTGTAGTTAAGAAGAATGGCAAAATGAGGGTATGCATCGATTTTAGAAACTTAAATCTAGCAACTCCCAAAGATGAATACCCTATGCTTATAGTGGATCTGCTGGTAGACAGTTCGGCAGGGCATCAGATTCTATCAATGATGGATGGGCACTCTGGTTACAACCAAATCTGCATTGCAGAGGAGGATATCTACAAGACAGCATTCAGATGTCCTGGGAATATTGGCACCTTCGAATGGATTAAAATGCCATTTGGTCTGAAGAATGCTGGGGCTACATATCAGAGGCCTATGAATACTATCTTTCATGATCTCATTGGAGGGTATCTAGAGTGTTATATTGATGACATTGTAGTGAAATCCTAGTCCATGGAGGAGCATCTGTTTCACTTAGAAGCAGCTTTTGAAAGAATAAGGAAGTTCAAGTTGAAACTTAATCCTCTTAAGTGTGCTTTTGGTGTATCATCTGGAAACTTCTTGGGTTATGTAGTGCACAAGAAAGGAATACAGATTGATCAGAATAAAGCTAAAGCCATCATTGAAGCCAGGCCTCCATCAAGTAAGAAAGAATTACAAAGGTTCCTTGGGCAGGTTAACTTTCTTCGAAGGTTCATTTCTAACACTGCAGGGAAAACTAAAGTATTTTCTTCCTTGTTAAGGTTGAAAGATGAAGAGGAATTTGAGTGGATAGCAGAGCATCAAATTGCTTTCGAAGATATCAAAGCCTACTTGGCCAACCCTCCAGTGCTGATGCCACCAAAGGGGAACAAGCCCTTGAAGTTGTACATAGCCGCAGCAGAATATTCATTAGAAGCTTTTTTGGCCCAAGACAATGAAAAAGGCAAGGAGCAAGCTATTTATTACCTTAGTAAGTTTTTAAATTCTTGTGAATGTAAATATTCAGCTGTTGAAAAGCTGTGTCTTGCTTTGTATTTTGCTGCAATAAAATTAAGATATTATCTTTTACCTACAACTGTCTTGGTAATTGCAACCACAGATTTGGTTAAATACATGTTATCTAGGCCTATGTTGAGGGGGAGAATTGGCAAGTGGATACTAGCCTTATTAGAATTTCATCTAGAGTATGTCCCCCAAAAGGCAGTAAAAGGACAGGTTTTAGCCAATTTTCTGACAGACCATCCATCTTAAACAGAGAGCCAAGAGATAATGAAACTTGGCATGGCTAGTGTTGAGCCATGGCAGATGTGGTTTGATGGATCGAAAACCAATGGTTTAATTGGAATTGGTGTTGTGATTAAATCTCCACAAGGGGTAGAAACTACACATGGTTTCAGAGTGGATGAAGCCGCCTGTTCTAATAACCAGACTGAATATGAAGCCTTAATAGTGGGACTAGAAATTCTCATTGGATTACAAGTACATGCAGTTGACATATTTGGAGACTCTCAATTGGTGGTTAACCAAGTAAAAGGGATTTTCAAGTGTCAAAGCATAAGTATTTTGCCATACTATGTTGTTGCATTACATCTGCTTTCCCAGTTTCAAATAGCAAATGTAACTCATGTTCTAAGATTCTTGAACAATAGAGCTAATGACGTAGCTCAGAAAGCTTCGAACTTCAAGAGAAGGGATAATACCTAAAGGGACATAAGCCAAACAACATATCAAAGATTAATACATCCTTTGAATAAAAGGAATGTGGTCTTGGAAGTCAATCATAATGACTTACAAGAACAAGATTGGAGGCATCCAATAATGCAATACTTAGCTGGTCCATCTTCCAAAGCCAGCAGGAAAATCAAATTACAATCTATGCAATATATGATATATGGCAATGCTCTCTACAAAGGGGGAGGGGGAGGGGGAGATGGCATATTGCTGGAATGTTTAGGCCCAAAAGAAGCATTAACAGCTATGGCTGAGGTTCATAAAGGCATCTGTGGTACTCATCAGCCTGGTGTAAAGATGAGATGGATGCTTCGAAGGCATTCCTACTATTGGCCAACTATCCTTAAAGACTGCATAGAATATGCAAAGGGTTGCCAGGCATGCCAAAAGCATGGCACAATAAGGCATGTGCCCATAACTGACCTACATGCAGTAGTGAAGCCTTGGCCATTCAGAGGATGGGCCATGGATATGATGGGAAAAATACACCCACCCTCTTCGAAGCATCATTGTTTCATTCTAGTGGCTACTGACTACTTCACTAAGTGGGTCGAAGCCAAGCCATACAAGGCTGTAGACCAAACAGAGGTCATTGGGTTCATTAAAGATTTGATCCATAGATTTGGCATCCCACAAACCATAACTGTGGATAATGGGACTGTGTTCGATGGGAAAATGGTGAAGTCTTTTGTGGCAGAGTTTGGAATTAGCCTTGTTAATTCCACCCCTTATTATGCACAAGCCAATGGTCAAGCTGAATCATCCAACAAGTCCTTGAAAAAAGGGATACAAAAGGTTGTGGAAGATAACCCCAGGGATTGGCATAACCTTTTGTTGGATGTTTTATGGGCATACAGAACTTCCCCAAGATCAAGCACAGGAGTCACGCCTTATGCTTTAGTATATGGACATGATGCAGTTTTATCTGTGAAAATTAATGTTAAATCTTTGAGGGTAAGATGCCAAGATCAGTTAGATCCTGAGCAATACCATCAAAGTATGTGCTTAGAGTTAGAAGGCATAGACGAAGCCAGAATTTTGGCATTAAATAGCATTCTTTTCCAAAAGAAGAAAGCAGCCAAGAATTATAACAAGAAAGTCAAACACATTGGCTTTGATGAAGGTGATTTGGTATGGAAAACAATACTCCCAATAGGAATTAAAAGCCATAAGTTTGGCAAATGGTCACCTAACTGGGAAGGACCATATCAAATTCATACAGTTCTGCCTTTTGGAGTATACCATTTGAGAAATCTGAATGGATATGTACATCCCAAAAAGATTAACGGCAGATATTTGAAACCTTATTTTCCAACCATTTGGGAAACACAAGGAATAAAATAAACATTAAAGACAAAAACACAAGACTGCTCAGATGATAGACAAAATTCGCAATTTTATAAAGAATTAAGTACATTGTGCCACAAATTGGCCCAAAATTCATTACAATGTCTTAATTGTTTTTGTACAATAGATTTCCTATTGCTAAGTGAGGGAATTAGCTGAATAGCTATAGCCGTGTCTTCTTTGCGATCTGCCAGTTCTTGGTTAGTGATTTGCAATTTAGTGTCAGTTCGAACCAAGGCCTGGTTTACTGCAGCTAACTCCTCTTTAAGTTGGGTTTTCTTCTCAAGCAGCTGGGCTGGAAAGTGGGAAGCAGAGGAGTGTTGTTCTTTTAGAATTGATACTTCGGTATGTACTTGGAAGACGAAACTCTAATCTCTGGCCAGTTTCTCATCCGCAGCCTTGGCAGCCTGGCAAATGCTGATGTAAAAATCGATAGTAGCTACTGCCTGAGATAAATGGCTTGAAACATCCATGCATGACTGCTCAGCAAGTCTGCAGCACTGGAGGAATCCATTTCCGATTATAGGCCTCTATAGAGCCTCGAAGGGAATCCTCGAAAATGAAACCAGCAGTTCCAGACATGTGTCCAGGTCTATTGAAAGTGCAGAAGGTTTACTGATGGAAGAAGAACTCTCGAGAATTTCCAACAAAAAATCAGCCAAAACTAGTGGCTCAGTTTCAACATTGAATGTTGGAGAGGTAGAAGGTATGTCAAAAAGACTGGCTAAGCTTGCTTCGAAGACATCTACCTCATCCATAGACATGAGGAGTGCAGAGAGAGTTGTGGTGGAAGTCGTAAAGGACTACATGGAGATAGGAGAAATATATGAAGCATCTTTTGCAGCCTCTATGGTCTTAGCCACCAGTGAATCAAGTGAAGAGGGGCTGGAACTAGGCAAAGGTGATGAACTATGAGTTGGAAAACTACCAGCATCCTCTGAAGGAGAATCAACTGCCATTAGAGATGGAGTAGCAGTTGGAATTTCTGTAAAAGAAGGAGGAGCGAGGCTCGAAGGAGAATTGGACTGAAGTAGGTCAAAGGTCAAGAAAGGGAGGTATGGGTCTAAGCCAAGGAAGAGAGATGCAGGAATGTTAGGGCTCACAGGGGGTATATGAAATATGGGCCTAGGAAGTGGAAGTGTTATCTGAATGGCTTTCACATTATGCATTTGATCAACTTCGATTGAAATTGAGGGAGTCCCCATTGGAAGTATAGCTTCAGTGTTTGCTACTGCAAAAAGGAAGAGATGTAAGGTCAAGATCTAGCGTCAAAATTTGATAAGGAAAAACAGTAGAAGCATGAAAGAAATTACCTGTTCTAGAAGCACTGGCACTGATGGGAGAGCTGCGAAGAGAGTAATGTTCGGCAGTCTGTTGCCTTCTTACCATTTCTCTTTGTAACGCATCGGCAGCAATGACTTTCCTCTTAAAATTTGTTCTTTGCCGTCTCCTCTCAAATTTTCGAAGACAATTATGGCCTTGGAATGTTCTTGGTCTACGGCCTTGGCAGCTGCCTCATGAAGGGGATCTTCAACCAAGACAGTAGTTGAAGCAGTCACTTTTCTTCTCTTTTCTATTGCTTGGGCGATTGTCTCAGAATCAGAGTCCTCAGCAAAGTCAGAAGGAGAGACAGTAATCTTTCTTCTCCTCTTTCTTTGAATTGGCATTGTCTGTTCTTCAGATTTTCTCTCAACTTCTGCAAACTGAGATTCGGATTTCCTAAAAATAAATTCCTTCTCTACCTCCCTAGCGGTTGTCTCCTCTTGAAACAAATCAATCACTTTTTTCCTTTTTGTCAAGGGTGACTCGTGCTCTGGGTCTGCTTCTCTTTCTTCTTCTTTTTTTCCTTCTGGCACCTCAGTTGTTTTCTTTTCAGAATCAAGCAGTCTTCTCTTCTTTTGCTGCTAATCACCTTCACAAAAGAAATATATATAAATAGAAACAAAATAAGAATAACACGATCAGCATCGTATAGGAAGTCGAAGGAGAGAAAACAAAGGCATATACCTTTCTTTGAAACAGCCCGAGTGGCTTTCGGAGGAGTTGAGGTAGCAGGAATGGACTAGGTTGTAGGAGGCACAATGGAGAAAGGGACAGTTTCAGCTCCCTTGGGCTTGGGCACATCTAACACCTCCAGTAGGTTTTGAGGTGAAATGGCTAAATAGATTTCCATATTACTTTCCCACCAATTTTGGTATCTCTTCAATACGGTACCTTCAGGAATGAAAGGGGTGTACTCAAAATTGGCCAAGTCATCTATGAATTTGAAGGTTGCCTCCTCCAGCCTTGACTTCCTAACCTTCAGATCTCTCCTGGTAAGGCTCAGATTGGTGTTGCTGCAGAGAGGTATTGGGACCCCTTGTGTGAAGCCAAATTGTCTAGCAAATTGAGCAGGACAATAAGGCTCAGCTATACATTTATAAGCTCTGGGGTTCGTGGTCCCGATAAACAGCTCCCTAGGAAGCAGAAGGGAAGCCCATATATCCTTGTGAATAGGCGAAGCACAGAGCCTGTCACTTAAGAAGTGACTCAACCAAGTTGGACCTATGTTGGTTTCGAAGGGACGGAAACGGTGAATAGGAAGGGCAGCTGGTAGTTGATGGAAGAAAGAGAAATAAAAGGCAAAAGTAGAAGGATAGAGGGAAGCATTGGCCAGTCTTATGCCATGGGTAAGAGAGTGTAACCCAGAAAATTTAAGGCATTTGGATTGTAATTGAGAAAATAAAGTAAAAGCCAAAGCTGAAGGATCTAGAATGGCCCCCCTTGATTAGCATCTAAGGGCTTCTCATAAAAGAGGGAACAAACTCTGTATACATGGCCTAGAATATATGGGGCTAAGGCTACCCTTTTTTGCAAAACAAAGGCTTTGGCAAGAGGAGCAAATTCAGGCATGATTCTTTGAGAGGAGGTGCAAAAGAGGAATTTGCAAAGCCAATATAATAAGAAGGAAAAGAATTCCCTATCAGTTACTGGGCCTTCTTTTTTATTCTCAACTTTAACAAAATCACTGTAAGATAAGTTAAGAGAGGGGAGGGAGAAAAAGACTGCTAAGTCAGGGAAATCTGGTGTAATGAGGGTACCAATAGGGGATACTCCTAGTAGATGGCAAATGTCAAGAACAGTAGGAGCCATCATCTCACATCTAAATTGAAAGAAATTGAAGATAGGGTTCCAAAAACATAAAGCAGCAGGGACTAAAAAATGGTCCTCCAAGATAGTTACCCTAGATAGTCGGAGAGCATCGAGAAGGCAGAGCTCTTGAAGGTCCAGTGTCCTCGCAGGGATGACCCGGTCGTACCATTCTTGCCACTCCGGTCTCATTGTGGGCCAACATCGGTGAGGGCGATTGATTCTCCAGTTCCTCCAATCGAGACCACCTTCATAAAGGAGATATTGGTTCTCCAGACGAGGATATAGAGCTGGGAGCTCAGTAGGGATCTCCTTGAATATTGGCCCGAGCACGTTGTCTTGCTGCTCATGACGACGAGGGACAAAAATACGCCCGTCAATGGCGCTTTTCCTTCCAACCTTGTACTTCTCACATTCTACGTCAATGAGCCTTTTCAAGGCTACAGATGAGCTCACACACTCTATGATTGGCACTTCTGGTGAAGAAGAAGCCATTGATAGTACGTTTTTTCGGAAAGAAAAGGAGGGAGTGAAAAGAAGTGAAAGATGGATGAGGGTTTGTGCGTTAAAAGAGCAAGTGATTTCAGAACACAAATCAAGAGGGTTTTAAAAGCTTTTGTGTCTGAAAAATATATTGCATAAGTCGTTAAGTACTAAAAGTACGAATACGATGAGTCTCTTCCAATATTGATAGTTTTGGAGGGAAAAAGCACATTCCGGATGTTGACGCCAGCTTCGAAGCAAGATATTTGGCTTCGAAACAAGATTTTGGCGCCAAAAAATCAAACAACAACGGCTTCGAAATACATAAGTCGGCTTCGAAGCATACTACATGTTTAAAGATGCTAGAATGCTTGAGGATCAGTCTACTTAAAAGGGTTTAAAGACCTGTTTGAGGGTTATTAATGAAAATAACGACCTTCGAATCAAAATATTTAAGAATCTTTAAGGAGAATTGCTATTCAAAACATCAAAACCAATCGTTGATTTTAATAAAAGGAGATTATCTTTTAAACTAAATTAGCATGAACTGCTCTTCGAAGTAAAAGTGGTCAATTTAAAATTGATTAACTATATCAACCATGACCATATATTGGTTATAGTTACTTTTGCAGGGTAAGATTCTTAAATTCGAAGCACTAATTTTAGGTGATATCAGCCAGAATTGTCAACTCTACTCCATAAATTGGAAAAAGACATGATTGGTTCCTTTTAGTGTTTCATTTTGAGTCCATATTCGAAGAATGAGTTTGTTCAATTCGAAACCCTAAATTGGCTCTTAAAGGTAAATGGAAACAAGGTCAAATAATGCCAAATGGAGGATTCTATTTATATTTGAAGACAAAACAATCACATCAGATGATCCTATCTGGGTATGAATTCAAGCTCATAAAAGTAAGGAATAGAATAAATGACAAGATCATGAAATTTGATCCAACAGTGATCAATAAATTTATGCTCTGTCTTTATTATATCTTCTATTTCTTCTAATGTTGGCTGCATAAGTTGGTGTGCTCTCACTTCATAGTAGAACTCTTCAGCCTTTATTTCGAATACTTCCTCTCTCAATCGTTGTTCAACCTTATCTAGGACCAAATCATCCCAATACACAGAATCTTTATTCTTGAAATCATCGAAGTCTTCGATGAAGTTCTCTGCTTCGTATTGGGCTTGAATTCGGAGAGACGAAAGTTGGTCCAAAGATTATGTAGTAACCTTGGAATTTTGATGCCAATAGAGGAGCACTGGGAATTGGTTAAGGAACATATGAAGTTCTGCTTGGGCAATGGGGTTAAGAATATGGCCCCTAGTCAAAATATCACAAGCCCATCGAAAGTTCTTGAAAGGGACGTCGTCCTTTAGAACATTGAAGGGCAAGTGAGAGAAAGCTGCAAGCAGAAGTTGAGCTTCTTTCCGCTCAGCTGGATTAGGGATTGATGGAGGTTTGTAAGGTGGAATGACTTCGTTCATGGGGAGGGCAAGCCTCGCTTTTTTACATCGAGAAGGAGTTGATGAAGAAGAATGAGCAGATGGTTCTGCTTCAGAAGATGAAGAAGAAGGAGCAGATGTTTCTGTTTCAGAGGGTGGAGAAGAAGGTGTGGATGCTTCAATTATGGAAGATGGCATAGGACCGAAAGGAACAAAGGCATTAATATAGTCAAGCCAGTCAGAAGAGCAAATCTTCACCTTCTTGGCTAAGAAGGATGGGTGGTACCCTTGGGCTTCTTCTGAACGTTGGGCAACAAGCACTGTCTTGGTAGGCATGGAGGATGTGTACCATGCCACAAGAAGATTTTCCTCCAAACTACGTCGAAGGTCAATGGGTACGTAAGGGTAGACCACTGAACTTCGAGCATAGGGAGGAAACTCCAAAGGGTCAGTAAACTCTACAAAATGATGGTTGATTCGTTCCCTCAAATCATAAGTCTCAGGTGTTGACCAGCTTGTCCAGCCAGAACCCCCAGAAGACGAAGAGGTTATAGTTTCATCCCATGCAGAATTTTGTGAAGAAGAGTTTCCTAAGTCCATATTTGCAACTTGCCAAATCAAAGGTTTGAGAGCAGTTCGTTCAAGGTACAAAGGGGAGTCAGAGGAAGAACTTCTTGTACCTGTGTCTGTAACTTGTTGAATCGAAGGATTAGGGACAATGTGTTCGTAGTCCAAATGTTGGTAATTTGCAAAGGCTTCCATGACCTGAATATAGAAAGGTGGGTAAAGGTGGCTAATGAATGCGTGGAGGTTCTTTCGAGGGGAAGCAGCATTACTCAATGGCTCTTCGTGTGCTTGATCAATAGAAAGGGAAATTGATTTAGCCATAGTCTGTTCAAATGCTAAGGTATTGGGACGTTCAACAAATTGAAAAGAGTTAATGCAAATTATCACCAAAGAGATAACGGTTGTGTTTCCAGAAGATAGACTCTATGCACGTTCCAAAAGCGCGGGAAAAGCTGTGATCCACTAATATCACCAAGTATTGGGTATATTAGTGCGGGGGGTAATGTTGGCTACATATTTTGTAAAAGCCAATTACAGTTCGACACGTGGCAAAGCAAGGGTAGTATGGGGAGACTACTCAAGTCTTCGATCCTGATTGTACACGTAGCAGTAAAAATTGGTTCTCACTTGATCTGAGTAGCACAGGATCAGTAAAGAGATACAAAATGACGTGGCTTCAACGGTTGCTCATATTCAAATTCAAATACAAGAAGGAAGTTCAACTGCAAGAAAAGGCGTAGTGGAACTACTTCTAAGGCAGCATGATCAGCAATCATGGAGGAGCAATTCGACGGTTTGAATTGCAATTCGATGGTCATTCTTGAGGAGTATAAATAGCAAGGAAGTCCCCAGAAAAACCCCCAGACTCAGATCATACAAACCAGTCTTACTCTACATATTTTATTTTCCAATTTTTTACATTTCCAGTCTTTACCTTTCTTGCACTTTAAATACCTGTTCTGCACTTCGATTCATAGGAGTAGTTTCAAGTAGATCGTCACTGAAAACCTCTTCGAGGCTGAATTTGGATCATTGTAAGTGTTCATTTTAATGAAATACTTCCATTGTTCTTCATATTAACTGTTATTTCTCTTAATTTCTCCTAAGTCAAGCCACCAGTAAAAGTCCTCTTCATTGAGGCTGAAAGAACTAAAACACAATCGTCTGATAATTGGTTGGCAATTATAATTTCTGTAAGGACTGATTGATCCTTGCTGGCACGCTCGCATTTACAAAAATATCCTTCGAACAGCCAAAAAGCCAACAAATTCATACAAGCTCTACAACAAAATAAAAATATGAAAAATTAAATTGAATAGAAAATCAAAACAAATAAATCAAAAAAAACTTAAAAATTGAATGCTTAATTACATACCTCCATTTACTGTTCTCATATTGTAATTCATACAACTATCGTACCAAAATAAAAATATAAAGAAAAAAATTAAATAAAAAGTCAAAACAAATAAATAAAATTTTTAAAAGTTGAACACTTAATTACATACCTTTATTCATTATTCACCGATTAATTTTTCAACAACTTTACACGTAATCATTGCTAACAAAAAGTAAAACACAATTACAATGCGGTGAGACATTAGGTAGGTATCAAGTTACACCATGAGAAACCTTAAAATAGAAGAAGGTCATAATAATCTTAATAATAATCACCTTTCACAATTTTGCTCTCCATAGTGTTTTTTTTTTCTTCTATGTTCTTGTTGTGTAGGTATGAAGTGAGAGATAATAGTCAATAGCTTATGGAGGAATTACAAGTGTAAGGATCCTCTATTCCCAAATAATTATGTCTTTCTGTCCCAATTCATCCACAACCATTCTATCATATGAGAATCTGAAGATGTGAAAATCTCAATACATATCCGATGGTTGTAAGTGAATTGGGACAAGAGGATAGAGTTACTTAGGGACAGAGAATCCTTGCTTGAATTATAATGTCCTAAAGTTAAGATGGATGTAATTAAATTGTAATGTTGTAAGGTTTTGAAATTGAACAAAATATGGAATAAGAAAAAATTAGGTAGGGAAGAGTATAAAGTAGAAGTTTATATTTCCTTTTCAAATTTCACAAATTATGATATAACAATTAATTTTAAGTAATTGATAGCCAATAGTATTTTTTTAAATAATTTTTAAATAAAAAATTAATAATTTTAGAATGAGATTTTGGAGGCCTTAGATACTTTCTCATTAAAAATCCCATTTTGCTTAATATATATAGACTACCGTAATACCCATGATATGCACAATTTTAAATAAATAATTAATAAGTAATTGTAAAATTAAAATTAAATAATAAAAAAATAAAATTAATTAAATTTTAACTATTTTTATCACAATTTTGCTTATGGTTTTTTTTCCCCTACCATTAATGTTATGTTTTAAGTTCTAAATAACAATAACACGAATCATAATTTAATTAGTAAAAATTAAATAAAAATTATGAAAAATTATAAAATTGCACTTTTTAGTTTTTATTTTTAGAAACAAAAATTACACCTATGAGAAAATATAAATACATTATTATTTTCTAAGGGTTTCATAATTTTAGTTTGCCATATATTAGATGATATCATAAATTATGTGAAACTCAATAATTATTATTATTTTTTACTAATTACATTTTTTAGTATGCCATATAATAATAATAATAATAATAATAATAATAATAATTTTGTGAAACTCAATCTAGCAAAATTTGTTTAAATCAAAAAATTGAATAACAAAATGAAAATGCCAAACAATGAATTATCAGTGATCCTTATTCTCTTATTTTTCCTAAAATCAACATTTACCTACCAAGTACAACTTTTAGCTTTTACAATCACTAGTTTTGGCAACTCACATTGAGCCATTTTCTTATTCTTCTCTCTCATTCACCTTTGCTTAACGGATCTTCGTAGCATGGGTGTAATTTTTTTAACTTATTTTATAAACCATAATACTCGTGCTATGCACAGGTTTAAATAAATAATTAAAAATTTATTTAGAAATTAAATAATAACATAAAATTTATTTATAAAAAATAAATAAACTATGATAGAATGTATTTTTAAAAAAGTGCAATAAATTACAAAATTTATATTTACAATGAAATATAAATGCATTTTGTCTTATAAGCTTTGCAATTTAATTTATTTTATATAAAAAAAATAGCCCAATCATATAATGAATTATATTTGTCAATTTATTAACTACTCGTTGTCTCTTTTGTAAAATTTTAGGCATAAAATTATAGTTTCTCATATGCCATAATTCACGAATACAAAAGAATAAGAGTTGTCTTGAATATTTATAGTTGTGCTAGAAACTAAAAATGACATAATCTAATTGACTCAATATTTATCTCAACTTGACCATGACCTAATCATTAGAGAATTGTCTTAGTCTATGCTTAAGTATGAACCACTTAACTCATTTATTTATTAAATTAGTGAGTAAATATATATTAGTATTTTTAATAATAAAATATATAGGAGTTGACTTGAGAGTTTATAGGTGTGTTAGATACAACAAATGACATAATATAATTGACTCAATATTTATCTCAATTTAGCTATAACCTAATCATTAGAGAATTGTCTTAGGCTATACCCAAATATGAACCACTTAACTTATTTATTTATTAAATTGGTAAATAAATATGTGTTAATATTTTTTATAATAAAATACTAAATACGTACATGTTTATGTATAGTCAATTAAAAAAAATTAAAATTTTGATAGAATTTTATATTTATATTTAAAATTATTACATGAATAGTTAAGTGTATTTATGTGTGAAAAAACTATCCAAGTTCAACCTAAAATATGGGTATTGTTCTAACCATACTTTGTACCTGACTTAAAATTTTGATCGATCAATTAATAGAAATAGTTGGTAATAATCAATTTAATTTTTATGTTTAAATCATATTATAATTTCTCAGGTTTTAAATATTATAAACTAATTTGAGGGATAGTACTTGCATTAAACATTAAAAGTAGTTTAGAAGTTTGATTAAGATCAATTTTTAGGCCAACAATTAAATTATTGGAGAATTATTTTCATTCATTCCTAGAAGTGTAAAAATGGCCCACAGCCCGTGGGTGGCCCGAAGCCCACCTGTCACGACCCAAACCCGGCCCTATGGGTTTAGCACCGTAACCGGCCAGTAATCCGAGATTACCGAAGGCCTGCTTAACAGTATTACAGTAAAACAGAGTTCAGGGCCTGGCGGAAGCCAATACAGTAAATAAATAATGTCCATTGAGCTGTGACAGTCTGTATGCCAAAAAGATTTTTCATGCATTCACACATTCAAAACAGTACAGTTTATACAAATATTTACAGTCAGTCGGTACAGGGACCTAATCCCTTGACAACAGTACGGTAAAGTGGATAACAGTCTATACAGTAAACCAAAACAGTATGGAGGCAGGCGGGGGAAAATAAAACACCCCAAAGCCATAACATAGCGACTCGGAACCTCGCAGTGAGGCACAAAGGCTGGCTTGACAAAACTGGAGTCTAACCCACGCTCCTAGCTCCGATCTGGTGGCTGAGCACCTACATATATATATAAACAGTGAGCTAAAGCCTAGTGAATAACATAAAGCATAAAGAGGTTAAGAATGAAAGGTCCTTACAGTAATGAAAACAGTTCATTAAACAATATTTCAGTCTTTCAGTCGGAATAGTTATTCAGTCATATGTGGTACATCCATTAGCTTAGCAAGAAAGAGGTCTTAAAGACCTAACAAGAATGATGGCCACCAACAAGAACAAGAATGGTTCCACGAGGGAACCGACAGAGATCTCTATGAAAAGAATAACAAGAATGAGGTGCTAAGGATGCCACAAGACAGCCTCGTAAATAAAGGACATACATTCATTCAATAAATAATTACATTTCAGTAAACAGTTCAGTTTAGTGTTCAGAAATTCATCATTTGAACATATCTTTACACAGTTGTTACTCACAGAGTTTGGGCTACAATATGCTAGAGCGTGTCTCCCCAAATGCCAATCCTACAGTTCACAGGTTGAACACACACTAAGCTACACAGTTGGGAAATATCATAACTTAATCCCTAATTTGCCTTGGTGTGTTCTACATCTATATCCTCATTAAGATGTCTTAAACTAGGCCTAAGAATGCCTAGAATGGGATGAGGATGCAAAAATACACTTAGAAAACATTTTGCAAAATTTGCTGAAAATAGGAGCCTCGCTCGAGCGAGCCTTCCTTCGCTCGAGCGAGCTTCCAAAATCAAAGGCTTCGCTCGAGCGAGAAATCCTTCGCTCGAGCGGTCTGATGAAACAGTAAAAATACTGGATGCTCGAATTTTACACTCGAGCCACCAATCCTTCGCTCGAGCGTAGCTCAGAGTAATCGTTGGTCGCTCGAGCGAGGAATCCTTCGCTCGAGCGAAGAAGCCAAATCTGGAATTTCCAGATTTGCCTTCTAAGCTCAAACCAAGCATTCTTTCACCCAAAACTCGACCCCTTGGGCCCAAATTCTGGAAAACACATCCAAACTCAATGTGTAACAAGTTTTAGAGCTCAATTTGTGAATGCAAAGCCCAAGAGTGAGTCAATTGATACCATTTTCAAACCCATTTTCATAAACATGAAGAAATGCTAACATGCATGAAATTTAACCAAATTAAAGCTTCAAAGCTTGCTCTCATGAGCTCAATATTTTGAAAACAAGATGAAAACATGAACTATAACAACAATATGGGCATGCATGTACCAACTCCATGAAATCAACCTCAAGAATCAACAATACAAGCATGCATGCATGGATTATGCTCTAATTCAACATGTATGAACTAATTCATGACTTAATTCTACAATAGAGTATAAAACATGCAAGACTTAGCTTAATCTCCCAATTAGAGGGATGAATTCTCTTACCTAAGTCTTGTAATCAAGGTGTGGGAGCTAAATGAGCAATCTACACTTCAATTCTCAAGCAATTCTTCAAGGTTTCAAGCCAAATCACAAGAATGAACTCAATTCTCTCCCTCTTCCTCACTTGGTCGGCTATAGGCTCTCAATGTGGCTGAGGATATGTTTTTGATTAAGTGTGTAATAGGCTCAAGTAATGAAAATAGACAAAGCCCACTCAATGGCATAATTGTAAATAAGGCCCCTCTATTAATTTGGCTCAAATCAATCTAGTTTAATCATTCCTAATCACATTTTAGATAAATATACCACTAAATCACATAAATTTCACTGATCATGAAACACTAAACAATTCTCAGTTCGGCCGCCGATAAGGCCTTCAATTTGCAATTTAAACATAAAAACACGAACAGATAATCGATAATCGAAAAGAAAAAAAAAATGCAATTCAATAAACATACTCAATCAATTCGGTTTCAATTTTCAATCAGTCCGTTCAGTACTTCAGTTAGTTCAATTATCAGTCATAAGCAGTCCAGTTTAGCAGTAATCAGTGTGTAATTCAGTAATTATCAATAAACGGTATGGGGTTTGTTACACCACCCGCGACCTGGGGTGGGCCCGACCTGTTTGGGCCCGGACGCGAGCCCAATCCGAGACCCTGGGCTTGGGCCATCATTTTGAAACCTGGCCTGGCCCGTGGGCCTACCCATCGGCCCACTTAAAACTCACTCAAGGCCCGACCCGATGTCTTTTTTTTTAGTAAAAAATAATAAAATTTTGGTAAAAAAAACAAAAAAAATTGTTTAGGCTGCCCAAGCCCCGAGCCCAGGCCCATCGGCCTAGCCTCCCAAGGCCTGAATACCCCCTAGGCCTAATTTTCTGGTACGTGGGCCGGGCCGGCCCGAATTTTGGGGAGAGCATGCAAGGCCCGACATGGGGCGGGCTAAATTTACACCCCTATTTATACCTAATTCATGATCACTTAACCCACTTATTTCTTTTATCTTTAAAATCGGTAAATATATTATGATTATTTTTTATAACCAAACTAAGAAAATGTATGTATATTTTTGGCATATTTATTTATTTTTTGTAAAAAAGTTATATATTTATATTAAAAATTCTATAATACTAGATCGACCTAAAATATAGAATTTGTTACCTTGAGTTCAATTTAAAAATTGATCATTTAATTAGTGAAAACAATTAATAATAGTCAATTTAAGCTTATGTTTAATAATTTGTTAAGTTATGAGGTGCATGAGCTAATACTCGATCAAATACTAAATTAGTGTAGAAATTGGATTTGGTTGATTTTTATGTTATACATCAATCAAATTTTTAGCTAATCATTTTGGTTCATGCCCAACCATCACATTGCCCACTTATATATTTTTTTTAAATGGTAAAAATATTGTAAATATTTTATAACCAAAAAAAAATGAATATATGTAACGCCCCAAAAATTTGCATAATAAAGGTGCACTAACCACCAATCCTTATAGTAACATAAGTAAATTCCAATATGCACGTCAACCCCAAATTTCCAACATTTGCATTCATAATCATAAGAGGTTTACAAAAGGAGGTCCTACATGCGAATATACATTCAATGATCTTAGTACAAGAATCTATAGCATGTAGTCATGAGTAAGTAAATACCCTCAAGGGCTACAAAGTCCAAGGCTTAAGGCCGGTTACACAAAATAGTTGCTTGAACCCATACACATATAGCCCTTGGCTTGTAAAAAAAATAATTGCAACAAAACGAGAGTCTTATACTCTCAAAGTACACTCCACGTCCTTAATTTGGCAGAATTACCACATCTTTTTCTGCACAAAATTCCATAGGGTGAGCACAAAGCCCAGTAAAAAATTCTTAACAAAGTATATACATTTTATATTATTCTCATGAGATGAAATACATATGCCATGCTGTGATTAAAAAAAAAATCTTATCCTAATCTTTTTGAAAATCATCATGCACAATGAAATCTTAAAAATTCAACAATTCATTAATTTCAATCAAGTTCAAGGGGCATTAAATACGACTCAGGTAATCCTTAGGTTGGTGTCTGCAAATAAGCATAACTAGCACTATCAAATCCCCACTTTACCGGTAGCTAACCGGAAGGCACGTGGTATCTTCTTCGCGCGTGTTTTCGGCCTTTCACCTTGGATACTTAGGCCAACTTAACCAATACCAACTACACCCCCTATCCGGATTTATCAACGTATTTACTCCAAAAACAAATCAATGAGGTCTTGTTTCACAAACATTACCTTTCTCAATGCAAAAGTTTTCAAATCTCAATTCAAAATTTGTAACAACCAAATGAATTGAAATACTAATGCAACATATATCGATGTATTAAAATATTTGTCCATTTTCAATTTTTTCACTCAATTTTCCATTGTGACCACAATTTTCACTTCTCTTTCCAATGTAATTTCACAAGATAAACATATACTCATATATATCTATCGAGAAATAGTAACATTTCCACATTTCATGCATTCTCATCAACTTAGTCATCTCATGGCTATACCAACATTTTGAACAACAAACTCAAACAAAACCAACTATTTCTCATATTCCATGGAATTTCTCATTTACATACAAGAATATGAAATTCCCAATCATTCATTCACTTTAACACTTAAAAACTCATGAATTCTCAACCTCTCTCCAAAATCTCCAATTTCTAGGTTTTCACCAAAACTAGACATTTTCCCATTTTTGAAAGAATCTCTCCAAAACATCTTTCCTTAACAATGTAGTTCAAACTCTCAAGAATTTTTTTGAAAACAAGATGTGAACCCACTTTTAAAATCATCAACACTCTTGAGCCAAAAATCAAATTTCAATACCACAAAAAGGAGTTCCAAAATCGACATAATCTTGCAAATATATATATATATATATGACTCTAAGAAAATCCCTACCTCAAGTTCTTGAAGGAAAGAGAGAAGAAAGTCGCAAAATCAACAGTGTCGAAACTCAATCTCCACCGCACACAACGTAACCCTCAAAGAGTTCTCCAATTTTGATGAAAGAACTAGGGTCAAAACTTTAATGGATTTGGAGAAATCAAGGATTTAGTGAAGTTTGGTGTAGGGAAAGTAGCAGGAGGAGAAAATGTGTTTTTAGAGAGAGAAAGATGAAGAAAAAGTGATATACACCCAACCCAAGGAGAAGAAAAAGAGAAAATTTTCGGACACAGCACATTCCCCCACATGCGCGCCTTTTCCTACACGTGCGGCACGCCCTTCACGGCATGTGCGGCCTCCTCCCCCACACGTGCAACTCACTTCCCGCACCTGTGATTACATGTGCAATTATTTCAGTCTTGCACCTCGACAGCCCCTGCTCACCGCACGTGCGACCTTACCTCCCGCAAGTGCGGCCCCTCTTCGGCACATACGGCCCAGGCCCAGGCCCTCACACGCACGATTCTGCCTCCTAGCAGAATTTTCACTAGCTAGACCGAGACATCTCAGATCCAACCTCATGCCTTGAGAAATAAGCGAAACTCAACACTGAAATAAAATAAAGACGAGAATTTGAGAAAGGTTTTCAAAAACGATAAACCCAAACGGTCGACAAGGCCTCAAGTTAATTCCCGACACTCTAACATGAGTAATCCCAACACAAACAAAAAAAGAATGAGACGGGTTACGTACCCCGGTCATCACAATATATATTTGACATATTTATTAATATTCTAAACTTCAATTAAGAAATTATATATTTATTCTTAAAATATGTGTAATATTAAATTATATTTATATCTGAAAGAATTATTTAAGATCAGATTACGTTAATTCATAAATTTTATTTTTAGCATAGAACTTGGTCAAAGAAGTGAAGTCTCAAAACAAATCATAATTTTCAATTTAAATTTTTTAATTTTTTATTTAATACAAAGTTTCGCGCAAAATGTTTTAATATTTTAAAAATAATTAATTATTTGTGAAATGAAGTTACCATTATAAAAAAACACTAAAAAAATTGTCTTTTAGTAATGCGAAAATCCATTAACTAAAGAATTAATAAATTGATGAGATATAGATTTTTTTTTTTTTTTTGGAAAACAAAATCAATGAATGTAGGTAACAAGAAGGATGCTTATAATCCTACACACTTATGTTGTGTTTGGTTAAGGATTTGAAAAATAAAAGGGAAATAGTAAGTGAAATGTGATAAAATGTATATACATTTCATCTAGTTTCACACATTTTTTCTTTTTTCCTTTCCAAATTCCTTAGCCAAACACAACGTTAATTTCTTTTCACATCCATCACATGTATTAAAAAAATTGTAATTTAGATATAAATACTAGTATATATAAGTATACAAAACAAATCAAAAAAGCAAAATAAAAAAAATGTACAAAAGAAATTGAATGTGTGTAATTAAATCAACATATTTTGAATATTCTTAATTTTTATCATGAATCTATACTGTATCTATATACAAATGTAGTGTAGTTTTTAATACTTCTGTACTCTCAAACTTGGTCTCTCATTCAAAGTTGAGATTATCTCTTCTACTTGGCAGTTTTAAAAATTTTCCTTTTCATTTTTCCTAATTTTTAATAAAAATTCATTTTTATATAAAAAAAGAGAGTAAAATTTGAAATTTAAAAAAAAAAAGAAAAGATATGGATATACATATAGAACTCAAAAAGATATGATGAACTCTAATTTGAGATATTTCAAATATAATTATTGAGAAATAAACGACATATTCCACTCTCAATTCTTTAAAGATATGATCAAATTTGATTTAAGATATTTCAAATCTAATTATTAAAAAAATAAATGAAATATTTTACTCTCAATTCTTCTATTATTAGAGTTTTATTTAATTGTTTTCCCACAATTATCTTATTTTTATATATCTTTAAATTTGAGCTTAATTTTTTTAATTATCCAAATCTAATTATTAAAATAAAAAAATACATTTTACTCTCAATTCTTCTAATATTAGAGTTTTATTTGATTTTCTTTTTTTTCTTTCATATTTATCTCATTTTTTAAATACTTGAACTTGAATTTTTTTTTTTTTAATCATAACTTCTCCCCTCCCTCTTCCTCTCTTGGAAGATTTTGTTTGATTTCTCTTTTCATAGCTCGTAGAGTTTATCTTTAAATTTAAACAATCGAGTCTATTTGATTGAAAGTTTCTATATTGTCCTTTTGCAATCTTGGTGTTGCTACTTTTATGATTGTGATTTTTGAATTTTTAATACTTTTATATTTTTCGTGTATGCTGTAAATATATGATTTCTCATCCAATTGACTTGCACGTGTGTTTATTTATGTTGTTGATTTTGTATGTATAAGCTACATTAAAAAAATTGTAATGTTCTTTATTTTTTTCTCCTTGGATTGGACTTAAGAAAAAAAGTAGCTCCATTTGGGAAGATGGTTTATGAGTTTTTTTGATTATTTTAGCCACAAAAGACAAAATAGACTATTTTAGCCACAACAAACAAAACATCACATCTAACCCATAATCATTACACTCTTCTCTCACAAAAAAAGTTAAAAAAATTAAAAATTTCTTCCCAAATCAAACTTTTTAGCCCAAGCTAAAGTAACAAAAAAAATCAAAAAATCAACCTACATCTCAAACGAAGCCTTAGGCTCAAATCATAGTAGAATGTATAGAAATGAAATGCAGAAACAACCAATAATGAAATGAATAAAGTAACTATATGTGACCAACGCAAAAAAGTTATCGCTAAAAGTATTTTTCTTGTAGTGAACAGAGGACTACGTCCGTTCTCTAGATCTTATCACTACTCATGTTGTTTCACATACAATAATGAGCAGTTATACTATCTCAAAAATGCAAACTCAAAAAATTATCCAAAATCTGTAATCAAAGGTCCAAATTGATTTATGGTGTGCTCTCACAATAGAAAGATTAAAAATATATGTCATTGATTTAAAACTCTAGGTACATTTTTTGGTACCTTTTTTTGGGTGTCTAGACTTTTTTTATAAATAGCAGTTGGCACATGTAATACATGTATAATGTAAATAAATAAAAGTAAAATAAAATATTTATTATATATTGTGTGTTAATCAAGTGACAAAAAGTCTTATTTAGTAGATCCAAGATTCAAGTCTCACTACTCCCATCTATCTAATTTTTTTTGTTTTAAATAAAAAAAAAAAATTGAGGGACACCTGGTATAAATAAATAAAAAAGTAAGCAAAGGTTTTGACATTAAGTCTAGCCTTCACTAATATAATAATATAGACAATAACACATCACATGATAAATAAATGTGGTACACAGTTGTAGTCATCATATCAGTTATGTGAAATTACAATAATGCTATACTTATCATAATTTTATACTATATTATATTTTTATCTTATTGGTCAATACAATATTGATGGAATGACCCTCACCACTCATATATATTTTCAATGTAATGTTAACAACTAGATTAACACGTCAAATAGTAAGACATGGACTATAGCGTGATTTGATTGATGAAATTTAGGATCAAATTATTCATGTTGAAACAATAGATACTAAAGTAAAATTTAAGTTAAATAACAAAAATAAAAAATTACAATTTATTTTTCTTATTGTTTTAAACAAATTAATTCTCACACCCAATTTGATTGGTATTTAACTATATGATTTAGGCTGTCTAAACTTGACCATTAGATTAGACTTTCATCATTATTGATTTGGACAAACATTTTTAATTCGACCATATGAATTGAAGTAAAAAACTCAGATGTCTAAATAAATGAAATTTATAATTTGAAGATGAAATAAATAATAATATAGTAAGGAATAAAAATAAAATTAAGCCCATTATTTACTTTACATGCAGAGACGTGTTTGCTCTTCATACACAAAAATTAATCCAACTGGATTAGAGAGATAGGAAAGCAAGAGTGAGAGTGGAATGACTTGTATTTAATTTGCCCTTTCTTTTATAACTTTTTGGTTTAGAGTTTTCAAAAATATTTTTTTGAGTTTTCATTTTGTAGTTTTATATTTTTAGTAATTTTTTAAATATTTTAATCATTTTTTTTTAACTTTTTAAATTACTAATCTTGATATATTTAGAAAGTATAAAAGTTGTATAATTTTTTTTTTAAAAAAATTATTGAATATAACAAAATATGAAAATGTACTAAATTTTTAAGTTTATCTAGATTGGGTGTATCTAAAAAATAAAATAAAATAAAAGAGTAAAATATTTTAAAAAATCATTAAAAATAAAAAAAAAACAAAAAACAAAAAATTTAACCAAACAAGGCGAAAGTTTTGAAAATCAATTGCAACTCAATAAATCTTTATTGATGGAGACATATAAAAATTTAGACACAAATTCTCACATCATAAACAAAAAAGAAACCTTAATACATTGTTGTTAATTTTATTGACCCAAAAAAAAAAACAAAAACAAAAACAAAAAAGAAACCTTAATACATTGTTGTTATTGACCCCAAAACAAAAAAAAAAATAAAAACAAAAACATATGAACTTTTTACAATTGTTCACAACAAAGTTTCATATTTTGAAATCAATACATAATAATCTCATTATGGATACTATAAATATACCATTTTCATTATATATCACCAAAAATCATTCATTTATTAACATTTTATTCAATTATTCAGTACTCTTTATGAATTTTATTGTGGACAAAGCTTTTTCTGCATTTGCTATCGCAAATTGTAAAACTAATGGTAATTTCATGATCGAGTAAACCAATGGATGTAATCATCTCCACCAAGATTTCTACCAAGATTTTCAATTCCTTTTAGTTCTAAAAATTCATTGTTAATAAAAAGGATAAATTACAAATACACCCTCTGATGTTTGTTTAAAGTACAAATTGCCCACTATGATTTCAAAAATTACAAAAACTCCATTGTGAGAATTTTTTATTTAACAAAATTAACTAAAAAAATAAAATTCATAATTGCTCTCTAATACAATAATAAAATTACTTAAATTATTAATTGAAACATATTTCTAACATCATTAAAAACTAGAAAAAATTATCAGTAAATCCTATGTGGTAGAAAGTTAAACCATTTAGTCCTACAAATTTTCTTATGCACTATTTAGTCCCACTTTCTACATCAACAACATCAACAACATCATTAATATCAAACATTAACATTAATATCAAACATTAACATCATCAAATATTAACAAAACATTATCCAAAAAAAAAATTTGTTAATATCATTAACATCCAGCAATGTTCAAATCAGATCGAATCAATACGAGCCCTAAACACACAAACCCAGATCTGAAAAAATGAAGATGAGACGCCGTGTGCCATTTTGCCTCGCCGCTGCCGTGCTCTCTCTCCTCTTCATCTCCATCGCCGCCGACACCACAACCTCTGTCGCCTCCGTCATTTCCTGTTCCTCCGAGTCCTCGCATTTTATCGAGAGGGCTCATAATGAAGCCAGACGGTGGAGGAGTGGCGTTGGCGGAGATCTGGCACCGTCTCGTCCAGATCGGCGTCTTTCTTTTACTCTGGTGGTGTTTTCAGGCGGCGCGTTACCATGCCGCCTTCTCTCTTTCTCTCTCTCTCTCTATATATATATATGTATGTGTGTGTTGATATTGTTGTTATTGTTGTTGATGGTGGTGTTGATATCAATAGTGGTGTTGGTAGTGGTGTTGATAGATGTGAGGGATCTGAGGAGAGAGATTTATGAGATCGACAGTTTTATATATATATATATATATATTTATCAGACTCTGAGATCTACAGATCAAAACCCTAAACCTCTCTTTCTCTATTTACATTTGTGTATGTAATCTGTATATACACACAATTCTATTATATCTGACGGTTATTGGGAAAAAGAAATATGTATGTAATCTGTATATACTAGTTTATGTGCACAAGGAAATCAATCCAAACCTCTCTCTCTATTTATATTTGTGTATGTAATCTGTATATACACACAGTTCTTGATTATCACCAATGCAGGACCATCGATTTACGAAATTTGAGTTCTGTTCTATCGAAACAACGTAATTATAAAATGTTGTGATGTTTGATGTTATTTTGATGATGATGATGTTTCATGTTTAATGGTCATTAACATTGGGATAGGACCTAATGGTTCATAAGAAAATTCATAGGACTAAATGGGTTACAAGATACAAATATGGGATTTATTGGTGCATCCCCCTAAAAACTATTAATTGACTTCATGATTTATTAATAAAATGGACAATTTGTTATGAAATTAGAAATCTCAAGGGGTGGAATGTAATTTCCAAAATCACAGGAGATGATTCATATTTTAATCAAACCTTAGGAGATGTATTTGTAATTTACCCTAATAAAAATAATTCTAAAATTGATTTTCAAACATCATTAAATCTATTGGTGGTCCATTATTTTTAACCATAAGGTCAAATTTTGATTAACCTTTTTTCATAATGGGTAATAAGTTTTAGAGAGACTTACATATAGATCTTAATAGGTAGGCTTACTATCCAATAGTTCATATGATAACCAGTGGCGGAGTCAGAAAATTAAGTTAGAGGAGGCACTATTAATTATATTTTTTTATTTAAAAAAAAATCATGATGAACATTAAGATAATAATAATTTTATGAGCTAAATTTAAGCATAAAAAATTACATATTCATTATTAATAGGAACAAATTAAAATTCTATAATAGTGTAGAATAGCTCGATGCGGGATGGTGATGTAAGTTTGTAATTTGAGCACAAAAAATTATGGATCAAAATTCTTAATTTTAGAAAATAAAAACACATCATTTATAGTACAAATTATTATAAAATCTATTTAATTTTTATTTGATAGAAAAATACTAAAGAGATGACATTGCTTATAAATGATGTGTTTTGAATGAAAATTATTAAATAGTCTTAGAATACCATATAGCATTGCCTATGTGATACTCAAAGCATGAGAAATCACAAATCACACTAAGCAGTCTATCAACTGCTTGAAAATAATGAGTTCATTAAATCCAATCTATAAGATTTTTCTCTATACTATTGGTTTAAACTATTATATAAATAATATCACACAATGTTCTTAAAGTATCAACTAATTACTTGTTATGAACAATACAATAAATCATTAACTAAAAAACATATTAAGAAAAAAAAAATACATTTTATATATGACAAAAGACAAAATATATATATATATATATCAAAACTGAGGGAGGGTACGTGACCCCCCTTGTCCTTCTTTGCCTCCGCCAATGATGATGACTAATGACGTTTTTCTTCAAACACTATTAAAAAAAAGTTACTAATTATTAATTTTCAGCAATTGTTTAAAAAATTTGTCACAAAAAATATTACTAATTATAAGTTTTAACGACAATTTAAAAAATATCACAAAAAAGTCACTAATTTAAAACTTTTAACGACAATTTAAAATTTTTATCACAGAAAAATATCACTAATTGTAAGTTTTAGCGATAATTTATAAAATTCGTGATAAAGAAATTCACTAATTGTTAATTTTTAGCAACATAAGTAAAAAATCATCACAAAAAATTATTTTTAGCAACTATTTTATTAGGACTTATTTTTAATAGGATTTGTAAGAATTAAGTCTAATTATTATGACCTATTGATAATTTACCCTAAATGATATATATATATATATATATATTTTTTCTAAAAAAAAAGTCTGATGGACACTGCATGCTTACATTACATGTGGCGTCACGGTTATCAGAAATTGCTTTTGAATATTTTCTCAAATTGTGGAATTACTTTACTAGAATTTAGAATTTGAAACTAAACAAACAATCTTATTTTACAAATTTTCGAAAAATAGTTAATTTTTTAAGTTCCTTGACATTTAATATTTTCCCTTACTAAAAACTTACCTTAGATTTATTTTTTTCCAAGTTGCTAATGATATCTTCTTAAAACAGCTCCTCAATTATGAATTAATTTTTTAATCATCCCCTTAAAAGCTATTTCAATTCCTAAAAGGAAAATAAAAATATGAATTTTTTTTCTATAAATCCCATTTTGAGGAATGTTGATTCGTTGAGTCTCAAGAATTTTCTTATAGATCAATTGGTCCTGTTAATTTTGAAAAGATAAATTTAATATATTATTTGAATATTGAATTTACTATTATACCCTTATTTCTATTATGTTTCCTTCTTCTTTTTTTTTTTTTTTTTTGTGCTAGAAAGGTCAGATACATAACCTATGAGAATTAAATTTAGGATGAATTTTTCTATGAGAATATTTTTTATTTGGAATGACTTGAAATGTGACATTATTCAAATATTTCAAAAGAATATAAAAATGACTTGAAATGTGACATTATTCAAATATTTCAAAAGAATACAAAAATGACTTGAAATATAATATTTTTCAAATATTCCAAAATGATGTGGGATTCTTCAAATATTTCAAAAGGAGTACAAAAACTCCTTAGTAAATTTTAGACAAATGTATAAATTCAAACTATAACACTCTAATGTAACACTCAAACGTAATACTCCAATGTAATACTAAAAAAAAAAACTCCTTAATGTATTTTGTTCAAACATAAACTCTAAAAAAACTCCTTAGTTTAACACTCCAATGTAACACACGAAAAAAAACTCCCTAGTGTATTTTTTTCAAATATAACACTCCAATATAACACTCCAAATGTATATTTCAAACTGTGAGTGTTATGTTTCAGAAAAGTACACTAATAAATTTTTTAGTATTTTTATATATGTTACATTAAAGTGTATTACGTTGGAATGTTACATTTGAGATTACATTGATTGATGTGTTACCTTTAGAAAAAAAATACACCAAGGAATTTTGTTGTGTGTTATATTAGAGTGTTACATTTGGAAAAAAAAAAGTACACTAATGAGCTTTTTTAAAGTGTTACGTTATTACGTTTGACAAAAGTACACTAATAAATTTTTTAGTTTGTTATATTGCAATTATATTAGATTGTTACATTCTTATTCGTAATGTGAAATTTGTTATAGAATGAGAGAAAATTCAAAATATCTATATATGGTGTGAATTATCCAATTATGTAAATTTGACATTTAGAGAAATTCATTTTCATCCCTCAAAAATTAAACCTAAACGTATAAGTGACAACATTTTTGTACAATTTTCATTTTAATGAAACTTTTGAGTTCATAAAAAATAAAAATAAAAAAAGACTAACAATTAATAAAATCACACTTTGAGATTTATTAATACTTCACCCTAAAAATATTTGTCATCAAATTAATTTCATAATATTTTGCCATTCTTACGAAAATTCTCGTGCTAAACGTTAAATGCCCATGTGTATTTTATACCCACGGTATTTATTATGTGAACTTTTATATATATAAAAAAAAAAAGAATTAGGCTTGGTTTGGGAACAGGCTATTTTAGTAACTTTTTGGCTTTTTACGAAAAGGTGTGCAGAAAAAAAGAGAGGTGATGTGATGTGTTTTAGTTGACTTTTTGACTTTTTAACTATTTTAGCCACTTCCCAAACGAGGCTTAGTGAAATTGATCTATGCACGGCAAGTTTGCCAACTATCTTCCTAAAAATATTGACAATTTATATTCACATTTTATTTTAGGACTCTCGGAAGGTCCAATATAGCGGATTTAACCCCCACGGATTGGTCTAGTAATATAGATTTGAGACTTAAAAATTTGTTACTCTCTAAACTTTAGATTCGAAACCTTTTAAATGTTATTAATTTTTATGTTGGATCAGTCTATACAAAATTTTACTTTTACTTTAATTGGGGCTTTGCTAATGGAAAGTGGAATTGATTCCTTGGGGATTAATGGAGGTGTGCACAAACTCATCCAGACACTCTGAATCATCAAAGAAAAAAAAGAGCCAATTTATAGGCTCTCAGTGAGTTTATTTTATTGATCAAATAGTTTAATTTCTCAAAATGATTTCTTTTCATATTATTATCTATATTCTTTATATTTTATTTTGGGAGATTTTTTTTTAAAGTTCCTAGTATTAAAATTTTATAGCATAAAGGACACCAAATATTTTCATAATGTCTAAAGTCCCTGAATTTGATCCAGAGAAATTTCATCCAGAGAAATTCTCATCGAGAGAATTTCTCTCCAGAAATTTCTCTAGAACTCTGAGAGAATTTCTCTCCAGAGAACTAGAATTTCTCTGGGAGGTTTCTCTATTTCTCTGACTTTCCAGAGAATTTCTCAGAGAAAATTTACACAATGGCCAAAAACCCAGAGAATTTCTCTGGATAGAAATTTTTTCTAAAGAAAATGAATGAAGAATTTCTCTGGATCACTTTAAGCCAGAGAAATTCTCTCAAAATCAATGAAATTCCTAAAGAAACATTTACAGAGAAATTCTTTTTAATCCAGAGAAAATTCAGTTCAAATAAAAAAGAATTCAGTCCAAACAAAGAATTTCTCCAGACCAACCCAGAGAAAATTTAGTTCAAATCAGAATTTCTCTAGTCCAAACACACACCATATATATATAACACATTAATATATATTCATACATATTTGAGTGAGTTAGCCAGGAAGCGGTCCGAACCAAGCCAGAAGTAAGACCCGTGTGGAACAGTGATGAAAGTGCTGAGATTGAGCTTGTTGTTGATGACTGAGTCAATGTCAAGAGAACCATCTCGCCTTCGAAGAACCCAGAGGCCAACACGTGTATGATTTCGGAGACGTCCGATTCGTCCCACCCGCCTTCTCTCAACACCGACCCAATCTGGTCAATGTACTCGTTGACCCATTTTGGCATTTCGGATTTGGGCATGTCAAAGTACCGTTCTCGGGATGAGAAGGAAGAAGACGACGAATTAGAGTTCCTTCACCGCCGATCCACGGCGGCGTCGCTCCAAAACTCAACCCATTTGGAGGTTCTACTGGCGGTCACGACGTCGAGGCTTCTCCAAGAAAAATTGGATGACGACCCGACAGATTTCTCGTTGAATGATCGTTGTTTTGATAGGACCTGAGGGTCTAAGTTGTTGAACAAGGAAGACTCGCGATCAAAGAAATCAGGGAGATCGAAACCACAGCAAAAGATTCGATTCTCGTTAATGAAGAAGATAGGGTTTCTAGCTAAGCAGGGATTACATTGAATGTAGCAATGGTTGAAGATGGGTATCAAAAGGGGTGCTCGTTTGACTGCGTTTCTGGCAATTTTGAGGGCTTTTTCTGGGTCGGAGGGTCTGAGTCCTCAACGCTTTGACCAGAGAGCATTGCGTGATCGAATTAGAGAGAGAGAGAGAGAGAGAGCAAGAGAGAGAGAGAGATTACATCTAATGGTGGAAGTGAAAAGCTTAGAAATGTGTTCATGTGTGTAGAAGGAGAAAGCAAGAGACTGGAATTTCTCTGGATATATGGGTGTAGGATTAAGGGACCTTAGACATCACAAAAATAATATTGTGAATCTCTTCCATCACCAAAAGTGGAAGAGGGACCTTAGACTAATTTTCTCTTTATTTTGTTGGCTCCGCTCTAGACCTACAATGATAATTTAAATTATTAATCTCATATATCTAGCAAAAGAAATGAATTATGTACAAAATCAATTTCATCGAACATAATTAGACATGAAAAAAATTATATTTTGTTTTTCAAAATATATGACAATTATGCCTTTTAAAACTTAAACTATTCATTTTATAAAATAAATGCGATTTATTTAATTATTCATTAATATGCTATATAATTATTTTTTACATAGACGATCTTTACCGTGAGCTTCACAAGATAAACGGTTCAAATAATCATTGTGGGCTTAGAGTAGAGTCTACAAAATGAAATAAAGAGGATATTAGTAGGAAGATGAGTCATTTTCATGAGAGATGAGCTATCCTCCATACTTTAATCTCTACATATACTTCCATATCCCCCTTGTGGACTCTAACCTGAACTAACAAAAAGAGTTGAGGTAGACAATTTAGATCATCAATGTGCATGTGTGTCAAATAAGGAACATAAAATTAGTATAGAGAGGTATGGAAGGAACTTATCTAATTAGTAAATTAGTAAGTTAGATTTCAAAAAAATGATCACAATCGCTTCATTAATTTAAACACAAAATCTTCTAACGTTCACACTGTTTTAAGAGACAAATAGATAAATCATTGGACTAATCGTCCATTCCTAAATCCTTACGGTAAGTTAATTAATTTTTTTTCTTTTGGTTTAGGAGTGGAGTGGGACACCATCAGGCTTGGTTTGGGTATAACTTATTTTTTGATTTTTTAATTTACTATAAAAAAATATGTAAAAAAGTAATGAAATAATGTGATCAAAATTAATAAGTTAATAAATTACTTATTTTTTGTGTTGCTAGAAGAGACCTAATATAGGATGTGAAAAATATGAGATTCATTTAGCTTGGTTTTGAAAGGTAAATTTTTTAAAAGAGTTTTCAAAATTTAAAAATTTGTTTGATTATATATTTTGAAAATAGTTTTGTAATTTTGTAATTTGAGATGATTTAGTTTTTTTTAATTGAATAGATATGTGTGACAGAAAAAATATTTATTTAGTTGTATATTTTGAAAATAGATTTGTAAATTTGTAATTTGAGATGATTTAATTTTTTTTAATTGAATAAATGTCTGAGAGAAAAAAAAATTAATTGATTGTAGGATAGGAGAGAATGAAAGAAAAATGTAATTGATTAATGTCTGTAAGATATAAGAGAGTGAAAGAACAGATAAAAATAATAATTTTAAAAAAATTATAAACAAACAAATTTTGAATTTTGAGCTCTCAAAAATTGAGTTGAAAACTAAGCCAAACAAGCCGTTGGTGACGTGGTTGATACAGTGGCGTTGACAATAATGTGAGTGATTGCGCATATCATTCCACTTTTGAGTATGAAACACCGCGAATCAAAAGCCATGACGACGACTACAGTACAAAAAAAGAAATTTCCGATTTGCCTTCCTAACTCATCAGATATCCAAATCAAATAATTCAACTCTTCCACCAATCCAATTACATTCCTTGCACGATTCCTTGCACGTTTCACGCCCTCTCTCTCTCTCTCTCTCTCTCATTGCTTCTCTATATATACACAGAATACACGCATATAGTCTGAAAGTGTATTGGAAATGGCGTCGGAGTTTGAGAAGAAGAAGAAGGAGGAGGAGGTGTTTGGTGCCGAAGCTGCTACTTCGCTGGTGAAGGAGCTGAGAGCCACGTTCACGTCTCAGAAGACGAAGAGCTACGAATGGAGAGTCTCTCAATTGAAGTCTCTCTTGAAATTAACGAATGATCACGAGAAAGAAATCACCGACGCTCTTCGTTCCGATCTCTCCAAACCTGTATTCGAATCCTACGTCTATGAGGTCGGTTTTTCTTTTTCTTTTTTTTAATAGTCGTTTTCAATCTTTTGAGTTTCTTTTCAGTACTGTCTTGTATTCTATCCATTCTATTCTGTACAATTTCTTGCTTATGATGGTCCTGATTTTTCTAGTCATTTTCAATAATTTATCGTTTTGTACTGTTATTTTCAATCATGTGTTCTTCGTTTGCTTATGAGGTCCGGGTTGTTTTAGTAATTTTCAGTCAATCCATTCGATTCTGTATAGATGTATGTATGCATGTGTGTATTGGTTGTTGTTGCATATTTGCTTCTTAAGTAAGTACTGGGGTCTAAACTTGTACTATTAATTGATATGAAAGTGTGATTTCTCTTTATCCAGATGTAAATTTTGGACTTTGATTCATGATTTCCATTACATATTTAATAGTATGAAATAATAATGGAATTTTATAATTATTTTAAATTAAAACAAAATCATTACATTTATCCTTAGAGGATGTAATGGAGAGGATCATAATTTGTAAATTTTTAAAATTCCTTCTTCGTAATAAACCCGGTCGTGTTAAGGGTATGTTTGGGCAAGTTGGGTTTGGGCTATTTTTTGATTAAAATTTTCAAAAAGACAACATAGGCTAAAATAGCTAATAAGACAAAATATCACATCAAACCTATAATCATTTTACTTTTTCTCTCACAAACATTACATCCAACAACAAAAAAAAATCCAATCATCTTTTCAAACACAAAAATTTTAGCCAACTAAAATAGCCACAATTAAAATAGCCTACTAAAAAAGTTAACTTCCCAAACACCCACTAAGTTTGTTAATTGTTGAGGCACAATTTTCAACGATTTGGTTGATAGAGGCAGCCGGCATTGGATCCTTCGTCCCTTGTCGCCATTCATTTCTAACCATTGGATTATGTCTCAAGATTTTCACATAATTGTGTAACTAAGAGTGAATTAAGACATGGGGACAGAGGATCCTTAGCCGATTCAACCTGATGATTTTTATCCCACGGTCCATATTGGACATGGACACTGCTCCATGGAAAATACTTGACTTTTTTCTGTCATTGTTTTGTTATGGTTTTGATGTACTTGCTACATAGTCCATGTTTTTAATGTTTTTTTGTTTGGGTAAGTATTGTACTTTGTATCTATCAATTTAATACTAATGTCTCAAAACTAGGGAACCGATGTGCACTGGCTAGTGTGTAATGGAGCGGCGGGGGGGGGGGGGGCAATCCTTTAGTGGCCCTACCTTTGAAGAGGTTCCTCGATAGGGGAAGGAAAAAAAAAAAAAGGAAGTTGTAAAAAAGCAGGGAGCTGTGAGCACTTGCAGGGTTTGAGCATGTAATTGTTTGGTAATAATCTTTTATATCATGCATGAAGAATTTGCTTATATAGGTAGCTGGTAGGAGCGTTTATTACTCAACCATACCTACTTTTCACAACAAAAGTTGGCTAACCTTTTGGTGTGTATCAAATTAGGTAGTTACTAATAGAATAGCTTAGAGCATATTCAAGGGGCTAGGTTGTACATAATGGCTCAGTAACAAATTTGTTATACGTCCATTTATGCTGTTTGACTGATTTCTTCAGCTCTAACTATTCCTTTTAATTAATGAAATAATGAACATGCGGTTTAAAAATCTGTGTTTATTCAGCTGATGATTGAGAAGGGTGATAATTAGTTGAAGGGCATGGGCATGGTCAAGTCAATAAGTCAACATAGCTTTGTCTAGTTGCGAAAATATTAGGAATAATTTGAAGAAAATTAGTGAATCAATTAGTAATGATACAAGAATGCATACAATGTGAAAGGAAAGACACAACTTTTACTATTAGATTTACTATAAAAATATCCAATAATTAAATCATTACATGTATACTTCAGTAATTTGTGAATTTCTCATGGTTATGCTATAATTTTGGGTTTCTTTATTTTATGAAAATGAAACAGAAAAATTTCTGTCTGATGAATGATTAAAATGTTGTTAGTGTTTGTTATATGCCCTTCCAAATTGCAACCAAGTTCGCAGGCATTATGGAGTGCAAGCACTTGTGTAAATTTTGAGTTGACATTCACAGTTTTAGTTGAATTGTGGAGACCACTTTGTTTAATGTTAATACTTTTAAGTAGTTCCATACATTGGTTTATTCTAGAACAAACTTGTTTAGTAGCTAATGGTTTATACTGAGTTGAGGAAGAATCGGCCAGTTCAGAAAAGCCACTTATCTCATGAAGATTTTGGTGAAATAACTACTGTATGGAACTTCTACATGTTATGCATTCTTTTCTATTCCCTATTCTTTAATTATTCTGATTAATATTTTCATCCTTGGAATTTGATTATTATTGTTTATCATGCAGATTGCTCTAGTAAAGTCCTCATGTGAATTCATGCTAAAAGAACTTAAGCATTGGATGATGCCAGACAAGGTAATTTTTTTCTAAATCTAAACCCGAAACTGTCACATACCATGTTGTCTTGGTAGTCATTCAGTCAGAATTATGTAATGCAATTCTTTTCATGTTTTGCAGGTTAAAACCTCAATAGCAGCTTTTCCATCATCTGCAGAAATAGTGCGAGAACCGTTAGGTGTTGTATTGGTGATATCAGCATGGAATTATCCTTTCCGTATGTTAAATACCCTGTTCCTTACATCCTTATTACCTTTTTGTGGTCAACTTACTATAACAACCTCCTCAAAAATAAATAAATAAAGAAGAAGAGAGACTTGCATCTCTGTTGAGTTTTGATCCTGCTTACCTTATTTATACTTGTGAATGCTTGGTTCATATGTGCCTACATTCTTTTCTATTGGCTTTGTATCAACGTGATCGTGGTTTAAAGTCACAGAATCAGACGATACACAAAGTTCAAATACCTAAAAAAATATAAGCAACATAATGGAGCCATTAGATTTGCAAAACACCTCATCTAACATAATTTATGTTGTCTTCGATACAGGCTCTATTGAGTTATTTAGTCACAAAGATCAAATAAGAGTTAGATAATATACATTCAGCTCAAACTAAAATAAAATTAAAAAAAAAAAACAACATATGGGACCCAATTTGTAAATGTAGATTGAACATTCATTCATGTTAGTCTAACAGCATCTACATGATGCAAGCATAACATAATTTTGTACAGTGCAATTTCATTATTTACAACATGTGTTGAACTTCATGGAAGTTAGTTGCCATACAACATTGGAGGCTTCTGATTTTCTGCACAGAGTTTCTAACAAACTCATTTTTTTACCATTTTTTTCTATAACTCATTTTTTTGTTGTGATAATGATTGGTCTTATGAATCTCAATTACATTGTAAGAATAAGATCTAGATCTAGCAGTAACCCCTCCTTTTTTTGTGATCTTTCTTTTCCAGTGTTATCTCTTGATCCAGTCATTGGAGCTATTGCAGCTGGCAATGCTGTGGTTTTGAAACCATCAGAAATTTCTCCCGCCACATCCTCACTGCTTGCAAAATTGTTAGGGGAATATATGGATAACTCTGCGGTAAAAGTTGTTGAGGGGGCTGTTCCTGAAACATCTGCCCTGCTAGAGCAAAAGTGGGATAAAATATTTTATACAGGTTTTTACAGATCCTCCATTTATTTACCTTCTTTTCTGTGAGGATCTTAAGTTTCTATATGGCCTGATAATTTGATACATAAATGAATTAGTCTTTGCGATATTCTTTAAATCTTTTCTCATAATTGAGACAATTTTTATTTTCACTCTTGAGAAAAATGGGGAAATAAATACTTATTTGGTTTGGTTTTCAAATTTTTTTTTTTTTTTTTTTGTGGGGGGGGGGGGGGGGGGGGGGGGGTATAAATATCAACTAGTTCGATAAAGATAAATATAAACTAGTTTTAGGGGAACTTTGAATTTGCATTTTATACAAACCTCAATGGAGGACTGCGTAATTACGCTTTCTGATACATAAACACGGTCTAATTCTGATCTGTTGTGGTCTGCCTGAGGAGGATGCTAGGCAGTGGATCATCTTGTTGGTTCTTGGGTACATTGTATTTTGACTTATTGGATGGAGTAAAGCTATGCCTAAATCTACCATGGGGCTTTCTTCTTGGTGTGCATTAAAGCTACCATATAGGCATGGTTTTCATTTTGAAAGGAAGCACCCCACCATCTATACAGCATTCTTCGATGGATAGAAATACGAAAGTAGTTCTTTTGCTAACTTGTATTATCATTCATTTAGTTACAGTAATCTTTGCTGCTGAAACAAACATATAGATGTGCAAGGTATCGACCTTGAATAGTGGATTCTTAATACTTGATCCTGGATATGATTTACCTATTATCTTTTCAATTTGTTTGTGTGATGTTATTTGTAATCAAACTATTTCTTTGTAGGCAATGGAAAAGTGGGACGCATTGTGTTGGCTGCTGCCGCAAAGCACCTTACACCAGTAGCATTGGAGCTTGGAGGAAAATGTCCTCTTTTTGTCGATTCCAACATAAATTTAAAAGTATGTTTGCCAAATTCTCATTTGTTTCTAATTATGGTGCTATGCCTACCGTCTTTCTTTGGCATAAATGTGCTGACATAAATTTGTCTGTGTTTCCAAGGTTACAGCAAGGCGAATTATCACAGGCAAATGGGGATTAAATAATGGACAAGCTTGTGTTGCTGCTGATCACATTATAACAACAAAAGATTTTGCTACAAAGTTGGTAAGGTTGCCGCTGTGTGAAGATATATACATATGTATGTATATATATGCATATATGATCTGTTTTGATTTGCTTCTTATGGAACTCATTCTTCAGATAGATGCTCTGAAACTTGAGTTAGAGAAGTTCTATGGAAGTGATCCATTGATATCCGAAGACTTGTCTCGCATTGTGAGTCCCAACCACTTTGCTCGCTTAACAAAGCTCTTGGACGACGACAAGGTTTCTGGTAATATAGTTCATGGAGGTCAAAGGGACGAAATCAACCTGTGAGTTCTACTGTGTACTTTTTGATGTTTACCTAGTTTTGTAATCAAGTGATATGAGCCATTTGTATCAATTACGATTCTTCCTATTGTTCCAGGAAAATTGCCCCTACCATTTTGCTGGATGCCCCAGAAGACTCTCTTATCATGAATGAGGAGATATTTGGCCCTTTGCTTCCCATTGTCACGGTAAAATTCTGGATTGAACATTTCTGTTTTATGGAATATACTACTGATAAAGAATGATGAAAATTATTGGAGATTGCTCACAATTAGCATCATTGATGCTGATGCAGTTGTCTCTTAACTTCCATATTCTATTCTAAGAAAGATTGTAGTAATAGAAAACATGTCACCTCTTTCTAAACCTCACTACATGAAAAGTTTAAGCTGCCTTTGTCATGGACTTGTGATCGCCTTATCATATATAGCTGTCTGAACCTGGAATCTGTCTGGGAATATGTTGAAAAAGTAGAAGGCTGGAAGGAAAAACTATTTTAGTTGCATGGTTGCCGTATTGGTTTTTGTTTTAGCACTTTTACTACTGTTGTAATTATTTAAACTTCTTTTCTTTCTTGTGAAATTTGTACATTGATCATGACATTGTTTTTCATTTGGTTTGTTAAGGTTGGCAGTCTGGAAGACAGTTTTAACGATATGAACTCCAAAGAAAAGCCACTTGCAGCATATTTATTCACCAACAACAAGAAGCTCAAGGAGGAGTTTGTGAAAAATGTCTCTGCTGGGGGTTTGCTCATCAATGATATAGCTTTACATGTAATTATTCTTTCCTGAACTCATGCTGTTTTTTTTTTTTTTTTTTAACAGTCATGCAAACATGCATTCGTAAGTACATTCTTTCATATATACTTCTGTGTGGAGTCATTGTCTCATGATAAGTGAAATCCCAGTGCTCAACATGGATCTATGCTAATTAAAAAAAGGGTCTATTACCTACAGTTGATCTTTCTGATGTAAAAAGTGATGTGAGAGGTTAATTGGGTAGGCATAATTTGGCATTATTCACACAAAGGACTATCAGACTTGAATCCTCATTCTCATGTGCCTGAGCAAATACCATTGCACCAAGCAATGGCCCGGCCCATTAACAATTTGGTATGTTGAATGGTATCCGGAAAATGGTCCTGGGGTCAAATCTAGTGTTCAAGGTCCATGAAGAATATGAAAAATGTCATGGAAGGTTAAGAAGACACTTGATGAATATTTTGATTGTTTTTTTAGGGAAAACTTCAATTAAAAGAGTCTGCAAGTGGAGAAGAATCTGTTTAAAGGGAAACAGTATTAATTTGTTAAGAAAAAAACACATAATGAACTTTGTTACGTAAATTTCATTATGAAAGAAGTTGGGAGTTCTTTTCAATAATCTAACTACTCAAATTCATTATAAGTTTGATTATGTTCCATCACATGAAAAGATATGTCAAATGGTTTGAGTTGTCATATATCTATTGATACCTCCATGTGATAGGTTTTGCTGTTGCTTAGCCATATCAAATTTGTGGTATTATATGTATGCACACACTTGGAACCAATAGAAACATGCACCTAAATTGCCATCTACATGTTTATATCCCAATTTTAAATTTATTTCCACATTCTGAATTGATCTGAGGACCTAAACTGCATTCAAAACAATTGTGATTACAGCTTACGAACCCCTACTTACCATTCGGAGGAGTTGGGGAAAGCGGAATGGATTCATACCATGGCAGATTCTCTTTTGATACTTTTACCCATAAGAAGGCAGTCCTCTATCGAGGTTTTAGTGGCGATGTATCTGCAAGGTACCCTCCATACACACCAAGGAAGCTAAGATTACTAAAGGCTCTGCTGAGCCTCAATTTCGTGGGCATTATTCGTGCTTTACTTGGGTCGTCAAATTAGTTTTTGAGGTATTCCCTAATAGCAATACACATGTATAATATGTCATCTATACCAATCTATCTCTCTATCCTATGACGAGTTTCTGATTCTGATCATGTGGTAGAGAAGTGATTTGGGACAAAAGTACAACGGAGATGGGGACGGAGGATCCTGTCCCCATTTATACAGGCTTTCAAGGTTTAGATAATCATGTTTTGTGGCATTGGCTATTGTGACTTTTCTTCAGTTCTTTGTTCTGTTCTTTAAAACTCAACGTTTTCAAGAGTTGGCGTTTATTGTTACTCACAGCATTGTCCCTATTTTGATACAAATTTGTTGTATACTACTAAATGAAATTATTTTGTGTAGCTTTGTGAATTTGAGTTCTCTCCAATTTTTCTAGGGGATGTTCTAGTGTTTTCATTTTCTGTCATACCAAATGCTAGAAAATACAGAAAGCATTTTCTGAAAAACATATTCCGCCGAAATAAACAGAACATAAGACACAAAACGCTTGGGATATATATAGCACCTTTGAAGATGAAGTCTTTGTTAACTGAAAATGCTAAACCATAGTTTATTCATGTCATTCAAGCACCAGTTAAAACTCTAATACATCTAATCACTACCATTGTATAACTATATTAAGAAGCTTCTCCTTTTATTTTTACAGAGAAACATTTGATTTTCCTAGGTGTAGCAGGCCTATAATCCATGACAATACACAAGTACAAAAATGTTGATAAAAGCATGTAAAGATAGAACAAGTTTCACGATCAACACTCCTGTAAAATACAAAAAAAAATCTGCTCGCTGTCCGTCTGTCACTCTGTTGGAAACTCAACTAGGAATTTGATGTTCCCGTGCTCTGTCGACTTTGGCATGCCCTGCCTGCAATGATCTTTTCATAGCTAGACTGTATGATATTGGCAATTGTCAAGCTACAAAACTGTTGATGAAAAATATGTGAAAATAAGAACAAATTTCAGAATCAACACATTCCTGTAAACTACATAAAACATCGGCCCATTGTTCCTTTGTCAATCAAGTTTCCTCTGTTTTCTTGCTCTTTTGACTTTGGCATGCCCTCCTTGCAATGATTTTTTTTTTGGTTAGCCAAGTCATATGATGTCATTGATTGTCAAGCTACAAAACTGTTGATGAAAAATGTGTAAAAGATGAACAAATTTAACGATCAACACGAATCCTGTAAAAGACTAAAAACATTGGTTCGTTGTTCGTCAGTCAGCTCTGTTGGAAACTTGACTAGGAATTTTATTATCAAGTTTCCTCTGTTTCGTTGCTCTTTTGACTTTGGCATGCCCTGGCCTACAATGATCTTTTCATAGCCAGGCTGTATGATATCGTCGATGGTCAAACTCATATTCTCCCCGCCTAATAAAGGGATCGAAAGGGTACAACCGATAAGAGCATTTAGCAGAGTTATTTCTACGGACAACTCCAAATCGTTGCCTTTTGTGGTAAAGAACGGGTGTCTCTTCTCCGTAATCACAAAAATTATATCGGCTGGGTGAGTTCCTGGTGTCTCATTCCCCATCCCTTCGAATGTAACCTTCATTCCTTTCCTCCATCCTGGCTTCACTTTGATTATTAGCATTTCCTCCTCTTTTACTATTTTCCTGCCAGAAAGAACCAAAAAAAACAAAAATGCACATTGTACAGATTGGCTAGTGAGTGAGTATTATTTTAATTCCATCTCAACCCATTTCAAGAAAATTTTCTATAATTGAATAGTTAATAATGTTCATCATATATGTATATATATATATAAATTTTGAAGAATGAATATTGTCACATGTCTAAGTGTGTTCGTGTTTGATACGTGTTAGACACAACCTCTACAGAGGAGTCCTTGCTTTGCCATGATTTGCAATTTTTTTTGTCTGAGGTTTGCGAATTGCAAGATAAAATAGAAATTCATGGAACTTTTACGAACCCGTTGTTGGTTACAACATCTCTTGTGATCAACATCCTCTTTATGCATCCCAAGCACAACTCTTCGAGTGTGCACTCAAGATTCTTCTCAATTGCCGGCGGTTTTATCAACCCGAACAAGCTCGAATACATAGTCGGCATCGAGCCAGTCCGGTTCAGTCTCCTTGGAAGAGAACCTGCAGGTAGAGCTGTAAGAAAAATCAGTGAAACAAAACCAACCGCTCGAAATTTCAGTACTAATTTTTTTAGTATTAAAAGATAAATGATCAATGCTACATGTTTTGCAATATTATAAGTTGGGAGGCTCTTAAAGTTCGTCGTGAATTCCTAACAAAATCGATGTAGTCAGTTCAGCTCCTCAACTAATAAAATTGAAGTGTTTAGTTTGGGTGCTAAGACCTTGTTTGGGAATTTTGATTTTAGTTAAAATGCTAAAAGTTATTAAAAATTGTCAAATCTTTATCTCTACTTTTTCGTATATATATATATATATTTTTTTTTTCAAAAAAAGGAAACCACAAAAAACGGCAATTCCCAAACAAGTTTTTCCTTAATTCTAAACCGAGCCGCTTACACCCCTACCTACAGGAAAGCCATTTGTTGTGGAGGAGACCTTCCGGCTCGAACTCCTTGAGAGCGAAGCGCCTGCTCGGGCAGGAGAGGCTGCAGATGCTGCAGCAGCAGCTGCATCGATGTTTTTGCGGCTCACGCTTCTTAAGAGGCGGCTGGCTGAAGCTGACGCGGGAATCGGGGTACGGCTACTGAGGCTTGAAGTTCTTGAGAGAGAAGGGCTTCTTGAGAAAGTAGTAGAACTTGAGCTTCCTGATAAGGGAGAGAGATTGGAGGTACAGTAATTATCGAAGCTCCGATTCCTGAAGAAAACTCTGGGAGATGGATAATCATCGGCTTGTGTTGCGCCGCCGTTGTTTTTGAAGTCATGGACTCCATTCATGGCTCTTCCTCTTCCTTCCTCAGTTTTTATTGTTCAATGCCTGCAAATGAAGTTAAGCTCTACTATAGGGAATTCAAATATTTAGTTACTAGTTAATTTTACCACTTTCCAAGTTGGAACTAAGAGAAATAATTTTAAGGAATCCTGAAGTTTAATCTTAAAACAAAAAATTACTTCAATTGTACGAGATAAATGATTATCTAGCATAAAAATGTGAATTTTATATATACATTTGACATAAAAAAATATTTACTTGACAATTAAAACATGACTCGTTGAGTTGATTCAAAACTTATTTTTCAATTACAAGTTGTTCTAGAATTGTATCAAAATTTATTTTCCTCTTTGTTTGAGGCTCTTTTGCCCTAACAGGTTTGGCATTTTGAAGTGTAAATCAATTCATATACAATAGTTTTGGAATTTCGAGTTAAAGTATAATTGCATAGAATTTTGTTACAAAATGAATCGAATACATAATGAGATCAAATTAGTCAAAATTGAAATTCTAATCCATAACTATGAACCAATGCATGTATGCATATAAAATGTATCCATCTACCTTATATGATTCGTCGATTGATTAAAGATTACCTCTGACTTCGAATTTGGATTCAGATTGGGATGTTAGGAGATGGATACTTCTAATCAGGATGCCAAACATGTTACATAGGTCCTGCAATGGTGAACTCGAATGATCTACCACAGAGAGAGAGGGAGAGAGAAAATTATGCAATAAGTCCGGAAAAATTCATGGTTAACCAAATTTGCAGCGTTTTTGTGAGGCCTTTTGTTAGCTGAATAAGTTAACAACAGAAGAAGAGGTGCATGAGATTATATGTTTTCAAATATTCACATCATTAAATCATGATTTGAAAATATCGTATTTTGAAATTTTTAATAATTTGATAGTTGGGAGATTATTAATGATGCATTAATTATAAATACTTTGAGACTGAATGACATAGAAATTTGATTATAAAAAAATAAAAATAAAAATCTTATGGTCCATTTCATTATATCTATTCATTTTAATTAATTATGATCATAAAATATTGCTTTCTAGATGAATGGATTTTTTTCTATTTTATTTTATTTTTTAAATATTCCTATTGCACCACAACATCACCACCTCTGCATAATCACCGCCATTATTCGCTCTCCTCATATGGTGGTTGGGTAGGGGTAGGATTTAGAGGTGAGGGTTAGGGCAAGAGTAAGGTTAAGATTAGAGTTTGCAATATTAGGGTGTTTGGGGTTTTTTTTGGGTTATTTTTTGATAAATTCTTTTTTTAAGTATTTTATTCTATTTAATCTATATTTTTTTATGAGTATTTTATTAAGTCATGTTTAATGTAACATGATCAAATTATCCTTTTTATTTTTTTGCACATGTTTCTATTTTGAAATTAATATGTAACAATAGTCTCTCATTTTATGGAGAAAATCTCTCTCCCTCAATTTAAAGAGAAAATTTTTTCCCTTATTTCATGGAGAAAATCACTCTCTTATTATAAGGAGAAAATTTCTCACATTCCATAGAGAAAATATCAAATTATGAATTTGAACATTTTTATAATTTGAAAATTTTTAAAATACCACAACAAAAAATCTAAATAAAAATCAAAATACAATGTAAATGTTCACAGTAAACAACAAATATACAACTAACTTTTAAAAAAATAAAAGGAAAAATTAGTCTAGGATTCCTCTTCCACTTTTCGTAATGGAATAGATCTACAAAATTATATTTTGATGTCTAAGGTCTCTAAACATATCCTCTCTTTGTCTCTCCTTCCGTGCCCGATCTAAACGAAGAGCTAACCCCTTATTTTGAATCCTATAGGGATGAAGATAGTGACGATGCTATTTCTGAAACTCGTCTGGACCACTGTAGATGTCCCCGAACGTCCCGGGAGGAAAATCCCGTTTTGTTCATTTGGGCTCACTACAGTTCAGGACTCAATGTCACGGTCCTGTATCTAATCTCGCAGAGTACAATGCAAGACCGATGAATCATCAAAGAATCCAAATTCGGCAAATCGTTTTTGAAAACAAATTTTTTTTAAAGAAGTGCCAAACATGGACTGCTTTGCCAGATACAGAGTCGCCACCTAAATATTTATTTTGGAAAAATTTAGGAAATCCTGACTCGTGCCTAAAGCCACGTGTCCGTCATCACCAAAGTTGCCTTGGCTCGGGAACTTGGGTATGATTGGGGAAGGTCACTTCGTGAGCACCCCCGCTCGCCCGATCAAAGATCGACCACTACTAAACATGATATCGAGTTTTTGAAAACACATGCGTTCTTATTCCGATTTATTAGCCTAAGATTACTATGTGATGCACACAGCATACAAGTATAGACCGGGTCGCCTGAATTGGAACAAAACATTTCTTGTTTGTTTTTGAAAGATAGTTTGCTACTCGCAAGTAGGCTTAAAAATGCATATTTTGCCACCCTCGGGTGGGCTTAGAAAAAGAAGGTTTTGTCACTATCTAGTGGACTTAAAACTCACAGTCAATGATTTGTTCCAATCCAAATAACCCAACCTTCACCCACAGGCATTCAGGCAGTTATATCACATAAGCATATAGCCTCATGGTAAACATGCTATCATGGCAGTCACTCATACACATGCAAGGATGCTAAAGCATAAAACTTACCTAGTACTCCAAGCCAAAACAGAAACCAGTTAGTAATCAATGCATGATCCTAATTCATGTTAAGATGGCTAATGCAACACATACAGGTATGCGACTAAGACAGGCTCGGCTATTCTAAGATGGCATATGATGATGCTACAGCTAACACGTATTCAACTTAGAATTGAGATACAATGCAGTTAGTATGATGCGCCGAGCCCGGTGCATGCAATACAGATGAATAAATGCAAACATGCGAGCATAAGTATGCTAATTGAAACATGCCCTAATCTAACCATCATAAGCTGGTAAGTAAAAGGGAGAAAGACGTGGGTTAGAAGACATACATCACACACACGCACACTTATTACAATTGTGCCCCCGCTCGGAGGGTCCGAATAAATAATACAGTCCAAATAATAATTACAGTCCGAATAAGTAAAAAACCCTAATTAATTAACAAATTAATCTAGGAAAGCAAGTAAATTAGCATGCAAATCCATGGACCGCCTCAGCCCTGTTCCGAATTATGAATGATGCATGCTTGAGTTGCCTGGCGCGGAAATCCATTGCGATGCCCCTATTCGCCTCTGTTTGCAATTAATGCCGGAATGCTGTGCGAAGCTCTAGAAGGCTACTGATTTCTAATTTGCTGCAACAGAGAGCAAGAAAGAGGCATGGCAAAGTATTTTCACATATGTATGCATGGCTACTCTTCAGAGAGTGTAGTCTTCGATTCTCGTGCCACCAATCACGCATCTCGATGCATGATGGCCGAGGAGTCGAATTGCACGACTCAATATGAAATGAATGCACATGAAAACACAACAAGACCGAGACTCCATTATGGTTAATCCGGAGTGTCGGTGACCGGGAATTGAGACACGTTTCATCACTCGAAGTACGAAACGTCCCTCGTTTCCCGTGCTTGGGCTAACTTCTATCCCAAGCACGATGCAATATGCATGACATGCATGAATGCGACTAACATACAACCTAACATACGCAATGCTATGAACTGGCATACACAATGCTCGATATAACGTGGCATGCACAATGCTCTAACATACAACCTAGCATACACAATACTATGGACTAAGATGGCGTACACAATGCAATATGGGCTTACACCAATATGAGTGGACCTCAATCACACTCACATCAACGGCCATAAGATGAAAATGAGACAACCGAAATGCGTGCACACATGCACGCAAACCGAGGACCGGACCTAAAGCATTAAATGCCACTCTACCAAAGCATGGCAAGGATGAAGCATGGCATTCAAACATGTAAATTTCAGCACTGAAACATGATGCTAAATGGTCCCGAAACATGGAAATATGGCACCCGATGCGTGAAATAAGCCCCGAAACTCAAAACTAGTCCAATGCATTGAACCACAAGTATACAAAGCAAGCATTATTTGATCATGAAGTCTAAAGACAGAGCCAAGGCAGTCCCAAAACATGCACATTTCCAGTTTAAGGCATGGCCAAAAGATGCTAACATGATGGACTAAAATAGCATGCAACATTGGCTAGCAAACATGGTTTACATGGCATGTATATGAAGCGTATGAGAACTCATCAAACCAGCCAAAAACAGTGAATAAAATATGTTAAAATATGCCCAAATAATCACTGAAATGCAGCCAATGCATGCAAAAATGATGAGCTCCTTTAGAGGGCCATAGAAAGGGTTATTAAGCACATACAAGGTAGACATGTAACATGGCAAAACCACCTCTGGAAATGGATTATGACAGCCCTAAACCTCACCAAATTGGCCCTAAAATCAGTCTCAGAAACATGCAAAGAAAGGCCTCTTTGGAAGGCCTTGAACGGGATTTCTCTACACATACAACATAGACATAAAATATGGCCAAAAGGGCCTCGGACAGAGCCAAGGCAGACCTTAAAACTCACATAGTAGGGCCTGGAAAGTGACTTCAAAGCATGCAAGATGGAGCCCCCTTTGAAGGCCAATAAGGTCAACAAACAAATCAAGGAGAGAGGGGGTCACCCCCCTCTAATTTGGGCTCTCAAAACAGCATCTAAGCCACTGAAAATCCACTGGATTTCAGTGGCTAAGAGGTCAAACCAAGCATGCAACAAAAGCTTAGATGCAAGGCTCAAAACAAAAGCCAATCAAGCATACAAGGAAGCATATGACCTCAAACAGAAAAATACCCTTAAACAAACATCAAGGGGGGCTCAAAAAAAGACTTTTTCTAATTTATAGCAAATCTCGAAAATGTTCACAAGTAAGGCTAAAATAGGATGCAAAAATAGCCCTAAAAGAGAGATTAAACAAATAAGGAAATAGATGATTTCAAACAGCAAAGTATCCTTAATAAAAGTTGAAGAGGGACTCAAAATAAGACACTTTACAGTTTGGGTCGGAGCCCAGAAATGCTTGCAAATAGGGCTAACCAATGGAGCAAAAAAATACAAGTTTAAGGGAAATAGGTACTTACCCTTGAAGAACAGCAAAGCAGGAGCTTTTGGACCAAGTTGGTGAACCTTCAACCTCTGTAAATCAGTCCCAAGGTGTTGGAATGGATGGTGGAGGTGGTAGGCTATGAGGTGTAGTGTAAATGACCAAGAACAAGGGTGTTTTGAGCTTAGATGAGAGAGATATGGAGGGTTGTATCTATATGCTCCAGCTGGTTTTTTTCTAACCCTTGCAAATGGTGATGGAGGCTTGGCTTTATAGAGGGAGAGAGATAAGGCTTCTTGGAGAAGCCAAGAGAGAGGTTCAAAGCTTCTAAGGGAAGCTTGACCAAAGGGTCCAAGTCCTCTTACCAACCAAGCAAAGAGGTCAAAACCCCCTTAAATGGACCAAAAATCAGGGCAGACCCTCGGACAGAGGGACAGGTGCAAAACAGTTGGCACAGTTGGAATGCACCCAAGGAGACAAACCTGGCCGACCAGGTTCAAAATGCCAAGGTGACCGGCCGGTCACCTCCCCTGGTCGGCCCACCAGGGGTCAAAAGGGTCAAGAAAAATTACTGGTCGGCCACTCCAAAAAGGTGGCCTCCCAGATGAGTATAATACAGCTGTATGGAGAAAAATCAGAACATGTGACCCAAGAGGGAGAAAAACCAGCTTTTTAGAAGGGTTCAAAAGGGTCAAGATGAATTACTGGTCGGCCTACCCATATTGGTGGCCTCCCAGGTGTGTACAACACAATGGTGTAGTGGAAAGTTAGAAAAAGTGGCCCAGGAATGGGAAAAACCAGCTTTCTAGTAAGAAAAATGGGCGACGAAGAGCAATGAAGAGAAAAGCTGATTTTTTAGAAAAATTGCTGGTCTCCCACCCTCCTACAACCTTTCTAACAATGAAAATAAGGTCATTGCCAAAAAAAGACCAAGACGAATGCAAAACGAAGGTTCGGGGGCCAAAATGCGCAGTTCAGGGCCCCGAAAACAGGCTGTTAGGCACCGGAAGTGACGTATGACCACAGAGGTGGTCTCTCAAGCCACAGTGTCCTTCAAAAGGGAGGAAACAAGATGTGTGCCAAAAATCGGAGCAATCGGACGTAGTTAAGCGGTCCCGAACCGAGGCACACGGCCGACGGCTCTGAAAATCGAGAACCGGGCTCCAAACGGGAAAAATGGCTTACGACCACGAAACATAGCCTACGGCCACTGAGAGATAATCTACGAGACCTCTCCCTCCTCTCGGGAAGAGAAAACGAAGAAAACAAGACCCGGTTCACAAACTGAGGCAAAGCACAAAAGAGTCTGGAAGTCCGGAGGCAAGGCTCGCAGCCGAGACTTTAAAACCTCAGAACGAGCACAATATGCAACATCACCGAGCGCTCAGTTGATGACGTCTGTCTTAAGATTGGTCAAAAATAGGGTGTCTACAACCACCAACCACCACCCCTCTCATCTTCTCACCGTAACCATTACCAGCTTCGACTGCAGCTCCTTCGCCATCCCCAACTTAGGTGACCTACCCCCTGTCATCTTCATTGATCCGTCGTCCCTGCATCACCATCACCACAGTCTAGATCTGGAAAACCTATATCTCTTCTCTGTCGTCCTGTAACTCCGGTGTCTGGTTTCCAAAAAGTTGTTCTTGCCATTTATGGCGTTGCATAGGTGTTACTCCGATGCCATTCAGTGGTATTTGAAGAGAGGATGTTTTGGTGGTCTTTTGTAGTAGATCTCCAGGTGTAATGGGTTGGTGTCCTTGTAGGTGGTGCCTAGTCTGGATGTGAGCTGCAGCTCAGGTGGGTTTACTCTGTTAGACGAAGCTTTGCATTTGTGTAGAAAATGAAGTCAGGTCTGAGGATCTGGTTTTGCATGGTATTTTGGAATAGAGAAGATGGCCAGTGACACCATTTGCTGGGTTCTTCTCCTCCTAGTAAGAGACTAGTCATGTTTGAGGTTTGATTACTCAGATTTTCTTCAACGAGAAATTATTCGCTGGATTAAGCAAGCTCTTGGATTTTTTCTGGGTTGTGGAGTCCAAAGAAATTCTCTGGGTTGAGAGAATTTATCTGGAAATATGTCTGGAAATTTTCTCTGGGTTGTGGAGTCCAGAGAAATTCTCTGGGTGAGAGAATCTCTAAAATGTTTGTTTGAGAATTTCTTTGGGTTTGGGGAGTCCAGAGAAATTTTAAAATTTCTCTGTGATGTGTCCAGAGAAATTTTTCATTTGTAGAGGCCATATTGGATAGAGACAACAAGATACAGTTTGAATTTCCTGAAGTTTTGAATGAATATTTCAGTTTCTGAGTCTTTTAAATTCTCACTCACACACCAGTAGGTAAGTTAATGTAGGCTTGTGATGGTTTTGGTTATAACTTGCTTAGAGTGCTTAGTATAAGCTTGGTAATACTCTCTACTAATTACTACCTATTTGAAATTTCTTCTCTGGACCAAACTAGAGAATTTCTCTAGACCAAATCAGAGAATTTCTCTGAGTTTGGACCAAAGAATTTCAGTAGATTGAATTTTCTCTGGATTGAATTTTTTCTAGTTGAATTTTCTCTAGATCGAATTTTCTCTGGATTGATGTTGAGAGACCTTAGACATTATAAAAATATTGAGTGTCCTTTATGCTATAAAATCATAATACCAGGGACCGTAAAAAAAAAAAACCCAAAATAAAATACATACTAAAGTACAATATAAATGTTCACAATAAATAATAAACATACAACTAACTTTCAAAAAAATAAAATTCATACCAAAATACAATGCGAATGTTCGCAATTTATAATTAACATACAACTAGCCTTAAAAAAAAATTCATACAAATGTAAACATTTACACTGCAACGTAAAAACATAAAAAAAAATTAAAAAAAGTGAAAATCGACTATTTAAATTATTTAATGGTAACAAAAATGATTGTTCAACTAACAAATATAGTAACAAAAATAACAAATATACAATTAACTTTTGAAAAAACAAAACTTATACCAAAATACAATGTGAATATTTACAATTTACAATTAATTTACAACTAGTTTTAAAAAAAATAAACTCATACTAATGTAAACATTCACACTGCAATACAGAAACATAAAATAAAATTAAAAAAGTGAAAATTAATTATTTCGATTTTTCAATAGTAATAAAAATGATTGTTCAACCAACAAGTGTAGTAAAATATATATAACTTTTGAAAAAACTTTAAAAAAAAAATCATACCAAAATACAATGAGAAAATTTACAATTTAAAATTAACGAACAACTAACCTTAAAAAAACTAAATTCATACCAATATGAACATTCACACTGCAATATAAAATAAAATTGAAAAGAAAAAAATGACTATTTCAATTGTTTAATAGTAACAAAAAAATTATTGTTCAAATCACAAGTATAATAACAAATAACCAATGATATGCGAACGTTCACATCTTGTAAAATATATAATTATGCCTATATCTACATTCCAATACTTATTTCTCAAACTTTTAAACAATGTGAAATGTGAACATTTACACTGATTAACTAAAAAAATAAATAAAAACAATAGCAGTAATAAAATTAGAAATTCAAAAAAAACTTAATCACTTTAAAAAAAAAAAAAAATACCACTCACATCCTTATCTTCATCTTCATCATCATCATCTTCACTATCATTAACAATTTATACAATTTCACCATTTCACCAATCCAAATCAAACTAAACTCACATTTAAAGAATATGTTTATAACAAAATTGACCAGATATAAACAGAGTTTTGACTTTCAACAATGGAAAAGCATAGAGTTTCGAACATAGAACAACAATGGACGAACACAGAATTTCAAATACAAAGTGATAATGGAGGAACATAAAGTTTTACCGCAACAATGGAGAAACATAATATTATTTTATCATCTGTGTAAACTAAAGTTTCTAAATCCTATCAAATAGAGAGTTTCAAAACTTTAGCACAATGAAACAATACTACAAATATGAATGAAACTGATCAAAAAAAAATATGAATAATGATAACTACCAAAATAAAGGTAGTAACAAAAAGGAAATGTGTATATCTTTTTTCTATGTAGTACATATCAACAATAGATATAAGAGTATAATAGTCTAACAAACAATATAAATTAGGGAAAAAAGGATCTCATGGAATAAAAGTATAAATACATAGAATTAACTAAGTTATAATTTTCCTTGATGGACTTATTAGGTTAGAACATCCTTAAATGGGATTTATCAATAAAAATCCTATTTTTTTAATAAATTTTTTGTTAATTTATTTTTGTCTTTAGTAAATTTGTAAAAAAATAAAAGATAAAAAAAAGTTTAAGCTTCTAAATTCCATTCGACTAGATGAATTGAGAAATTAAATTTTTTTTTAGAAAGACACAAAAAAAAAGTCAAAAATAGTGAATTTTTTTTACTCATTTTGGTTTTTTATTTTATTATTTGAAAAAAATTTAAAAATATATATATTTTTAAATTTTTCTACACCAGACATAGTACAAAAATTAAATAAAAAAATTTGACATACATTTATTTTAAAAAAAATACTAAAAATAAAAAAATTCAAAAGAAAATGATTTATTTGGAAGTTTCAAACATCACATATGGACAAAAATTGGAATTTAAAGTTCAAATAAAATTGTAATAAAAAATTGATAGTGGTGAGGTGCAAGGAAATAAAGAGGCGATTCATCGCACAATGGCAAGGAGATCATTTGGTAAAAAGACAAATATGGCCTTTTATGAGCACTAGTTATTAAAACTGTGCAAAGTATTGTTCAATCCGTTAAAATTACATCAATTCGTATCAATTCGCACTACTTTATTTCTTAACTAGGATTTAAATTTTAAAATTTATAATTTGCCTTTGAAATCGCTTCGCTCCGCTATAATTAATACATATATATATATATATATATTTTAACTTATAATGAAATATCAAAATAAAAATAAATGTGAAAAATATTTAAGATGTGAAATTTATTATAAATTAGTAGTTATATATATGAAAAATTAGTTTGTGTTATATATATATATATATAAAATATTATATAAATTAGTATTATATATATAAAGACTTGATAATTAATTAGAATATTATTTAATTCGTCAATTCGCCTAAAATTACTTAAATCATAATTTGTTAATTCACTAATCCGTTAATTTGTCATTTGATGGGGTCTTTTGGGAACAATGACAAAAAGTTAATTTTTTTGCTTTTTAATTTTTTTAGTCAAAAAAGTCAATGATTTTATCCAAAATAATCCAATTTTTTGTCAAAAAAATCACTAAAAAAATTAAAAAACTAAAAAATTAACTTTTTATCAATTTTTCAAAACGCACACCATACCACTCATGGTAAATGGAAAGGGCAATTTTGACTTTTCCGAATCAAATTTCCGCGGGTGAGACGCGGTTCTCATTTAGCAATCTGGTTTCTCTCCTCTCCTGAATTTTATGCTATTGTCTCTTTTCTCTCTGTAAATTCTCTTTCTAAATACATACACACGTCAAAATCTGCAGTTTTACATTACCCAACTCTGACTAGTCAGTTGAGAGAGTAGAGCACAGTAGAGTTCGTTGCTCAGTCTTTAGAAATTCTTGATTTCCATACCACTTTCAGATCAAGAAAAACCCCTTCTTTCTGATACAAAACCAGTCACTCTCAATCATGAGCAATAAAAGAAAACTAGTACCAATGGAATTGGTGTTGTTTCTTGTCGTCTTTTTCACAACGTTTCGAGGATCTTTTGGAGCTTCCAAGCAGACAAAATCGAAGGCCTCCTATGGAATTGGGTCCTCTGTGGTTTTCCCTGTTACCGGAAATGTTTATCCAAATGGGTATGTGTTGTTTGATTGTAGGTTTTTATGTTTGATTCGGGAAAATGCAATCTTGATAGGTATATATGTGTTTGTTTATGTTTTATGATTGTTTGATTTTGGGTTTTTATGTTAGATTCTGTAAATGCAATCTTGATGTGCATGTGTTTGTATATGATTGTTTGATTTTGGGTTTCTTGGAAGATTTCTCTTCATAATTTGTTTTTGCGATTGTTGATTATTGGGTTCTTGGGGCGTTTTGGGGTTCTTGTGTACTTTTTATTATTAACTTTTCTTTTTCTTTTTTCTTTTCTGAATTACTTGGAATCTTCAGGTGGGTGCTTACCCATTTCCTCTGAATTTGATTTTCTTGCAATTTCTTTTCATGATCCATGTTTTTTCTTTGAAAGTCTCATCACCCATTTGTTTTATATTTATTCTCTCTTTGAATCTTCTGATCACCTTTTCCTGCAATTACTTTGGTCTCAATCTCTCTCTCTCTCTCTCTCTCTCTCTCTCTCTATATATATATATATATTATGTGCACACTTATGTATGCATTTGTAAAGAAGCCTATTGGACCCATTTCCCATTAAAAAGTCTCCATACATTTCCACCATCATAGTACCTTTTCATCCCTCACTTTTCAATCAGAAGTGGTTGCCAATGACCACATGTATCTACTATATTGTGTTTTGTGTTAAAATTATATTAATTTAATGGGTCCTATAACTCATATTAGTTATTAATCCAATAATGATACATGAGATGAGATAATAAACAAAAATTACTAGATAAATGTGGTCGTTTTAGTATTATGAGTGATTCCTCCATGTTGGAGAAAGGCATTGTGCTAGTAGTTTCAGGTATTTGCATGTTAATTCTCTTTGGATTTGATCAGTGGAGAAGGCGTGTCTCCAGTTCGGGTCTGTGGGTATATCACGGGCCCATTCTAATAACAATAATCCATAAGATAATATATTGGGGGTATAGGTAACAAGATTTGCACTTTTGTCTTCCTTTAGTTATTTCTCTTTTCTTGTGTTTGGGTTGACTTTGTTACTTTTTTTTACCTTTTCCCTTTCATTTAGTTTCTGACTGTCTCTCTGTCTCTACTTTCTTTCCCCTTTGGGTCAATGATTGAAATTCATGGCATTTTGTATGTGTTCCAATTTCTCTCCTTAAAGCACGCTGTTAAGGGTTTTTTATTTTATTTTATGCAGGTACTACCATGTGACCCTTTACATAGGCCACCCACCAAAACCCTACTTTCTTGATATAGACACTGGCAGTGACCTCACTTGGCTCCAGTGTGATGCACCTTGTACCAAATGCACTCCGGTAATTATCGTCATCATCACCATAATCATCCTGATCATTGTTATAGATAATTTATAAGTCAATGAATTTGTTTTCCATGATTACAGTAAACCAACATATTTACTAATTGATTACGAAAATTGGATCAGATTTTGCAGTACCTCAATGTGACATGAGCGTGAAAGAATTTCAAGAATTAGTTTTCTTTTTATAAGGGCTAAAAGAACTTATTTTTGCTTTTTTACCCCATATTGTAGGGTGGATCTCAAAATTTGATGCGAAACTTGCTCTTTAGCTTCCTATTCTTCTTAAACAATGTAGTCACAAATTTTCCCAGAACCATCATTAACCATTGATCGTTAAGGCATATTCTCAAATACCTATATCTACTGCTGTGGCAAATGGGTGTGTGATTTGGTAATACACCAATTTGGCCACTATTAGTGGATAAAATGATTTTTTTTCACTTTGAAATTCCAAACAATTCAATTAGGGGGTCAGTAAACAAAGATTTAAGGTCATTTCTTCAAATTGCTCTCCATTTCTAAGTTCATAGCCTTTGTGATAGCTTCTTGATCGATGTAGGTAAGTGTCCAACCAAAGCATTCAGTTTGGATGGGTCCACACTTCACCAAATGCAGTAATACCAGAATGCATTTTGGATGCTTTTCTGTGAAATTTTTCTGTACATAGTATTTCTGTTCTGTTTTCCCAACAATATGGTAAGCCTTTATGTTGTTCGATTGTGTGTGCAGGCCCCTCATGCTCTTTACAAGCCCAACAAAAACCTTGTGAGATGTGAGGACCCCCTTTGTGCCTCCCTTCATTGGCCTGCAAACAAGCCATGTAAGACCCCAGATGACCAGTGTGACTATGAGATTGTATATGCCGATCACGGCTCATCTATGGGCGTGCTCATTAGAGACTCCTTTCCACTAAGGCTCATAAATGGCAGCGTTGCTGGTCCCCGTTTAATATTTGGGTACATAACTTGCTCTGTGTTTAATCTACTTGCTCTGTGTTTAATCTTTGTCAAAATCTAGTTTCGACTTTTGGGTTTTGATCTTAGCTGAGCTTGGCAAAATCCTGAAAGTTTGATTTCAGTAATGTTCTTCTGTCTTCCAAATTAATCATATCATGCTTTATAATCCTCTTGAATACAGCTGTGGCTACAATCAAGAAGTTCCCGATTCTTTTGACCCTCCTCACACAGACGGAGTCCTAGGCCTCACCGGTGGCCAATTAAGCATTGTGTCACAACTACACGAACAAGGTATAACCCGCAACATTTTGGGCCACTGTTTAAGCGGGAAAGGTGAAGGCTTTCTTTTCTTTGGAAACGACCTCGTTCCTTCTTCAAGAGTTGTTTGGGTGCCAATGTTGCTCAATTCTTTGGAGTAAGCACTGCTAAGTCATTCACCATATTACGCCTTTATCCAAATTCCCAATCTTACTTGGCTTCTTACATTGAAAGAATTTTCTTATTTCAGGAAACGCTATGTGTTGGGACCAACTGAACTTCTCTATGGCAACCGGGCAACTGGTGTCAAGGGTCTCCTAGTGGTCTTTGACAGCGGCAGTACGTACAGTTACTTCAGTTCCGATGCTTACAAAGCAACACTTGCCATAGTAAGACTTCCTTTCGCATCAACTTATAGCCTGTCTGTTTTTTTTTTTTGCTACTTAATTTTGTCTTTAATGAACTCTTTAAAAAATTGTCACTTTTTTTACTAGAAACAAAAACAAGCCAAAGTTTGTTGAATAGGTAATTGAACTTTGTTTTATTTTTTTTAAGAATCGTCTAGACGGGCCTAAAAAGTAACATTTTAACTTTAAGTTGAAAAAAGTTTTCTAAAACAAAACTAACCCTAAAAAAATGTCCAATTTTCAAGTTGTAGCCGAAATAACTCTTAAGATGGAAACAAAGAGGAGAAACTCCCAGTAGTTTTATGTTTTTGTACTGAGGAACTGACTACTAATCTATGTTTTCAGGTAAAGAAAGATTTGAATGGAAAGCAATTGAAAGATGCAGTTGAGGATCAAAATCTCCCAGTCTGCTGGAAAGGTGCTAAACCTTTCAAATCGATTCAAGACGTCAAGAACTACTTCAAGCCCCTGGTGCTGAGATTTACAAAGGCCAAGAATGTGCAGCTGCAACTTCCCCCTGCAGCCTATCTCATCATCACTGTAAGCACATCTCATAACCATTTTCTTCCGTTGTATTTACGCTGTGAAGTATTGACACTTCAAAATAGGTGCCATAACCGTGTTAGACACGGTGAGGACATGTGCTCGACATGCCACATGGCGTGTCTATTTTTTTAATAATTTTTTTTTTTGCTGGACACAACAGGGATATAGCATAGCATGTGTTTTGGTTGTATAAAGATCTAATATTTATACACAGCAAATAAAAATTTATAAAACATATTTTTTTGTTGTCGTATTCCTGCTTTGTCCCTTGGCCGTGTCCGTGTTTCATGGCATTTTGGAAACGAAATACAATAAATTGAGGAAAATAGACCTGATGAGCTCCACTCTTTCAGAAAGATGGCAATGTCTGCTTGGGTATATTGAATGGCAGTGAAGTAGGGCTCGGAAACGACAACATACTTGGCGGTAAGAGAACAAAAGAACAAAAATAGGTGGTCGTAGTTCTTTCAACATGCTAATCTATTTTTTCTTGCTTGCTATCTACAGATATTTCTCTACAAGATAAAATGGTGATTTATGACAACGAAAAACAACAAATTGGATGGGTTGCTGCAAACTGCGACAGGCTTCCCAAGTTAGTGAAATTTCTCTTTTTTTTATTATTAAATTTTCTAGCTTTCGCATTAGCTCGCTGAGGGCATTTGCTCACCAGGTTTTTCTTTTCGCTTGGTTATTTACAGCACTGATCGTGATTATATCGGAGGGTCGTCTCAACCATTTGCATCGAACATGGATATCTTGGAAGAGCATTTGGAAGAAGAGTTGTAAGGAGGGGAGACAAATTGAGTAGCAAATACATACAATTGCTCATAGAATGTTTGTAGTAGTCTTCTTTTGTTCAGCTGTCGTAAAGCACACCCTGTTGTTGTAGAGCTTACACGGTAGGACAGATACATGTGTTCATCCCAACCCTAGTATATAGAGATACGAATTCCATTGTCCCTAAATTTAGCTTCATAATCATTTGGATTTACGAATTTGAAATGACTCAAATTTAGATTTGATATTTTAGATGTAGAATGTAATATTGAATTTGAGAGTTTTACCATGATGGATTTGAAATGACAATGGGAAAGTAGTCATTTCTTCAAATCCATGTACTAAAGTTTATAGTTGTACAAATATTATTACTTGTTTGGTTTTCCTCACTTACTCTATGTTTCCCTTTATTCCTCTATTTAACTGTAACAGCCTACTGTTCTTTACTTTTGTAAAATTTTCTCAAATGCCTTCATTTGAAATTCATCTAATCCAAACAGGGCCTAGCCTTTGTTTCCAGCATATACTTCTCCATTGTCATTGCTTGCCACAAAAGTACTGTTGACTACTGTGAGTCATGGACTCTTTGAGAGTGGTCGTTTGGTGGTCCTGGAGCGTTGCTTTAAATTATTTATCATTTGACAAGTGTTAAATTATGGGGTACTTACCAATTAGTCCTATTAACTAGACTTATTTACCTACAGGTCCTAACTAATAAATTTAACACTATAAAAATAAGAGAGTGATAAATTTATCACTAAAAATTTATTCATAAAAACAAAGAGACTGATAAATTTATCACCATAAATTTATTCATAAAAATAAAAGACTGATAAATTTATCGATATCACTTAATAAATTTATTAATAAGACTTAATGGGTAATAAGTCTCCAATGTAGGACCTATTAGTAGTTTACCCTTAAATTATCTCCTAAAATGTTAACAAACAATATGGGAAATTCTATTTCCACCACCCTGATAAACTCAGTCAACACACTTAATGAAAAATTAAATTAATGACAATTATATCCTATTTAAAATTTACTATAATAACCATTGAGTAACACTCTTAATGTTATATATACAAATTCTAAATACACATCTTTTTAAAATAAAAATATCTCAATATAGATTGTTTGAAACAAAAAAAAAAAATAGAATTTCCCCTAATGGAGCTATCTGCAACAACTGCAACGCTCTTAACCATGTCTAAAACCCTGAATTCGACTTGCATTTCTCGCCTCCACTGCCATTTCTCCTCAACTCGCCCAATTCAACGCCTCCATATTCAACTCAGACGACTATTCAACACCGAGTTTCAGAGTCCCAAGCCATTCAATTCGATCTCTTATTCCTCCAATTCGCTCAGATGTTTGTGTGCTGCGGTGTCTGTGCCTCCAATTAGGTCTCGCTTGCAGTGTGTTGCCAGTTCTGCCTTCGCCTCACTTGCGGGAGGGGTTCGTGGGAGTGGCGGAGGTGGCGGCGGCGATGGTGCGTCGGATAGTGGGGAAGCCAAGTCGAACTCGGTCGTCGGAGGGTCCGAAGATGTTTCGGCTCTGTCTCCTGATGTAATAATTCTTGATGTCGGGGTAAACTTTCTCTTGATCTTCGTTGCATTTCGATTCTAGAGACTCATTAGGTCAAAATGTTCTGTGAAATGTAGGTTTTAGAGACTCACTGGTATATAATATGTTGATGTTATTTATGAAATGGGATGTATGTTTTATGTCTTCAACCAATCTGAGTGAAATAGATTATTTTATGTGGTTAGTTTTGTGTGCTCGATTATGTATCCGTAGACTTATTGTTGTGTCTTTTGTAGATATTTAATGGAGCTCTTGAAATCTTTAATGGAGATGGAGAAAGTGTATATTTTTTTTAATTTTTTTTTTTGGTTTCTTGTATGAACTTCTTCTTCTTCCTTCCTGTTTGAAGTACAGATGTAAATTGGGGTCTTTGGTCTTCACGGGAGTCGGTGGAAATTCAAGTGTGTATTTTGAGGGTAAAGTGTGTGTACAAGGGTTTATTTGTAATTTTAATGATGTAGGTTGAGATAATTATTTAATAATTAAATTAGTAGGGATGTTTATTGAGAAAAGATTTGTACTGAGTTTATTAGGGTGGTGGAAATAGAATTTCCCAAACAATATCGAGTCTTGCTCAGTTAACCAATGAATATCAAATTAAGGCACCAATTTGCCTCAGGCCCATTAAATAATATTTCCTTTTGGGACATGAATAGTTATTGCTCCTATCTGCGTTGACAATGTGGCTAGCTTTGGATAACAAGAATTTTAGGGTTTTGAACTGATTGAAATATAAAGATAAATTCTTGATTATCTATTTTAACAAGAATAACATTTTCGAATTAAGTACAAATCTAATTTTTTTCATTTTTTGGAGAAATGTTAACTATTTAAAAATGAAAAAGAATAATTAGATTCACAATAATGAACCTAACATTGATACAACGAATTTTATTATCAAAGAACACATTTTATTTGACATATTATCTTAGAGGCGTGTCAAATGAGAAAACCATCAGATGAATCACATACAATCTTATTATTATTTAAGATTGTTTCTCATCGGATTGAAATAGATATCATGTGTTTTTTGAATATATCATTTCTTTATTATTCTTAAAAATCAATGATTGTTCATGAATATCAAGCGTATATAACCAATTGTTTTGAAAGTATAAAATATCAATAAATGAATTCAAAAGTATATATCATTTTTTTTTTTGGCAATATATTATATAACAAAAATATTTGAGACCTCTAAATGAGAAATTCTAGAGGGAGCTCTAGAGGTAGACCCTACCTTATGATTTGATGTTTTGACTTGTAATGTTATATTTTTTATTTTATTTTATGCATTGTCACATGACTAGAGTTGGCATTAGAGTTCCAACTCTAATACTCTCTATCATCACTCATTATATAAAAACCTTAATAACATCAGTTGTCAGCTTGTGAGCTAGTTAAACTACATTCCTACCTACCTTACTAATGCAAATATAATCAAAATCCTTACAGTAATTGCAAATATCATATACAATTGACAGAATCTGCCAATCTAACTTTGTTCCTTTACTATTTAATATGTTAACCAACACTTGACAATCAGTTAGGAGATGTAGGCTGGTTTTCCCAGTGCTCCTTGCCCAACTTAAAGCTTCAAGGCATGCCATTGCTTCAGCCGCCGTCGGACTGGGGAGTTGATTGACAACCTGCGCCCTTTGGTGTACTATTTGACCATGTTGATCCATACAGATCCATGCTATTCCCTTACTTGTATGACTGGCCTTCCAAGCTCCATCCATGATAATTTGCCAATTAGCTGTTGCTTCCTTGAGCTCCTTGGCCTGATACAAAACGCAGTGATTAAAGTTATTGGATAAAATAATACCAAACTATAAGGAAAATATAATTTAAAAATATATAAATGCTTTTTGGGCAAAAACCAAAAACTAATATATATCAGCATAATAACGTGATAAAACTTACAGCACATAAAAGGATAAAACCTGATCGAGTCGAGTGTGTGACACTCTTTCCTTAAGACAGATTCGTCCTCCCACCGGTGCTTAGGATTCAATGGACGTCTATCTCCCAGGATACAACGATCAATGTCTTGCACTAGCAGCACTACTATTACAAGCCTAACGAACTTCGTTGTGCATGTACTCTCTTAATAGGAAAATTAGACTCAGAAAATATGAAGAATAATGCAAAGTGAAGAAGCAAATGACAATTCACCATACAAAATGAAGTGAGGGAGATGGAATAAATAGACTTCTATGAGACTCTTTGGAAAGGTTGTGATCCTTCAAAAGGACACACCCTTCCATCTCAAGAGACATAACCATTGGAGTAAATTTAAATTCAAATTTTCCAACAATCCCCCACATGAATGAAATTTACGGAAAGGACATGCAATAACATGCAGACAAAGAGAGAGTACATTATGGAAATATCCTGCATCGGGATAGGTAGCTTTCGGCTTTGAACCTTCCCTAGTGAAAGCCTATCGGACTTACTAGCTAATCAGTGGACGTGATGCCTTGAACTGTTCAGCCGTTTGTGTAAGCCAAGACAATAGAATTCACACAGAATATTTTCAAACACAGCTTAGTTCTCACGGTTGTGCCCGTTTTGGCCTTGGGCATCCCCTGGTATTTCATGAGTGCTTTAGAAAATTTAGCCTTATCAATTTTCATAGAAGCGGCCCCTTCACACTCATATAGGTGATCCTTATTTCGAGTCTCTTAAATACTCCTCTTGAAAAATACCCTTGTAGGTTTTTCAAGATATAAGTAATCATTAAAAGCATAGCTTACCCTAAGTTCTCTGCATACGACACATGTTGCAGATATCACTCTCATCATAGGAATGGATAGGAGTTAAACTCCTTTAGTGATTTCTGACTAGCCACACATAACTTAATTGTCCCTTTGAACTTAGTTCTTGGGATCTCCAGTCACCTAAGTAGGGTTACCATTATGATGACTCTAATATAATAGGCTTTAATCACATTCCCCTCGATAAACTTTCCCTCATTTGCTCTCTAGTCAAACTCTTTGTTTAGCGGCCGCTATTTTTCTGTTTGATCTTCTCAATTAGTTACCATTGAGTAGTTAGTGAATCCATTATATTATCCTTAGACAATATTCACAACTGAAAACAAATGTCCTACGGTATTAAGTCTTTGATTACATCGAGACTTACCGTTACTCTATGTCACTTCCATTTTCAAATTTAAAATAATAAACATAGAGTTGTTTCTTAGGAGTTAATGAAACCATTTTTGCTTCTACTCCAACTTTGTCCTATATAAAGAATTGAGATTCTTTGTGGACTTATTATCGGAACCGTTTGGTAAAATCCTCCAAGCACCCCCACAGTTTAAGCATTCTAAGGAAACTTAATTCCTCTTGTTGATGTATAATTATACAAAATATTAATACACCCCCACAATTCTGAGATAAATCAGAATAACAAGATGTAAACTATTTTTGTGAATATAATCACAATACTAATTTGTCTAAAAACAATTAGACTTCATAACTTGCTTTTGCAGAACAAAGAAGAGATGACTAAAACCGGTTGTGGCCACAATACTTTGTCAAATAACATTTCTTTAGCCATGATTAATTTCTTTTTGTTTACTGCAACCCTTAATTTCAATCTCAACATGGAATATAAATATCATCGTATAGATACATTTACATCTTATTTGTCTTATCCAGTATTGGTGACTATGTTAATATTTTAACTCATATAATATTTCATTACAGTTACCATACCAATTCTAGTCATTATTCTAAAGAATAATTAGAATTCCTCTTATGTCAAAACACATAAGTTCACATTTTTATCAATACTTTGATAAATAATTGACATCTATTTATAATACACCGCATACCAAATTGATATTAATGACATCATAAATTGATTGTCAACTCTACAACATATGTAGACATGGAATCTCTCTTCCCCCACATTTGTGATAATACATAAATTAGCACAAACAACATGATTCATTCCCAGACAAGTGTCACTGTCACAACTAATAATTCATTTTTGATGAATATTTAGGACAAAGAAAATTGAATTATCTTTTCTCATTCAAAAGATAAACTCGCATATTAAGAACATGATTCATGGTTAAACCAAGTCTACCACACAAGTGAAATAAAGACTCAAAACATCCTATCTTATAAAATTTAAAGTTACTTTAAAAATAACTTTCAATTGATTATTAAAAATAATAATAAACATAAAAGATGCCTCAAACTACTTCCAATTAAATTGTGATTGTATTTGTTTTGAATCATAGATTGTCCAATCAATATGAAATTTCTATTCAAATACAAATTACATAAATTAGATATTCTAATTTATTTATTCAGAAAAATTTACCAAGTATATAACATATACTTTATATTTTCTCAGCTTCAAGAGATATCAAACCAAAAATAATATTTTGACTTTGATACTTAAAAATCATAATTTGATGTTTAAATACATTTCTGAAACTTTCACAAATATTATCTCGTGGGTCTCTTCTTAAATCCAAAACAAGGATTTTAAATAAATAAACATAATAGTGGGCCAACCCATTAAACTACAATCTGGGGAGAAAATAAAATTAAGCCTAAAAAAAAAACAAACAAAAATCAGGTTTTTTTTTACCAAAAATATAAAAAAAATAAAAACCTTATTGCCAAACAACACGTCGTCCAAACGAGACCATACACACACATTCATTCTCTCACTTTCTCTTTCCAGAAAGGCACGCAACTTATCTCCATCTTTCTTACTCACCAAACACACACCACATCTTTACCCTCTCTCTCTATTTTCCCCACAGAAATCCCAAAAGGACTCAGTGAGTGCATTCTTGGATGAGTACACACCAGAAAAGAGTGTTTTATATAGAATGAGTAATCTAGAAATGGAAGTGGACAAGGCAAGGAGGATCATGGCCTATTAGATGTACTAACAGTCAATAAGGTGCAAAGATTTTCTCAGGAATCTATCTTCTCATGATGATGATTTCATCTTGCTACTCTGTGGGGTGACTGAGTCGGCCTTGGTAACCCTTGAACCCGGTTCAGTAACACCCATTTCGGCCACCCCCGAGGACTGTCCAACTTGCAAACCGTAGTTCCTCTATCAAAGAGATTATAGAGGATAGAGAGAGAGAGTCCCTAGAGAGGTATCTAACTTCTATGAACAAGATAGATATTACAAATGACATATATATATATACACACAGAAACATATTAACAAGATTAGAGGAAAAAAAAAAAAAAAAAAAAAACCGAATCAATCAGAAGCAGCGTACCAATCATGAACATGTAAATAAAGAGACAATCCATCGATTGTTGAGCGAAGAGAGAGAAACGAAACTCTCCCTTTTGATATTTTCTCCTCCACTATCATGTCCGAAATATTGTGATGAATAAGATGGCGGTGACGATGAACGAGATTGATATCCGAAGAAAGATTTGTAAATAATTCTCCACCGACAGTATTCGGTCTCAATTTCATCAAAACTACGATCGTCGTTTCCACCGATCAGAATCATCTTTGTAAACTCATATTATGATATACATAGATTCATATTAATTCTTAAGATTCACCAAAAATATATCAAAGTTGATTCTCCAATTACAACTAAGGGATAAATACATACAAAACTGTATACATCGATACAGTAATATATCATCAATCTTAATATAGAATCTGACTAAACATTAAACCAAAATACAAACAGAAAACAAATCAAATCTGTTTTTCATGAAGTTCTCAAACCATAAACAATTGATTATAAAATTAAAGTTGATTCAACATGTCGTCTTTATCAATCCACAAAACTAATTCTGTATTTATTCTGAGTAGATTAGAACATCATTATTCATTAAATGCAAACACAAACAATAAACATAAACGATAGATCAATTCTGATTAAATAAACACCAGAAACTCAGACCTAAAATCTGTATAAAAAAAAAAAAAACAGATCAACATATCCAAAGAAAGAAACAACATATCCTGCCGTCCACGCCATTCAAATATATTATATTGGCCATTAGGTGAAGTTCTATTCACAGTGCAAGTTTCCAATTATACAACAATAATAATTGCAAAGAAACACAAAGTAGAAGATCCAAGATAGATATTTTGCACCATCGTTATAAATTTGTAATCAGACTTTTGTGTTTGGATTGTGTTTCTATTTACACTAATCAAATTTATATTTTCCCTAAAAAACCATAAACAGGATCCGAATCTGTCTTAAGATTATTGGATAAAATAATACCAAACTATAAGGAAAATATAATTTAAAAATATATAAATGCTTTTTGGGCAAAAACCAAAAACTAATATATATCAGCATAATAAAGTGATAAAACTTACAGCACATAAAAGGATAAAACCTGATCGAGTCGAGTGTGTGACACTCTTTCCTTAAGACAGATTCGTCCTCCCACCGGTGCTTAGGATTCAATGGACGTCTATCTCCCAAGATACAACGATCAATGTCTTGCACTAGCAGCACTACTATTACAAGCCTAACGAACTTCGTTGTGCATGTACTCTCTTAATAGAAAAATTAGACTCAGAAAATATGAAGAATAATGCAAAGTGAAGAAGAAAATGACAATTCACCATACAAAATGAAGTGAGAGAGATGGAATAAATAGACTTCGATGAGACTCTTTGGAAAGGTTGTGATCCTTCAAAAGGACACACCCTTCCATCTCAAGAGACATAACCATTGGAGTAAATTTAAATTCAAATTTTCCAACAAAAGTTGCTTGTTCTCGACTAGGGCTCAGCTCAAGCTTGAGCTCGACTAATTTTTAATAAACAAGCTTGAACATTTAAAAGTTCAGCTCGACTTGACTCAACTCGACTTGTTTGCAACCCTACTAATGAGAAATAACAATTAAACTTGGTAATATTATTTATGATTATTACAAATATCTTCTGAATTAACTAGAACACTCGCCAAATTACCATTACCATGTTCTTAGGAAAGCAAATAAGTACACCGATCTGCACAAGAAGGGCCACCAAATTTTCACTCATGTCACTTTATGTATTAGCAATGAGCTTTTAAAAAATGTTAGGGGGAGTTTCTTAACCAGAGTGGTGTATTCTACCTTTTAATTAAGTTCCTTTTAATCACAAAAATAAAATAAAAAAACGTTATTAAAAAAATTATATTCATATAAATAAATTTATTTTTAATAATATTTTATTTTAAAATAAAAAAAGCCACAATAAACCGCATCATGAAAATTATGTATACGAATTTTTTGATTATATATCATTATCATTATGGGAGTGTTTTTAGGAATAAGTTTTTTTTGATTAAAACATGGGAGTTTTTTTTTAAGGTCCCTCATATTAAGATTTTATAGCATAAAGGACATCTAATATTTTCATAATGTCTAAGGTCCCTGAAGTTGATCTAGATAAAATTGGTCCAAAGAAAATTCACGTCACAGAGAAAATTGCTCCAGAAAAATTTCTCTCTAGAATTTCTTTGGACCTCTGAGATCTCTAGAGAACAAATTTCTTTGAGTTTGTTTTATTGAAATTTTACTGAGTTGTCTCAATAAATTTTACTGAGTGTACCAAACAAACAAAACAAACAAACAAATAGTATAAATACATACATATGACTTCACTAATTTTACTCAATTAAAGGTAAAGAAAATTAAACAAACTGAGTTTAAACTAGAGAAATCCAGAGAATTTCTCTGGACCAGGAAAGAATTTCTCTGGATTCACTTCAACCCAGAGAAATTTCCCTTTACAACCCAGAGAAAATTGTGATAGAAAACAAAATGGACAAAATAAGAAACACACAAAATGGACAAAACAAGAAAGAAAATGGTTAACATGATCATCTAAATACTATAGATGATTTTAATTGAGAAATAGATTGATTGACAGTTTCACATCACAATATGACAATTCCTTTTATTGGGGAAAAAATTTGATAAATGGACAAAACAATTTAACTAGATAATTCCACCCTCGTGCCAAAAAAAAAAAAACCAAAAATTGTGAAAGAAGAAAAAGAATTGGAAAGGAAAGAGAACTCACTTTTGCTCTGCCCTCAGAACCAGAGCCAAAAATTTCAACTTCAACGGAGAAGCTTAAAAAAAAAACCCAAGAAACACACACACATCTTCCATGGCAGAAAGCAGCAATAGCTATGGACCTTGGTCACCCATAACCAATATAGCTCAATACCATCTCTTTTCAATCCTCCTACTCTTACCCATAGATTCAATCCCCTCTTTTGCCATGACTTGCAACAGATTAAGGTCTTTCACTTACTCTGATTCCCTCTGGGAATCCATCTACAGGAGGGGATTGGGGTTCCACTTCTGTTGATGCTATCAAATCTGCGAACTGAAGGAGACGATTGGACGAACTTCGCCTCATTGTCGGAGATCGCGAACCAGAGGCGGACACTGACGCCGACGCAGGCGGAGTGTCCGCTCATCCGAAGAAGGCGAACTCTCGGTCAGTGTTGAGGATTGTTGCCGATTCCACACTGCAGAGCACGATCGTGTCATCGTCTTGGACGTCGAGTGTCACTTCGACATAAGGATTGACTTGAGAGAGTTAATTTTTTCTGTGATATATTGGTGTGGAAGTTAAGGGACCTTAGACATCATAATATAATATTGTGAATCTCTTCCATTACTAAAATTGGGAGAGGGACCTTAGACCAATTTTTCTTTAAAATAATACTACAAAAATAAAATAGACTAAAATAATTAATAAAATAAAAAATTACATTAAAATCATAATAATTATTATTTTTTATAAACATCACATCTAATTATCCAAAATAAATTTAACCTTATTCTGAAACACAACTATTAAAATAATCAACTTCCGAACCGGCCTATGAATTTAACGTTTGGCGCCTTCGGTGTCCATGGTCTGCGCGCGCAAGCACTGATATACGTACATACAGTCCAGTGAGAGAGAGAGAGAGAGAGAGAGAGAGAGAAGAAAATAGAGTGTGACTACCAAACAAACAACCAAAGTCTACGATGGCGGAGGTAATCTCTCTCATGGACATCGACGACGACAACCACTCTCTCAAATCCAACAACAACCTCCGAAAAGCCACTCCATGGGTCGAAAAGTACCGCCCTCAATCCCTCTCCGACGTCGCAGCCCATCGCGACATCATCGACACCAGTTACTCTCCACCCTCCCTCTCTCTCTCAATTTCCTAGGGTTTGCTATAATTTTATACGTATTTGTTTGTTTATGTATATGGATTGATTCATATGTGCATTTCTTCGAACAGTTGATAGGCTAACTAGCGAGAACAGATTGCCCCATTTGTTACTCTACGGTCCTCCCGGCACCGGCAAGACCTCCACCATTCTCGCCGTGGCTCGCAAGCTATATGGGTCGCAGATGCACAACTTGGTTTTGGAATTGAATGCTTCCGATGAACGCGGAATCGATGTCGTCAGGCAACAGATTCAGGATTTTGCCAGCACTCAGAGCTTCTCATTTGGGTAAACCCTTTGTTCTGTATTTGTTTTTTTGTCCTGTGATTTTTGGGGGTTATGATATGGTGGTTGGACTTGGAATTCAATTGCTTGCCCACGTGGTTGTCAAAATTTTTGACAATTTTTCTTGCTAATGAGATTGGGATTAATAATAGGAATGAAAAATAGCTGCGTTGATGTATGTTGGTAGTTTAGATAATTTGGTAGACAAACTTGAATGTATTTTAGGGCAACCTTCACTTTACCCCCTTTGCCCCTCAGATTTGGAAATAATCACATTACACCGTGGTTCGTGGACTAAAGTGTTCGGTCAAACATTCTGTCCAAGTTAACAACAAATGTCAAACACGTGCGTGGACATAAAGGAATTTACATGTTTATATACACATGTCAGGTGTAAATCGCACATGGAGTGAAGTACAAGGGGCAAAATGCATTGTGAGTTTTAAAAAATGATGAAATTGCTGTGGTTACTTGGATACAAGGGTATGTTAGTCTTTTTTGTTCAAGTCGTCCGCCGAGTTATGTGCTTATTTTCAAATGTCAATGGTAATCTGCACACCACAAGGAGTTAAAGTGAAATTTGCCCTATCTTCTATTTCAATAATTAAGCAAAGCATTAGTATAGTCTGTATGATATTGTTGTGTCCAAAATGAGAGTAATGGTAATTTCACTCTTATTTTGTTAGATTGAGGTAGTTTAATTTAACTCAATGAGTTGCTGGACAAGTGTGCATGAATTACATAAGAAATATGTTCTTTTTCTCAGTGCAAAAGCATCAGTGAAGTTGGTCTTATTGGATGAAGCTGATGCCATGACAAAGGATGCACAATTTGCCCTTCGTCGAGGTAAAAGCATATTTTATGTTTGTTTATTTTTCTGCTCCAAAATATGATCATATTTATTTTATGTTTGTTTATTTTTTCATACACCTAGTTTTCCATGTTCATGTTGTAGTGATTGAGAAGTACACAAAAAGCACTAGGTTTGTACTTATCTGTGATCATGTCAACAAGATTATTCCAGCTCTGCAATCAAGATGTACTCGATTTCGGTTTGTTCCTCTTGATGCCATTAATGTCAGTGAGCGACTTAAACATGTTATTCAGGCTGAAAGGTGAGTTCCATACAACTTTTTTTGGGGCAAGCTTATTACCAAACAGTTAAACTGCCCCGTATATTGTAATGGAATCATTCTTAAACAACATTGCTTTTTATTATTATTATTTTTTCTTTTATGCCAAATAAGCTATTCCTTTTTTCTTTTCTTTTTTAACGGCGGAAAATACATATCATGATCTGCCTTTTGTTGTTTATAATTTGTTGTAATGACTTGCAGCTGGTGTGGCATATGGCATTTGATGAGTGTTATTTATTGCAACATGAAAAGCTTTAATGCCACTTCGTCGATTATTCATGAATCCATTTTGCACTGACCAATTGTGTTATGCTTGGGTTCCGACTTTTGTGTCTTTGGGGAATGGTCTCCCCTGTTTGGACTCCCATTTTGGTGATCAATCTAAGATATCAAGAATACTCACTTTAACAATGTCATGGCCATCAATTTTCAGTGTTTCCTTGTCACACTTTGTTATATTTAGGTTCTTCAAGGGGTTATTTGATAGCCCAACTTAACAGAGCCTACTTGTCTTAAAAGAGGCTTGCATGGGGTTTTTATTACTTCTTTATGTGTGACAATTGCAATAATTTGAGCTCATCAACATGAGGAATAGCAGGTTACTTGGAAGGCTGCTATGTTATATTTTGCCTTGCTACCCTGAAAAATCAATAAGATGTGAAGCTATAGTTATCTTGATTTGGTTGTACTTCTGTAACTGGTGTTATTGATTAATACTATATGATTTTTGCTGAACTAGGCTTGATGTACCTGAGTGTGGCTTAAAGGCACTTATGCGACTTAGCAATGGTGACATGAGAAAGGCTTTGAACATTTTACAGGTTTTAAAATCTTTTACTCCTTGCTTTTGTGTCTGTGTGAGTGCTTGTGTGTATGATTACTTCCAGTTTCACAAAAATGCAGATTGGAGAAATTATAAGTGGGTATGATTCTATAATTTCTCTATATTACTAAATTAACACCAGAACCAGATCAATAACTGCCTTGTATAAAATTTGAATAACTAAGGTTCCCTTTCTTCCTTTTACCTCTTGACACCATGATTGTACTTTTCATATTCTTGGTATGATTGACTTATACCTCTATTCTTACACCCCTCCAGAATTTTTTTGTGTGATACACATTGCACAAAACACACCAATGGATTTCATTTTTTCCAGTGACCCCAGTGCTTGCCAACTCTCAAAGTCAATCGGAAATCAAGTTCTAACTCATCCATATATCTTTAAATTAGAGTTCTATTGTGTGTAAGAAAATTCCAGTTACAAATTGTTGGGTATCAGTTGGATTCTTGTTATAATTTAATTTCTCTGTATGAATAGATTATCAGAGGTTAAGTACTTGCTGTTTGATTTGATGTATGCAGTCAACACATATGGCTTCTCAGCAGATAACAGAAGAAGCTGTCTACCTGTGCACTGGAAATCCATTGCCCAAAGACATTGAACAAATATCTCACTGGCTTCTGAATGAATCATTTGCAGTTAGTTTTAGACGTATCCAACAAGTGTGTTTTAAGAATGCAAATCTTACAGTAATACAGTGCAACTATACATGGAATTTTGTTATTGCTTGTTTTCTCTTTTGGTTACTTAACAATCTTTAGGAATATCTGAAATGAAGACAAGGAAAGGATTAGCTTTGGTGGATATCGTAAGAGAAGTAACCATGTAAGTGCTCATATTTTGGTTGTTAACTAGGCTTGGTATTTGCATGATCTCATCTTTAAGGGATTGTATGAACAGGTTTGTCTTTAAGATCAAGATGCAATCAGGTGTTCGAGTTCAACTAATCAATGACTTGGCCGATATTGAGTATGTAATCCATGCCTTCATTTTCTGGCTCTTTGACCTGATTACATTTCTTTTAATCCAAAATTAAACAATTATTTTTAATTATTTCCCATTCAATGTGAGAGATTACCATGTAGGCATATTATATACTTCACTATACATATGTGGTACTTACAGGATTGGTAGTTGAATAGTAGGTTCATCATCCTAAGTGTTATGTTATTATTGACTGATATACCGAATTTTTACTCCATTAAAGTGTGGTTTGAAATCACTTTTCTTTTTTCTCTTCTTTTCTTTTCTTTTTCTATATAAATAAACCTGTGATACCAATAGGTCCTAATAATTGGACATAATTCCTATCAAGTCCTATTGAAAATAAGATCTAGCACAATCGTAATTAAAAATGATTTTTTGTTGTGGTTTTTTGCATATCAATAAAAATGAACAATTAGTGATTTTTTTTGTCGTGATTTTTATAAATTGTCACTAAAACTTATAATTAGTAACTTTTTTTTGTGACAAATTTGTTAAACTATCATTGAAAGTTGAAAATTAGTGACTTTTTTGTGATATTTTTTTAAACTGTCGCTAAAACTTATAATTGGTTACATTTTTTGTGACAATTTTTAAACTTTCGTTAAAAATTAACAATTAGTGACATTTTTTAATAGTGTATGATGAAAAATGCTATTAATTATTATATTACTTATTGGACAATAAGTTACACATAAATCCCCCAAAGTTTATTTATACACTAGTTTAATTTTGAATATTAAAAAAAACCAAAAAAAAAACACAACGTAATCAGGTCAAAGGCCCTCATTTTCTGTATGCCTTCTTTTTCAAGGATCTTGCTATTAGATCTATTATAGTTAGCATTATTATATTTTAGTGACTCCAAAGGGTTAGCTATTACAATAGTTATTTTAACAAAATTATTCAATGCTAACTACATTTGACGAGCTTTGGGAGGCTTTTTAAATTGTTTGTGTATAGATAGATGAAATAAAGAGTAGAGTTGGAGTACTTGGATAAAAAAAGGAATTAAGCAAAGTAAAGAATTACCATTTTTATATTTTAGCTAGTAAAAAATGAAAAGTATGGTTGGAGTTGTTTTAATGGTTGCGACATGGTAACAGATGCATTGTTAAACCAGTATAGAAGTGCACCATTTTATAGCAATCTGACAAACATACCTTGAAATACCTTTATTTTTATTTTAACTTGATCATCAAATTTAATTTTATCTTGGATTTGCAGATACAGGTTGAGTTTTGGATGCAACGATAAGTTGCAGCTTGGATCGCTCATTTCTACCTTTACACGGGCTCGATCTGCGCTGGTTGCAGCTGCAAAGTAGTAATTTATTGGATGTGAACTTGTTGCATGCCCTTGTCCTTTCTCTCCTTCAACTTTTCTCTTTTCTTTCTAAACGCATTGTAGCTTCAATTTATTTGATAATTGCTTGCTTCCAATCTGATATTGTCATTTTATTTTGTAACATAATTTAGCGCTTGACGGAGAAAATTTTATATTTGAGTGATGCCTTCCAGTCACTAGACCCTACCTCTGGATGTATATATATTGCTACTCTAAAATCTTGTAGTTGGTGGCTTCTCTTTGGGAGAAAACACATGCTAACTGGTTTATACTGGCCTGAACTTACACAACCCTACCTTCTTCTCTTTCAACTTGTACTGGTTTCCCATAACAAAGCAAAGCTCAGAAACACGTCAATGGTACAAGTTCACCTAGATGTTTCCATATTTCCTAAGTCAGGGTTGATACACTATGCAAAATTAATTGGAAAATGATTTCATTCTTTTTATTTTTTTCGCTGGAATTTTTATACAAAATCTTGCACTGGAATCATGCCAATGAATTTTTGCAGTCAAACAGCGTCTTAATGGTGTTCCTTTTTTGAAATGATGAGCTAACTACTCAGCTACATCAATTTGTATAAATTGTCTGGACGTTTTTTTCCTGCTGGTATAGGATTAGTTAACTATATCACACAACCAAAAGCTGAACTAATATACAATGTTGTTTTTCATTTTTAGGCGTCACCGTTAGGATTATAACGATAGCAAGATTCCCAGTGAGAGGTACAATGAAGGGTTTCATGATTGAAGTAGAATGGGTTTTTTCATATTTTCCGATCAAGACTTGAACTTTAACCAACAGGATTTGTTGGGCAGCTCAGATATTAAAACCCATATACCAAATGAGTTCCAATGGATAATAATAGTGCAATTTAAGACCAAGAAACTTTGAAAACAGGCAAGTCCTGGATGGTAACTTCAGTGAGGCAAAACAATAGAAGAGCACAAGTGCAGCCCATTTACCTCCATTAGAGCCGCTGCACTTGGCGCAAAAAAGCTCAGTCCTAGCCATCCTCTTAACAATACACTTTCTCTAACAAGTTTAAAATAACTAGCACAACCTACTGACTCATATGTACAATTTACTTCTAGACAGCTATGACTTGAAAACCCTCTTCACATTTGACTTAAAAAGCATATATATATATATATATTCTCACAAATCTACAAAACTGAACTTTCAGAGGATATCACAAGCAAATCAAACTCCAACACCCCATTGGGATGGAATTATTCATTACTATTACTTTTTATTTGGCTGCATAGCTTTCCCGGGGTTGATTTCACTGCACTCACCTGCATGGTGTCTTATAAATTCATTCACAAAGTTCCATCAGATTCCCTGTTGGACCAGGTTATCTCAATTTCAAGTGTTCGGGAAGTCCCATCTTTATTGCTGTCATGGTTGAGGCTGACGAGTCCACTGTATACTCCTTCACTTACAACTTTGTCAATTTGGATTGTCACCCTACCGAGACTTTTCTGAAAAGAAAAAAAAAAAATACGCACAATTACAACATCGAAAACTATGAACAGAAGGACCATTTAAAATTATCTCCAGAGTTTAGCAAAACCATCATTTTCACAAAAATAAAAACAAGGATTTAATCAAGTTGGGCACGGGGTGCTGGTTTGGTTGTTGCGACAGCTGAATGAGGATTTGATCCGTTGCACCAGTTGACGAGGACATTGAAAGTAAATGTATCACAATTCAATATAATTACCTTTCCAAAAGTACTTTTGCTTTTGCAAAGTATGTGTAACTTTTGTCCCTTTGGTGGTACATCAAATTCCCATGTAAATCCTTCTCTCCACTCTGGAGATGTACTGTTGCTCACTACCTGAAAGAATGAAAAGACCATTTTACGTGAAATGTAGCTGTATGTTGATAATAAGATCTATACTATATTCACTTCTTAGTATAGCAAATAACACTTATGATTACCTCAACAGAATTAATATTTGCATGAAATAATAACCTCAAAAATCCCTAAATAGTCCTTTAATTGATACAAAGATACATAATGTGAGTGAGACGTGTGGTTAGAGGTAGTCCGGGAAGATGGCGGGCACTTCAATAACCTGAGATCACCGGAGGTGGAGAGGAGGAGATCAAGGCAAGCTTGGAGAGGGAGAGGTTGGCAATGATAGACCTTGAACACTAATGCAAAGTAAAAGAGGGTGTTTAAGCATGAGACTTGGTTGTATTGTTGTTGTTGTGTCTCGCTGCATATACGATACGTTATATAGGCCACAGGAGTATTGGAGTCCAAGCAAACTGTTGGACATGTGGCTCGTTCTCTTCAAGTCTACCAGAAGTGATATAAGCCCTTCTCCCGTCTGTGGCTTGACTACAAAGTGAGAGCAACGTTTCATGGCAAGCGGAAAGTAACGTTTGGTATATGCATCGGATGATGTGAATGTAAGGTCATTGTTTTCTCTTCTCCAAGACTGGTTGGGATGGAGTTGTCTTAGCAAGAAGCCAACCACCTCGACGACCCCATGACCCCCACCGCCAGTCTAGTATCCTCTGATGATCCCGGCGGCGGTGCTTGGGTCTGCTCCCACCTAGGCATCCAAGTAGGTGAATGGGCTAGGGCCCACCTTAGTGTTTAGGAGAGCCAAGGGCTCGCTTCCAGGCGACCAAGTAGGAGGATAGACCGCGGGCTTATCTCAATGTTTAGAAGAGCCAGTGTTTATCAATCCAAGTCCAAGTGAACCGGGGGTTGATTATATTGTTGTTTGGTCTCAGAGCGAGGTATGAAGGACCATGGGCCCTACGGGGCCATGGTGCTGCCTGTTGCAGGGCTCTTCATATTTAGATATATTTGGGCTTGTATATATGCTCCCGCTTAGGCTAAGCATATAGTCTTGGTTGCCTTGGCACATGGCGCCCGTAAGGCTTGCCATGTATCAAACATACGACATGCCCGACATGGTGCCTTATTGGTCTGCCACGTGGGTGAGGTTTTGGTGATGTGCTTGCTACGTATTGAGCTTGATACAAGTACCCACACATAACAAGTAATTTTTTTGAAATTGAGAAAATTGTTTGAGAGTACCTTGGTTTTTGAGAAATGAAAAACTGCAATGTGCTAATCTGCGAAAATTCTACAACTTATAAATGCTAATTACAAGGCATATCCAGCTGCTGGCACACATTTATAATGAACAAAATTTTTCCTAAAACCACTCCATTTGGTTTTGTTTTCAGAATCTGTTTTTGAAAAATTCAAAAACATTCATTATTTTCATATTGTTTTCCCTTTTTGTGCACAAAACCATTTTTAGCGTTTATTTTTTTAGTGTTTTTCAGAACACGAAACCAAACAGAGCAATCTGAGGAAATTATTTCATGCAAATATTAATTCTGTTGAGCTAATGATGCAGAATTAACCTAAACGATCAAGGCAAAGTACATAACAAATATTCAAACCCCACCCAATAAAAGAAAATACTTTAAACAAACTATATCAGGTCTTTTATGTTAAACTCTTACTTGAATAATTCATTACCTTGGTTTGCCGTGGAGGCCCATTGCCTATCGTCAATTGACAGAAAGCATTTGTCCCTCCCATGAGGTGCCTTAGGTTGTTTCCACGTTTAATGGTAACAGTCAAACAACCTGGTAAGCAATGCAACAGGCTATCTGCTCTCTCATGGAAAATTGGCGGGCACGTCCTAATTAGCAATTGAAGAGTGGGAATTGCTTCGATGCAATGATGGATTGAGACTTTGAGATATCTATAGGCATGGTTGACCATGATTGTTTTAACAAGCATAAGGTGTCCAATGCAGAATCCTGAGCGGCTCCCAGACTTTAGTGCTGCTACCAAATGGGGAATGCACAGAGTAGCCGCCTCAGAAATGTGGAGCTTATGAAAGTTAGTGAATATGACATGTATGGTTTTCAAGACTTCTTCATTGATGGTTGTGATGGAAGACAATTCTCTTTCTAGTGCCCCTGCAGGATGATGCAATGAAAGAAACTCAATATTAAAAACACAAGTTACAGAAATAAAATTTACATTATTCACTACAATCTATGAAGCATGGATACAGATATGGGATATGGATACGGTGGTAAGAAAAAATCTTAAAAATAGGATGGGTATGGCCAGAATACGTTGGAAAATTTTTTATAATTTTTAGTATTCTATAATACATGAGTTCAAAGAATGGTTTCTCACTCGTAGTCAGCTTAAGAAGTAGTCAGTATACCTTCTTTCCAGTGAGACCTATAAAAATTTCATTATAATGTCAAGTGTAAACTGTTTATAATACCCTCGTTCTTTCTCTTTTCATGCTTAAAAATGTAATGTGCAAAAGTATCACATGCAAGTTCGCTTGCCTATTTAATTGTCAAAATCCGATTTAAGTATCATTATACTATGTTTTATATATCCTTAGTTTCTGCGAAGTATGAATATGGAAACGAGACACATGCATGACACATTAAGGATTCGTTGATTCAATAAATTCTGAAAAAATAGGATACTACTCTAATCTCACTATTTTCTTCTTTGGTATACAAAAACAGACAAAATAAAGCTTTTAAGTGCAGTTATACATTCAATTGCTCAACACAGTAAATATAATGTGTCTAGTAATAACACACAAACCATTCTTTGGACTGTTTCAACTCCAACTCACCACTTACTAGATTCCAATACCGTGATCCAAATACTAATGAAGACCTATAGTGTTAGTTACTGTTGTCCTAATTTATAGAAAATAAGCATTTATAAGGTCTCTGAGTCTCTGGAAAAAAACCTAGCATCTCACTGATTAAGGTACACTGGATTGTGTAAGAACAAACTCAACCTTATTATTTCCCAAATAACCATATATTGAAGAAACTTATCTATGCAGTGATGGAAACTGAAGTTGAACATATGTTGATTCAGATGCCAATGATATATGAACATACATAACTTGTTGAATATATATACTACGCATGGGACGTGAAAATCGCAATACTAAATATCAGGAAATATAGTAACAAAGGATTGAACTGTTTCGTTGGTAGCTTACCTGTCAAAGCTCCGATAAGATCATTTGATACATATTCTTGAAGTGTGTGATTTGAAAACAAAAATTTGATGAGCGATGCTGCCTGCCCAGCAACCTCTGAATTAGGAGAAAGAATCAGTTCCTGAAGTACCAATATGCCCCCTGCTTCAGCAACAGCTCGCCTATTAGTTCTACTGTGCATGACGAAGTTTTGCAATGCACAAATGGCCACCATTTTCATTTCCTCCGTTGGCTGATCTTCAAGCAAACTTATCAATGCACAACATGCAGAGGCAGAATCACTGGCTCTAGCAAGTCCTTCATGCTGGGAGAGGTCACCAAGAGCAAGAGCTGCAAGAAGTTTGCCGGACTCTGATCTAGTTTGTGGGTCTAAGAGATATTGTGCTAAAGGTGCTATTGCATACTTGGAAACCTTCATTTCTCGTACCCTCGTATGGTTGAATAAAGCTTCGAGTAGTCTTCCAGACGCTTCTTCACACTGGTGAGATCTTAATAAGTCTAACAGAGCATCTATTGCACCTGCTTCAGTCATCATTTCAGCACTCGAAGCAATAGTCGATTCTTGAACAATCAATGCATTAAGAGCTATTGTTATAGTACTATCTACTGTTGAATGCAACATCTTCACAAGAACAATCAGTGGTACTTTAAAATAGTAGTCAGCATTTGAATTTAGAACATTGGACAGAACCAGTGCAGCCGATTCCCACAAAGCATGGGGTGGTTGGGGGTCATCTTGAACAATAACCTTTGAAATCTCAAATATACCCCCAGCATCAGCAACTGCCTTCGGCCAGCTTAAAGAGAGATTATCCAACGCCTTAATTGCTGTTTGCTGCAAGTTCAATATTCCAATTCCCGCAAGTTGCACAAGGGGCACAACTGCATTTTTTGTTGTTATATCTTGCTTAAAGTGCTCTTGTGCAAGAAGATGACTTAGCAATTCTGAGCCAAGTTGCTGGATAGCTTGAGATGGTGATTCCAGAAACGAAATCAGAGGCTCAATGACCTGGCTAGGAGTAAGTTTTAAAGTTGCAAGGCTCTGTGGTTTCTCCAAAATATTGACTAGTGTTTGCAATGCACTGTGCTGGCCCCAGAGACTAATATCTGGACGAAGCAAAACCAAAAAAAGAGGTTCGACAATTTTTGCAGCAGCTGAGCTTTTAGAAATTGCACTACTATTTGTCAAGATGCGGAAAAGTTCAGCAATCGAGGAGCACAATGCACTGGGTGCTGTTGGAAGTAGCTTAAGACAGTTATCGATAATGCCAGCTTTGACCATATCTAACTTGCAGGTTGTCCGGTCTTTCCCCAACTTAATGAGAGCACAGATGCTAGCCTCAATAAGCCGATTATTTGATCCAGAAACCAAACCGACAAGAAGATTGACAACATCATTAGCTGCTGCAAACTCCACTTGCTGTTCATTATCCAATAATTTCTCAAAAGCACAAACACCAGATTCCACTGCCATACCCATATCAGATTGAATCAGTGATATAAGAGGCACTATGCATTCAGAGGCAATTGGCATTTCTCTGAGTTTTGGATTACCAAAAAGAACAAAACAGAGCTGTGCAGCATTTGTCTTCAGTTCCAAGGAAGAAGTGGAAGACAAAATTTTATATAGGCTCTCGAGGGGATTCCCTTCCACATCAGTCATCAGAACAGCTTTCGAAGGATTTTCCGAAGTCAACTTAATCAAGCCGATAAGGGCAGCACATTGCTCAGTTTCTGATGCAGCTTCAAGCATGTCAACCAAGGGCTGAACTGCTTGCTTGGCTAATTCAGAATCTCTAATGCTCTCAGCCTCAAAAAGTTCATGAAGAGCCCTAGCAGCACTCAGTCTTGAACTTCTCGACCCCAAACGCAGAACAGCTATGAGCTGATTCAAGGAACTAATAGATGCTTCATAACAAAGAATATCAGGATTGCTAAATAATATTCTCAACAGTTCAGCTATAGTTGCCTCAGTTGAGTCTTGAGGGCTCAACGATAGGTACTTTGTTAAAGCATCCAGAGCTCCAGCTTCAGCCATAATTAGTTTGTTTGTATCACTACCATCTGCAATATGAGTCAAGAGGTGAACAGCAATTTGAGGGGCACCTGGTCTATCTGGCATTGGTCTCAAAAGATCCACTAATAAAGGGATAGTTTTGCGTGCAGTGGAACCACCTCTCACATCTTCAATTTCAAAAAGGAGTTCCAGAACTACTTGTTCAGGATTCCTTACAAGAGAAAATTCTTCAGATAGAGCAGCAAGGTTTGGCATATCTGATTCTATGTAACCAATTAGGGTTATTAACCCAGCAACTGCACCCGAATTTGCAATTGCAAGATTTATTCCCTTGCTTCCATTTGAAACAAGACTAGCCATTGCTTGGGCAGCAAAAAACCCTGTCAATTATTTCTTCAGACCTCAGCAAAAGGGCAAGCGAGGGTATGATGCGCATCGTTGCAGGAGAGGCAACAACATTTGCATCTTGAAACAATATAGCCAGGAGTAAGGCACTAATCCATATGCCTTCAGTATCCTCAAATGCCGCCTGTGAATGAAGAAAATATTTTGTCTCAGCTACCAAGTCTAGGCGCACACACTCTAAACATATGAATTTAGTACGTGCATGCAAACCATCCAACAATTGAGGCTGAACGAAGAAAAAATATCAAAGAATTTTATATAGCCTGTGATCAACAAACCAACATGCTCCATTATTGGCCATTCAATGAAAAATGTAAAACGTAAAAAGAAAGGTAACTTCCAAAAGTTCTGAGGCCGCACTTGTTTACGGTATTATTACAATATCTGCTAAAAGTGGAACAAGGCACTGAAAATGTCTTTCTTTCACGAAAGTATAGATAGTACAGTAAGCCAACACCAGCTCAGGTAATAAAGCCGGAAAGCACTGGACATGTCGATCCCTCTGTTTCTTTTACTCCCGATTTCAGTTAAACCCCAAAACATTTCAAACCTATCAACATAACTTCTGTTAGTTGACTCAACAGACTCAACCCAAACACATCCCACCACCAATCTACAACTATAATTTGCCAAGGAAATTATAATCCGAAATTGTAAAATGAATTGAAAGACGGCAGACAGACATCAAGGAAAAAAAAGAGAAAATAAAACAAAAAATACAACTTACCAGTTAAACTTTTAGTTTTAGACTGTAAACAAACTAGCCGCTGCACAAAAGTCAGTTTTATCTCAGTACAAGTCATGCTGACCACCACAAAATCTCTCATATATCTATTTAATCTAAAAGTGGGAGTTATTCGTAATATACTTTAATTTAATATGTATCAAATTTAAATCTGTCTTTATAGAGTAGCAATGAGATCCACAAATTTGTTTACCATAGGCTATTGGTGGTCATCTCATTGAACTGTTAGCCACAACAAAGAATGAAAGAAAAGGTGAAACAGCCAACATTACTAAAGACTAGATCAAGCCCTACCTGTGGATTCGAAGTATAATTTGCAAGCTTGTCAGAAAGGGCATCAAGTGCCCCAGCTTCTGCTACAGCAAGTTTGTTCTTCGCATGAAATGAAGAAATTATTGATAGCAACCACAAAGCAACAGTACCTCCCAAGACGGTGGCTGGATCAGGAACCTCGAAGGCATCTCCTTCCTGAAAAGCAGTTCTTTCGACAAAACCTATAGGAGTTCTGGCTTCAATTTCTGAAGAGAAACTACTTGAATTTCGCTTCATCATATCTAGTGCTGCATATATCAGGGGTTCTAAATATCCTGAACCTTCTAGTGCATCCATTGACTGAATTTTGTGTTCTTTAGCAGCACAGATGAGCAATGCAGCTCCTCCAACTCTAACCTCTAAACTGGTGGAGTTCATTATTCTATTAGCCAGTCCACCAATGGATCCTGATTTTGAAACCAACAGGTCACCTAACGTAACTGATTGATCCCCACAAAGCCTAGACAGAATTTCTATAGCCTTATCTTCCACCGAAGGAGGCCCCTCGGCCAGGCAGCGTACAAGACTCACTAAACTTGAGGGAACTTCAGCAAGGGCAGACGATGGAGAGTAAGTGAAGTTCACACTTCGTTTTGTCCTTGTCAGTAGTGCAACTACTTCTAAGGCATCAGTAGCGTCAGTCCCATCCATATCCATCGCATTTAAGGAATCCACAACAGAAAGAACAGCAAATCGGCACTGAGCATTACCCTTGAGAACATCACCTACTGGAAAATGCTTCAGTAATTGGTGAAGGGCACGTGACGCATTCTTCTTACCTTCTGAAGTTCCTCCCCCCATTACTCTAGTCAAAGCAGAAACAACATCTTCTGCCAGTGCTTCTGCAGCAATCTGGGGATCAGACAGAAGATTGGCCAATGCTGCCACTGCAGTCTCGGCAGCATCAATGGAAGAAGTTTTTGCCAATTTGACCAGAGGCTTGACATCTCCTTCTGCAATGTATGACATTTTGTTGCTAGATTTTGTCTTGGTTGGACGGGACAAAGCACCCAAGGCGCGAGCTGACTGTGCCGCAATAACTTCAGTGTTGCTGGTCAAAAGCTTCATGCATGGATTCAAGACTTCGTCAGTTGCAAAACTGTCGCAAATATCTTGTCTGGTGCTGAATAGATCAGCTAGGACAGAAGCTGCATGCTCTTGGGTTTCTTCATTAGAGGAACCGAGAACCCGGACAAGTGACCTCAGTCCTTTATTAGCTGCAGCTCCGTTCTGCACAAGATCACTTTGTGATGCCATAGTGAGTACATGACCCAAAACTTTAATTACGTGGGCCTTTGAGCATGGAGAATCTCCCAGGAGCAAAGCTAGCAACTGATTAATGGTAGCAGGATCAGCTCTTTGAATAAGCTTTGTTAGTGCTTTAGCTGAGGCTTCCTGACCCTTTGGTCCACCACTATTTAGAAGCCATAAGAATGCCGGAACGGCTCCAGCACTTTCAACACAGGCACGAATATCCTCACTGTGACAGCACAAATTCCACAGAAGATGTGCTGCGTTCTCCCTTGCCTTCTGGGATCCCATCTCTAATAATTGCACCAGTGGAGGAATCCCCCCAGCTGCTGTGATTGCCCACTTACTGTCCTCGACTTGGTCAGTCAGGATTGCCAACAACTCAACAGCATACTCCTGATGCTGTTCACTGGATAAGCCTAGCAATGATATCAGTAACTGAATTCCTTCTCTCCTTCCAATGGCCTCCCAGATACCCACCCTATCACAGCATAAGCTTATTAGAGAGAGTATCAGGTACTGTTGCACATCAGCAGCAGCCATTGTTGTAAGTCCAATAAGCACCTTCTTTGCTTCTGCTTGGTTGAGCCATCTTGAGAGATATGTGTTGCCATAAAGGCTGGCCATGGCCTCAAGGACACGCTCCTGGACCAGCTTATTGTCGCGGGGCTTTAGTAGAGTTACTAGAATGTCCTCTATCTGTGTTGCATTAAATGTTTCTTCTTCAACACCACATTTTTGCTCAAAGACCATCAGAGAGTAGGCTAGTGCTCCAATTATATCAGCAACAGGAGCAGCTAAGCGCGGGGACTGTGAAATTTCTCCAAGATATAGTATTAGAGAAGACATTCCACCACATATATTAGCTAAAGCTCGCGTTGCATGCCCCTGAAGGGACTGACCCCCCTTCCCTTGCATACACTCTTTAGAAGGAGCAACTACCGCTCCAATGAGAACAGGCACACCATCTGCATCAACAACAGCTTTCTTAGCCTTGGTTGACCCTGACGAAAGAGCCTCCAAAGCATCCGCAGCACTGGCACGGACAGAAATATCGTTTTCCTGACGCACAAGTTGAAGCAAAGTTTTGACGGCTCCGGAATCTATTGCTTTGGGGATGCTATCACTGAATGCCAACATCAGACGGGCCAGTAAAGAAGCTGCATTGGATTGAGAGGCAACATTGTCTGAAGAAAGAAGCCCCACAATAATATCTACTCCTCCGGCCTCAAGTGTTGCTTCCAATACCCATCTTTGTCGCTGCAAAGATTTCTCAGAGCCCCGGTAACAAAACGTTCTACCACTTTGTCCTTCCTGTTTTTTGCATTCAGCTGCTCCCATAAGGTTGGCACTACACTTTCTGTAACAAATATTTTCATACCCACATGATCGTCTGAAAGTCCACCTGATGAAACTTCATATATTGCTTCTGCAGCTGCTTTCCTTGCTTCAGTTGACTCTGACTTCAAAAGTGAAAGTAATGGCGGTATGCATCCACCTAGAAGTACCTTCAACCGCAAATCATCATCCTTGCAAAGGACACTCAGTGTTGCAGCAACGTTTACTTTTGCCACATGAGTGCCACTCCTAAGAATTGATATGAACAATGGCATTGCTTGAGCATGTGAACCGATAAGAGTCCGTGCTTCCTTTCTAGCTTTGGCAACACCAAGCAAACGTGCTGTAATAAGTTCCTTTTCTTGCGGTGAAGACATGCTAGCATGTAGCTGCTCAACAAAACGAGCAACTGTTGCCATTGCTTTCTCCGGATCATCCATATCTATTGTTCCATTTGAATCCCTGCAAAGTAAACAGTAAATCTACTAGTCAAGATTTAGCATATAATGCCCCCCAAGAAAAAAAAAGATCCATTTAAAGGGAATATAGAATTAATTTTTTTTGATTTTCATGAGAACTTAGTGGATATTAGGGACCATCTGTTTTCCCCTGTCTATTCTTATTTATATATTTATATATGCATCCCACCCCTTTTTGAGCAAGTGTTATATGACTCTATTCTTCAGTAAACAAGTGCAGCTGATAGGTAAATTCATCAGGAAAAAAAATTCCCATAAGGTAGAACAATATAAACTCTAATATGTTGTCACCGATCAAGCTAAGAGAAAAACACTAACCTAGGCTGTGAAGTAGACGAGGATACGGGCTCCCTCGGTTCAAGAGAGGGAGACTTTGACATTTGCACGAAGACACCACTTCAGTGTTCTCCTTTGGCCTTCTGTGCAGTGAGGCAGTAATGAATTTTACTAAATGAACATTAAATTACAAAGACTACAGAGGATAGTAAGAACAACAACACAAGATTGTTTTCCAAATTATGTTTGCAAAATATCCAAAATCCCAAACTGACCCAGTTTCAAATTATAATATTTGTATTGCCAAATTCTAAGTACAAACATATTAACAGAATTTACAGAATTGGGGTACAATTAAAGGCAAATCCATTCAAACCCAATTCAAATTTGACAAAAAATCGCTGAAATTGATCACTCATCACTACTACTAAGAGACGAAATTCCTAAAATGTGGCCATATAGGGAGATCAAAACCAAGAACATAGATTACCTTAAACGATGAATGCATATGCTGGAGGTATGCAAACATCACCCCCGTCAATTCATCTCCACAGAATCAAATACATACACACACCAAAGAAGCACTATAGACGAAATTGAGCTCGACCCAGTTCACTTCGCTTACAATTGAGATCAATCAAACACTCTGCACAGTATGAAAAGGCAAGAAGATCAAAATCAAGTGAAAAACAGATCTTCTTCATATATACCCAATATATGTGTGTATAATAATATTAAATTAGCTATCAATGATGAGATTTAATTTGTATAACAAAACAAATAAAGAAGGTACGGAGATCAGATCAGAAAAAGCATTAACAGATTCTAGGGCTAACAGTGCTGTCATTTTCAGACTAAAAAATTCAAAAAAAAAAAAAAACCTCGATATTTTTACAAGAACACGTAGATTAGATCTCCGTTCGGAATTCGGAGGATGAGGGAGATAACGAGAATTTGGGGTTTCAGTTGTGCTGTGTGTGTGCCTCTCTCTCTTCATTTTCAATTTTTTCTTTTTTTGGATTTGATTTTGATTTTGATTTTGATTTTGGGACTTTAAAGAGTGAGAGTGAGTGTCGGGGGGGAGTGATTCAGTGTGGGAGGGAGTGTGAATCGTAGTCAAAACCAAATAGGGGCTGTTACTGTTTTTTTAACTGATTTTCTTGGGATTCGTGTTTTGTTTTTGTTACTTCCAGTTAAGTTTTTCATAAGCTTTATCGAAAAAGACATAATCATAATTCCCTGGATTGGACAAAATATATATATATATATTTTCGGTAAATGACAAAATAATTCATAGAAGTATATATGTATATTTGGTTTTTTTTACTGAATCATGTTATTTTTTAAATATATTTTAATTCAAGTAATTTGACACTATTCTGTAAATTCATGTTTTTTTTTTTTTTTTTTGGAGGGGGGGGAGGGGGTGAAATTGTGTTTTGAATATAGATTGTTTATTTTTAGAGCCCTACTACATACCCCAGCACCCCCACACCCTGATACATTTGTGAGAGAGAGGGAGGAGAAAGAGAAATATATATATATATAACGTGTGATCACAAATCAATTAGGGTTTATGAGAGTCTAAAATTGTGGGGTCGCAAGTATTTTCTTATTTTTTAATCAAATTAACTTATTTTTTATTAATAATTTACACATTAGAGATTATCATATAACTCGCAAAACTTGTAATTCGATCAAGTCTTATCCATAAGCTCATGCCTTTGATGGGTAGGGTTAGCTCAAATAAAGTTGGGTTAGGCTTGGGCTCAAGTGCTAAAACTCGGCTCTTTGGCCCGCAAAAAGGTGACTCATCAACCAAATTTGCAAGTCTGACAAAAGAGTAAATAAATAAATAATTAAGAAAATATTCAAAAGTAAGCCGGAAGCTCAGCTCAATGGGCTTCACTTGTGGCCCAATTCATGAACTTGTCTAGGCCAAGCTTGTTAGCCAGGGTTTAGAGATGAGTAGATTTAGACACCATTTTGCGGGGCAAGCGCAAATCGAAATTGATTCAATAGCAACTCTTAGACATAATTTATAGACTAAATGACTCAAATTATTAAAATGAGACCTATAATTGACCTACAAATTTAAACGGAATGTCTTTATTCCACTATTTATGGATTGAAGAAAAGTCATATTCCAAGATATTAATTTTTATCAAGTTATGTAATTGATTGGTTTTGACATTGTTGTTGCAATAAAAACCAAATAAATAGAGAGAGTGGGGTAGGATGGATTAGGATGGAGAGTAAACAGACACAATATGAAACTATTAGTAGAATTCAAAATCAAAAGGGTGAGTTTTCAAAATTAAAAAAAAAAAATTTTTGACTTGAGAGAAAGCTTGGTGTAAATAAAAAAATGCTAAAGACCCAATGCAAGTGAAATTAGTAAAAGTTAGAAAGGTAAAAGTGTAATTTACTCTGTAATGCCCAAATTTGTAACAGTGAGAGACAAAGCACTACATATTGAAAACATTAAAATATGAAGAGAATTTTTAAAACTTAATTATTACCATTAACATAGGTTTTAAAGATAAAAATTAAAAAATGAAATTATTTTTTATGGACAAATATTTTGGTTGTCAAAAATATTATTGTTGTATTTTTAGCGACGAAATTAGACATTTAGTGATGAATTACTATTATTTTAGTACCAAAATTTGTGTCTCAAGAAGTAAATTTTTTTGACATTAAATTGTTGAGTCTCTAAAAATATATTTATTTGTGACATTTTTAAATTTTGTCATTAAAACTTATTTTTTGGATTTTTCAAGATGACCCTCACGATGACAGAAATTTGTTTTTAAATATTTTTTATAACAATATTTTTACTTTTAAGGATTAAAAAGTTTGATCCCTAAAAATTGTTATATATTATAGTGTGAAACAGAAAAGTTAAATTCAAGTAAAAATTAAATGTTGAAAATAATTAATTTGTCTTATAATACTGAGTTATATATATAATTTTTTATTTTTTATTTTTATTTTTTTGGTCTGTAAAGTGTTCAACAAACAGGATGTGGGTTCCACCTCAGCTGCATGTGTTTTTTTTTTTATGGTTTTTTTGGAAGACTGACTGCATCTGCATGTGGTTGAGCATCTTTGGTAAACACATTCCTAATGCTACTTTTATAGACAAAAAACAAGTTTACCATGTACTTTATTTATTATTTATAATATTTATTTTGGTAAGTCATATATTATTTTTTTTAAAACGAAACAAAAGGTGGTATGTCTGTCACATTCTGCCAATGTGTTTTGTGTCCTGGGCTTAGTTTATCAGTATTCGTTATCTAATTTTAAAATAGATTTTAATAGTTAGTTTTAATTCCTATTAAATTTTATTAAAAATAAATCTTAATAAAATTATCGCTATAAATAATTTTTAATGACGATTTTTTTTATATATGTCGTTAAAAATTGACAATTAGTGACTTTTTTTGTCACGATTTTTATAAATTATCGCTATAACTTACAATTAGTGATATTTTTCTGTTATGAATTTTTTAAATTGTCGTTAAAAGTTGAAAATTAAATTTTTTTTTTCAACGATTTTTTTTTTAAAATGTCGTTAAAACTTATAATTAGTAATATTTTTTATGACAAAAATTTCAAACTGTCTCTGAAAATTAACAATTAGTAAAATTTTTTATTAGTATTTGATAAAAAAATATTATTAATTATTATAAAAATTATTAAATAATAAATCTACGTATTTCAATCTACCCGTAAATTTCCATTTAAAAATGAGAAATGTGGATCTGAGGCATCAATTTTGGTCAAACTTCGCCATAAGCCACTGAACAATGCATCACTTTAATGAGAACAAAATTAAAGTTAACGCCTATGCGCATGAAAAAGTAATGTTTGATAATAGGGAAATTATATACGGAATCAAACATTGAAAATGTAGAGCGTTTTATATAACAAAAAAATGGGAGATTTGGTGATAGTCCTTTCACTATTTAATTTGTCTTTTAAAAGGATAAGAATTATATAAGTACTTTCAAAATTTTCTAATATTTTAAAACTTGTTTCTTTTACTATATTACCCTCATATCTATTAGCTCTCCTATTAAGCCATCTTCATTGTGTATTTCAGAGTAAAATTTTACTCTGTATAAAAGTAAAATTTTACTCTGAAAAACTAGTAAAATGTTAGACTCTACACAAAAGTAAAATTTTACCCTATATAAAAATAAAATTTTACTCTGAAAAACGAGCAAACTGTGAGACTCTGAAACTAAAAGTAAAATTTTACTCTGTATAAATGTAAAATTTTACTCTGAAAAACGAGTAAACTGTGAAACTCTAAAACTAAAAGTAAAATGTTACTTTGCACAAAAGTAAAAAAGCGAAGGCAGTGTTTGTGGCGACTGAAGTGTTTGGTAATGACCACCTCGTGACAGTAAAATTTTATTGTCATTCTAACACCAGAGTAAAATTTTACTCTAATTCTCTCAAATAAAAAACAGAGCAATAGAACAAGAGTAAAATTTTACTCTCATTATTTGAAACAAAAAACAGAGCAATAGAACTAGAGTAAAATTTTACTCTGGTTCTGTTAAATGAAATTAGATAAAAAACAACAAAAATAAATCCAAAAAAAAAAAAACAAACAAACAAACAAAAACAAAACAAATTAATCAACAAATCAACATATCTAATTGAGAAGAAAAATTTCTAAAACTCGATCAACAATCACAAATCTCAATGAAAAGAATACATGTGTTCAACAACACTCATACACACAAATATATATATATATATATATTCAAAACTCAAATCTGTGTTTAAAAAAATATGTATAACCAAACAACTCCACCAAACATGCCTCAATTTAGAGACAATCTGTTTCTCCTCGTAGACGATCTCCTTCAATTTCGGCACCGGAAGACAATTTTCCGGCCCGTAGTTGATTTCGTTCCCGATGTTCTTGATGAGTTCATCGTAGAGATCGGTTTCGACATTGTTGATCGTCGGAATTTCGCCGGATAACTGATCGGACTTGGCTATGAGAGTGATGACGATGACGTTGCTATCATCGCCGAAGAAGAAGTTACCAAAATTGTTGAGAAACAGAGCTTCAGATCTAGAAGGGAAAGAGGGAGGAGAGAGACAGAGAAGGTGGAGAGAGAGTGGGTAGAAAAGGTGGGAAAATTTAGTTGAGGATATAATAGTCTAATAAAATATTTAAATAATAAATTCTGTTCTTTATGCAAGACTTTATAATTATGAGGGGGTTTAGAAAGTATAATTTTTTTCTTAGTCCTTTTAACAATGAAAAGAAGGTAAAGGAGGTTTATAACCAAATTTTTCCAAAAAAATAAGTCATAATAGAAGGGGGGGGGAATTCATGATTAACAGAAAATAAATACACTTTTTTAACAAAAATCGTATTAATACCATCACACTATCCCTGTGAGTCTGCAACTATTACCTCCACCAACAACCACCGCCGTCACCACCTTTCAATCACTACTATCACTACCACTATTAATACAATCATTGCATTAGTTTTAAAAATATAATCAAACATAGACCCAAAAAAAATTGTAAAAAATTTTCCGTAAAAAATTTCTACCAAAATAAATAGAACCTTATTATAAAGTTATATGTCTACGTATATATATATATATATATATATAGAGAGAGAGAGAGAGAGAGAGAGAGAGAGATTGTCTCCCTGATGGCACAACATGATTTGTTTGGTAAGAATTGTTTCTTGGATTTATTAGCAATACACCCACCACATGCATATGAAAAAGAAGGCATCTTTGAAGTAAACATAAGTATAAAACAGTACTGCTATATATATACACACACTAGAATTAATAACCATGTGCAGACAGAGCTTCTGGTTCTTATGTATTGGATGGGTTCATAAATGATAAAAAGATACACCTCCCAATCACCTCTTCTGATTAATTGCCTCTCCTTCACTCTACTTTCTAGTAAGAGTGGACATCCATCGGGTCAGGTTTGTATCATATAGTAAATATATGTGTTCTTTCAATTTGATTCAACATGTTTAATTTTATTTATCACAAGCTTGATTTTAAAAAAAAAATTCTAAATTTTAAATCCGTTCATTTAATCTAGGCTATATATAAAGTGAAGCTTGGAGATGGTAGAGATGTCACATATTTTTTATTCTGAAAATACCCATGGCAGTGTGAAAACTATCATTGTGAAAAAATTATTTAAATTTTTAAAATTTCAATTATTCATCTTCTCATTTTTTCAATCACATGCAAACGAGCGTCACGTATATGCAAATCGCTAATTATTATATAAGAGTTTTTTTTCTCTCTCTAAAGACAAAAAAATAAATAAATAAACTAACTTTATTTAACATTTGCAACACGTCAAGTTGTTTAGCAATAATATTTCTAAGAAAAAGAAAATAATAATAATAATTCTAAAAATCAAATGTCAAAACCAACCTCAATTGCAGCTGTGTTTGTCGTTTATTACCTAGATAAGATATGCTTTTTCTACTTTCTTTAGCTTAATGAAAAAGTAGCTTATAAATTACTTCATCCACTACTTTTTTATTTTATTTATTATAATGCCTTCAAAAAGTTTCTTTTACCTTTACATTTTTAATGGAAAAAGGTGATAGATAGTTATTTAGCTTTGTTTTTCACTACTTTTTCCTTCTCTCTCTAGTCATGTATGTTGCTTGAGGAATAACTTCTTCTTTTTTTAACATTTTAATTATTTTTTTTTAGAGATAAAGTGAATTAAAAGTTAGGAAATGACTTTTAATTTACTTCCCAAAATACCCCATTATTGTATTACAATCGGTTCTGTTTGTTTCAGTTAAAAAAATTTTATTTTTTATATTTGGTATGATAAAAAATGAAATTCAGCAAAGAGAGGAAGAAAAAAAATCACATTCTACATTATCAACGGAATATGAACTGATTTAGATAATAAAAAGTGAATTAATTTGATTGATATGATTGCATTGAAATTTATCATTTTAAAAATAATTATCAATTTAAATAATATTTAATTAAAAAAATATTACTGCCACATCATTATGTTGTAACAAATTATATATTAATGACAATTTAAAACGTTGTAAGTGTATATGAGATGCCACCAACCATCAATTATAGAAGGAGTCCAAGCCTAGCAATGTTCGAGGGGACACAACAAGGATACTATCAAGATTTTGGACAATAATGAATATTTTTTGGTGTAGCATATGAACAAGACACATTTGATAGAGCAACAACCAAACATGTACTTGCAACTTAGAATGAAAACTCCTATATAATTGAGGTGTCATGAGTAATTTCATGTTAAAAGTAAATATTTATTATTATTTTTTTAATATTATTGAGACTCTTTGTTATATTGTGCTGCTTTTTTGTTTTTTTTTTTGTTTTTTTGTTGTGTGATTTTTATTGTTGCTCTAGGTTCATACTCTGTTAATTTAAGTGATACTAATCGGCTGATTATCTACATTTTTGTTCAACCAGTCAAATGTTTGTAATTAAATTCGTGTAATGCCATAAACAAAAGAGTTTTATTTTATATACAAGTATGTAAAAATAAAATAAAATGATTTTTTTTTATTTAATTAATGGTTTCTTTAAGAAAACCAATAGTTTTAGCTCATTCCAACAAAAAAATATAATATAAAATATATATTTTATAAAATAAAATTTATAAAAAAAAAATGTTTGCATTAAGATACTAACAAACTCATTTTTTGAGCTTCAATAGGCTTGGAAGGAAATGTCGATAATGCTAGAAACATTGAAACCAAACATATTATGGAACACAAAAAGCACATGAATTAATAATGTCATGTTTGATTTGCCTTCTTGAAATGATTTTTGAAATTTTTTTGAAAAAAATAAAAACTAATGTTAATTTATATATGATATATATTCCTACATATATTAGGTATTTATTTTCTAGACATATTAGGTATTTTCATAGTTAGGTCTCTTATAGGATACTCTTTCTCATAGTTAGATTTCTAGTAAAATACTCTTTCTCAGCCTATATATATAGGTCTTCTATTGTATAGGACAATTGATTCAATATAATCATTCAATACAATACTTTCTCTCTCTCTATCTCTCTCTCTACTATTCTAACATGGTATCAAAGTTATAGGTTAAGCTCTTGGTGTTCTTCGCCTTACTGGCGGGTGGCAACCTTGCCTTGGCTGCCCGCCGAATTTCAACTTATTCCACTGTCATATTTTTCTGTCAATATCGCTTTATGTTAATCTCTTCTTTTGTCCGCCGGTTTCTTCCTACCTCAAATATCTCTATCATATATATTTTTTACTCATAGTCTTTTTTTTTTTTTTTTCTTGTATATTTCTACTCCACTCTGTCTTTCCCTCTGCTTCAACTTCAAATAGATTTCTATCTTCAAACCTATTTGAGTTTGAGAGGGGGTATTATAATTATATCATGATGAATATGGTCATGTGCACCACCCAAGCCACCCCCTCTGGCACACAATCCAAGCTGCCCTCTCTGGCGCACAATCCAAGCTACCCTCTTTGGCGCACAATCCAAGCGAACCACCCAAGCCGCCCACTCAATCCAACACACAATCAAGCCTTTGACCCAAGTTGCCCTTTTGGCACACAATCCAAACGAACCACCCAAGCCACCTCTTTTGGTGCACCACCCAAGCCGCCCCTTCTAGCGTACAATCCAAATTGCTCTCTCTAGCGCACAATTCAAGCCGCCCCCTTTGGCGCATTATCCAATTTGCCTCCTAGCGCACTCAGTCATCTGTTGCCATCGTCGTTTAGCACCACGTCATAAATTATGTGTGTGTCATGTTTGCTGGTTCAATATCCAGTTAATTTCTACATCAGTCCGGCATGACCCCGTAAATTGTCTCGACATTGATTTTGGTTAACTCTTACATCGGTCCAGCATGACCCCTTTAAACTGTCCCGACATTGATTCCGGTTAGCTCCTATATCAGTCTGACATAACTCCTTTAAACTATCCTGGCATTAGTTCGGCCGATTCCTCTGATGGTCTAATCGACCATAAAGCGTCTCGACATTAGTTCGGCCAATTTCTATATCGGTCTATACGACTTTAACTTGTCCTAACATTAGTTTGAGCCAGTTTACCATAGAGCGATATTCACAGAAACTGGCTAGAACTAATGCCGAGAGACAGTTTATGGTCGTGTTGGACCATTGTAGGAACTGGCTAGAACTAATGCTAGGATAGTTTAAAGGGATGATCTTGGGCGATGTAAAAGCTAACGGAATCAATGTCGACGATTTAAAGAGTTATGTCGGACGATGTAAACTAATGAAATCAATGTCCGAAAGCAACGGGTCATCGGACCGATGTAGGAATTAGCCGAATGTTAAACCAGCAAGCGTGGCACAAACATAACTTATGACGTGGTCAACGGCGATAGTAAATGATAACGAGCGATTAGGAAGCAACTTGGATAGTCGCGCCAAAGGCGACTTGAGTTATCGCCAAGAGGGCAACTTGATTGCGCCAGGCTTGAAAGCGGCTTGGTAAACCGGTTTCTATATCGATCGTCGACCTTAAATTGTCTGGCATTAGTTTGACTAGTTCCTACAATGGTCGACACAATCATAAACTGTCTCCCGGCTTTTGTAGCGATCGGTTTGCCACTTATTTAGTATGTCGGGGATCGAAACTGGTCAAACTGCGGTCGAGAGAAATGCGCCCTTGGTGGGTCAAAGCGGCCGCAACAAGGATTGAGCTTCGGTCGGTTCTTGCGGGGTCGAAGCGATGCCCTGCAGATCTAGAACGCATACAGCAAGATTGAGGGGTAGTGCCCCCAAGGCAAAAATGCAAAATGCATTAGAAGTTATTTGTCCGCTCGGCGGTAGTTTATGTCTTTGAAGTGGAGAATGTTTGGTTTGAAGTTTGACTGTCTACAAAAAGTCTTGGAAAATGTATTTGGCCTTCGAGGCTTTCCACGCTCGAGCGGACCATGTTATATCAGTTCGTGAATCGGATATTTTAGATCACTTTTGTATATCTCTCTCTTTAAAAACTCTTTCCTCTCCCTTCTTTCTACATTTTCCTACGCCAAATTGGATCAAAACCTTGATTTCTCAAGATCCATTAGAGTTCTGCCATAAGTTCTTCATCAAAGTTGGTTAACTTCTCGAGGGCTTCGTTGTGTACGGTGAAGATCGAGTTTCGACACCGTTGATTTTGAGAGTTTCATCTCATTTCTTCTTCAAAACTTGAGGTAGGGATTTTCTTAGAGTTATATATATATTTCTGCAAGATCTATATGATTTTTGAAATCATCTTTCGATAACTTTGAAAATTGATTGTTGATTCAAAAAGTTGAGCGATTTTGAAAGTGGATTTTTCTCTTGTTATTTTAAAATGATCTTATGGGTTTTAATCTTTGTTGATTGAAGAAAAGATGATTTTGGAAAGTTTTCTTTTAAAAGATTTGAGTTGTATAGTTTTGGTGAAAAAACCTAGAATTTGGGGGGGGTTTTTAAAGAGACTGAAAATTTATGAATGATATTGATATATTTATTTTGTGTGTCAAAATAAATGGATGTTTGGAAAATTTCTTATTTATATTTATATAAATGATAAATTTCAGAAAACATGACAATTGTTGTTCATTTTGAAAATTATTGTTCAAAACGTTGAAATAGTCTTGAAATGACTAATTGTTGAGGATACTAGAGAAGAGGGAATTATGTTATTCCTTAGATGATGAATTGAAATAAAAGTATTTATATTCATCTTGTGTTATTGGCATAACAATTCATTTGATTACATTAAACTTTGGAAGTTGATTTGAAAACTTGCATTGAGAAAAGAATGTTAAGAAACAAGTTTTCATGAAATGGTTTTGGGATAAATACGTTGGTAAGTCTTGATAGGTAGTGTAGATGATATTGAATAAGTTGGCCTGAAAGTCTGGGGTGAAAGACCAAAAACCATGCAGATAGGTGTCGAGCCTTCCAGTTAATACCGGTAAAAATGACAATTTGGTAGTACTTGTATGGTCTACTTGCAGACTGTAATGGCCCTCACCACTGTTCTAGATAAACTGTTGATTCTTGTTAAATTAGGGTGATTATCATTGATAATTGAGCGATTAGATTCTTGGTATTGTTGAAATCTGGCCAATCGATTGAATATATATCTGTTTGAATTGCATTCTATCTATTTGACTGTGTGATTATCTGTTCATGTTTATATGTTTAAACTATAAATTGAAGGCCTTATCGGCGGCTGAATCAGAAATTGGTTGATGTTTTAGGATCATCATAATTTATGTGATTTTATGGTGTAATTATTGAAAAAGTGATTTGGTATGATTAAATTAGATTAAAATAAGCCAATTACAAGAGTTAGCTTAATTACCATATTGCCATTGTGAGTGGGCCTTTGTTTAATAATATGTTGAGTCTTGTACACACTTAGGCAAACATTTCATCAGCCACATTTTGTTGAGCTCCACCGAATTTAGAGAGAGAGGAAGTGAGAGACTTGAATTCACTTGTAGATTGCTTGGAAATTGAGAGAATTGGAAGAGTTCTTGATCAATTGAGCCTCTTTACCTTTAATTCAAGACTTAAGGTAGAGTAACTACCCTTTTGTTCATAAATTTAAGTGATTCTTGAATGATTCATGTCAAATTGAAGAACTAAGTCATGATTTAGTCTTGGATTGTTGAATTATAGCTTAATTCATGCATGCATGTTTACATCATTGAGTTTTGATATTGTTCTTCATGAAATTGTACATGCATGTTCATATTCTTACAATGGACCATGAATTCACCATGTTTTTGAAAGTTTTGGCTCACTAGAGCATGAGATTGAAGCTTTGAATTGAGTTTAATTCATGCATGTTTGCATGTTCATCTTGTTCATGAAAATGGGTTTGAAATTGGATTTAATTAACTCACCCTTGGGCTTTGATTTCTCAAATTGAGCTTTGAAACTTGTTGTATACTGAGTTTTGATGTGTTTTCCAGAAATTGGGCCCTAGAGGTCGAGTTTTGAGCTGTAGAATGCTCGATTTGAGCTTGTGCGGCACATCTGGAAATTTCAGAATTTGGCTCCTTCACCCGAACGAAGGATTCCACGCTCGAGCAACCATCGTTTATTCTGAGCTCCGCTCGAGCGAAGGAATGGTGGCTCGAGTGTAAAATTCAAGCTCTCAGGATCTTAGTGCCTTGAGCCGCTCGAGCGAAGAACCTACGCTCGGCAAGGTCTGTCTTCACCTTCAGCGGCGTCGAGCAAGCATCGAGCGGAAATTTCCAACATCCAGCACTTTTTGCATTTTGACAGACCGCTCAAGCGAGGAAGTCCACGCTCAAGCGACCCCACTGTTTTGACAAGCTCGCTCGAGCGAAGAAATCTAAGCTTGAGCGAGGCCCTTATTTTCTGAAAAATTATGAAAATATTTTCTAAGTGCATCTTTGCATCCTCATCCCATCCTAAGCATTCTTAGGCCTAGTTTAAGGCATCTTAATGAGGATATAGATGTAGAACCACACCAAGGCAATTTAGGGATTAAGTTATCATTTTTCCCAACTGTGTAGCTTAGTGTGAGTTCAATCTGTAAATTGTGTAGGGTTGGCTTTCCGATGAGACGCGCTCTAGTTTACTGTAGCCCAGAACTCTGTGAGTAACAATTATGTAAAGATATGTTCCAAATGATTATCTTTTGAGTCTGGCTGTCTTGTTTTACGAACTATTCTTTAAGCTGAGCGAATGTATGTCCGATTAAAGGCGTATTGTGGCATCCTTAGCAACTCATTCTTATTCTTGGTATTCTTACAGAGATCTCTGCCAGTTCCCTCGTTGGAACCACTATTGTTTACTGATTGATGGTTATCATTTACTGTTCGGTCTTTTAAGACCTACTGTTTACTGTTATACTGATGGATGTACCACATATGACTGTTTACTGTACCGAACAACTGATATACTGATTTAATGAACTGTTTTCATTACTGTAAGGATATTCATTCCAAACCCCTTTACGCATTATGTTATTTACTGGGCTTTAGCTCACTGCTTATATATATATATATATATATGTAGGTGTACAAGCACCGGACCAATGCTAGAAGCGTCGGGGTAAACTCTAGTTTTGTCAAGCCAACCACTGTGCCTCACTGTGAGGTTCCAAGCCTGTCCAAGCTATGGCTTAGGGGTGTTTTAATCTCCCCTGTCTGTCTCTGTAACCGTTTTGTATCTGTATAGACTGTTACTGCACTGTTTAATAGAGATTAAGTCCCTGTTTTTGAATGATTGTATATATGTACATACTGTTTTGTCACCGACTGCATAATGTATGAAAAATCTTTTTGGCATACAGACTGTCACAGCTCATTGGACATTGTTTATTTACTGTTTTGGCTTCTGCCATGCCCGCATACTACTGTTTCTTGTTCTCTTGTTAGCGGGCCTTGATAATCTCGGATTCTTGGCGATTCTGATGCTAAACCCATAGGGGCGGGTTTGGGTAGTGACACAGACACTGACCCAGGGATTACTAGAGTCGTATTTACCGCCTTTGAAATAAATTATTAAGTTTTGAACAATTAAAATTGCATGATGGTTAACTAGAGCATGATGGTTTTCAAAAGATGAAAATGTGATTTATCTTCAAAAAAGGCATAGCATGACATATGCATTTCATCTCTGGAGACTTGTATAAAATGTATATACTTTCTTAAGAATTTCTTACTGGGCTTTATGCTCACCCTACAGGATTTTTGTATAGAAAAAGATATGGTGATCCCACCCAACTAGCGACGTGGAAGTATGTGTGTTGGGAGTACAATGCTCTCATTTTGCTGTGACTTTGTGTATAAGCCAAAGAATGTATGTGTATGGGTTTGAATAACCGTTTTGTGTAACCAAGCTCAAGCTTTGGAAACTTATAAACCCTTGGGGGTATTTATTTGTTAATCTACTTGTTGTTGGATTAATGTATTATTGAATGAAGAACTATTGTATTATGTAATGTAAGCTTAGAGATTTATATTCGGGTTTTTTTTAAAGGCCATGGTTGTTGTCTTATTATTTGGGCTAGAAATTTGGGGCGTTATAACTTGGTATCAGAGCTACCGGGTTTGAATACTTGGAGCTCGTGGAAGTGGTTGTTTAACCACAATGGGTTCATTTAGCATGCTTAGGAAGTGATATGCATTTTATGACTATGTAATAACATGCTTATGTGACTAAATGGGTATGGAATTGGACTTTTGGGATGTTGTTTGCGCCTGTTAAATTCCTTGAAGTCTTATTAGACGGGTACTTGATCAATACTCGTTCTACTAAGAATTCTTGATTTTTTGTGGGACGGATTTCATCATAAAAGAATAGTTCATATGTGTTTACATGACTAAGTGCTTATGTGGAGTAAAATTGAATTGTGTATATGGTAGAGAAATATATAGAATTGTTATAGTCGAACGTGTAAGTCAAGTTACGAGAACATATGAGTTAATGTGTTAAATTATTTCTTTTGTGTCCTTTATTAGGATGTTAAGAAAGGGTTAAGTTCGTGGTGGTAGAAGCGGGAGGCGTGGCAGGGCTCGCCAAGGTGTGCATGAGGTACCGATCCATAGGGTTCCGGTGCAAGAAGAAGGGTTTAGCCAAGCTAATATGACCGAGCAAGTAGGCCAAGCTAATGTGGCCGAGCAATTAGGACAAGCGGGTCAAACCGCAATGAAGGCCCTAGCTCGAGAAATGGCAGGGGCTTTAAGAGAGTCTATGAACTTGTTGAGGGTGGAGAATCAAGCCTGAAAGAACACCGTGGAGTCAAGGGCGAGTTTCTTTATTAGAGAGTTCTTGCAGGCCAAACCAGATGAGTTCTATGGTGGCCCCGAGCCCAAGAAAACAGATGAGTGGCTCGAACAAACTGTGAAGATATTTGAGATGCTTCACATCGAAGATAGTGAACTAAGAGTGACTCTAGCGAGTTATTACCTTAAGGGAGACACGAGTCAATGGTGGAAATATGCCAAAGGTAAAGTGGAGCCAACATGGGAAACCTTTGCGGTTGCTTTCCAAGATAAGTACATACCTCCCACTGCTAGGGAGAGATTGAGGCAAAAGTTTAAAGACCTCAAACAACTCGACATGTCAATCATTTGAGTTTGAGGCGGTCTTCTCTATTTTGTCCAGATTTGCACCAGAGTTGGTGGCAACGGAAGAACGCCATTGCATTGAATTTGAAATGAAATTGAAAACAAAAATTATGTTCAAGCTTGTCAGAAATATGATTCGAGAATATGACCGTCTTGTGGAGACAGCGACACACGTAAAAATTTCCATACAAGCCGAGGAAGAGAGGCTTCGGAGTTCGAGGTCTAGGGGCCAAGAGTCTCAAGGAGACTATAGGCAGAACAAGAAGAGTAGGAACACCTATACATTCCAGTCCCAACCACAGCAGTCTAGATCCACTTTTCCTTTGCCTAGTGCGAGTCCGGGGGAAAATGCATCGAGTAACTTCTCGTGTTTCAAGTGTGGCCAACCGAGTCACAAAGCCTTCTCATGCCCACAGAAAGGAAGAGGGCAGTTAATGTTACCACCACCTAACCAATTTCAAAGTCAGTCTCAGTCTTAGAATAAAGGTCAACGGTTTAATCAATGTGGTCAGTCGGGGTATATGAAGAGAATTTGTCCATAATTGGGAGGCGCATCTGGCACATCAGAGTCGAAGCAGACTTAGAGCCACCAGTAGGCTCAATTAGTCTAGGTTTCGCGAGTTAATCAGAGAGCCGCTTTCCGAGATAATGTGCCTATGCTCCAAGAGAGCAAGTTAATTAGGGAGCCCTGGCGCGTGTGTCTGTAGTTACGTGCGAGCGATTGTCGATCCTTAATTGTGAGAGGTATTTTTGTTGTGAGTAATTATTTAGCTAATGTACTGATAGACACGGGTGCGTCTCATTCATTTATATTTACTGCATTTGCTTCTACATTGGGGTTAGAGGTAGCACGATTAGTGCCTCCACTCAGAGTAGAGTCACTTGTTGAAGTCTGATTGATTTAGTGGGGTTGTCGTGATTGTGAAATAAAGTTCTGGCGTCGACTTAGTTTACTTTTGTGTTGCTAGATATGTTGAGTTTTGATGTCATTTTAGGCATGGTGGTTATGTTCTTACCAAGTGTGATTGATTGTTACCGTTAGAGAATTCTGATGTGCACTTGACGGTGATCGTTTCTATTTTCTGGGGAACCGAGTTGATAAAGCCTTGTCACCAGCTGTTGACTCTCGTAGTAGGAGCAAACTTAGTGGCCTTCTTGCAACTCTCTTGGATAGTGAGAGTGACGGGGCTCATGTTGAGTTACCAAGGGTAGTTTGTGAATACTCGGATGTCTTTCCAGAAGATCTTACTAGTTTACCACCTCACCGGGAGATCGAGTTCTCTATTGAATTAGTGTCTGGCACAGCACCGATTTCCATGTCACCGTATAGATTTGCACCCGCCAAATTGCATGAGTTGAAGATTCAACTCCAAGAACTTTTGGACAAAGGGCTTCATTCGCCCTAGTACATCGTCTTGGGGAGTGTCGGCTCTCTTTGCGAAGAAGAATGATAGTTTATTGCGGTTGTATATTGATTACCGCAAGTTAAATAGAGTTACAGTTAAAAACAAGTATCCTCTGCCCAGAATAAATGATTTGTTTGACCAACTTAGACGGTTTCGTTGCTTCTTAAAAATAGATTTGAGGTCGAGGTACCATCAGCTGAGAGTCCGGGAGGAGGACATTCAAAAGATGGCTTTTTGTACTTGTTATGGCCATTATGAATTCCTTGTAATGCCTTTTGGGTTGACCAATGCACCGGCTTTCTTTATGGATTTGATGAACAAAATTTTTCGAGAATACTTGGATCGTTTTGTGGTCGTCTTTGTGGATGACATCTTGATTTATTCAACCTCTGAAGAGGAACACGAGACTCACTTATGGGTAGTGCTGGGTTTACTTAGTGAGCACTAATTGTATGCCAAATTTGAAAAATGCAAGTTTTGGTTAACAAAGGTGAAGTTTTTGGGGCATATAGTGTCTAAAGAGGAAGTGACTGTGGACTCCTCAAAGATTGATGTTGTCTGATTGGAAACAACCCAAGAATGTTTTTGAAATTCGGAGTTTCTTGGGATTAGCAGGGTATTATCGACGTTTTGTAAGTGACTTCTCTAGACTAGCTGCACCTTTGACTAGGTTGACTAGAAAGGGTATCAAATTTGTGTGGAGTGAGGCTTGTGAAAAGTCATTCCAAGAGCTTAAGACTAGATTGACTACTGCACCGATTTTGATAATTCCGAAAAGGGGTTTGAATTACACTGTCTATTGTGATGCGTCCGAGGATGGACTTGGTTGTGTCTTGATGTAAGAAGGAAAAGTTGTGACCTACAGTTCACGATAATTGAAAACTCATGAGAAAAATTACCCCATCCATGATCTAGAATTAGCAGCGGTGATTTTTGTTTTGAAAACTTAGAGGCATTACTTGTACGGTGAGAAGTTTGAAGTTTTCTCCAATCATAAGATTCTAAAGTATTTGTTTTCTCAAAAAGACTTGAATTTACGACAACGGAGGTGGATAGAATTTATGGAGGATTATGACTTTGAGTTACACTATTATCCAAGGAAGGCCAATGTGGTGGCCAATGCTTTGAGTCGAAAATCTATGAATAGTTTGGTAAGTGTGGCCATTTGGGAATGGGATATGCTAGATGTTATTGGCAAGTTTGATTTGCACTTGGGTGAGTCCAAAAAGAGTGCTACCTTGTTTACTTTGAATGCTCAACCTACCTTGATTAGTAAGGTCATAGAGGCACAATGAGAAGACAGTGATGTGGAATCAATCCGTGTTAAGATTTCTAATGGAAAGGAAGAGAAAGGTTTGAACATTCACTTGGATCTGAGTGTACGTTACCTAGACCGTTTGTTTGTACCAAAATCTTGTAGAGAGGAAGTACTTTGGGGGTTCCATCACTCACGTCTTGCGGTACACCCGGGAGGCACTAAAATGTATCATGATCTTAGTTGTCAATTTTGGTGGAGGGGTATGAAACGGGATGTCGCTTTATTTGTATCGAAGTGCCTTACTTGTCAACAAGTAAAGGCCGAACACCAAAGACCAGCGGGTTTGTTACAACCCTTACCGATAGCCAAGTGGAAATGGGAACGTGTTACCATGGATTTTGTAGTTGGACTTCCTAGAATACAACGAGGCAATGACGCTATTTGGGTGATTGTTGATAGGTTGACTAAGTCTACCCATTTCATTCTAATGTACACCAGCGACTCAGTTGAACGCTTGGCAGAGTTGTACATTAGAGAAATAGTTCGACTTCATGGAGTCCCTGTGAATATTGTGTCGGATAGGGATCCTCGTTTTACTGCCTGGTTATGGCAAAGCCTTTAAGAAACGTCGGGAACTAAGTTAACTCTTAGCACCGCTTATTATCCTCAAACTGATGGACAGTCGGAACGTACCATTCAGATTTTAGAGGACATGTTTAGAGCTTGTGTCCTTGATTTTAAGGGGCCTTGGGAAAGACACTTACTATTAATTAAGTTTGCTTACAACAATAGTTACCAAGCTAGTATTGGGATGACACCATTTGAGGCCTTGTATGGCTGACCTTGTAGATCACCGGTTTATTGGGCCGAATTAGGTGATGCACCATTACTGGGTCCGAAAATTATTAGAGAGACAACCGAGAAAGTTATTCTCATTCGAAAGAGGTTAGCTACGGCCCGAAGCCGACAAAAGAGTTATGTTGATAAGAGGAGACGACCTTTATCTTTTGAAGTTGGTGACCATGTGTTTCTAAAAATCTCACCGAGGCGGGGTTTGATGAGATTTGGTAAGAGTGGTAAATTATATCCAAGGTTCATTGGGCCCTTTGAGATCTTAGAGCGAATTAAGGAAGTGGCATACTGGTTAGCTTTACCGCCACAACTTTCGGGAGTTTACAACGTATTTCATGTATCTATACTTAGGAAGTATGAACCCGACTCTTCTCGTGTGCTTGATTGGGTTGACTTGGAGGTAGATGAGGATGCCTCTTACGAAGAACGACTGGTTCAAATATTAGATACCCGAGAGCAAGTGCTACGGGGCAAAACTATACCGTTGGTGAAGGTGTTGTGGAGACACCGTGGGGTTGAAGAAGCGATGTGGGAACGGGAGGCGGAAGTCCACTCTAAGTATCTGGATTTGTTTGAAAATGCTTCAGTTGCTTTTCCTTGTAATATTCCCTAGTGTTGAGGGAAATATATTTAAAGTTGTTAACCATATGTTGATATGTACGTTGTTATTTTAAGCATAAAGTTGTTTAGAGTTGCCATTACTTTTTGAAAAATTTCATGTTTATGCGTATTTGGGAGGTTGTTGTTAATGAGATAACCATGGTAGAAATGGTGGAATTTGGTTGAAAGTTAATATTGTGATTTGAAAATGAAATAGCGTGGTTTTTATCTCTAGAAATCCTTTGTTTGGGTAGTTTGATTTGAAATTTCAGAGACGAAATTCTTTAAGGAGGGAAGGTTGTAACGATCCCAGTTTTGCCACTTATTGAGTATGTGGGATAGAGTGCGGTCATTTCAGCGGGTCCAGGCGCGTGCCCTTTGAAGGTCCAAAGCGGTCTGGCGAGATCAAACTGTCCGGTCAGCTCGAAGGGGTCCAGGGGGTAGCGCCCTGGCGGGATTGAGGGGCAACGCCTCCGAAGCAAAAATGAAAAATGCATTAGAAGTTACTTGTCCACTCGAGCGGCCGTTTATGCGTTCAAGCGGAGAATGTTTGGTTTCAGAAGTTTAACTTGTCTACAAAAGTACTGAGAAAGTGTATTTGATGCTCGAGCAGGGCTTTCTACGCTCGAGCGGACTATGTTATATTAGTTCGTAAATCTGAAATTTCATATCACTTTTGTATATCTCTATCTCTAAAAACCCTTTCCTCTCCCTTCTCTCTACATTTTCCTACGCCAAATTGGATCAAAATCTTGATTTCTCAAGATTCATTAGAGTTCTGTCATAAGTTCTTCATCAAAGTTGGTTAACTTCTCGAGGGTTTCATTGTGTGTGGTGAAGATCGAGTTTCGACACTGTTGATTTTGGGGGTTTCATTTCATTTTTTCAAAACTTGAGGGAGAGATTTTCTTAGAGTTATATATATATATATATATTTGCAAGATTTATATGATTTTCGAAATCATCTTTTGATAGTTTTGAAAATTGATTGTTAATTCAAGAAATTGAGCGATTTTGAAAGTGGGTTTGTCTCTTGTTCTTTTAAAATGATCTTATGGGTTTTAATCTTCGTTGATTAAAGAAAAGATGATTTTGAAAAATTTTCTTTCAAAAGATTTGAGTTGTATAGTTTTGGTGAAAAAACCTAGAATTTGGAGAGATTTTTTAAAGAGACTGAAAATTCATGAATGATATTGTTATATTTATTTTGTGTGTCAAAATAAATAGATTTTTGAAAATTTTCTTATTTATATTTATATAAATGATGAATTTCAGGAAACATGACAATTGTTGTTCATTTTGGAAATTATTGTTCAAAACGTTGAAATAGTCTTAAAATGACTAATTGTTGAAGATACTTGAGAAGAGGGAATTGTATTATTCCTTGGATGATGAATTGAAATAAAAGTATTTATATTCATCTTGTGTTATTGGCATAACAATTCATTTGATTACATTAAACTTTGAAAGTTGATTTGAAAACTTGCATTGAGAAAAAAATATTGAGAAACAATTTTGGGGTAAATACGTTGGTAAGTCTTGATAGGTGGTGTAGATGATATTGAATAAGTTGGCCTGAGAGTTTGGGGTGAAAGACCGAAAACTCGCGCGGATAGGTGTCGAGCCTTCCGGTTAATACCGATAAAAATAACAATTTGGTAGTATTTGTATGGTCTACTTGCAGACATTGACCTAGGGATTACCAGAGTCGTATTTACCGCCTTTGAAATTGTTAAGTTTTGAACAATTGAAATTGCATGATGGTTAACCAGAGCATAATGGTTTTCAAAAGATGAAAATGTGATTTATCTTAAAAAATGGCATACCATGGCATGTGTATTTCATCTCTGGAGACTTGTATAAAATATATATACTTTGTTAAGAATTTCCTACTGGGCTTTATACTCACCCTACGAGATTTTTGTGTAGGAAAAGATGTGGTGATCCCACTCAACTAGGGGCTTGGAAGTATGTGTGTTAGGAGTACAATGATCTCATTTTGCTGTGACTCTGTGTGTAAGCCAAGGGTTGTATGTATGTGGGTTTGAATAACTGTTTTGTGTAACCAAGCTCAAGCCTTGGAAACTTGTAAACCCTTGGGGGTATTTATTTGTTTATCTACTTGTTGTTGGATTAATGTATTGTTGCATGAAGAACTATTGTATCATGTAATGTAAATTTGGAGATTTATATTCGGTTTTCCTTGAAAGAGCCATAATTGTTGTCTTATCATTTGGGCTAGAAATTTGGAGCGTTATAGCTTTAGTTCCGGCTTCTGATCTATTTCAAGCGCCCTTGTGCTGTCGTTCGGATTTTGTAACATTTTTTATTTAGTTTTATTTCATATTTTAGTTTCTCTTTCCAAACTTAAGATGTTTATCCTCTTTGAGTTTGAGGGGGGATGTTAATGTATATGTGGTATATATTCTTACATATATTAGGTATTGATTTCCTAGATATATTAGGTATTGTCATAGTTAGGTCCCTTATAGGATACTCTTTCTCATAGTTAGATTTCTAGTAGGATACTCTTTCTCAGTCTATATATATACATGCCGTCTATTGTATAGGACAATTAATTCAATATAATCATTTAATACAATACATATTATTTTCTCTCTCTGTCTACTATTCTAACAACTAGTTTGACAAAAATAAATATAAAAAATATACTTTTAAATTTATAAAATTTATTTCTACCATTAAAAAAGATAAAATTATATAAAAATGTAAGTGCTTTTGATTTTTTCATTTTTTTCACAAAAGTAATTTTTTATTTTTTTGAAAAAAAATTTTGAGACAAATTTATGAAAACCAAACTAAACATTTCAAGAATTGATTGTAGGGCCCATTTCTCAACAAAATCTATCTATCAATTTGTTTTATGTATTTGATTTTATATTTAATTTATGTGTTTATAAACTTAAGTTTTCATTTCTAGAAAAGCCAGAGAACCTGAAAATGGTGGTTGTGTGGCCTAAGTATGGGTTTTTGCAATTTGTATTTGATTGCAACTATTCAAAATTTTACTCAACTCCGTTCTCGTTAAAAAAAATTAAAAATTAAAAAAAAAAAATTTAAAAAAAAAGAATAGAAAAGAAAAGAAAGGGAAGAATACTGATAAAATGAAATTAATTTTGACAAATGGGGATTGTCAGAATGCCTGGGCCAGTGGGTCAGCCTTGTCTGCAAACCAGTGGACAATTCAAAACTTCTCTATGCAAAAATTGAGAGTACATTACAGAAACCTTATCTGATGGAGTAATGACAGTGGGACCATATATATATTATATATTTAAAAAACTTAAAAAAAAATTAAAAAAAAAATAGAGGAAGAAGAGAAATTTGAAGGGAATGATGTGATGATGATGGGCTAAAATGATATTGATAGGCAATCTAGTCCAATTGTTGTAGTTGGTAATGGGCTGATAACCTATTGGCCCATCTCGGCCACTAAAATTCTTAGGCCAGAAGCCCAAACAAAGTTTGAATTCCTAAGCCGAAATCCATTTATCTCAACTTAAGGCTGCCTTTGACTAGAAATAAATAAATAAATAATTGAATGTGAAGATCGTAAAAAGTGAAGTAAAAGCAAAGAAAAGAAAAATATATATATTTTCTTCAATGAAATTGACAGGATGAAAATTTTGTAAGAAAATAGAAATTTTAATTATAATTATACAAGAACTTTCATCACTTTCATTTCATACTAAAACAAACTTCAAAAATTATTCTTTTAAACTTAGCCTAAGGCAATGCTTAGATTTTGGATTAGAAAAGTCTGCGGACCTAGACATATTCATACAAACTTTTCTAAGTGAGTGGATATGTGGTGGAGATTAAATCTGTGTAGTGTAAACTCTATAGGTAATTAAGTCTGAATATATAATATTACTGTTTTGAATTCGACCAAGAATTTGTAGAGAACAAAAATGTGAAATTAATAATAATAATTTATGGTCATGCGGTCATGAAGACATTTTTTTTTTCTTATTTTAAAATCGAATAACTCTGTTTTTATGAACTAATAAATTTATGGCCAATTGCAAAAATACTGATATAATTATTCAATTTCTAAATTTGTGCATTATTATTATTATTATTATTAATTTTTAGATAGGAGGCATTATGTTTAAACCATCAAAAGTTTGATTTCAGAATTTATTTATTTATTTGGGCATCTTGTTTCACGTACTTTGTATTGGCGAACCTCAACTTGGTATCATTTCGTTTTTTATTTAAAAAAAAAATATTCATACGACACATGTTTCCCAAATATTTTTGAAAATCCTTTTGGAAAGATAATATTTGAAACCACCAATTTTTTAGGAAACACTTTGAAAATATTTTCTGAAATTTCAAAAATTGCTTTGCAAAACTAAGGCCTCGTTTGAGAAGTGGCTAAAATAGTCAAAAAGTCAACTAAAACACATCACATCACCTCTCTACTTTTTTACACGTCTTTTCGTAAAAAGTCAAAAAATTACTAAAATAATCACTTCCTAAACCAAGCCTAACCAAATAGATGGGGAGACCAATGAACGTTTTTAAATTTAATTTTTTTTTTTTTTAAAGAAAAAAGCAGAAAGAAAAGACATAAAAAAATGGAGAACAATATCAACGACTCTTAAAAGATCTAATTGTGGTAAGAATGAATTAGGCCCGTTGGTTACAGTACTATCAGTTCAGTTTTGGGCCTATAGGTAGGGGCTGAAAGCCTGAAGTTGTCTTTTCCATCTGCTTCACCTTGACCCAATAACAATGGCATGTGATCTGCCCTAGGGAAATTCTATTGCCACACAATTATCTCAATACACATTTTTCTTTTTTAGCACACACACTTATTAATTTAATTATTAATTAATTTTCTCAACCCACAAACACTATGTTTGAAAATTTATGAAAGAAAAGAAAAGAAATGATTACTTAAGTTATAAGAGAAAAGAAAAGAAAAAAAATGATTGTGATTTCTCTCATTCTTATTTGGATAAGTAAAAAACAAAAGAAAAGAAATGATTATAATTTCTCTCCTTCTTGATTGGTTAGATTTCATAAGAGAAAAGAAAAGAAATTATTTTATGTTATATTACCAAAATAACCTTTTTATATTTTCAATCATTTTATTTCTTTTATTTTTATAGGAACAAAATTAGTATTATGAAAATATTGGTTTCTTTTCTCTCTCAATCTTTCTACTTTTGGGAAGATTGAAAAAAGAAAGTTATAAGATAAATGAGTTTCTCTCCGTTTCTCTTTATTTCTCCCAATTTCTCTCCATTTAAGTTATCCCAAACAAGTAAGATAAATACATATATCTCCATTTCTTTTTTTTTCTCCCCAAATCACTCAATCTAAGCATAGGGTAAAAGTTACAATGATACCTTTCACTCACAATCATTGTGCACACACCACTTAACCCTCTTTTCTATACTTATTTTTGTTTTGTTTTGTTGTTTTTTTTAGGTATGTTTTTCGGTTTGGAGATTTCGGCATTGATTTTTCAAAACTATATATTTAATTCGAAACTTAACTTTCGAATAAAAGTGATTAGTTCAACAAATTTTTTCTAAAAAAAAAATAAAAATAAAAAACTTTCAACAGTTGATGTCCGAATATAATAAAATAATTCAGCACTGGTTGTCCAATTGAAAACCACAAAAGGGGGGAAAAAATTCTACATAAAAAAAATTAACATTTTCATCACTAATAGAGCATAAATTTAGAGATTAAAACAATATGAGATTTGTTATAAGAGTATTGAAAGCAACAAAGGAGTATAGAGTGTGTAGCAAGCAAAGTGACAACAATGGAAAAATTAAGGTTTAATTTTTTTTTCAAAAGGTGTACATTGAGATTTTTTTTTGTTTTTAAAAAATGTTTACAGAAAATATTTTCATATAATATTATAGGTGTTAGTGGATGTCCATTATAGTCATTTTAGTTTATAATATAATTGCCATTAAAATAATATTTTATTAAATGTGTGCACTGAGGTAATTAGATGTGTGGATTGCTTAAAATACATATTACCCCTTGTGGTTTGAAAAATTATAAATACTCCTTTATTAGAATTTTTTATTTAACAAAATTAACTAAAAAAATGAAATTCATAATTGTTGTCCTAAACAATAATAAAATTATCTAAATTATTAATTAAAACATATTTTTAACAACGTTAAAAACTGTTAATTAACTTGATAAGTTATTAATAAAAATGGCGATTTGTTATGAAATTAAAAATCTTAAAGGGTGGAATATAATTTTTAAAACCATAAGGGACGATTCGTATTTTAATCAAATTTTATGGAGTGTATTTGTAATTTATTATTCTTTTTAATATTGAGTTATCATTTTTGAATGACTTTACCAGATACAAAATATATATAGGCTTAGTTTGGCAAGGGCTCATTGGGTTTTTTTGGCTCAATGAGCCACAAAAGACAGAATAGGCTCATGAGCCATAACAGACAAAACATCTCATTCAACCCTATAATCATTACACTCTTTTCTCATAAAAAAGTCAAAAAAGTCAAAAAGTCAAAAGTTCTTCCCAAACCAAACTTTTGAGCCCAGGTTCATATAGCTAAAAAAATTAAAAAACTAAAAAACCAATCCACTTTCCAAACAGAGGCATAGATGAGTAAGATTTTTAAAAAATGATCCTATCAAAAAGTGTAGAATTTTTTAAATTCATATATCTTTTATATCGTTTTATGTATTGAGTGGTGATTTAGAACACTAAATTTGAAACTCTAAAAACATCACTAATGAGGTGGCAAAGTAAATAAAAAAAAAAATAAAACAAAACAAAGGCCAAACTATCACATCAATGGTGGGGTCCATATGATGCCACATCATTAGTGGTGCATTAGTGGTGCTAAATTAGTGATATGAAGCATTTTTGTTATGTATTTAATTTTTGTGTCAGTAACTTGAAACGTGTGGATCACAAAACATATCTAATCACTAGAATGGGTGTACCATAGCACTAGAATGAATATCATTTACTATGCATAAATATCCTTTAGATTTTTTGAGACAAACATGAATATCGTTTATGATGCATGAATGTCATTTTCACCCCTTTGCAAGGGCAGATGTATATTGGTACTATATTACTATTTTTTGATAGATAGTTATGAGAATCACTATTTTGAAAACAGAATGTTAGTCTAGTTAAACTAGTTGGATCAAGTTAGAAATTTTTTTTAAAAAAAAATCTTAGATTGACTACAATCTTAGTCACAAAAGTATAATCACATTACTATCTTGATTCTAATATGATCCTAATTACAAAAATTATTTTTTATTATTTATTTTTCATATATATGTATATCAAAATTTTGTTTATTTGAAGAGAAAGTAAAAGCTTCTCATTAAACAAAATAATAAATTTTGTTTAAATTATTTGAATTAAAATGTTGGAAGGACAATTGAAAATTTGTTTCTCTAAAAGCAAAGTTAATGAATTCAATTTATTATTTGAATAAAATTATTTTGAGAGAGAATTGAAAACTTAAATTGAGAGAGAATTGAAAACTTAATTCCTATCTAAAAACTTGATTTTCCTCTAAAATCTATCAGTTGCCTAGTTGAATTTTTTTAAAAATTTCTATTTTAACCTCGAGACTAAATTTAGAATCAACCCAATTATAATCAGTTTCAAATTTTTAGACTCAGAACTAAACTAATCATGCACTAAAACTAACCAAATCCAACCCAATGTAACTCGAGTTTGTTCAAATGGAAACCAACGGTTCTATTATATTAAAAATAAGTGAATCAATCATAATAAATAATTAACATAATCAAGTCTTTAACATTTATACATAACACAAAAAAGACTAAAATATTATTTAATGCAAATAAATACAAATTAAATCTATTAATAACTCCTATAAGTTAAATCAACGGTATACAACACAAGCTTCTAATATTTTTTGGTTCACCCAAAACAAAAATTATTAAGCATAATCAAGTTCATTAAAATGTATCAACTACATGAAGACATGTCAATATAAATAAAATTATAATATATATATATATATATATATGTATATGTTCAATTTAGACAAAACTTAAATAAAAAAACTAATCCAATTCTATCAATTTGATAATTTAAAAATCTAAAACCAAACCAATGCTTTTAAAAACTTAGGTTGTTGTGAAAAATAAGTTAATTTTTTTGACTCTTTTTTAAAAAATGTATTAAAAAAACAAAAAAATAATATAATCCAAAAGAGGTTAAAACCAAAAATTAACTTTTAATCTCTTACTAAAAAAGTCTATCCAAAAAAATCAATTTAGGATTAATTTGAGATATTCTAAAAAAGTATATTTTTTGACTTATTGACTTATATGAGTTGAATTTAAGTTATGTTTAATATGATGTGTTAGAGAGGTGATGTGATTTAAATAAGATGATGTTATTTAAATAAAATAATAACTTTTTGACTTTTTATTTTATTTAGGTCATACCAAACTTGACCTTAGTTTGATTTTTCGATTCACTGATAATTTAAGCACCGCTATTGTGCATCTCAATCTCTTTTTATATTTTACATAAATCAATTAAAATACCATAAATTACTTTAATGCCTCCATATAAAGAAAATCACTTGTTGAATAACTACAACTGATTTCAAATTAAAATAAACTACAAATATGAGAATATGAAAGGCCCAACATGGCCTTACCAAAATGATCAATGTATACACACATGACATCACTGACATGGCCTATATATACATACATGTCTGTTGTATACATTGTATTAACATAGTACAGCACTTAGACCACAATGCCCCTCACACGTGCACACACTCATAGACTTCCCAAGTCTCCTGTGATGCGTGTGTGTGGGGTTAGTTATACGGTGCTACGCGACTCACAGACTAAGAATGTGTCGGCCCTAAATGATTTAATCAGAACCACAAATCACATCAGAATGGCTTCTGAAGGTACATGAAAATGTCTTGTAATGGAGAAGTGAAGGCATTGTCCATGGTGGCATCCATGTAATTAAATGGAAAATCGAGGGCGGCTTTCTCCCAATCGGTCAGCTTTGACGGCTCGCTCTGGACCTCCCTCTCACACGTAAATTCTGGCGACACGACTTGCTCCGAACAACTTGAGTCCGTGTGGAGTCTTGGGATCGAATCCGATGTGTCGCGGTACACCAACTCATTGAACATCCCCGTCGCCGGTGAACTCTCTAGCGGCGGCGATAACATGCCGCCGCCGCCGCTGTGGTGGTTCAGAATCTGCGGCTTTTGTTCAAACATTTCAGGAATTTCGCTCAATTTCTTGTTGATGACCGTGTTTTGCTTCTCGATGCTTCCTTTTTTGTTGTATATGCGACATAGGACCCAATCGTCCAGCTGCAAAATCACCACGTTAGCTTCAATCAATCATAATTCAATCAAATCTTAATCCTCAATAAATCAATTACTATCGCTATAATAATATCATAATTCTCTGTTTTGTCCTATGTCACAAACAGATAAGAAGGAATAATATTCCGTAAATGGAAAGTAATAAGTGAACATTGGTTAATTCTAGCAATCATAGTAGGACAGGTGTCCCCATGGGCCTTATTAATTAATTATTTAAAAGCTTTTGATGTCGGTATATATATATATATAATTAAAATAAAAAATATTTACAAAATAAATATTACTATTATTATTCTTTAATTATTTTTCCAACAAAATAAATTTTAAAGATTTTCGAAAAGAAACAAAACCAAACTAGGGACCACAAACTCAATGAAGATATTGTTTAGCATTTGTTTGGAATGTAGATTAATTTTTAATTTTTTTTTGATTATTTTAAAATAAGATTAAAAAATCTTGTTCGAAATAAATTTTTAATTTTTATAAAATAATAAATAAAAATTATTATGATTTAAATGTAATATTTTATTTTTTTAAATTAAAAAATATATTTTATTTTTTTTATGACTTTTAATCAATAAAAATCCCGTCGAAGTCTTAGTCCTATCATATGACAATAGACAACAATCCTATTCTCAAATGTCTCATTTGATGATCTGTCTGATTAGTGCCTGGAAGAATCCAATTCTCAAAAGGACCGATTTGCCCCTAGATGACATCAGCTTTCATCACAAATAAAAGGGTCCAATTGGTATTTTAAAGACTTCCAAGGTCAAAATAGTCATTTAATTCTATCCCACCCACCAACACAAACCCCACTACAAAAATACTTCAATATATATATAATTGAAAATACGTCAGATTTATTTTTTATCTTCCTTTTATATTATAGAGAAAAAAAAAATTAGAGTCATTAAAACCTAGGGTCCACATGAAATGTCCAATTTATCCCTAATGTACTCAAATTAATAATGGATCGGTTTTTTATACCCTTAGGCTGTTGTTGCATTTCTTGCGGGCGGACCGGTCCACATCTGCTAGCCTGTACTCGTGCATAATCCAATTGGTTTTCTCTCCCCTCGGAGCTTTTCCGGCGTAAAACACCAGAGCCTTCTTAATTCCGACCGGTTTTGGATGCCCGATGGGCTTGTCTGCCCCGGTCGCCTTCCAATACCCACTACCCGCTGCCCGATTCGGCCTAGATCCGTTCGGGTACTTCCGGTCCCTTGGCGAAAAAAAGTACCATTCTTTCTCCCCATACAAGGCCAAACCTGTAAATTCACAACAACAAAAAAATTCAGCAAATTATCGAAAAACCCAAATTAAAATATCAAGCTAACAAAATCAACCCTAAAAAATATAATTATAATAATTACTGAAATAAAATGACATTAAAATCATATATTTAAAATGACGTAATTTTATTTCAATTTTAAATAATGACTGTTAGATTATAATAGTAAAATTATTGCGAATCCTTCTCCTATCTCTATCTTCAATAATCAAAATAATAATTACCCGGAAGTTCCCATGGATCGTACTTGTAGAGATCGATCTCAGCAATAATGGGAACAGCAATCGACTGCGACGCACATTTACGGCATAGATAGTGCATCACAAGCTCCTCATCCGTTGGATGAAATCTGAAACCAGGGGGCATTTGCAACTCTGATGCCATTTCTCTCTAGAACTCTCTCTCTCTACAACTCTCTCTCTCTTTGAATGGGGAAGGAGAGCTTGAAAATTGAAACTTAGAACGCAAGGAGAGAGGGAATATGTAGGGAGGTGGGTGGGACAAGTGTCGAGCTGGGCCGGTGGTTTCTAGAATACACGTGGGTGATAACGTTGGGTTCGTGCGGACCAGTGAGCGCAGCCGGACACGTGGCGGAAGTAGGAGTAGCGGTGTGGGTGTTGGGTGGCCCCACATTGTTGTGATTCTGTCACTGCTTACGTTTTCTCTTTTGGACCGGCTCTCTCCTCATGAGTCGGCTCGGTTACTGAGCCCTTCTGGACCCCACCCTCGCGATCGGTGGTGTGGTGTCAAGTTGACGGTTGTTTTCCATTTTTATTTTTATATTTAAAAAAGGATTTGGGTCCGGCCCAAAATATTGATCCTTTTTAGGAAAATTATTATTTTTAGTATAATTATTATATTATAAAAATATTTAAATTATTTTTAAATTTAAAATTAAAATAGCATAATTTTTTTTAAAAAAACTCATTATCATAATTATTTTTTTTGTATATATTAATATTAATAAATTTAAATATAAAAAAAAATAAATAAATAATATTTTGTGATGAAGAGTAAATAAAATATCTAGGTGCTTGAGGTGCCATCTAGGAGCAAAGATAAAAATTATGTTTTGTAGCTTGGGTAAAAAGTTAGAAGATTGCTTTTTTTTTTTTTTTTTTGGCATTAACGGGTCTTTTGGCAAACTTGTTAAAAGTTAATTTTTTGTTTTTAATTTATTTTAGATCATATTATTTTTTATTTTTTTATTTATAAAAAGATAAAAAAATTAAAAAGTCATCTTTTTACCAACTTCTCAAATCACTCCTAAAACTATTTGGAAAGGTAGCTAAAAACTCTCTATGAAATTACAACTATATCTTCTAGTTGCAAAATAAGCCACATGTGTAAAAATGTAAATTTCTTAAATTGGATGGGAATATTTTAATTATTTGATTGTGATGTAATAGCATACACAAATATTTAGTGTCGTTTTGGGAACCAAAATAAAAAGTCACGTTTTTGTCAAAATGTCTAAAAACGCAACAAAATTAGTTTGGGAAGTGCCAAAAACGCAAGTGTGAAATTACAAATTGAGGCTTATGACAAAAAAATAAAAAAATAAAATTCTTATGTTTGGTAAGGGTATTTTGGTCATTTTAATTTGATTTAACACCATAAACAAATATTAAACTAAAAAGTCAAAAATTAACGTTTTATCAATTTCCGAAATCATTTTTTAAAAAGTTAAAAAGCTTGGTAAAAAGTCAAAAGTTAATTTTTTACCAACTTTTCAAAATATCCTTAAATAAAAAATTAAAAAATAATTTTTTATCAACTTTTCAAATAATTTTTTAAAAAAATTAAAAAAAAATTTGATTAAAAATAAAAAAAACTAACATCTATCATATTTTCAAAATATCACTCAAGCCGACGGACAGGTCGACGGTGGATGAGAGATACATGTCGGCGTCCTAAGAAAACACATGTGCGGGTGAGGTTTATACAACTGAAGCGTTACGAGTTAGATGCCAAATCACCACCTCTCCGGAACACGTGTTTGGTGAGAAATTGTTTAATAATTTCAAAATATCACATGCTCATATTTTAAATGAATCATCAATTATTTAGTTTTTATATTGTGCTGTTAGTACAATTTAAAAATTATATGTTTTATCTTTCAGTTTAATTTAAATTATTTTGATGTGTTTGGTTTAACTTATACTTTATAACTTATTGTTTTTTGAAAATAAGAAATCAGCTTATTCTTTGAGTGGGGCAGAAGATGCTTAATTTATGAGTCAGAAATCAGATGCTTAATTTATGAGTCAGAAATCAGCTTATATTCATAGTTATAAGTTATAAGCTGTTTAGGCATAAGCTATAATCACTTTCCCATAACTTTACTAAACAGGGCTATTATTTCTTTCTCAAACATAAATTATGAGTTCCTATTTCTTTTTATCAATTAAAATTTTATAGAGTACCATGTGCTTATACTCTGAAAATACTAATAATCACCCGTATTTGGTTTGGTTTGATTTTTTTTTTATTTTTTTCATGTTTATATCTTTAAACATAACTTGGTTTTTGACAATTATTTTTTAAAACCTCTACATTTTGAAAAAATATTTTCAATTTTTATAAAAAAGATGAACTTATTGTATACTACCTAATAACTTTGTTAATTATATATTTTTTTATAAAATTATTCACACGAAGACTCCTAATCTATTGAAAAATATTATTTTAACTTTTTAAATTATAAAAACGTACAAATCGACTCTCTAATCTATTCAGCAGTATCACTTTACCTCTTAAGTTATAAAAATATACAAATAGATCTTCTAAACTATTAGTGTGTTTTACTAGGAAAATGATTTGTCCCCCTAATTTTCTTCCCCCTAATCTCCCTAATTTCTATTTTTGGAAACTGTTTTCTTTTTCTTCTTTTTGTTTTCTTTTTTTTTTTTACTTAAAGTGACAAAACGGGGGATTCGGGGGCCCCGTTTCGGGGGCTCAATCACTGCCGGTTTTACTATGACCCACAATTAGGGAGTCCAATTTGGGAGGCAAAGTGATCAAAATAAAGTATGATAATTATGGATAAATTTTATGGGAATTTGGTAAAAATCCCTTTATAATAAAATTTTAATGCATTATGGATAAATACAAAAAAAAAAAATTCTTAAAAAGTCCAATGCATACCATTATTATCAAAATATTAAACTTTAGAGTAATGCTAAGAACCCAAATGTTTTACCAAATGCTCTACCAAATATCTCACATGGGTGTTGGACCCACATGGGATCCATATAGTATGGGTCCCACACCCATGTGAAACATTTGATAGAATATTTGGTAAAATATTTGGAGTGCCTAGTATTTTTCTAAACTTTAAAATAGTATAACTTTTGATGTATCTATCAATTTTTAATATAATTACTATTTTTAGAATTCTCTTATCAAAATCTATCAAATGAGATTCATGTTGACTATGAAATTCTTAAAAAAAATTAAAAAATTATTACCATCGAAATTGATGTTAACATGTAAACAGAAACATATTATTCTGTTTGACAGTAACATATTACTTTATTTGATAGTAACATATTATTTTGGTTTACAGTAACATGTTACTCTGGCAATATTGTCTGAGAAAAAAAAAGAAGATATTTTACTTTATCCTTACTCAATTATATATTTTCTCCTTAAGAGATTTATGAAACAAAATAAATTGGACTATCTTTTTCACCAAAAAGGGTCCAATGGAGGGGTTTTGGCTAAATTTTCCAATTTTACTATTGATGAGAGTTAATATATTAACTTTAATATATTAATATTTTTATCTTAATTTATTTAGCCTTCATTTGGTATGTGGATTGGTTTTTTGACTTTTGTGAAAGAAAAAATAAAATGATTATAAATTAGATGTGACATTTTATCTTTTTTGGCTAAAACAGTTTATTTTGTCCTATATGACTATTTTAACCCAAAATAATATCTCAAACAAAGCCTTAAAAATTTTAAAGGACAAGTTGTTTCCTCCTCGAGTTAGGACAACTTTTAAAGGGGGTGATTATTCACGGAATATGGACACATGAAACTCTATAAGATTTTAATTGGTAGAGAGAAGTAGAAGCCCGCAATTTATGTTAGGGATAGAAAACAACATGAGAACTAAATAATTGGTAATTGACTTAGAATATAACCACATAATGTTTTGGAATTATTGAATAGGGGTGAAAACGGTTCGGTTGTCGGTTTTTAGTGATTTTTCCACCGAACCGACGATATCGGTTTTCTATTACAACAAACCGAAACAGACCGACCATTAATATATACTGAACCAAACCGTTTAGCACTTTCTTTGGTTGATGCTGATTCGTTGGCATCGATTTATGCTATATTTTTGAGGATCATGGTGACAGTCCTTGACCTTAGTTTGTCTTAGGCTTAGTTTTGCCTACAAAGTCAGAAAAAACAAGACTGCCATTTAAAAGGAACATACCATCACCGAAGAAAAAAATATACGAATCATTAGGTTTTCAGAGATCCTAAATAAGCAACAACAAATTCCTAATTTCAACATCAATTAAACCCAAGTTTACAAAGACAAAAAAACAAAAACAAAAACAAATTAAATTCTAAAAATTATAAAAATATACCTTAAATTTGTCTTTTTTTTTTTTGTTCACAGATCTATAACAAAGAAACACTGATGTAGACAAAGAGGGTTTGAGGAAGATATCAACCATGGAGAAGCAAACAACGATCATCAACCATGGAGATTACTGTGTTAATCGCAAAGTGGTGAGAGAGGGGGCTGATAGCATTGTAGAAGTGTGAGAGTAGACTGCTTCCAGTGAAGGAGGAAGAGAGAGAACGTAAGCAAAGAAGGATAAGAAAGAAGAGAGAGAACGAATCGCTTTGGTATAGAAGAGGCACTTATGAAAAAAGAATATATATACATGTGCATGAATGGCTTAGATTAGCTCTAGGTATTTCCATGGATGGCTGAGATCAAATACATACTATCTTTTAATTCGGTGCGGTTCGGTGCACGCAGTTTCGAAATCTTAATGATCGAAAACCAAACCGAACTTCGGTTTTTTATCCATATGAATCGAATGATCGACAATGAATAAAACCGACAAAAAACCACCGGTTCAGTCTGGTTCAGTCGGTGCAAACGGTTTTACGGTTTTTTTTTTCACCGCTATTATTGAATAATTTCCTCTAGTAAAGGGTTGGAGAGGGGATGTGGAGGTGAAACCGGGAGGGAGAAATTGCCATCCCTAGCGGAGGAATAATGCGACTCCACTTAATGTTTTTTTTTTTTTTTTGCATTCTCACATTTGTTAACATACCAAATAATTAATATCACATAATATTTTGTACTACTTAATCATCTCCCTTTAGTTACACATCATATAGTAAGACAATATAATAGAAACAAAAATGTTAGAGGTCCCAAATGTTTTATCAAAATTTCTATTCAATCACTAATGTTTGTCTTACACCCATCTAAGTGTTTGGTAAAAAATTTATTAAAATATTCAGAATTCCTAACATTATTCTAATATAAATAAAAAAATCATTGTAGTATTACTCTATATAAATTGGCATGTTATTATAAGATTTAAAAACTCCCCAACATGTTTTCGGGTTCAAATGAAAGCTTTATATATATAATCATTAATTATAAAATGAAGAAATAACTGGCTAATAAAGTTGATGGAATATCTCTACGTTAGGAAATGTTTTCGTTCATGATACAATAGGTGGATCCTAGCAACCTTTCAATTGTATTTGCCAACTAGTGTTTTAGTGCACTCTGTAAATGTAATTAATGAAATAACAAAAATTAATTGGGACTAGCTTAATTTGTTAAAATCATTACATCTTACTGAAATGTCATTAATATAACGCCATCCTTTCCATACTAAGGACTCCAAAAAAAAAAAAAAAAAAAAAAAAAAACACAAAAACAAACGATGTAAATGTAATTCATGAAATAATAATAATTAATTAGGACTAGCTTAAAAAATTTAAAAAATATTATTAAAGTGAAATGTCAATGACATTTTAAAAATTATAATAACAATAATGGTTGTTTTAATTAAAAATAAAGAGACTAATATAAACTATATTATCTATGAAATTTTTTTAATGTAACGGTGATGTCATTATTGTTGACATGCAAGTATAAGTAATCTCACTATAAATATATGAAGTTTATTGGATTGCTAGTTATATTTGACATGTGAGATTCACTTTCTATGTGTTTATGGCACCGTTTGGGAAGTTGATGTTGGGCTAAATTAGCCACTAAATGCCAAAAGAGGCTAAATTAGCCACTAAATGCTACAGCTGCTTGGCAAGAAGAAATGGTAAGGGGAATTTACGGAACTACCTCACATGAAGAGGGGCATGCGGCACAGCACACACAAAATAAATAAAATAAAAAAAATTCCCAAAAAACACATTTTCCCAGAAAAAACAAAGTTGAAAAAAAAATTAAAAGCATTTTTTTGTTTTTTGTTAAAATATTTTATAAAAATAAATTCAAACTATATTTTATAAAAATAGTTTTAAATATTTCAATTTTTTTATTATGTATTTGGTTATGATTTGAGTGGAGAGTTGTGAAAGTAGTGTGAAGTTTCAAGTTATGTGCTTAGTTATGAGTTTTAAAAATAATTTATTACTTGAGTTTTATTTTATGTGTTTGGTTACGATTTGAGTGTAGAGTTGTTTTTAAATTTAAAATATTAACATTTTAAATTATTTAAATTATTTAAATTTTTACCATTTAAATTTTTTGAATATTTATTTTAATTTTTTGCTTATTAAATTTTTTAGATTATTTACATTATTTAAATATTTAAAATAAAATTCAAATTAAAATAAAAATTAAATATTTAAAATTAAATTATTTAAAATACACAGGACAATAAAATAAAACCTCACTTTTTATCATTTCACAGAAAATGAAAAAAATAAAAATAAAATAAAAAACACATGAAAAAACCTTTTGCAAAAAAAAAAAAAAAAAACTTAAAATACATAAATTATTTAAAAAAAAAATCGATCATTCAAAAATATTTAAAAATTAGGAAAACGTAAATTCAAAAAAAAAAGAATGACAAAAATACGCCTCATCCAAAAGGAAAAAAAAACCAGAAATTACCCTGCATGTAATTTACAAATACATAAAACACATGAAAATTCATTTTGAAATATAAAAACAAATTAATGTGGGTGAATAAAAAAATGACAATATCAGAATTAAAAAAAATAACGACAAAAATATGCCTCATTGAAAAAATTTTTAAAAAATATGAAAACATAAATTACCATTCGCCACGTAATTTATAAATAAATGAAACACATAAATAAATAAAAATTTATTGTATACCAATAAAAATAAATAAGGAAAAAACGTAAATTAAAGAACAAGAACTAATTAATGTAAAAAAATAAAAATGACAAAAACATAAATTTAAAAAATAAAAAAATAAAGCAAAAATCGTCAAATCCAAACCTAAAATAAAAAAAGAAATATTTTACCAAAATACGCCAAAATAAAAAAAAAATTAAGTAAAATACGCCAAATCCAAACCCAAAATAAATATAAAAAAAAAAAAAAAAGGTTAGCAAAAAACGCAAAATCCAAACTGAAAATAAGAACAAAAAAAAAATTAAAAAAAACAATTTCGGACCGTTTTGGGAAGCTGACATGGACTTTGCAAATATATTTCAATTACAGGTATATGCGGCTCAAGGGCAATGAAGGGCAGTTTGGTAAATTAACAGCAAGACAACTCACCAAAAAGTTAAAAAGTCAAAAAAGCCAAAAAGTCCTTCTCAAACCAGACTTTTTAGCCCCAGACTAAAATAGCAAAAAAGCCAAAAAGTCAACCCACTTCCCAAACGGAGGCTATGTATTATTAGTTGGTAATATCACATATCAATGAAGACGTGGTATTACTATTATACTGAATTTTTAATCAAATTTTGTATAAATTTTTTTTATCATTATATAATTTATTTTAAGACATATATCCATATTTTTTTTGTATTGTCATAATACACTAGTTACAAATAACATTGTTTTTTAATATTTCTCGAAATCAATTGTAAAAATTTGTGTAAAATATTTTTGTAAAAATTTTTAATATTGTAATTAATAAGTATCCTTTTAATTTAATTTTCTGATTCCGCCATTGATTATATCTTACAAAAAGTTTTTAGTATGACGCCATCCTTTACAGATTAAGGACTAAAAAAAAAAAAAGAAAAAAAAGGGCAATTAATCATTAAGTAAACAAGGTAAAATTCTAATAAATTTTCAAAATGTTTTACTCCATATCTGCTATTTTGTGGAGTAAAGAGTTGTGAAATTCCAAATGTATTATACCCATTTTCTAGGAATAACTTTTATTCATTACAAAAGCAATAATATGAAACTTTTCTTGAGGTTCATCATACCTTTTTTTAAATATCCATATTCTTTGATAAGCTTAAGACATGCATTAACAAGGTGACCATAGCACTCGTTTGGCATATTGTTTGGGTTGGTTTTTTAGTTAAAATAGTTACAAAATAATAAAATAAATTAAAAAATTAATAAGACAAAATGTCACATCCAAATCATAATTATTTAATTTTTTTCTCTTATAAAAGTCAAAAAATCTAATCCAAACGAAACTTTTTAGTCCCAAACTAAAAAATTTAAAAAAATCCAACCCAATTCCCAAAGGTAGCCATATGAGTTGTTATTGGGACTCACCTTTGTGTACAATTTATTATTATTATTATTAAGATCTTCTTTGACAACTCATCATTTTAATCTGAAAGTTAAAAAATTATTAAAAAAAGTCAAGAAATTAACAAATACTAAAAAAGTAAAAATTTATTTATATTCACTTTACTTTTTACCCATTTTTTAATTAAAAAAAATCAAAAAATTATCTAAAAAAAACCAAAATACCACTAAAGCAACCTGTTGACCCCTTTGAAATATATTGCGCAAAAATCCAAGTTCATGGCAATACTTTAATTTGCATCTGATTTTTACTAGAGGGGTAACTTGGGCACTGGAGAATCCAAAATTGTGCAAAAGGAAATTGAGGTAAAATTATTTTAATTTTCAAATGTCAAAATAAAATCATATATATTTTAAAGGGCTAAAATGCTAATTTCTTTTATAAATACAAAGTTATATAGAAATAATGAAATCTTTTGAAAGTTTGGGACCAAGGTGAAATTATTCAGATTTTAGAGGGCTGAAGTAATATAGATTTTGAATAGAATAGACCAAATTGCGAATTTCTTTAGTGAATATTAAAAAATACTTGATATTTTTCAAAATTTTAGGGAGGGCGTACCCTGCACCCCCCAATGGTTGAGGTGCAGAGCTAGCGAGTTATCGGACGATGATGATGAAGTGGCTAGGGTAGCGAGCAAGAACGAAAAGATAGGCGAGGTGTGACATTAATGATTAGAGAAGACAATGACAAGGAAGGTTAACACCATCTTCAATCATGGATCAAATTTAAATTTAATAAAATTATTTATTTTTTAATTTTAACAATCTATTATCAAATCGGTATTAAATTCAAAATTTTATTATTTTTCATCAAACTGAAAATCAACATGACTTTCATCAAATTACTTTTCATTGTTATTAGATTTTCACCACCGAATGTCTTTCTAGATGACCACTTTAAGACAAAAATTTGTGAAAAAATTACACTGGCCGTATGACTGTCCGGTTGTTCTCCCGGTCGACCTCCTAAATGTCCACCTCAAGAAGAAAAATTGTGAAAAATTTGCACTGTCAGTCGATCAGTCAGACATCCATCCGATCGACTGGTGATTTGATGAAACTGCAAAACTCTTTGTTAAAACATTTGATATCAAACATAACTTTTTCTTAAATTTTTACTCAAATTTAATAAAAAAAATTAATGTATCATTAGAGATGTCCTTAAAAAATGACTACAATTGCAGTGAAAGTCGGGAGAGGAGAGATTGCTGACGGGAAGGGCATAGGGTGGCAAGGAAAGGATTAGCAATGGACAATAATAAAATAGATTTGTAGAGCGGAAAAGTAAAGAGAGAAGGAGATGGAAAGATATTGAGAGTAAAAGGAAGTAAAATAGTCATTCGAAAGTTATTATATACTTTTGAAAAATAAAATAAAAAATTTCATTTGATTGGAGATTTTAATTTTTTTTTTTTTTAGATCACTAATTACTTTGTCTTCTTTCTTTTTTTTTCCTTTTTGAAAAAAATTATTATAATGTGTTATTATGTAGTGAATTGATTAGTTAATTTATGTCTTTTGCTTATCTCATCTTTCGTGTTGTACCATGATTTCACCATGGACAAGTATGAATAGAAGATGTGACCTACAAAGAGATAGAACATCCACGTCATACACAGACACGCTATATGTATTACATTGTTGCACAATTAAAAATAACCCACATGGTGGTCTGTAAAAGAAAATGAGTAACTACTTATTAGTCGGTTCGGTGATAAATATTTAAATTTTTTTATTAAATGCTTGGATTTAAATCTTCATAGTTATTTAATGTGATCAAATTTATTTTTGAACGCCCAAAGCATATAGTAAGATATTTGTTTTGGCCTTGATAAAGATACGATTCAGATGGTGGTTTATAAATGAAAATGATTAACTACCAAGTGGTTGGCTCAATAATAAATATTTAAATTTTTTATTAAATGCTTTGGATTTAAATGTTTGTAGTTATTTAATGTGATCAAATTTATTTTTCAACGTCCAAAGCTAAGATCTTAGTTTCCGTCGTGATATATGTATTGGTGTTTGGAAAGAAAATGAGTTGGGTTTTTTCTTATTTTTTTCATTAAAAGATAAAAATTTTGCAAAACTAAAAAAAAATACATCCAAACAAAATATCACATCTAACCCCATAATCATTTCATTTTTTCTCTCACAAACATTACATCTAACTACAAAAAAATCTAACTATCTTCTCAAACATAAAATTTTTTTTATTCAATAATATCCTACATTTAATAAAATCTACATAAAAATTCGCTTTTCAAACACCATTATTGTCTACATAGTCATGTGTAAAAGAAAATGATTGACTACTGAATGATCAGTTCACTCATAAGCATTTAAAAAATTTTATTCAATGCTTGGACTTGAATCTTCATAGTTATTGCATGTGACCAAATTTATTTTTTAACACCCAAAGCATACAAGTAAGATAATAGTTTCAGTCTTGCAATTGGTGCGGTAAGATTTTTTACATTATTATGTAATGCTGAGAGCTTAGAGAAAGATGTAGAGAAGTTTATTTGGATATTAAATTTTATATACCAAAACTAAATAAAAATAATTGAGATTGCTATCAACAGATTGGTTGATGACGTGTCAGCACTTTGCAGGATAAACATGGAGGGAGGGAGGAAGTTACTAGGTGGGTGCGCTTAAAGAAAAGCCAAATAGATAGATAGATGACAAATAATCACAAATAAACAAAGAGGAAAGATCTTACCAAATAGATTAATCAAAATTTTCAGAATCAAAATTGTAGAAGATTCAAAATAACGAACCAAATCAGAACCGAAAATTGAACCAAACTACTTTATAAATCAAAGCACCAATTTTTGATTGACCAAATCAAATCATGAATAACAAAACAACACCAATTGAAGCCCAAAGTTATACACAGCACTGTTGCCGAAGTACTTTTCTACTGCCGCAGTACTTTTCTACTGCCGCTTTTTTCTTTTTCCCATGGGGCCAAAAACATAAACAATATATATATATATATATATATTGTTGATTAATGAGCTTTTCTATCAAAACTCTAGTTGCATTCAAACTGAGTTAGGTCTTTAAAAAATTAGATATAATATATAAAAATATATTATACCTAAATCAAATCAAATTAAATTTCTTTTAACAAATTAATTAGATCTCACACTCTAATAAAAAGATATACTCAACAGACGAGAAGGGCATAGGGCGGCAAGGAAAGGATTAGCAATGGACAACAATAAACTGATTTGTAGAGGAGAAAAGTAAAGAGAGAAGGAGATGGAAAGATCTTGAGAGTAAAAGGAAGAGAGGTAAAATAGTCATTGGAAAGTTATTATATACTTTTGAAAAATAAAATAAAAAATTTCATGTGATTTTAGATTTAATTTTTTTTTAAATCACTAATTTACTTTCTCTCTTTTTTTTTTTTTTTGCCCTTTTTGAAAAAAATTATTATAATGTGTTATTATGTAGTGAATTGATTAATTAATTCCCTATTTATGTCTTTTGCTTATCTCATTTTTCGTGTTGTACCATGATTTCACCGTGGACAAGTATGAATAGAAGATGTGACCTACAAAGAGATAGAACATCCACGTCATACACATACGCTATATGTATTACGTTGATGCACAATTAAAAAAGTGTCTGGTTTTGGTTCAGTTCACCATCGGATTGGACCATATTGTTAGGTTTGTAGGGATCTATCCCGGGTCTCGCTTTAAAAATCTGAACCGTTCAATGTGTAGGACACTTCGAGTACTATATATTTGTAAAAAATCACGTTGATCGGATATCGATAGTTATGTGATTAAATCAGTTTTGTATAAAAAAAAATAGACGGTGAATAAATTAACAGTTGACAAAAAAACTGATTTGATCACATAGTTATCGATATCCGATCAATGTGATTTTTTACAAATATATAATACTCGAAGAGTTTTACATATTGAACGGTTTAGATTTTTAAAACGGAATCTGTGATGAACCCCCACGGATCCAACAGCACGGTCCAGTCCGATAGTGGACTGGACTGGACCAAAGCCAGACCCTTGAAAAAAACCCACATGGTGGTCTGTAAAAGAAAATGAGTAACTACTTATTAGTCCGTTCAGTGATAAATATTCAATTTTTTTTATTAAATGCTTGGATTTAAATCTTCGTAGTTATTTAATGTGATCAAATTTATTTTTGAACGCCCAAAGCATATAGGAAGATATTTGTTTCAGTCTTGACAAAAATGCGATTTAGATGGTCATTTGTGAAAGAAAATGATTAACTACCGAGTGGTCGGCTCAGCAGTAAGTATTTAAAGGGTATGTTTGGTTTGCATTTGAGAGATGGGTTTTAAAAAAAAAAATTTTAAAAATTATTTAGTTTGAGTTTTTCTCAAAAAATTTTCAAAATTACTTTTTTTCTCTTACACATCAATCAATCACTTTTTCTCTCTCCTCTCTCCTTCTCAATTACTTTTTCCCTCTTACAGACATCTACTCAAATTCTCCCAAAATATCAAATCATCCCAAATTCTAAAAAAAAAACTCTCCCAAAATATACAACCAAACAAACCAAAAAAATTTCTAAACTCTCTCCTCAAAATTTTTTTCAAAAACAACTCTCTCAAAAACAAACCAAACAAACCCAAATTTTTTTATTAAATGCTATGGATTTAAATGTTTGTAGTTATTTAATGTGATCAAATTTATTTTTCAACGTCCAAAGCTAAGATCTTAGTTTTGGTCTTGATATATGTGTCGTCCACATTGTCGTCTGCAAAAGAAATAATTGACTATGAGTGGTTGATTCAATGATAAATATTTAAAAAATTGCATTCAATGCTCGGACTTAAATCTTCATAGTCATTTAATGTGACCAAATTTATTTTTTAACACCCGAAGCATACAAGTAAGATAGGAAAATGAAAAATTCCTCTAAAAAAAATTTCCCCTAATCTCCTTAATTTCCATGTTTAGTAAATTGTTTTTTTTTTTTTTTTTTTTTCACTTGAAAGGGAAATTCGGGGGTTTCGGGATACCCCGTTCGAGCTCCCAATCAGCTCCCAGTAAGATAATAGTTTCAGTCTTGATATTAGTGCGGTAAGATTTTTTTCCATTATGTAATGTTGGGTGTTTTGGAAAATTAATAAAAAATTAATTTTTGACTTTTTATCATGTTTTTTAATTTTTTAGAAAGTAATTTGAAAAATTGGTAAAAAGTTAATTTTTTACTTTTTAGTTTAATATTTATTTATGGTGTCAAATCAAATTAAAATAATCAAAATATCCTTATCTAACATAAGAAGTTTTTTTTTTATTTTTTTGTCATAGGGCCTAATTTGTAATTTCACACCGCATTTTTAATCCTTCCCAAACCAAATTTATTGTGTTTTTGGCCACTTACATTTTTGAAAAATGATAAAAAAAAATGACTTTTTATGACCTTTCCCAAAACGGCACATTAGAAAAAGATGTGGAGAAGTTGATCTGGGTTAGTTTGGCATAACTTAAATAAGTTAAAAAGTCAAAAAGTCACTATCTTATTTAAGTCACATCATCTTATTTAAATCACATCACCTTTCTAACACATCACATCAAACCCAACCCAAATTCACCAATAAATCAAAAAGTAAACTTTTTTAGAACATCCCAAACTAACCCTAAATTTTATATACCAAAACTAAATAAAAATAATTGAGATTGCTATCAACAGATTGGTTGATGACGTGTCAGCACTTTGCAGGATAAACATGGAGGGAGGGAGGAAGTTACTAGGTGGGTGCGCTTAAAGAAAAGCCAAATAGATAGATAGATATGTGGCCACTTCCATTCTCTTTTTTATTGCTGTTGGGTCCCTAAAGTTTTTTGTCGCATTCGAAAAAGTTGCCAACAACCCCCTCCTCCACACAAAGCCAGTTGTAAAAGCCTGGAAATATTAGGTCCATACGTGGAATTATCTCTTTTTTTTTTTCTTGCTAGTGAAGTTAGTCTACAATGCGGTCAAACTTTTTGACTTGCAACGTGACAAGCGATTCAAATAGTGCCACGCATGCATTTGAAGCACTATTATATATGTATTATTGTCAAAGAGTAGGTTACATACACACCCAATTGAATTATCAAAAAAAATAAAAAATTAAGAGTACTTTTAGAAAATTTTAAAATACTAATTTTCAATTTATTTATGACTTTTGTTAAGGGCATATGTTACAATTAATTATCATTTGTATGGAAAACAGTAGAAGTTCAAAAGCTATCTTAACCAAATAATTTTTTTTATAATAAGACTAAAATGTCCTTTTTACTTTTTCCTCCCTCTCTCCTTAATTTTCATATATCTATCCACTTTTCTTCAAGTAATATTTTCTACTTTTTTTTTATTTTTTTATTTTTATGTAATAAGAACATAACTGTAAAAAAAGGTCTATTGAAATCTTCAAATTAGTTTGGTAAAAGAAATCAAGCACTTTTATTTTTATCAAAAATATTTTGTGACTCTAAAAAAATGGGTACTAATGTCCCTAATTTCTAATCTAGATAACTGTTTTTTTTTTTTTTTTTTTGACCTTATATGGAAATTCGGGGCATTAATGCCCCCCAATTTCGGGGCACTAATCACAATTGTATTTTTATATAATTTTTTGATTTTCAGAACAAATAATTTTTGAGATTTTAAAAATATTTGTTTGTGTTTATTTTTATTAAATTAGTTTGTAATTTTTCAAAATAAATTTTAAAAATTTAACCAAATAAAAATATTTTACAATTAGAGTTCTACCAAATTGTGTAGATATCCTGTAGAAATTAGTGAGAGAGATATTATACATAAAAAATAAAATAAAATAAAATAAAGATAAGCAACAGGACAAATATTTTCAGTACTCGTAACATAAAGATCGGGTCTCACCTTGTATCGTAATAAATTAAAAAATAAATAAACAAATAAACAAAGCATACAATACGTGAAAATTTTGTTTATTTTTAATTTTTTAATATAACCCAACGCACCATACAATAGAACTACATAATAATAAAAATCTTATTGCTTTGTCAATTTCATCATATAAATAATAGGGCATTTTTATTCATATAAATAAATAATAAAAAAACACCAACTTTATTAGTTCATCGTTTTGAAAAGAATAATACTATATACATTAATTGATATATCAATTAGTGTATTAACAAATGATATAATATAATTTTAGTTTTCAGATAATGTTATATGTACCATATTTGTTTCTAGTTTTGTTTTACATTGTGTGAGTTTCACACCTATCTGAGACTTTTGATACAAATATTAGTAAAACATTTGGAGTTCGTAACAATTTCCTTCTTTCTTGAATAATGTTATGGACTCCAAATATTTTACAAATATTTTTACCAAATGTCTCACATGAATATGAGACCCACATGGAACTCACATAGTGTGAGTCCCACACTCATATGAGATATTTGGTAGAAATGTCAGTAAAACATTTGGGATCCTTAGCATTTTCTTTCTCGATATAAATGGAAGTAATTAAGGTCATTTATTACATTATTAACATGTGCCCTTAGGGAAAAAGTTTTGTATATAAATAGGGTATCACGTGGCACTACCTTCTACTAATCACAAATGTGTATAGCCTTCATTGTTTTCCAAACACCCAATACAAATGTAATGAATCCTACTGTCAAATACAATCATAATAATAGAAGGCACCACGTGATATATACCCTATCTACATACAAAAATTACTTGCCCTTAAGGCACATGTTAACATGACCCTTTTAAAATTGAGATAATTGTTGAAAAGTCCAATATAAGGAATGTCTATGGCATTAGGTCTCGTGAATATTTTTTTGTTGGTGAGAAATTCACAATTTGTGAAATAGTTTAGTAAGAAATCTTATTGTAAGTTTTGGAACACATTTTATTTTTAATTTTACCCTTTATTTTATCTGTTAATTTTTTGTTGATTACCTGTTCAAATTTATATCTATCTGTTGAATTTTTTCCCCTATATGTTCAATTTTTTCCCTATCTGTTCAAAATCTATGGATTTCTCTCTCTATCTGTTTAAAATCTGTGAATTTCTCACTTTATCCGTTTAAAATCTGTCTGTGAGTTTTTCTCTATCTATTTAAAATCTGTGATTTCTTTCTCTATTTGTTTAAAATATACAAAGATCTAATCTATATGTTTAAAATTTCACAAACTTGTTTTTTATCTGTTAGAATTATCTACTGCAACAACAACACATCAGCAAATCTCTCTCTCTCTCTCTCTCTCTCTCTCTCTACATCTCTCACTCTCACATATACATATACTTCTCTGTCTATTTCTTATTTGTGCAAATTAAATATATGTTTTCATACATACATTTATACATCAATCTACCTATTGTCGTTTATCTTATCTCTGCAAATTACATACCATATGTATATCCATCACTTTGAGAGAGACAGAAAGAGAGAGACAAGGACATCTAGAGAGAGAGATAGAAAGTTGTGGTGGTGGTGATGGTGATTCGAGATCGAGAGAAAGAACATCAGATCTAGGCTTCTTCACCTCATCCTCATTATCTTTGTTGTTATCGGCTTCAACAGCCTTCGAAGATGTAGATCTGATAGAGATTTCGAAGATGTAGATATGATGGAGATCTCAAAGATGATGATTGAAGATCTCTTCTACCAAAACAAACTCAAATTTAAGAAATGAGAGAGAGAGAGAGAGAGAGGGGATCATCATTTTTGCATTCGGAAGCTTCGGCGAGCAGAGAAGCTAGAAAACCTTAGTTGGAGAAGCTCTAGTGGTAAAGAACATGTCTAACACATCTCTCTCCTCCATTTCTCAAATTGATCCAGTTGCCATATAGAGACGACACAAATCTGAGAAGTATTGTTGGTACCATAAATAAATAATTTTATTATTAGTTATTATCTACATAATTGCAAGATATGTGGCATTCTCCTACTCATTTGGAGGTTATGAGAAGTTATGAATCATTAAACACATGTGAAAAGATTATGGAGGACAAAGTGGAGAATATAGAGCATGAATTGGAGGTTAAAGGAAGTTTTTGAGACATAGAAATGATGTGGAAGATCATGGAGTGTGAAGTGTGGGAGATGGAAAGATATCGTAGTTATTAGGTAATTTTTTTCCTTCAAATGTTTGCCTATAATAGCCATTCATGGCTACATTGTAAAGGGGATTTAGAACTCAAATCAATGACAATTAATTTCTATTTTTCTTGTTATTTATATTTCCTGTACTTAATATTCTGTACTTTATTTTATGCACTTCATTTTCGAAGCATAGGAGTAGAGATAAATTTTCTGCACTTTATTTTATGCACTTCCTTTTCGAAGCATAGGGGTAGAGGCAATTAATGGCTAGTTTGATTATTCACTCAATCACCCCGATTGTTCACTTAGTCATTTTTCTCCGTCTCTCTCATTCTTCTTTTAATTTTTCTTTTCTCTACACTTGACAATTTTAAAGTCCTATTTATTGAGGAAAAAGAATCGTCAACATAATTGTTTGATAATTGGCTTAAATTTAATTTGTAAAGATTTTTCAATCTTTGCTGGCATGCTCACATTTATGGTATTTTATTTCATAGAAAAAATAAGCCAACAATTTTTTGGTATGCCCAGTAGGACATCAAGTGTAAGAAATGAAAAATGAATTGGATTCATCTATTCCAAATAGCCTAGATGAAATCTTTTGGAGTAAACAAAAAATTTCAGATTTTCAAGAAGATATCCATTTACTTGATGAAACAAACTTCCATTCATTACAATATTATTTGGTGGAAGAAAAAAGACAGGATTTAATTGGAGAAATTCATGAACTTGATAAGGAAATGGAATGATAAGTTGTCAACTTTCACTATCAAGTCTTTAATTGAGGCTTTAATAGTCAGAATTTGTGAATTTTTTCAGAATTCTTTCATTGTTTAAAATGGCAAAAGAAAAAAATTGATTTCATCAATGGCTCGGGGGGGGGGGGGAGGGGGGTTTAAAAAACCCATTTTAAAGAGCCAACTATTGAAAATAATATGGCTAAAAAGTCTGTTGTTAAGCCAAAATGATTAAAAATGATGTTCCATATAAGGCTCGAGGGATTGAAAAACTCATTCTTAGAAAGTCAAGCCATGAAAATAACTATGTTTGGTTTAGTTTTGAGAGAGTAGTTTTTAAAAATTGTTTTAGGGAGAAAGTTTAAAAAAAATTTTGGTTTGTTTGGTTGTGTATTTTAAAAGTAGTTTTAGAGTTTGGGAGTTTGGAATAATTTGATATTTTGTTGTAATTGAATAGATGTATGTGAGAGAAAATGTGATTGAGAAGGAGAAAGGAGAGATAAAAAGTGATTGATTGATGTGTAAGAGAGAGAGTGATTTTGAAAATTATTTTGAAAAAATTACAAATCAAATAAGTTTTTTTAAAAAAAATTCCCAAAATCACTCTACAAATCCAAACCAAACATACCCTTATGGAGGATTTTCATAAGCCATTAATGGCTAAAATAAAAAAAGTATCCCCATTTGTCAATGAATAATGAAAGTTATTTGGCTAAAGAATATGTTCTTAGACCAAACGTGATTAAAGATGATAATCAACACACTGTTGATGGATTTAAAATGATTTGACATTGTTAAAAATGTCAAAGCATCTAAATTTCCAAGGCTATGTTACGCCATGACTTTCGGTGTTCAAAACCTATTTTGGATTTGTAGGCAGTATCAAAATTTAATTTTGATGAAATGGCTAATAAAACAATCATCTTTAAGCATTGTTCTTTTAAAGCTTCTAAAATATGCCGTGAGCATCTTCAAAGCAATGTTTCGGTTCTTTTTTCTAACAAAATTGAATCATGTTAAAAGAACCTTCAAATGCGTGTCTCCCTTCGAATACATTAATTAACTGCCACATATGGTCTAAATTGATGTACAACTCTTCATGAATTCGAGGTTCCTCGTTCTGAAAGAGTTGCGGATGGTAATGTTGGCACCATAAAAAAATAATTTTGTTATTAGTTATTATCTGTATAATTGTAGGACATGTGATATTCCCCTACTCATTTGGAGGTTATAAGAAGTTATGAATCATTAAATACATGTGAAAAGATGATAGAGGATAAAGTGGAGAACATGGAACATGAATTGTGTTGGAACAATCTTTTGTGAAAAATAAATAAACTAAAACAAATCAAACAAATAAAATAAATTACATACCGAATTTATTTTTACCGAACCGAATGAATATTTAAAGACCAAGTTGAGTGTGTGACACTCTATTCTTAAAACAGATTCGCCCCGTTACGGTACTTACGGTTAAGTGACGTCTATCTCCCAGGATACAATGATCTTCACAAATTGTTGTAGCACTTCAAACAATTTGTTTGGCGAACAAAAATCTTGTATTCTATACTCTCTTTATTTTTCCTAAAATAATATAAAGGATAATTTATGCAAAAGAACAAAATGGGACAACAAAGAAAACGAATTTTTTAGACTGTTTTTGGATCATCTCGGGATGTCAAGACTGCTGGAAAAGGATCTTAATTTATAGGCAACTTTGGTGACTGTTTGGACAGCCCGAACAAGTACAAAATGAGGTCAACAGGTGCCAAAATCAAAAGAACAGATCTGCAGCAGTTTTTTTTATCTGTTGGCAGTTTTAAAACTATCTAAAACTATTGGACAGTTATCCAAACTGTCTAGAACAGTTTAAACCTGCTGAACTTTGGTTTGAATCTATTCAAATCTGCCTGGGCAGATTTAAATTTGTTTTGAAATAACAAAATCTGTCCGAAATTCAACAGATATGAAGAAACCTGTTTAGATAGCTTTGAACCTGTTGAACTATTGGAAAATGGACTGAAAACTAGATACAGTTTGGACAGAAAATTAATTCTATTTTGGTACAAAATTTGAATTCAATTTCATTAAGAATTTTAGAAAAAATTCAAATAAATTTTCTCCAAAAAATTAATATTAGAACCAACCCAACCCACAACCCACACCCGCGTCCGGCTCGGACGGACGGCGGTGGCGGCATGCGTGTGTGGTGGTTTGGACTAAGGTTAACTTTGTCTATAACTCCTCCCTTCTACAATTTTAGAGTGCCCCTCGGGGCCCAACCCAAGTGTTGTAATCTATAACTTATATACATACAAAAGCTCTCTTAAAGTTTCAATGTAGGACAACCCATTTCAAGGAAACCCACATTTACTACTTTAATTGTCCATTCCACGAACCCGAAAACGACGTCAACTTCCCATTCACTCATAAATGGTTTTGACAAATCATCTTCACCGTGTGACTTGCCATGCGGCAAGGAATACGTTACCTTTTTGGACCCATCCCAAAAGATGTTTGGGGCCCACTCAAATTTGGCCCAAAATAGGCCTTATAAAACCAATTTTTCCAACAATCCCCCTCATGAATAGAATTTGATGAAAAGAAAATGCAACAACATGATCTAATTACAGAGAGTACAGAAATTGGAAACATTCTACAAAGGATATGTAGCTTTTGGTTTTGAACCTTCCTTTGTGAGACACTATCGGATTTACTAGTTAACTAGTGAACATAATGTCTTGAACTGTTCAACCGTTTGTGTAAACCAAGACAATAGAACTCACCCAGTATATCACCAGACACAGTTTAGTTCTCACTATTGTGTTCATTTTGGCCCTGAACAACCTGGTCTTTCTTGAGTGCTCTAAAGATTTGTAACCCTTCACAAATCTCATAGAACCGGCTCAATTCATACTCACATTGGTGATTCTTATGAAGAGTATCCTGCCATACTCTACTAGGTTTACCTAGATATAAGAATCATTAAAATTTTACTTAACCTAAAACGCTGCAGACATCACTATTTCATCCTAGAAATGGGTAGGAGTTGGACTCCCCAGTGATCCTTCTGAGTCATTCACAACTCAGTTGTCCCTTCAAACCTAGATTTTGGGATCTCCAGTCAACTAGGTTGGGTTGCCGTTGTGGTAACTCTTATTTAATAGACTTAAGTCTCATTCCCCTCGATGAATTCTCAATTAACTCTCTTGTTAACCCTTTAGTTATTGGATCCGCTATGTTGTCTTTAGATTTCACATATTCAATGGAAATAATTCCATTAGAGAGTAGTTGTCTTACGGTATTATGTCGACGACGAATGTGTCGTGACTTACCATTATACATATGACTCTGTGCTCTACCAATTGTTGATTAATGTATGCATATAGTAGACACTGGTTTTGGCCACATTGGAATATTTTCAAGGAAGTGGCAAAGTCATTCTGATTCTTTTCCAACTTTATCTAAAGCTATGAATTCTGATTCTATAATAGACCTAGCAATGCGAGTCTGTTTGGAATATTTCCAAGATACAGCTGCACCACCAAGAGTAAAGACATACCCACTGGTGAACTTTGAGTCTCTAGTATCCAATATCCAATTTGCATCACAATACCCTTCAAGCACTGCTGGATATCTAGTATAATTTAGCCCAATGTTACGAGTAAATCGTAGATATCTTAGAACCCTAATACTTGATTTCCAGTGTTCTACTCCCGGATTACTCATATATCTACTTAATTTACTTACTCCATAAGCTTTATCTGGGCGAGTACAGTTCATCAAATACATTAAACTTCCAATAATTTGGGTATACTCTAATTGAAAAATACTTTCTTGTACATTCTTAGAAAGAAACAAATTAATATCCACAGGTGTTCTAGCAATATGATCATCATCTTTGCTGAATTTGTCAAGTATTTTCTCAATGTAATGAGATTGTGACAAAGTATATCCTTCTGATGTTTTGGTAATTTTCATATCAAGAATTACATCAGCAATGCCCATGTCCTTTATGCCAAAATGTTTATTTAACATTTTTTTAGTAGTTTTAATCATGTTATTATTACTACCTATGATGAACATATCATCTACATAAAGACATAGAATGACATAACTTTTGTCTGTATTTTTAATATAAATACATTTGTCATACTCATTAATTTTAAATCCATTTGATATCATTGCTTTGTCAAATTTCTCATGCCATCGCTTTGGCGCTTGTTTTAAACCATATAATGACTAAACCAATTTATACACTTTCTTTTCTTTTCCTGGAACAGAAAAACCTTCTGGTTGTTCCATGTAAATTTCTTCATTTAACTCACCATTTAAGAAAACGGTTTTCACATCCATTTAATGAATTTTTAGATTGTACAAAGACGCAATAGCAATTAGCATTCTAATGGATGTTATTCTAGTAACCGGTGAGTATGTGTCAAAGTAATCTAGACCTTCTTTTTGTCTAAATCCTTTGACCACAAGTCTTGCCTTGTATTTGTCAATTGATCCATCCGCTTTCATTTTTCTTTTGCAAATCCACTTGTACCCAAGAGGTTTACAACCTGGTGGTAAGTCTACTAATTCCCAAGTGTGATTTTGCAAGATGGATTCAACTTCACTATTGATAGCTTCTTTCCATAAAGGAGCCTTAAAACTGGACATAGCTTCTTTAAAAGTTAAAGGCTCATTCTCTAACAAAAAAGTTAGAAAATCTAGATCAAAAGATTTTGAGGTTCTAGCATGTTTACTACGCCTAGGTTCCTCTTCATCAATTTGATGTTGCTCTTGTTCTTAATCATTACTAGTAATAGCATCAAAAGATCTTTTCTTATTACTAGTCTCTTGTCCAATCTTATTTGGAAACACATGTTCAAAGAAATATGCATTCCGAGATTCAATAATAATATTTACATGCATTTCAGAATATTCTGATTTATGAATCAAAAACTGATATGCACTACTATTCTTGGCATAACCAATGAAAATGCAATCTATGGTTTTAGGACCTATCTTAATCTTTTTAGGACTAGAAATAACCACTTTAGCCAAACACTTCCACACTTTTAAGTATTTGTAGGATGGTACTTGTAACAACCTTCACCTCTGATTAATGCTAAACTGTGACTGAGAATGATAAGTAACTGATTTGACTGAAATTCTGAATTGATTGCAAGAATATATTGCTTTACTTGCATTTCTATCTGTTTGTCATTTGATTGATCTGTTCATGTTTTAATTTCGAACTGCAAATTGAAGGCCTTATCGGCGGCCGAATCAAATATTGATTAGTGTTATGTGTTAATTAGAATTTATGTGATTTTATGGTAGATTTAATTGAAATGTGATTTGGAACGATTAAATTTGATTAAATAATGCTAAACTACATTAGTTAAAGTTATTTGCATGTTTGCCATTGAGTGGGCCACTTTCATTAGCATCTTTGAGGCTCAATTTATACACTTAGCTTATCACCTCTTCAGCCATTTTTCTAGACCAAACCGTATGAGAGAGGAGAGTAAGAGAAAGAGCTTGAGTTCATCTAGATTAGCTTGAAAGTTAGAAGATTTAAAAGAGAATTGCATATTTGAGCTATCACACCTAGAATTCAAGACCTAAGGTAAGAAAATCACTTTCTTAATTGTGAATTTGAGCTACTTCTTGCATGGTTCATGGTAAATTGGTGATCTAAGTCAAGAATTGACTTAAAGAGTTGATTTGAGTAGCTAATTCATGCATGCATGTACATGTTCTTGGAATTTGAGGTTGTTTTTAGAAAATCCTCATATGCATGTCCATTTTCTGGTTGTAGTTCGTGAATTCATCATGTTTTTGGAAGGACTGACTCATTTGATCATGTGTTAGAAGTTTTGAATTCAATTGAACACATGCATGTTAAACGTACATTTTGTTTTTGAAGTTTATTTGAAATTCGTGTCTAATTGACTTACCCTTGCGCTTTGATTTCTCAAATTGATCTTCAAAACATGTTATATTATGGGTTTAAAGTGTTTTTCCAGAAAATTGGCCTAAAAGGATCGAATTTGAGGCTTTTAAAGTTGAGTTTTGTGCTTGGGGATGAATCTGGAAATTCCAGATTTTGGACCCACGCTCGAGCGTAGGACTTCACGCTCGAGCGTACACTTTGAGTCATGCATATTCGCTCGAGCGTGGAAAGTAACGCTCGAGCGTGAAATGCATATGCCCAGAAGTTCATGTGTTTTATAGTCCGCTCGAGCGAGAGAATTCACGCTCGAGTGAGGACCTGAGTCTCACGCTCGAGCAGAGGTCGAGCGTCCGTCAAGCGTGAATTGCATGCATCCAGTACTTTTCATGAAGTTTGTAGTCCACTTGAGCGAAGGAAGTCACGTTCGAGCGAAGCTCCTTTGTCTACATGTCCGCTCGAGCGTAGAAAGCCACGCTCTAGCGAGACCCCTGTTTTCTGAAAATTTTGAAAAGTGTTTTAAAGTGCATCTTTGCATCCTCTTTCCATCTTAGGCATTCCTAGGCCATTTTAAGGCATCATATTGAGGATATTGATGTAGAACCACACCGAGTCAAGATAGGGACTAAGTTGTTGATTTCCAAGTGTGTAACTTAATGTGTGTTCATTTTGTAACTGTATAGGGTTGGCATCCGAGGACACTCATTAGCTGCTTATAGCCCAATGCTCTGTGAGTAACAATGTTGTAAAGATATGTTCAATTATGATTATTTTTTAAACGATCAACTGTACTGCTTATTGAAATGTTATTGTTTAATGAATGAATGTTTGTCCTATTTGCAAACTGTATTCGTGGCATCCTTAGCAACTTCTTTATTCTTGTCTTCATTCGCTATCGCTATTCAGAGATCTCGCGGTTCAATGTTGGAACCACTCATCATTCTCGTTATGATGGCCATCAACTGACTGTTCGATCTGTTAAGATCTACTGTACTGTTTTGCTATTGGATGTACCACAAATAACTGCTATGGTTTCTAAGTAATTGATATGACTGTTTAAATACTGAAAGGACATTCATTCTTAACCCCCTTTACGCATATGTTATTCACTGGGCTTTAGCTTACTGTTTATATTTATATGTAGGTGTCCAGCCACCGGACCGGAGCTAGATGCGTCGGGTTAACTCCCTTTTGTCAAGCCAACCTTTGTGCCTCTCTTCGAGGTTCCGAGTCTGTTCAAGTTAAGGCTTTTTGGGGTGTCTCAGCTCACCATTCTGTCTCCGTTTTGTTGTACTATTTAAGACTTGCACTGTACTGTTATGGTAGGGATATGATGTACGTATATACTGTTTTGGTTTGAAAGTGAATATGTTCAGAAAAGTCTTTTTACATTCAGACTGTCACAGCTCATTGGACATCTTTTATTTACTTTTTTGGCTTCCTCTAGCCCCTTTACTCTGTATTACTGTCATTACTGTTAAGCAGGCCTTTGGTAATCACGGATTACTGGCCGGTTACGATGCTAAACCCATAGGGGCGGGTTCGGGTCGTGACAGTACTCTTCCATGCCACAATTCATGAGGTGTTTAATTCATTTTCTTTCGGAGTACTTTATTAAGTATATAATTAGCATAAAGTATTGCTTCCCCCCACAAGTTCTGAGGTAATCCAAAACTTATTAACATGGCATTCATCATTTCTTTAAAAGTCCTATTTTTTTTTTAACAATTCCATTTTGCTAAGTTGAGTAAGGAGCGGTGGTTTGATGAATTATTCCATGTTCTTTATAAAACTCACCAAAAGGTGATTCACATTCACCACCTTTATCACTTCTTAGTTTTTTGATTTTCTTACCAAGTTGATTTTCAATTTCATTCTTATATTGAATGAAAGTTTCCAAAGTTTCATCTTTGGTTCGAATTAAATAAATATAACTATATCTAGAATAGTCATCTATAAAAGTGATAAAATATTTTTTTCCACCTCTAGTTTGAATTGATTTAAAATCACAAATGTCACTTTGAATTAATTCAAGTGGTTCCGTACTTCTTTCAATTGAATGAAAAGGAGTTTTGAACAATTTAACAATTTTGCCTCAACGCAAATTTCATATTTATGATTTGAATCAATGTCAAATTTAGATAAACATTCTATATTAATTAATCTATGCAAAGATCCATAATTAACATGTCCAAGTCTACCATGCCATAAATTGAAGACTCAAGCAAGTAAGAAGAAGATGTATTTTTATTAATAACTAGGGGTACAACGGTCATTACATTCATCTTGAAAAGACCATCAGACATGTAACCTTTTTTCTACATACATTTCATTCTTAGTAAGTACAAATTTATTACTCTCAAACACTAGCCTAAACCCATTCTTACTCAACAAAGATTCTTGCGAATGTCCGATACATGCAGCACATTGTTGAGAGTGAGTTCCTTTTTAGATGTCATCTTCAAAATAATCTTTCCTTGTCCTTCAACTTTAGAAGTCGAAGAGTTGCCCATAAAAAGTTGTTCACCATTTTCTACTACTGAATAAGATGTGAACATCTTTTTATCGCATAGATGTGGCGAGTAACACTAGTGTCCACCCACCACTCTTTAGGATTTCCGACAAGGTTTGCCTCGAAAATAACTGTGGAAAGATTTATGACATCTATACCATTGGAAATTTTATCCATTTCGCTCATTTTGGCTTTAGCAGTCTTCTTACTTCATCTTCTTTTGCCTTTGCAAAAATCAGTTCCTAAGAACTTCTTTGACTTTTTACCATGATTCACCAGTACAGTCCCAACATAAGGAGAAGAAGGTGCAATGGCAATCACCATATCAGTATTGGTTTGAACATTAGTTTGACTAGTTTCAGTAACCATAAATTCTAAATTATAAAACAAAATTAGAATTAGAATTTTATATTACACAGAAAATTAAACCATAAACACAGAATTTTAAATTCTGTAAAAATAAAAGAAACAAGAATTGTAACTTTTATTTCCAATTAATTTTAAAATAAAATAAAATTTTATTTAAACAAATTAATTCCACAAAGAAAATTAAATTCTGTAAAATAAAAGAAATAAGAATTGTAACTTTTATTTTCAATTAATTTGAAAATAAAATAAAATTTATTTAACCAAATTAATTCCACACAAAAAATTAAATTTCTGTAACACTTCAATAATTAAAATACTGAAACAGAATTTTAATTAATGAACACTTAGAAATAATTTCTGAAAATCAAAATTAATTTCTGACAAAATTTCACAAATAAATATTCTGAATTGTTAATGACACGAGTATATTACTACTAGTTGTCAAAGAAAATAGACAGTATAGTAACTATCTATCAAACAATATATTACTACTATTTGTTTTCCAACCAAAATATTATTTTGTAAAATCACAGAAAATAATTTCTGTAAGAAGAAGAAAGAAGAAAAGAAATAAACGAAAAATTATGTATAAACAGAATAATTCGAATTTATCTTAAGATTGTTGGCACAATCATTTGTGAAAAATAAATAAATTGAAACAAATCAAACAAATAAAATAAATTACATACCGAATTTATTTTTACCGAACCCAATGAATATTTAAAAACTAAGTCGAGTGTATGATACTCTATTCTTAAGACAGATTCGCCCTGCTACGGTGCTTACGGTTAAGTGGCGTCTATCTCCCAGGATACAATGATCTTCACAAATTGTCGTAGCACTTCAAAAAATTTGTTCGGCGAACAAAAACCTTGTATTCTATACTCTCTTTATTTTTCCTAAAACAATATGAAGAATAATTAAGGCAAAAGAACAAACTGGGACAACAAGGAAAAAGAAATTTTCAGGCTGTTTTTGGATCATCTTGGGATGTCAAGACTGCTGGAAAAGGATCTCAATTTATAGGCAACTTTGGTGACTGTTTGGACAGCTCAAACAGGTACAAAATAAGGTCAATAGGTGCCAAAATCAAAAGAACAGATCTGCAACAGTTTTTTTTATCTGTTGGCAATTTTAAAACTATCTAAAACTGCTGGGCAGTTATTCAATTTGTCTAGAATAGTTTGAACCTGTTGAACTTTGGTTTGAATCTATTCAAATCTGTCTGGACAGATTTAAATCTATTTGAAATAACAGAATCTATCCGAAATTCAACAGATTTGAAGAAACCTGTTTGGACAATTTTGAACTTGTTGAACTACTGGAAATGGACTGAAAATCAGATACAGTTTGAACAGAAAATTAAATTCTATTTTGGTACAAAATTTGAATTCAATTTTCATTAAGAAGTTTGGAAAAAATTCAAATAAATTTTCTTCAAAAAATTAATATTAGAACCGACCCGATCCACAACCTGCACCCGCACCCAGACGGGCGGCGACACGTGTGTGTGGTGGTTTAGACTAAGGTTAACTTTATCCATAACTCTTCCCTTCTACAAGCTTGGGCTGCCTCTTGGGGCCCAACCCAAGTGTTGTAATCTAGAGCTTATATATATACAAAAACTCTCTTAAAGTTTCAATGTGGGATAGCCCATTTCAAGGAGACCCATATTTACTACCTTAATTGTCCATTCCATGAACCCGAAAACGATGTCAACTTCTCATTCACTCATAAATGGTTTTGACGAACCGTCTTCACCGTGTGACTTGCCATGTGGCAAGGAACACGTCACCTTTTCAGACCCACCCCAAAAGAAGTTTGGGACCCACTCAATTTTGGGCTCAAAGTTGGTCCAAAATAAGCCTTATAAAACTAATTTTTCCAACAAATTGGAGATTAAATGAAGTTATGGAGACATAGAGATGAAGTAGAAGATCATGGAGTGTAAAGTGTGGGAGATGGAAGGCTATGGTAGTTATTTGGCAATTTTTTCTTACAAATGTTTGTCTATAAATAGCCATTCATGACTACATTGTAAAGGGGATCCAAAACTCAAATCAAAGATAATTTATTTCTATTTTTCTGGTCATTTATATTTCTTGCACTTTATTTTATGCACTTCATTTTCGAAGCATAGGAGTATAGGTTAATTAATGGTTAATTTGATTATTCACTCAATCATCCTGATTGTTCACCTAATCGTCTTTCTCCGTCTCTTTCCTTCTTCTTTTAATTTTTCTTTACGTTACATTTGGTAATTTTGAAATCCTTTTCATTGAGGCAAAAGAACCATCAATACAATCACTTGATAATTGGCTTGAATTTAATCTGTAAGAACTTTTCTATTCTTACTGACAAGCTCACATTTATGGTATTTTCCTTCGTATGAAAAATAAGCCAATAGATATATATACATAGAGATGTATATATATATAATAACTCCGATATGAGATCTAACATCGATGAATAAAGAGAAGTAGTCTGCACCAACTCCATCTATTACCCTTTGTTGCCCCATCTCCAACTCCAACCCCAACCATCGTCGATTGAAGCACCATGGCAGCAAGATCGTCATGGTGAAGAAAGAGAAGAGAAGTTGCGAAGAGAGAGAGGGAGAGAGAAATATGGGAGAGAGGGAGAGCGAAGTTGTCTGTGGTAATGGAGACAACGGTTATACCAACGGTCGAATTGAAAGTGGAGACGAAATGAAACTCGCAATGAATAAGAAAGAGAGAGAGCGAGAGGAAGATAGGGTTTTGTGGACTGTGTATATCATATGTATATATAAAGGGTATTTTGGTCATTTAACTTAAGCATATCCTTGTAAGAAATTATTTTAGTACCTGAATCTTTTGCTAAATAAAATTTAAAATTTGAATTTATAAATTGAATACTTATGAAAATTACCACAAATTTTAGGTAGTGTTTGGTAGAGTTTTAAAATTATGATTTAAGAATAGAGTTGTATTTTGAGTTTGTGAGTTTTGAAATTGTTATTTGAGCGTAGAAAATTTGTTTGGTTATGAGTTTTAAAAAGAATTTTAAATTGAGTTTGAATTGAGTGATGTGACATATGATATTTGATATAAAAATTTACAACTCATAACCAAACACACAACCTAAAATTCTATTCAAAACTCGTAAAAAAAATTTAAAAATTTTCAAAAATATTTTTTTTTGTAATATAAAAATAACAGGTGCAAAAAGAAAAGAAAAAAAAAAAAAAACACTGTTCCGGTCAACCGGTGGGACGTTCAGTGGGACAACCTGTTAGCTCAAATTTTTCGGCCTTGGAAAGAGTTTTCAAAAGTGAGTGTAAAATTAATTTTTGAAAACGCTAGACAAACATCAGACTCAAAAGTGAGTGTAAAATTATATTTTGAAAACTCCACTAAACGAAGTCTTAGGTTGCATTTGGTAGAATTTTAGAATTATGATTTGAGAATAGAGTTGTATTTTGAGTTTGTGAGTTTTAGAATTATGATTTGAGTATGAAAAATTTGTTTGATTATGAGTTTTAAAAAGTGTTTGAATTGAATGATGTAATATATAATATTAAAAATTTGATGTTTTAAAAAGTAAATGTGAAATTAATTTTTTAAAGTTATAATTAAACAATACATTCAAACTAAGAGATATATTTAAAGGGCGTTGATTGAGGCCTTGAGGCTCGAAATTGCCTTGAATGCAATTTTTTTTTTTTTTTTTTTTTTTTTTTTTTTTTGGGCTAATACATTGCAAAAAATAATAATAATAATAACAAGCAAAGCATCAACCAAAAAAAAAAAACAAAAAAAGAAACAAATTCGAGCCAAATTTAAACTAAAAATTTTGAGGCCTCAACCATTTTTGGTATTTAAACTTCAAAATCTCTGTCAATTTTTCCAAAAAAAAAAAAAAAAAACAATCTGAAACTCACCAATCATATTTCGCATGAAATGCGTGTTGATGGACCCACGACGTAAGTTGTGGCTTAATGGACTCGTATCAGTTGTATGCACCTCCAGTTACAACTAATCAATCCGTGAATTGATTTATAAAGAAAAAGTCAGATCTTTGACGGTTCGATTTGATATCAAATCATTTTGATTCAAATACACGTGCGTTGATAGCAATTTGGATAGGTTACACTAATGCCGTTGTTTAATTATTATTTTTTTCAATGGAATTTATGAAAAAATTATCTTGTTTAAAATATATGTATATTGTTTAATTTAATAATTTTTTGAGTAGATTTAAAAGTTCTATACATTTTTTTTTCTCTCTATTTTTTATCTCATTTTTTACATTTTTCTCTCTTTTTTTTTTTTTTTTTTTTTTTTTTTGTATTTTTCTTTAATTCTCTTTACAAAAATGATTCAGGCCTCGAATCATTGGCTCGAATTTGCCTCGAGAGAGAGAGAGAAGAGGGCTCGCGTTCAGCCGATCGTCGCCCGGCGTCCTCATGACGACTTCGTCGCAGCGTCACCGGCGTCGCCTCGCCCGATCGTCGTCTCGGCCCACTCTGCCCGATCGTCGTCTCCGTGACCCCCTCCTGCCTCCTCTCACTCCTCCTCCTCCCTATAAATAGGGCCCCTCTCCTCCTCCTCCTCCTCCTCCCTTCTCTTCTCTTCTCCTTCTTCCTTCTTCCTTCTTCATCTCCTTCGTTTCTGTTTGAACCAGAAAAGGAAAAAAAAAAAAAAAAAAAAAAAAAAACCTCATTCGAGCCAAATTCGAGGCCTCGAATTCGAGGCCTCTATCACCGCTCTTCTCTTTATCATGTCCGACGACCGGTGATCACACCTGCTTTATTCTCTTTCCCTTTCTAATATATAGTCACCGGTAACCGACGACCACTATTGATCGGGATTTACCAGCAACCAGCAACCACCGACATCAACTTGTGACTTCATTCTCACCGACAGCGAAGAAGATGAATAAATCTACTCAAATTTGATGTAAATCTACTCAAATCTACATCAGATTTGAATAGATCTACATGAGATTCGATTAGATCTAAACGAAAAATAGTTGTCAGAGTACAATATTTTTTCTATATCTATTCTTTCCTTTGATTTCTCAATTTTTCTACTTTTTCTCTGTTACACACATCTATTTTTCTGTTTTAATGGGAAAAAAATTTCAAGTTCTGAATAAGTTATTTTTAAGGTTTAGTTACAGGCAGTAAAAACTATAAAATTTTACAGTTTCATCTTTTTTGTTGCTGAAATAAATCATACTTTAAAACTGTAAAATTTTACAGTTTTATAACATGTTTTTTCCAGCTTAATAGAATAATACTTTGAAACTGTAACATTTTACAGTTTCAAAACTTATTTTTCAGTTTGATCAATATTACAGATTATTTGCTTAAATCTTACAAAAATTGAAAAATAATATTTTTTTTTTTCCATTGTTATTTGTTGTCGTTATGTTATTTAACTATGATTTCTCCATTTATTCCTTTTTTTTTTTTGACAATATTCTGAATATTCCAGTGAGCCTCCAATGATATTCTTAACATTTTCCAGTGACGTTTAGAATACTCCGGCAAACTTTCGGTGATGCTCCAGTGACTTTCCGGTGATGTTAAATATTCCGGTGAGTCTTCAGTGAGTCTGACGAAAGTCTTTGGATGTAGCAACATTTTTAAAGTTAGAGAGAGAGAGAGAGAGAGAGAGAGAGAGAGAGAGAGTTTGGTAACAATTAAAAATTCGTAAGACTAATTGGTACAAGTATTTTGTTTTAGGATTAGATGAATTTTGAATTTTGTGTATGAGATTTATTAATAAGTGCCCCAAAATTTATTATAAAAGAAATATTACATCAAAATAGATAATAATTAAAAAATCAACAAAAATGTTGATTTTTTTTATTAGCCTCACTTTTTGATTTTTTATAAAATTATTTTTTTTTCTCATTTTTTAATTTTTTACGAAAATGTATACAAAAAAAATAAAGAGAATGATATGATAATTTTTACTAATTTTTTTGTAAAGTTTCCAAATAGATTCTTAGTCACTAAGTACAAACCTAACAACAACGCAAACCCAACAACTACTAGCTAGTACAACCCCATAATCTAGGAGAAATAAACACTACCACAAAAATATCAAATTTCTCTTTATAAGAGTCGAACTTGAAAACTCAGATCACAAAAGATGTTGCATAACCATTGGGTCAAAGACCCTAATTTACTAATATCGTGTTTGGAACACAAAATGGATTAGAGAATGGTTCACAAAAAATTGAAGGGAATGTTGGAATTAAATCAAGTTACAGAGGAGTTCCCATTTAGAATAAATCTTAGCCTATTATTGTAATTTATGTATCCATTATATGTTTTAATTTCGTGTTTTTAGCATTAGTGTCATTAAATTCTAAAACTAGTGTGGTATATACTATTTCTATTAATTTGAATATTAAAATTCTCATAAATTATTTTTAAATTTGAAGTAAAAATATGTTGATGTGCCTCTTTTCCCCTACAATTGAGGTGGTTGTAAAAAAATAATTAGTTTGTAGAGGTAATTTGGATTCTCTCAATTACATAGTTACATAAGATTGTAACACATCATTAAAATTTAAAAGTAACAATTTATAATTATTACGTTAGATTGAATGTCAAATTCTCCTTGAATTGTTTTGAATTTGAAGTACATATATGTAGATGTGGCTCTTTTACAACTATTTAGATGATTGTGAAAAATGATCATACTTCATAGGTGATTTAGTTATGCTCCATTACATAGCTGGAATGGAAAACTTCATTCAAATGAATAAGGTTGCAATGCAACAATCATTAAAATTTTAAAATCTTCATCAAATTTTTTTTGAATTTTTTAAAAATATATATATATTCCTGCTTTTGGTTGCAACAAATCCCAGTATGAAAATTAAGGTGGCTCCTAATTGATTGGAAACAAACCTTTTCAACTATCAGTTAATCCCATGAATTGACATTTTTCAAGGGGTTAAATAAAAAGGGGGAAGGGGAAGACTTCTAAGGCTACAAAAAATTGATGTTCGCTTTACTCAACATCTTTGTCTCCAACGCAATCAAATTCACACTGAGTTCTCTGTAGTAATAATTAATTCTTGACATAATAATTGTATTTTTTATTTATTTATTTTTTTAATGTCTAATTAACAAGTGTCCTTGGTATAAGAAAAAACAAATTGTTAAAAAATGAGAAGCATTAGGTATTTTCACCAATTTTAAGACACTTTTAATTCAATTTAAAACTCTTCTAATTTTTTCACTTTTTCAAAGCACTTTACACAATTCTCAATTTAAAGGCTTAGGGTTTGTTTGGAAAGTGGGTTAACTTTTTAATTTTTTAATTTTTTTGGTTATTTTAGTCTAGGCTAAAAAGTTTAGTTTGAGAAAGACTTTTTGATTTTTTGACTTTTGACTTTTTTTTGTGAGAAAAGAGTGTAATGATTATGAATTGGATATGATGTTTTGTTTATTATGGCTAAAATAACCTATTTTATTTTTTGTAACTATTTTAGTCAAAAAAAACCCAAAAAGACTCTTCCCAAACAGAGGCTTAAAATCACTTGTTAGCATTTTTATTTTATTTTTTAAAATTCACATGTGATGAAAGGGTAAGAAAGGAAACAGTCAAATGACCCAATTTTCAATTTTCAATCCTCAAATCACACTTAAACTTCAAAGTTATTTCATAGGAATGAATGAGATTCATTAAAGAAAATGAAGCCATGGTCATTATGATTCTGATTACTGTGAGCAAATTGCTATAAAGAAATATTTTAAGAAAAAGTAGAGATCTCAAATTATTTTTATGCATTTTGAAGTAAATGAGTACATAAAACTCCTGTTAAATTGATATTTATAAAAAAAAAAAAAAATAGAAAAAAAATAGATGCAGTATTACTTTTATTTTAAAAAAAATTATTTTCGTAACTTTAAACTCCCATCACTAAAAATACTAATAAAAAATTAGATCCTGTTACAGTATGTAACTTTTAAGGTTGCACACCATATGCAACCAACACAAAAAATATAAGTGTAAGGTATAAACATAAAACAGGACGACAAACAAAAAAAGCGTAAGTGTAAAGTGTAAGTTGCACACTTAAAAAAAGTCCTAAAAAATTTTGCTGTTGACATTTTTATACTTTATATATATATATACACAACTTTCACATACGTTAAAACTAATGACATTCCCCAAGTATTTCCATGAAACAATGTAGACATTATTTTCATGTTCTATAAAGAGCACATGGGTTTTTTCTTTTGCTTTTTTCTTTTTTTCTTCTTTTTTAACTTTTAAAAGTAGGTGCAGCATTTACTAATATGATTATTTTCAAAGCATCAGTATACTCACTAGGAAAAGTGGGTGGGTTGGCATGACTTTTTTTGTATTATTATTTGAAAAAATAGTAAAGAAGATGTCTGGGTTAAATGAACATGCATTGAAAAATGTAACTTTTAATTTTCAGTCCTTTATACCAATACTCCGACCTCGTTTGATAAGTGATTTTTTTAATTAAAAAAATTAAAATATTATTAAAAAAATTAAAAAATTAATAATTCATATTAAAAAATTAAAAATTATTTTTTTTTTTACTTTTTATAAAAAATTAAAAAATCAACCTAAACATATTAATTTTTTTAACTCATATTTTAATTACATAATTAAAATATTACTAAATTAGTTTGTGCCCCGACGGTACCTCCATCCCAATAAATATGAGAATAAAAGTCATACCTAAGTGGCGGCGCTACGGCGAGTCGGCCGCACCCTACTCTCCTCCTTTCACACATTGTTGTGTTTCATGCGCAGAAATTTTTTTACAAAATAAAATATCAACACAGATTGGGACCTCGAATTCGGTGGCCCCGAATTCCCGAATTCCCATTTCAAGTAAAGAAAAAAAAAAAAAAAAAAAAACAGAAAAAGAAAAAAAAAAACAGTTTTTCCAAAAAGGAAATTAGGGGAATTAAGGGGACTTTTTTTTGAGGTCCAAATCATTTTTGATAAAATATAGATGTAACTTAAAATACTTATATTTATAATTACAAACATTCAATCACACATCTAAACTTTTTATATCTGATATTTGGACTTTTTTTTTAAGTGTGCAATCTTTTAGGCTTGCACATCATATGTCACTTACACAAAAAATGTAAGTAGAAGGTGAAAACAAAAGCAGCACTGAAAACAAAAAAAGCGTAAATGTAAAATATAAGTTGCACACCATAACAGTACCCATGATATTTTTGTACAAGTAAACTTTTTCTTCACACTATTCCACTTTAGCACAGTAATGGTTGTTGCATCCATGGTTCGTTGCTAAATTCAGACCAAATAATAGTATTTAATTTTTGTTAAGTTAAAAATTGATAATTAAAAAATAAAAGTTAAAAATATTTATTATTTAATTTTTACATAATTAAATTATTTTTGCTTCATATATTATAAGTAGAAGCTGTACCAAATACTTTTATATAAATTCTTAAATTTTTATTATTAATATTTTTTTCAAAAAAAAGTTATAAATTGCACCAAAAATTGAAGAAAGAGCAGTATTATATACCCAATTTTTTACTCAAAAATTTATGTAAAAATATCTATGTTTAATTTAGATTCATTTTATTTATGAATCTCACAATATGTTACAAAATTTTCTTTCAATTTTGTAAGAAATTCAATATACATATATAAAAGAAGTTGATTGCAGCAAAATGAACCAGACATCTAGCCCATCTAAATCGAGTCAAAAAAATAAAACAAATTACAAATCAGTAACAACAAATGAAAGTAATTATTAAAAAGTTACACGTGGGGTCTGAGTAGACATTTCTCGGGTAAGGTAAAGAAGCTTTTGCCTTGTGAAGGAAGCCACTAAACATATTTTATCATTATCAAAAATATTTTTCCACAAAGGTTAGACTAAACCCTAGCAAATAACCCAGAGGTGGGTGGCAACTTGGTAAGGGCCTGGGGTTTAAGCCTCTAGGTCCTGAGTTCGAATCCCCGCTGGGCCAATCTCTTGGGCGTAGCACAGTTGGTTAGGAGGTTGACCTCAAGGATGCCTTATCAGTTACTTGGTGTGGGTTTAATTCTCCCCCGCTGTGCAAGTCCTGACTTACTTGTGAGGTCGGGACAAGCTTCCAGGTTATAGTCTCTGGCTCGGAACGAACAACAGGACACCCTGGTGATCTCCTCGGGGCACTGCCTTGGACCTACGGGAGAGTGAGAGGATTTCCCTGTAACAAAAAAAAAAAAAAAAACCCTAGCAAAAATCTACTCAAAAATTCAAACGAAAAACAAATTTAAAAATAAATTAATAAATAAAGAAGAATCAAATATGGCCCATACACACTACAAAATCATCATGTATTAGTCATAGGTTGAATTTCTTTCGCTTTCTCTATAACATGACAAAAACTCTATTTTCTGCGCATGCACTAAAACAGTATTCATGTTTGTCAACTTGCATGCTTTTCATTCTCTTTTTTTAATTATTTTGGGATTAAAAAATTTTGTTTTTAAAAGATAATATATATATTTTTTTTGGTGTTTCTTGGTCACTTGAACAAAGTTTTGGACTCCATTCTAAGCGGAAAGAGATGGGGGAATGAATTGAGAGAAGGCGGCGCTCGACAAACTTTTACCAGTAAAATTTAAAGAAGTGCCAATAATATAATACAAATATTTTGTAATAAACAATGTAATATTTTATCGATTGTTCTTTTCTTATCTTTTCTTTTTCTTTTTTTCTTTTTTTGTTTGAGTTTTGAGTATGAATTCATTTTAAAATTTATAGAGCAGTAGATGTAAACTTCTTTTTTGTTTAGACTAAAAGGACAATGCCATCGTGAAATGTCACAATACTTCTTTATTTTTTTAGCATAAATGAATGTTATTAGCCGGCCGCCTCAAACATTGTTGGGAAAGTCAAAGTGAAATTTTTATCACCGTTAATAATTTGGGTAAAGTAAAATAATTTAAAGTGTTAATTATTAAAGGAAAAATTATTGAAAATTTTCATTTTGGAGAGTTGTAGTCCAGTTGGTCCTTTTTTTAAATATATACACGTCCCAGTCCTGTTTGTTTTATGGGATGAGTTTTCTGACTTATATACCCTTCTTTTTATTTGGTTGGCAACGTTTTTTTGGAAGGATATTTGATTTATATTCATCACGTTGATTATGGTGTGTAGTGTATGGAAAGATCTAATGTGGCCAGATTTTGTGGGATGATGAGGGTCATGATTTTTTGAATGTTGTGTGGGGGGTAGGGTAGGGGTTAAGGTGTGCGAGTTGTGCACTGGTGTACTCAGTTGTCTGCTTCAACGTTGTAGGGCATGGTTCTGGTTTCTTCATTTGCGGCGAAGGTAATGTTCCTCTGGTACTTGTTCGTTATGTTAATGGTTTTACTTTGGGGGTGCAAGTGTCGATACGTTGTCGGGCAATGTTGTATGTATTACGTTGTGACGTTTACATCCCATAAATAATCGGTGTGTTAAATGGATTACGGGTTCTTCATTTTGCGTGAAGGTAATGTTTTTTACGGTATTTAAATGTTATGTTAATGGTTTTACTTTGGGGGTGCAAGCGTTGACACGTTGTTGGACAGTGTTGCATGTATTATGTTGTCACGTTTACACCCCATAAATAATCGGTGTGTTCGTCGTTCTGGGTTCTTCATTTTGCAGCGAAGGTAATGTTTTTCTAGTTTTTGTTCGTTATGTTAATGGTTTTACTTTGGGGGTGCAAACGTCGACACGTTGTTGGACAGTGTTGCATGTATTACATTGTGACGTTTACACCCCATAACTAAACGATGTGTTTGATACCTATCTTGCGGAAATCATAAATATTGTATTTTTTTGTATACATTTTCAATGTCATATATGTACTGTACTTACAAAGCGGAAGTGAAGAACTTGAGTTTTCATATTTAATTTTATTTTCTCGTTCGGTCTCGTTGTAGGAATGGCAGACAATATCATGTTGTTGTGTTAAATGCGGCGGTAGCGTTGCCATCGTTGTCCATCTTGGTTACGTTTTGTATCTTTGGTTGAACATGTTTGCCAACGATTTGGTGGCCTCCATAGTGATTCGGCTTTGATGTCATTCAAGATTCCTGGGTACAACAATTTCAAGATGGAAAACGATTCCGATTTTGAGAACATGGTATACCTCGCTAGATCATTTGGATTGGATCATATCGACGTTGATGTGGTACAGCGTGGTGCGTCGCGGGGAATCAAGCGTCGCAATGGAGTAAACGATGTACTCGACGACATAGTTACTCAAGGGGGGGAAATGGCAGCATATATTGATGAGGGGGCTGATTTGTTACCTAATTTTTGCCAACACACTCGCAAAGTGTTATTGTCGACGGATTGGGTATATGGCATAACTAACATCGAACAATGTTTTGAGGGTGGGGCAGGAGAATTTCGCAAGGTACTCAGCAAGTACGCCATCAAATGTGGGTTTCAATTTAAGTTTGTAAAGAACGACTTAGTTCGGATTACGGCGGAATGCACGTTTAAGGAGTCAAAGGGCTGTCCATGGTTCATCCACGCGAGGGTGTTGAATGCGAATGGATATTTTTACATTAAAAAATGGCACCGTGAGCACACTTGTGGGGTTGCTGTGCGTACTGACCGAAACCCGAGGATGGGATCTGAACTAGTTGCTGATGTTATTGCGGAACGTGTACATGACAAACCATTAACTCGCCCAACTGATGTCAAGTATGATTTCAAAAAAGAATACGGTTTGCAAATTAGTTACCGTGTAGCTTGGTTGGAGGTCGAAAAAGCAAGAGGAGAACTTTACGGTGATCATTCGATGTCATTCGACCAACTGCGTTGGTATACCAATGCCGTAATGGAATATAATCCGGGGAGTTATATTAATCTTGAATTCGATGAACACAACACCTGTCGTTTTAATAGGCTTTTCATATCATTCAAAGCATGTATTGATGGGTTTAACCAATGTCGCCTGCTATTGTTTTTGGATGGTACATTTTTGAAAGGGAGATTCAAGGGTAATTTACTTGCGGCCACTGCAAAAGATGGAAACCAAGGTAATGTACTCATTGTGCCCGTTATCTGTTTCATGGCTCATATATTTGCTTACTTTTGTTCAGATTACGTATAAGACGTGGGTAATTCATTTTCATGTTACTGAAACAGGCTTGTTCCCAGTTACTTTTGCAATTGTCGATTCGGAAAACGCTACAAATTAGGCTTGGTTCTTACAGAACCTAGCTAACGTTGTCGATGAGAATCGGGTTTTGACATTTGTTTCGGATCGTCACGTTGGCATAATGGAGTCCATGCCGAATGTCTTCCTAACGGCCCACCACGCTTTTTGCATGCAACATTTACAGAGAAATTTGAAGGACAAGATGAAATATGTGAACAAATTATACCGTGTTGAAATGGTAAGCAAGTTGCGTGCATGTGCATATGCACCGACCGTAACTGATTTCAATGAAAAAATAGATGCATTCATACAGTTCGGTCGGCACATCGCCATGAATTTTCTGAAAGATTTAGAGCCGCACCGATGGGCCAACGCGTATTTCAGGTGTGGGGCAATAATTATAAGTTCATTCTTTTACACAACCTTACACAGTATACATTTTGTGATTTTGCTATTACGTCACACCCATTTTTCACCACCCACATATTTGCAGGGGCAAACGTTACGGCGAGATGTGTTCTAACGCCGCTGAATCATTTAACAATTGGATAAAAGAAGCACGCAATTTGCCAATCACTCGATTGGTTGATGCAATCAGGACCCAGATAATGAATCAAATGTCTAAACGTAGGGGATTGTCAAGTACATGGGCTTGTGCCATATGTCCGGCGATGGAGTCCAAACTGGACAAGGCGTACAAAAAGGGAAGGTCGTGGATAGTCAGTCAGTCAAATAATGACGTGTACGAGGTCCACTCACACCCATCAGTGTTGGTGGACATTGCCAGGCGTACATGTTCATGCTTCCAATGGCAAATCAATGGGTTTCCTTGTGAACATGCAATGGTTGCCATCCGTAACAGTGGTAGCGACTTAAATGCATTGGTTGAACCTTATTTTCACGTGTCAACCTATCAGTTATCATACTCCCACACCATATACCCAATCCCAACAATAGAGAAACCACATGCCAATCCGGACAATTATGTTATTCTTCCACCGGTAGTGCGATGACCACTTGGCAGGCCAAAGAAAAAACGAATACCGTCTAAAGGTGAAGAAGTCCAACAGATTCGATGTGGACGTTGTGGCCGTCTGGGGAACCATAACAGGAAGACATGCAACGAACCAATATAGTCCCACCCATTTTGCGTTGCCATGTTTCACTTAGAACTATTCATACAAGGTCTAATGTTTGATGTTAGTTTAGTCATATGCAATAACATCTTTCAATTTCATTGTTAAGTTACAATAAAGTTGGTCATTTTGTTTAAAATCTGGTATTATGTTTTGAAGATTCATTTTATTCGGTATTATGTTCTCAACATTAATTTCATGGTCTGCTTTTAGTTTTACAGTTTTTCACATTTAACCTTTGTTGATATGTTTACATTTTACAGCATAGTGTTTGTGCTATGTTTCAAAGAAATACCATTGTGTAATGCCACGTTTACTTTTCCAACTATATCTACAATGTCTAATGTATGCTGTTAGTTTAGTCATATGCAATAACATATTTCAATTTCACTCTCAATGTACAATAAAGTTGGTCAGTTTGTTAAACATTTTGTTTTATGTTCTCAAGATTCATTTCATTCGGTTTTATTTTTTGAATATTCATTTCATGGGATGTGGTATGTTTTACAGTTTTTTGCATTTAGCATTTGTTGTTATGTTCATAATGTAAACCACATTGTTTGTGCTATGTTGCAAGAATTTGAAACATGTTTTAAAAAAACAAACCACCATCAACGAATTCAATGAAATGAATTAACGTACGACTCATCCTCAACAACCACATAACCGTCCGACACCACCGTTCCACATCCACAATGTGCCAACATCAAAATTACGTAACCAAACCACACAACCATTACCCCACAACTTCTAATGAACTTTCACAACACAAACAACACAACCTGTCCTCTCATGTTTCCACCAAAACAACACAAAGTAAGGACACGTGCTATTAGAAAGCCCATCTTACATTTGTAACACAACTTCTCCATCAAATCAGACCACATAAAACATTTTTCCTGTCTCGATTGGTTGCACATAATTCCCAGAAACATTGAGACCATAACGTACCTTCTAAGTCACTTCAAATTATGTAATGAACCCCACCTACCAACGTATGAAAATACCAAACTGTACAATTAAATGAAATCAACGGGAGCATTAATGTTCCAATGTCATCCACCTTCAATGCATGTTTCACATGTCAAACACCAGACCACATCAATATGATTCCATTACGAACAAACTTGAACACTACTTATAATGCAATATATGTAATTCAATAGCCCTAAAAAAACTTAATTCAAATTCAGATTATGCACACCAAAATGCTGGCCACACTATGCCAGCCTCCAAAAAAATGTCTTGCACGACAATACCATGCCCAAAAATATCGTACCATCGAAGCCAACGTCAACGACATTACAAACAATGCCAACCAAAACATAATTTAATCAACAGGCAAAAATAAAACCAAAAACTAAGCACAAAAACATTAAGCCAACTGTATGAGCCATATTCAGCCACATTCTTCGTTATCCACGCTTTCACTTCCTCTGGTTTGGTCATCCACAAAAGCTTCCACCATCGTCGCCCTCGCTTTTACGCAGTTCGTACCTTCCATTGTTTTTTTAATCTCCGTGTGGTGGACATATTGTCGCATCACATAATGCATTTATAATAGCGCATCAGCCTATTGTGGACAACACACCAAGTACATCAACAAATATATCAGAATCTAATTTCTGGTGATTCCAACAAGTGCGTAACAAATTAAAATTACAACCGAAACTTATGAATCCACGCGCTGTTGTGAAGAGTCAGTGACCACTTCCAGCACAGAGTCACGCCCTTGCGTAAACAACACCTCACCGCCATTGCTTGACTGTTGCTTCTCTCTGATAAAGTTAAGCACATTTTCTTTCTGCTACGTAGTCAAATAATAAAACGTCACACACTTACCAAAAAATACATATCTAACAATAATGAAAACCACATGCCACCCATAAATTTACAACCTCAAATGCTCAAACACAACTTACCAACGCTAACACTTCGTTGTAATGTGTGTCCTCCGACCCGGGTCGTGGCCTAATTGAATTGTAATGCTTCCAACTGCCAACTTCTGTGTCGTAAACGACTAAGGTCCAGTGTGATTTGTGGCATATCGGGAAATGCAAGAACCTGTAACCGACTGATGCGCTCATGTTGGCATCCAGATACCGATCCCTTGTTGTTTTGTTTACGTTATTCACCATTCCCTATCAATAAGTTTGTTCATACTTACATCAACCAACAACACTAAACTACCCTTTACCCACAACCACAAACGTATTCTTCCCAAAAAACTTACCAAACAGACGCTACTAAACAAAATATGATTTTTCTGAAAACACCTCTCCGCCACACAACACATTCTGCTTGCTCACTAGAAGCTCGGCACATGCGTCTATAACCTGCCATCAAACACTTTAACAAATTAGCAAAATGCAATATACACATACACTTCACGAAAACCAGCATGGTAACACAACTGTCTGCATTAAGGGGGTGAGGAGAAATTTGAAGAAATGCATCTTAATCATGCCATATTAGTTCTCACTTACATTCCCCCTTATGACAGACTGGCGTACTATATTTTTGATGTCTGAGAAGTAAACAAAAATATCCCCATTTCGCCCAGTCCACACAACGGCCCTGCACAAGCACCACACAGTAGTTAATGTTCAATACAACGCAACGCAAAAAATGCAAATGTGGCACGTTTCTTAGTCGTCTCCATCTCGTTCATAAGCATTGCAAAGTTTACGTTTCACCTCCTCATTCACTAATTTCCACATAGCGAGCCGATTATTTAACCCAAACCCCGACCTTTTCTTCTCATGCTCGCCAATCCCATCAATACTTATCACCTCATCACATAACATAATCTCACAATTGCCTCCAACGTCGCCTACAACACGCTGCCGATCATGTGTACCCACTTTACGAAGCTGCCCACGCAACATAGGGTACTCATATTCTGGTAATTTTCTCTCTCGTCTCATTTTCCCTTTTATGTTCTGCACAAATGAATTTTGCAATGAACTACCAAGCAACTCCTCATCTTGCAGTCCCCCAACGACATGTCCAACCCTAACCACGTCTGACCCTATTAACGTTATTCGCTTCAATTACCGTCAATTTTTCCACAAAGATTCGCGGTCACATCATGTATCACTTCTCGTGATTTTTTCATCAACAAATGCAAATGAATCCGAATCGTTCCCTTCATAATTCGCATGTGGACTTCCTGCAGTAGTACAACCAACGTTTGCTCCGATTTGCACCTCAAGACCACTTATTGTTTTCCTCAAATCGTTGACAACATTTGTTAGCCGCGCAATTTCATCTTCTTTCACCTTCAAGCAACCATTAAACCCAACAAACAAATTCGATGCTTGCTGCTCAAGTGCCTTCGTTAGTTTTGCAACTTGTTCCTCCAATTTGGCAATCAGAAAATCTTTGGCTTTCTGCTCAGCCTCTAGAACAATGATTCTTCTTTGTGTACACTCATTGGTGGAATCAACGGGTGCACCATCAACATTTCGGCGACGCCTTACATTACCTTCTGTCATTTTATCCACTCCAAATGATTGACCACTTGGCTGTCCGATGAACAGTTTTCTACCCATAGCAACACCATCGCCAAGTACACCACTTGCATCATTCGGATCATTCACATTTACAGCAGCTGCCTCACATCCCCCATCCCCAACTGTATGTGTATCATTCATATCAACAAAGTCATCATCAACCAATCCCGTCATGCTACATTCTCCCGTTAATTGTGCCCTCTCATATGGTGTCACTTGTAATCTGTCTGGATTGACCTGTTTAACCATGCCATAATCAGTCAATTAAACACATATGCAAACATTACACTACAATGTAAAATGGTTACCTCAAATGCATCCCCATCCGACAACGTCACCGTCCGCATCTTCGTCAACAAAGAACTGACATTCCATTTCAAAAATCTCGGAAACACGTCGGGGTTAGCAGCATCCACTAATGTCGTGTGTTCACACAGGAAATACTACATATCAAACACAACAAATTCAATTAAAACGTTATTACACAAACTCAACAAACAACATAAATCTCAGTATCACACATACCAACAACACAACGACACATCCAGTTACTTTTTCAGGTGTACGATAGAACTCCTTAATTGACCCCATCAGTGTGCTCCGTATTGCAGCAGTCCAGTTGTACAGTTTCATATAACTCAATCTGTCTATCAGGCGAATAAAAGTCCAACTAACAGATTCGCCAGACGTTGAGAAGAATAGTTTCACACACACGTACAATGTTAACAGCTACACGGCATCTTCAACGTCCTGTGCAGAAGTGCCATGCACGGCGTCAAAGAGTAGTGTTTTCACGAGCTTCGAACTAATACGACTAGACCCACACCTCCACTGAATGAAGTCCGAAGGTGGTCGGGGCCAGGAAGCCATCACCAATGGCTAATCACCGCATTGCAGCCTGTATATCAACCTTACGTCACTGTCCCTCAGCGTCACCATGCCATTTCCAATTCGAAACGACCCACTGTTCGGCACGTACGTTTCAATCAGCTTGAAAACTAACTCATCGCATTTTCTGAAATCTTGTTGATTCAGATCATGTTCTAAAATTGCTTCAAACAATAGCCAAAACGGTGTCTTTCTCATATGGACACGGTGAGCCTCTGTCAAACCTGATGTGGACACAATCTTTACAATTCCTGCAATGTTGGACCGATAATTTAAGCACAATTTTTTACGTCTCGGACTTCGTTGCACACTTCTTAGGGGTTTCACCTGTTTGAACAATATTCTTCCTTGGATTCTTGGCCCAATTTTTTTCAATGGCGAACCAGCAACAACACACAGACGAGATGTCTCTCTTGATCTTGTCCACAGGCTGGACGTCTTCACACCTTCTGTAGTACAAAAAACAGACAACCATCATTATCCAAACCGAAAGACAGCATTAAAAAACCAATATCGAACACTCATCACAATAACGTGTATACAAAACCACACCCACCACAAGTCATAAATCAAACTACGTGCAAAATATCATATGTCACCTAATCAATATTATGCATATAACACACTCACATACTACACAAACATTACAACTACAAAATCCAATCCCCCACAAGACATTCACCTAACACCCTCACCATGTCCAACAATCACAGACCACGTTATTATAATACTAACAACCACAACACAGCAATCATTCTTATTCCCATACACCCCCACCCAAGTCACAAAACAATATATACGTTACAACAATCGTATACCAAGAATAAACAAATTTTCTTTTTAAAAAACCCCCTCCATAAAAAACTCCGACGACCATAACAGCCCATCATACACAGCCATACCTATCATCCCAACAATCAAAGACTGCGTTATTATAATACTAACAACCACAACACAGCAATCATTCTTATTCCCATACGCCCCCACCCAAGTCACAAAACAATATATACGTTACAACAATAGTATACCAAGAATAAACAAATTTTTTTTAAAAAAAACCCCCTCCATAAAAAACCCCGCCGACCATAACAGCCCATCATACACAGCCATACCTATCATCCCAAACAACTCGTCAGACCCTTGCCCTACACCAACGTTGCCAAGACCATCAACCACCCATACACCCCTATTATTTGGATGTTGGGAAATCCCGCGCAATAGTCACCCATTGAGAAACCATATTCGACCACCGCAACAGCAGAATCCCTAGAACATACACAAACATCAACATAACATCCCAAAAATATGGTTTTGTACACTGATTTCACAAAACTGAATTTACAACAATGATTTCACAAAACACTTTATCAAATCGCATGCAAACATTGCACCAATAGTACACCCAAAACAAAACAAACCAAAAACAGACATCATAACACACTCTAACATAATATGATTCCACAAAAATCTTCTAAGATACGAAAAAACGTACTGTTCCGCAGAGTCATCATCAGTTGTGGGGAACTTCACAAGCACAGAGCAGTGTATAGCAGTTGTTGAGAACACAGCGGCCACACTTGAAAATAGAGTCGACACCCACTTCTAACCCTAACACAAGAGAAAACAATTACACTACCGCCAAATTGGTATTGTCTTTTGTGCGTTTCAGATTTTGTGGGATTTGGGGTATGACGCAAACGGTTAAACACAATATTCCCACCGTCAATTGTGGGATCTGGTTACGCCAAATCCGCGACTTTCCAAACTCAAATTCCAAAATCTGATTTTGGAAACAACAAACTTACAAATTTACGCCCAAACGTACATCGTCACAGAGGCGCCACAGAATCGCCGTGAAACCCTACAACACTAACACCACACCATCGTTTCCGTCGAAATCATGAATCGAAGTGGGGTAACAATTCAGAATAACCCTACAACACTAACACCACACTTTTCCAAATGTGGGGCTTCGCAGGATATACTTGCAGTACGATATGGGGACCCCAAACATTGGTTCCGTTTAATGACGTGGGCCATCAAAATTGTGGGAATGAAAATGGTCTGCCCTCCCCCAAACGTGGGCCATCAAAATGTGAAGGCCCACCAACGTGTGAGCCACAGAGTAGATTTTGCAGTACAACGTGGCCCACCATAACGTGGGTCATCAAAATTGTGGGAATGAAAACGGTCTGTCCTCCCCCAAACGTAGGCCATCAAAATGTGACGGCCCACCAACGTGTGAGCCACAGAGTAGATTTTGCAGTACAACATGGCCCACCATAACGTGGGTCATAAATTGATGTTGGGGAACAAAACTGAAACTCAAACGACGTGGTCAGTTTTTGTTGTTATGTAAATTAATGTGTGCCATCCAAACGTGGTCTTCCAAATGTGGATCCCAAAAGGCACTACTAAAAACCATAAAAGTCTATAGTAAATTTTTTCAAAACGTTACATCCTCCCACATCATTAAAACATAAATAACACATAACTAATAAATACTACTTACATGGGCAAGATAGTCCACCCCCTAAATTATGGGACCTTTGGGTGTAACAAATTAAATATGGGACTTATTAGATTACAAATTCACCTTTTAAGATTTATGAATCAATCCCCCATTATTAAAATTGATATTTCTTAAATTTGATCTCTTAAAACTTTTAACACGTGTAAATTAATAATAAAATAAAATAAAATAATCTTTTTCCCTACATCTACCTACGCATTCTTCACTGCAGTTTAACTGCCACAGCAGTTTTAAATTTTAAAACTCAAATTTACAAGTTTACTTTTAAATTTAAATAATAATATGTGACACACATGTACTATGTACACCCTTCTAGTGTATAATAGTTTGAAGAACGTTTTATCTGTAATGCAAACCTAGTCCAAACCCAGTTCAATCCGGTCGATGCTCACTGTAGTGGGACAAGGGTACTACTGTGTCTTAAGGCACAACAACTGTTGTGTCACTTGTGAAAGATTGTTCCAAGTGTTTTTCGATGATCTTAACTGTCATATTGCAAGATTCATCGGGTAGATCATCCATACAAAAAATCAAACTGATTGGATATTTGTAGCCCTATAACCAAAGCACATTTATTTTTATAAAAATTAACGGTTAACATAATTTTCATAAATTTTTAAAAACAATGAGGACGTAATCATGGGGTTATGAATATTCGATTAACTTGATTTTTTATATGAATAATATTCTTGACAAACTTTACAATATGAACGGTTCAGATCATTGAAAAACACTTGGGCAGACCTCCCAAAAGGGGTAGCAGTGCCCTTCTCGCTATGTAGGGTAGTGGGACAATTGGCCCCAGTATGTTCACTAAGGGCTCCTCCAATAGCACAAACAGGACAAGGCCTAACTAATAAAAATATTCTAGAGAGAGTCTCTCTCAAATTCAGCTACTTTCCATTTTATTCATAAAAAATCTGTAAAAATATTACCAAATCTTTTGTAATAAACCCAACATGATTTTTTGAAAAAAAGTCACAATACTGTTGTTTACAAGTTGCAACACAGAGTAGCCCAGTAGAAAAGTAAGTAGTCTGTTGTGGTGTTGGTCCACAACAGAGGATGGAAGTCATCCAAGCAAGACAAAGCCCTAATAATCGATATGCTCTATTATCTAGGGATACTCTCTATTGAAGTGCTAAGAAAGAAGTTAATAATTGGAAAATGCTAGCTAGCTAGCTAACTGATTTTATTATTATTATTATTATTATTATTATTATTATTATTATTATTATTAAAAGGAGATAAACGGGAACAATTGCAACAGATGATTTGTTGTATAGATTAAAGTTATAAGAGTCCTTTATCAATACCATCAAATTCTTACATTTAACGAGAATTGAATTTTCAACCTTTTATACATGAGAGACAAGTCATACTGTTGAACTATTAACCCATTGGTAGTTAACTGAATTTGAAGCATATATGAGGGAGAGAATTCTATCCAATTTGCAATAAACCTGAAATTTTCAAAATCTTTAATTACTTATTCTTAGAGCATAATTAAAACAGGTTAAGAATGAACGAGCCTAAGCAATTTTTTATTTATTTATGAGGAGAGATAAGATGCATATATATATATATAAAGCTTATAATGGGTAAGGAGTGCTAAGTGCTCCACTTTGGACTCACCTTAACAATTTAAATTAGTATTTATATAATTAGATCATTTTTGTTGAATTATAAAATCACATTTGCCATTCAAATGTTTTTATGAGGAATAGATATGATCACATTCACATGGCAATCGGAAAAGACTTATTTCATATTTAAAATAATTTTTTTTTTTTTTAAAAAAAAAAAAACCCTGAAATATTAGATATAAAATCTAAAGGTCATGTTTGATTCACAAGATTAATAGTGAAGTATTAATAATCCTATTAAATTAGTGTGGTATTCATTATCCAATTGGATTAATATTCATTGAATTAATAATCCCACCCCTACTCCATTACTAATAATCCTACAAATTTGTTGGATTAATTATCCAATGAATTAATAATCTTAAACCAAAATATTAAAATAAATATAGAATAATTGGGTCCACGGATTAATAATCTCAATTCCATACTCTAATTCACCCAATCAAACATGCCAAAAAAGTGAATTCAACCACGGACTTTTGGGCCAGAGAGAGAAGTACCACCTTTTTGGAGGGTTAGTATTTCAGTTGCAGCTTTAAAAACGATCATATGATCATTAAAATTGTGTTTGGAACCATCATTTACTATTACATTAGAATAATTATTTCATAAAAAGATTAAAAGAATAACTATTTCATTTTAATAAATCAAACAATAGACATTTTTTGACTTTTGAATTAATTTAGTGGATTGAATATAAAAAGATCATGAAAATGATTAGGGGAAAATAGATGAATTATGTAAGATTAGTTATTTATTCTAATATGGACACCTATAATTATCCCTTTATGCAAGTTATCCAAAGAAAGACATATAGCCCCAATAATGGAGCTTTCAATGCAATTCTTGAAGCCATGATATTGCATCCGCATTTAGGATGGAACATCATGCAAACATTCATCGTTATCTCGGTTGTCAATCAACAACAATCTATGTAGATAGTTTGACGGCGCTTTCACGCGTACCATAACTTTCAGTTAGATGAATGATCCAACACTAAGGGGCTGTTAGTTAAAATTTGTCTTAAATATGTAGCCGGGGACATCAATCTTGGATTAGTTTCTTATTCGTTTCCTAGGACCTTCATCGAGAGTCGTACTCCAAACATAGGATTGGGATAAAGAGAAATCGTACAATTTGATCCTGGCATGGGATAAGATAATAATAGTACAAATTTTTTTTGGATCGAGATAATAGTACAATTGGATCAGGATAGATCTTATCCCATTCAACTTCAAATCCGGACTTACTATTTTAGTTGTAAAATGACCAATTACCCCCATACAACCCAGGCTATACTCGTGTTCTCATTGGTCGGTGAATCAGAATATCTAAGTAGTTGTGTTGGAAACATGTTCAAAATTAGAAGCGAGTATAGTTTGGATTGATTCGATTTAATTGTAAAATCAATATCAATTTATTATTTACGGTTTTATTAAATTTAGAATCAAACTAATTTATAAAATTTTTGAAACTAATCCGAATGGAACTACTAAATTTTGGTTCAGTTCGGTTTGACATTATAAATTTTAAAAATGTTATCATTATTCATAATATGATTATAAAATATTATTCACAATCTAATAATGTTTATATGATTGTTTAAAACTAATTCTATCACTATACAAAAATATATTTATAATTAGTAGGTGACCCATGCGATGTACGAAAATTTATTTTTAAAATGAAATTTTGATTTTGAGTCTTAATACTTTATGTGTAGAATATTTTAATAATTGAAAATCAAATACAAACACATTTGCTAATGGCTGATGAAAATTTTTGTCGCTGTGTGATCTTATGTAAAAGGCACATAAAAACAATTTCTTTCAAAGTTATAAAAAAAAAAAAATGTGTATTCTCAACCTAAAATCAAATTTTCATTTGTGTTAATCAAATTTATCAAAAATCATAAATTCCACTTGTATCAAAATATTTTTTTCTAAAATAAAAATAAAAATAACAAAAAATTCTATAATGCTTATAACTTGGTTATAACTCATGTATTATTATATTACGATATATGTTACAAAAGTATAATTTAAATTTAAATTTAAATTTAAATTTAATTTTAATTATTTATTTTAATAATCTTATCGTTATCGTTATATAAAAGTGTTACTTGAATACTTATATATAACAAATTTAGTTACATTATTTTTTTATTTTGATAATTTTGGTTGTATTTTGCTATAAAAGTATAATTATCATATAATAATTTTATATGATATATATTAAATTATAAGATATTAAAATAAACACTCATTTTGATATTAAAAATAATAATTAAATTAGAAAGAGAATTAGTAATATAAAACTAAAATTGATTCAAATTATTTATTTTTATTTTTATATTTATTATATTTATTTAGAAAATAAAAATATGAAGAAACAAAACTATGCAAAATTTATTTAAAATGTTAAATTAAAATATATTGTGATTCGATTAAGAAGAAATATATAAATTAATTATGTAGAATATTAAATTTTTTTTTCTTTAATATTCTTTTTGAATTATTCATATACAATCTAAATAAAATATAAATATTTTGTAATAAATAATTTCATGTTAAATAAAAAATTAAATATAAATTAATATTAAGACATCAATAAGATAGATCAAAAAATAAAAAATATATAAAAAATAAAATTAATTTGATCAATGCGATGCACATAATTAATTGCATTCTGTCTTATTTATTTATTTGTATATTGAGATAATTTTCTTTTCAAATATCATAATAATTAAATTAATACATCAACTATATAAAAGAAATCTGACAATGACAAAATTAAATACACAATGAAAAGTAATCTATGCGATGCACGGGAAGTTATTTTTAAAATGGAAAATTGATTTTGAATCTTAGGATGGGTTTGGGAAGTGGGCTTTTTGGTTTTTTGGCTTTTTTTGCTATTTTAGCCTGGGCTTAAAAGCTTGGTTTGGGAAGAGCTTTTTGGCTTTTTTGAGTTTTTTTGTGAGAGAAGAGTGTAATGATTATGGGTTGGATGTGATGTTTTGTTTTTTTGGGGCTAAAATAGCCTGTTTTGTCTTTTGTGGCTATTTTAGCCCCAACCCACTTGACAAACGGGGCCATACTTTGTGTAAAATATTTTAACAATTGAAAGTCAAATACAAACAGATTTGCTAATAGCTGATGAAAATTTTTCTCATTGTGTGTGTGATCTTATGTAAAAGGCTAAAAAAAAAAAAATTTCAAAGTTAGAAAAAAAAATTTGTACTCTCAATCTGAAGTCAAATCTTTATTTGTATTAATCAAATTTATCAAAAATCATGAATTTCACTTGTTATCAAAATATTTTTTTCTAAAAAAAAAAAAAAAAAACAATGAAAAGTTTTATTTTGGTTATCAATCGAAAACATCTTTACTAATTTCTTATGTTTTTTGTTATGTCTAAAATGGTACATCAGGTCTTTAATTATGTTTCAAGTGGTGTTTGATTATGATTTATTATAATACTTTTATATGACTATATTTAAGTATTTTATTACACAAAAGAGTGCTTAAGGTGGATATTTATGATTATATCAGTAAAATCGTAAGAGTTATTCACATTGATGCAAAAAAAATTACAAATTCAAATTATAAATAGTGTCCTAAAAGAGAATCAAGTACAAAATCTCTGTAACCTTAATAATTTCAGTTCTCAAAAGGGTTAACTATGTAACACATCATAATAACCACAAATTTTTTTATTTCAGTCAAATTATTTTTACATATCTTTTATGGCAGAGCTCATAAAGATGCATTATTAGTAATATTATAAATTCAAAATTTTGAGTTAAAAATTATTCAAGAAACATCAATAGGTGCTTTAAATATACACAATCATTTTTAATGAATCATTATTTTTTAAAATAATATTTCACACTATTTAGCATTTAGCATTTGTCAATGTATCTTCTAAAAATTTAACCCCAAAAAAAAGTATATTGAGATCCATTAATTTAATCAATAAATATCAAATTGGACTCTACACATGTATATAAATCACTTTTATAAATATGATGTCTAATATAAAATCACAATAGAGTTAACTTTAATTAATATAATAATATTTTATACTATGATATTTGTTACAAAAGAATAATATTAATTTTAATTTAAAATAAAATTTAAATGATTCATTTTAATAATCTTAACTTTATCGATCTATAAAGGTGTTACTTGAATACTTATATATAATAAATTTAGTTAAATTATTTGTTTATTTTGATAATTTTAGTTCTATTGCACTATAAAAGTGTAATCAAATTATAATAGTAAAATAAACACCCATTTTGATATTAAAAATAATAGTTAAATTAGAAAAAGAATTACTAATATAAAACTAAAAGTGATTCTAATTATTTTATTTTTATATTTATTTAGACAATAAAAATATGTAGAAATAGAACTATACAAATTTTATTTAAAAGATTAAATATATATATATATTGTGATTGGATTAAGAAGAAAATACATAAATTAAATATGTAAAGTATTGATTTTTTTGTTTAATATTCTTTTTGAATTATTCATATAAATTGTATATAGGTATATAAAATTTAAATTAAATACAAATATTTTGTAATAAATAATTTCATGTTAAAAAAAATTAAATATAAATTAATATTAAGACATCAATAAGATAGACAAAAAATATAAAAGAAAATTAATTTGATCTATGCGATGTACATAACTTAAGCACATTTTATCTTATTTATTTATTTATTTGCATATTGAGAATTTTTTTTTTCAAATATCATAATATTAAACTAAAATATCAACTATATAAAAAAATCTGACACGACAAAACTAAATACACGATGAAAAAATATATGAAAAATAAATATTTCTCAAATAAAATTCCTATAAAATTGTTTATTTTAATTAAAATTGAGTTTGTATAGAACTTTATATGTAAATGGAAAAGGCACACTGATATGAATTTTTTAGAGAAAAAATAAATAAATAAACCTTTAGAATGTAACACCTAAACAAGAGAAAAAGCACTAACTTTAATAATATATATATGATATGATAATAGAGTTACATTTTAAATATATATATATTTGATACTAATAAAATATTCGGTTTTGATTTGTGACACTAAAAAGTTAGGCACTAATGCCCCTAATTTCTATATAAGGCAAAACAAAAACAAAATAGTTACCCAAAATGAAAATTAGGGACATTAGTGTCCAACTTTTTATTGCCACAAATCATTTTTCTAAAATATTTTAGTATTTACATTAGGTAACAAATTATGTATATAATCTAAAAATATAAAAGAAAATTAATTTGATCTATGTGATGTACAGCCACATTCTATCTTATTTATTTATTTATTTTTATATTGAAATAATTTTTTTTTTTCAAACATCATAATAATTAAATTAAAATATCAATTATATAAAAAAAATCTGACAACGACAAAACTAAATACATGATAAAAAAAAATATATGAAAAACAAATATTTCTCAAATAAAATTTATATAAAATTAGTTATTATAATTAAAATTTAATTTGTATAAAACTTTATTTGTAAATAAAAAAGACATGTTGATATGACTTTTTTAAAAAAGAAAAATAAACCTTTAGGATGTGCCACTTAAACAAGGAAAAAACACTAACTTCAATAATATATATATGATATGATAGTAGAGAGTTATATATTTTATATATATATTTGATACTAATAAAATATTTTAATATTTACATTAAACAACAAATTATATATATTTTAAACGGTCCAGTTAAATTCCAACTAGATTCATCCCTATAAAATCACGGATTGAACTGTGAAGTACAGTTTTCCCATTTTTATACTCAGCTCTATTCAAAACCACCGCTTCAACCACATATGCCCAGAGACATGATAGATAACTAAAAAAAATGTCCACTGGGAATAACAGAGAATTCTTTCCGGGAAAGCTGCAACCACATATGCTCAGAGACATGATAGATAACTGAAAAAAATGTCCACTGGGAATAACAGAGAATTCTTTCCGGGAAAGCTGCAACCACATATGCTCAGAGACATGATAGATAACTGAAAAAAACGTCCACTGGGAATAACAGAGAATTCTTTCAGGGAAAGGAGAGGGGGGGGGGGGGGGGAGATCAATCCTACAACAGAAAGTGTGATTTTCTATGGAGACTTCAACAAGGTGTATCACTGTAGAAACTCTGAAGCAAATCTAAAATTTCAAGGAATGCAGCAATCCGACAATCTAATTTGAAACTAGGTGAAACCCAAATTTAAATTATCCGAGTACAACATTTTCAAGGAGTACAGAATACCAGGGCTTCGCCTAGTCAAGAAAAAAGCTAAACCGTTAGGGACGGAAGAACAGAAGTATTCAAATAAGATAGTAAAAAGATGGGCTTCAGTTCTATTGGAACGGGATCGTCAATCCATCCTCCCCTTGAGAATCCTTTCTGTTACTTCAGTTGGTGTGCTGCAACAAAGCAAACAAACCCATTTACATCTGTATTAATTAGAACTGTGCTTAAGAAAATGAGAAAGTGAATGCACCAATGAACTTGACAATACTTCTCCAAGAAGTAGACAGATGAAAAGTCTGTAATTTAAACAATTTGTTAATTTTGAATCCAGCAGAGCAAACTATGATCCCCAGAGAAAAGAAAACTCCGCAGCAAATGTTCATTTTGAATATTCACAAGACGGAAAATTTTGTCCTACAACCACCGGATTATCTTTTCTTTTCATCCATCTTGTCAACAGCCCATAAAATATTAGACAAACATTTATCTAGATGCAAGAAAATATAAACAAATCAACAAGATTCTGGCAATAACATACCATGAAGTCTATGGCTCATGTCTATGATGCTTAATTTACTCTCCATGATCTTACATTTGCATTCTCGTTATTACAACCAATTTGATAAAAAATGTAATGCTCCCAAGAGATAAAATATGTTATGAGAAGATGGAGAGCAAGACTTACACAACATAAACGTGCCCTCCCCAACCACTCAGACAGTCACGATCTACTGATGATAGCAGTGCTTGGGAGATAGTCTCAAACAATTCTTCAGGTTCCTGAATGATAGTTGAACCAAATGTTACAAATATAACTAATTTGAGCTTATTAGCAATAAGAAAGAACTATGAACCATGAGATTGTTATTCTTCCTCAGCTGGAGAAAATCAACAATATGTGGAAGTTTACAAGCATGATGACGGAATTAAAATCAAAAGCATGAATTCAATCAAAAGTAGTTGGCTAGTAAACTAAGAGAAGTTCCAGTAAGTTGAGCTTTCTTCACCTTTCTCCTCCTTACTATTCAACTAATTCAAAGATCTAGATTTGCTGTTGAAGTATCAATTTGTCTGAGTCACTGGTACAATGCGTCCTTCTAAGCCTAACTGACCACCCTAGGAAGCATTATACCTACTTTTTCACTGGCATAATTTAGTTTGTAAGGTTTTGTAGTATCACTAATTTGAACCATTAAGAAGGGTATTTTGCTGGGAAACTGTTTAGCAAGTAAGAAATATAGTGATATAAATACACAGATCTTCATATATGACCAAGTGAAGAAGACGAATGTTGGTTGAGCACCAAAAACTTAATCATTCACGCTAGTATCACATGAATTGAAGTGTTCTAGGAAAATGATAAACAAAGGTGTCAGATGTAAACAGTACTCCTACTCAAATATCTATTTGAGCAGTTTCTGAATCCTATTCTTTAGAAATTCTACTTTACTAGAAAATAGAAAGTCAAAACTAATACTACGATTCCAATTATTAGGAATCATGTTCTCTTTAAGGTTACGAGTCACCTATTTACTAAGGCTTTTGCTTGTTCAGCCAATGTGCCTATACACATGCACAGAACAGAAGTAGAAAGTCCTCGATGACATCTTTTCGCAAGTTCTCTAACAAAGGACAAAAAGAGAGGGAGAAAAAATGTTTACTCATAATTACAGCAAACACACTCACCTTTCTACGAATTCACCATGTTAATGTCTCAATAATGCATGACCTATGTGTCCAGTTCCGATGCCTATTCAACATGTATCCAAACTTATTCATGCCAAAAAGTTAGAAGTGTTGGCCAAAGCCAACTAAATACCTAACTCAGAAACCAAATGCGACCAAACAGAGGATGCAGAAGGACTATTGAACAAGAAACAATTCAACGGCACAGTATTTGCACCACACTTTTAAAAATAAGTTACAAACTAGAAAACAAAAGCTACTAGATGTGTAACTCCATAGCTTGAGCCACAGTTTCTGTTACTTCATCTTGTTTTTCCTAATTACCTTCTAAAAAATTCAACCAACATTAAACTCGTTTTGGAGGGTCCTACCTGAAGTGTCCAATCAGAGCATGTAAGCATTCAACATTGCTACAAGATTCAATTTCCATTCCAGATTAAAAAAAAAATAATAAATAAAAAATAACTCTGCATCTTTACCTCATTCATCACTCTATTTAAATTAATATCTTCAGGGAGTACTTAATAAAACTGAAAATTTTTAGTTCTGAAATATTCATAAATTTCAGGCTATATTTTTAATGAAGAATTTTATCGAAATTACCTCCCATTAAGAGGATTTTACATTCAATGATTAGTCAAAGTCTAACTGAGTTTACCACCAACAACAACAAAAAAAAGTCCAACAACAACAAAAAAAAGTCTAACTGAGTTTAATTAAGATCCTTTTAAATTAATTTTTCAGAATAAAGTGATAAGCAATTGTGGGTTTCAATTACAATGAATTGGAAAACCACTGAATTATGTTTTAAGCACTTCACATCATTATCAAAACTTTAATGAATTTATGACTCTTTTTACAGCTCACGGCAAGATAATTGTCTTGAGGTGTGTCCAGAGGCAAGACGTGTGTCCATGATGTGTTCTTCAAAGTGTCCGGATGGAGAAAAAAAATTATAAAAAAAAGCACCGGCCAAATGTAGTGTGTCCAATACATATCCTAGGGTATCAGAGTGTGCCAGTGTCTGACACATGTCAGATATTAGGGCGTGCTAGTGTCTGACACGTCTAACTGTCTATGCTTTATAGATGGTGATTGACCATTTTGGTCTGCCATTGTCCGACACATGTGAGACACGGCACTCGTCTCACTTATACGTAAACACATTATGAATGTCAAAACAAAGAGGAAACCCTATTTGCATAATTATAGGAATTCCTCCTGTACAAAATTACATGTACACTGACATTTCTTCACCATTAGAGAATGTGGGGGTCACTACCCACTCCACGTGATTTAATATCCTGCAAATATGTGCATATGGATGTCTTTTCTGGCCCATTAACTCAAGCTCAAACAGGAAGGTTTTGAGACAAGGCTTGACAAGGTTTTGCTTCCTGAAACTGAATGCCTCACATTTTGATGACACAATGCATTAAGATTCTGCATGACAAATGCACACACTTTCCATTTGCAAATCAATTGAAATTTCATTTTGCAAAACTAATTCAAGTTAAACTGTGACATACCATGTCAGGCTTGAACATTGCCTCACAGGCACCATAGAGAGACTCAGAGGCTGACCCAGAAACAACAAAATCTTTTGCAAGCTCCCTGTATTCAATAGAAGAAAAGTAACAAGGAATAGAGTGTCAGTAGCATAAAAACTCTGTACCAACCAAGATCGATGACATTTAACAATATTGATCAAGAAGTGAAAAAGCTTCACTTTGGTTCTTGTGAAGGCCCTAAAAATTGCCTATGCAAGAGCACAACCATGAAATCTAATAAATTGTGAACACTAACAGATACATGTCAAAAAAACAAGTTCAGGTCAACAATAAAGCAGAAAATAAAAGCCTATTCACTATTTTTTTCCCATTATTATCACTTGCTGAAAACGTTAGTGGACCATATGATGAGACTTTTTGCAGTGACTAAAAGGAGAAGAAGATCTAAATTTTACTCTCTTTTTGTGTGTGTGTCATTTGCTTGCTTTTTCTTTAATACATAAATAGGAACTCATAGAAACAAGATAATAATGGTGTAGCTACTCATAGAAGAAAGGACAAGTTATTTGAAGACAACAAACATATGATAGTTTAACAAAGTATACAAGGATAACAAAAAAAACCAATATCAAGTTTGATGTAAACGTAATGCATAGCACAAAAAATAAAAGGCCAGATACAACTTGTACATTTCACCCATTACTTCATTGGATGGATCATGACAAAGGCATAAGAAAAAAAAAATGACGTCCAAATAATACACATTAACGTGTGTTTGGGAGGGAAAAGATTGGGTACACACCTAACCTTTGGTATAGTGCACAAAGTGGTTGTCTCAAGACTTAAACCTATAACCTCAAGATTATTAGGCCAAGGTATAAGAAAAGAGTTAGAAAAATATTTTCCCTTTCCTATCATTTAAAACCAACACAGTTGGCACATAATCCTTCAGGACCACAAATTACAAGTCAACTTTCACGAAACTTATCTAACTAAATAATTAAGAAACAATCAACAATTTACTAGTTGGAAAATTAAAACTCTTAGGACACATGCAACAAATATAATAGGGTAAATTACAAATATACCCCCTGAGATTTGATTAAAATATAAATCGCCTCCTGTGATTTTGAAAATTACATTCCACCCCCTGAAATTTCTAATTTCATAACAAATCGCCCTTTTTATTAATAAATTACCAAGTCAATCAACAGTTTTAATGATGTTAAAAATATGTTTCAATTAATAATTTAGTTCATTTTATTATTGTATAGGAAAGTAATTATGAATTTTATTTTTTTAGTTAATTTTGTTAAATAAAATATTCTAATAAGAGGGTATTTGTAATTTTTCAAATCATAGGGGGGCAATCTGCATTTTAAGCAAACATCAGGGGGTGTATTTGTAATTTACCCAACATAATAATAATAAATAAATAACTTATCACAATAAGTAAGAACGTAAACAAAAAACATAGTGTAGAAGACAAGACAAACTACTCATAAATGAAAACTCTTATTTGTATTTTATGTAAATCACACATAAATAAATGGTATTCCCCTTTCCAAAAAAATAAAAAATAAGCCACTAGTTACTTGATTGCGTTGATATTTCTAAAACAATGGAGAAAATTTGAGAAGAAAATTTACATACTTGGCTCCAATTGAATCCATTGTGCAAATGAAGGGCTTGTTTTCATCTCCCAATCCGCCAATCACAGGTTGGCAAAAATATGGGCCAAACCTATGCAAAAAGAAAAATTGAATGATCTTATGGCCTAAATGTTTCTCATTAAATCAAAAGGGAGCAAAAGAGGAAAAGAAAAGAGAGTACGGTAGAACATTAATGCTCAATAAAGAATCAATTTACTTTTGTCCAATGTCCTCTTCAGAAATTTTTATCTGGAAGTATATTATAATGCAAGAGAAACTAAAAGCTTAAAAACAAACAAACAAACATAGATAAAAATCCATGGAGACTCCTCGACTTGCCTAGATAGACATGGGATTTATTCCTAATATGAGATTTATTCCTAAGTAGGTCCACTGTGTACTAATATGAGATTTCAAACAGTTGTACTAATATGAGATTTATTCCTAAGTAGGTCCACTGTGTACAAAAAAAAGCATTGGAAATTTGTTGACTTGGTAAACATACTATACTACAATTAGACCTTATTAAGTTCCACTAAACTTTTTGATTCAATTAATTATTGTTCTTTTCAATATTTTTTAAAGTTATGTATGTCAAAGTGAACTTGGAAAATCAAAAGATATGCAACATTTTGAGCCTACACATTTTAAATATATAAATAAGTCACAGATCATGGATCAATAAAGTCAAGGAAGCACCCAGTAAACAAGTTAACGTTGCTGAGGAAATTGAGGATGATGAACATCTAATGTCAACTATGGTAAAGGCAGAAACAAGTAAGAATATAAATTGTGATGCAATAAGTTAACAGTGCCAAAACTAGTTCATGATCCTAAAGGTAGAACAGTTTGTTTATAGACAAAATACTAATGATGGTTTTGTCTTCCAAACTAATGATGACTCTGTCTTCTTATCAATTCTTAATACTCGAGTATTATGTAATGATACAATAGTTAACACATGTTTCATACCTTTACTTCCTACGCCTGTTTCATTAACACAATTATTCCATCAAGTGTCTTAAGATTTTTCCAGTATTCTCCACAATTACAAATTACCATCCTCTAATTGCTGTATTCTGAAATTTATGCCTATCCTGAATGCCAGGGAACTGACAGTACCAAGTTTGATACCAATATTAACAATCAAAATCAAATATCCATCTCTAACTCTTCGACTAAACCAAAATTCATTTTTTTACGTATCTTGTTTTCACCAACCAATCTAAGCCTTAAGTCCCATCAAATAGGATTGGCTACATAAATCCTTCTTCTCCACTCGACTCTATCAAAGACCATTTGATAGAGTCAAATTAAAGAGATTCATATCTCTATTTACTGCACTAGAAAAGTTCAACCCAATATATAGAAAAGTTCAAACCAAAATTTCATAACCCCGGTTTGAAAATACAGTTAAACATTACAGCCAACTCCATTGCAAACTCTGTGTCCTATACAACATCTTATTTAGTTGAGTACACTTGTATGAGTATCCCTGAGCATGCAAGATGTTACATTACATACCACAAGACAGCAAAGGTACATTCCAATGTTACAAGGAACCCTTGTTCATAGTTTTAATTTGACTAAAGCAGACCATAATCATTTATGAACTTTTTTGTATAGATAGAATGAAGGTATTTTATTCCTCTCGAAATTCAAATCAAAGCATCAAAAAGGGAATGCAAATTAACATGGCATAAACCATTCAAAAACAAATCCCAGAAATTGTTACTTCATATAATGTTAACCACTACTGCTTCCAAGACCAAATTCAAATGCGTTAAGACTAGAACCCCAGGACCAAGCCATTTTTTGTAAATCAGCAAGCTTACCAAACAAATAACTTAAACAATACTAGAGTAGAGGAACCTATCTAGAACTCAACAATTCAATTACAAACACAACAAAGCACTACACACATATATAGATATATATGCACTATTTAACAACCTTTTCTCATAAAGAAGGGCAGAAACAAGGCTGGCAAAAGTTTCGGGCTTCATATTCCTCTCTTCTCGAAGCTGGTACAACTTGTGCCGAAACACAAGCTTTTGGTACCTACAAAACAAATAAACAAAACCACGGTGACCCCCAAAAAACATGAAATTTGCACACAAAAAAAAAATTTCCAGAAATTAGTCACATAGTCTGAGCATCGGTGGCGAGTCCAGAGAGGCCGATGAAGAGCTTATCGTGAATCTTGTAAATTTTCTGAAAATCAGTGGCGATTGTCTGAAGCTGAACGCCGAGCCTGCGATCGCTCGCAATGGCGAAGCAATTCTTGCCAACCATGGCTACTACGGCACTTCCATTGTACTCGAAGATCTGTAAATCGAATCAAGCAATAAGAACATGATCTACAGTGATCTGAGCAAACTAGGGTTTCCAAAAATGAATAATATATATATATATATATAGAGAGAGAGAGAGAGAGAGTTGAAGAAATGACATACCGACATTGAAGGAGATTATTGAAGCTTGGAATTGAGTTTTTTGGGGGAGCTTTGAATCGGAGAAGATGAGAACTTTTTTGCTCTTTTTTGTGAATCGTGGCTTGGAGGGCACTCCAGTTGGGGAAATGTTACGCAGAGACGGTCCACAACCAAATTAACCGGGCCGGTTTAACTTTTTGAAAACCCGTACCAGTCCGGTTTGTTTTCAGACTGGTTGGGTTTGTTCTTCAATATTCAACAACCCCCTTCCTCTAATTTATTTTTGGGAGAATTTCAAAAAAAATGGTGAGTGAATTTTTTTTTTTTTTCCCCAACTAATGAAGGTAGAATATTTATTTGCACAAATAAGGTATAATTTGAGAAGTGTTTTTTTTTTTGGTTTATTGGTTTATTATGAAAAAATTTGTAAAAAATAGAAAGATTATATGATTCAAATAAGCTATTAAACCAATAAGTTGGCTTTTTTTTCCCTCTCCAAAAGAGACCTAATACTTTGTTTGGTTGAGAAATTTGGGAAATAATTAAAAAAGAAAACGAAAAAAGTATGTGAAATTGGTAAAATATAAGTATATTTTATTCACATTTCACTTGTTTTTTCATTTTTCTTTTCCAAATCAATTCTCAAATCTTCCAACCAAACAAGCGTAAATATATAAATTATTTGTACATTCATCATTTTGTAATTATTTTTCCACTCTCTACTTTTTTGATATTCTCCCTTTATTTTTATATATTCTCCTATTCTAATTTGTTCTTAATTTCTTTGATTTCTCCTCCTAATATTATTAAATAATAAATTTTAAAATATAATTTAATAATTAAAAGTGTATTGACACATTGGGTATAGATGATCGTGTGTCCTCTTTGAACCTGTAGGATACCTATTTGAATCTGTTGGATCGTATGCCCTCTAATGAATCTTCAATGTTAAAGCAAAATTTTAGAAAAATTATTCCAGACTTCCTGTGCATTGTCACGTCAATACCTTTGGCGTAATGAATAATTGCTCAAAACTTTAGCAATAACTATTTTAAATTCATTTTAAATTGAGTGTTATCTTTCTTGTCAAATTATAACAATACAAAATTTTATGTCACATTTAGCACAAAATTTGACAAAATGCTAAAATTTGACCACAATCATCCTATCTAACTCAGTCCACAAATAACATGGAAGAAATGACATTTTAAACCATTAAAATTGTATTCTTGAAAATAAAAGAGGAGCTTTAATTTTAAAAATGAATAGACTTAGGCTTGTTTTGGAAAGATAGAAATAAGGTAATTTTTTGACTTATTTCTTTGCTTTTTAACTTATTCACAAATCATTTAAGAAGTGCTAAATAAGTAGCTTTTTTGCTTTTTTGAAAATTATTATTATATGATATCACATCACCTATAAAATTATAAATTTGTCATACAAAAATGCTTCAAACCTTTAATTGAAGACTACTAATAGATCTCTAATGACGTGGCGCCGACGTGGCAAACACTGTTGTTAACTCGCCATTGTCTCTTTCTTTCTCATTGATTTCAAAATTCAAAATCATTTTCAGAGTTTTCACTCTCTCTCTCTATTCGCTCATTCCTTCTCTCTCTCTCTTTCTCTCTATTTGTTGTTGTCTCTCTCTCTCTTCGACCTAGAGCTTCCCCACAAGCGCAACTTTCTAACCCCGATGACGATCGAGTCTGGATCCGACCGAGCTATTTGATGTTGTGTCTCTCTTTCTTCGACCTAGAGTTTCCCGACAAGCGCAGCTCTCTAACCTCGATGGCGATCGAGTCTGATCCAACCGAGCCTCCCTCCATCCTCACTCACGACGATTGCCGGACTCGCTTCTCGCTTCTCAATCCCGAAGGACTCGCTTCTCTTGACTCTCTGTCTTTTCTCGACAGATCTATTTTCTCTCAACTCTCTGTCTCTCCAACCAACCCGATCGACTCTTTGTCTCCGACCTGAACCAGCGACTCCAACCTAGAGGTATATAACTACAAATTTATTTAGGGTCAGGGCTTGTATGTATAGTATATGTGTATATGTATATGTAATTTACAAATTGATTTAGAGTTTGAATGTATGTTTCAGTTCAATTTCTAAATCATTATATGAACTAGTTTATTGAATTAGGTTTTTTTTTTTTTTTAATGAAAAAAAAAAATAATGATCTGTTGTTGTTGATATATACAAGAATTCAATTGATTGATGTGACACCCTGAATGTTTAATTACATACCACATAATTGTTTATAGTTATATAATTATGGGTGTATGTGATATATAATATTAAATAATTACTAATAAATACAGAATCTAATTTAACACGGGGTTATATGGGATTAATTAGGAATTTTTTTAGTTAAGGCCAAATTAACAGAAATATGAAATTCTAATACTAGTTGGGTCAAATTAAAGTTAAAGATAATAAATAAATAAATAATAACAACAATAATATATGGAATGAAAATAATAATAATAAAATGAATAAGTTATATGTACTAGATAAATTAATTTATCATTATGGTTATTAACTATATAATGAGGAAATTTATTAAGATAAATTAAATACCACTTTTATCATTAAATATAAATTTTAGTTAAGATACCTTAGTAGTGAAGGTAAAACCAAATCAATGCTATCAATTATAATCTTCGGCCATTAATGAATTTGATTTTAAATCAGGCGAGTGAAGCCATCTGTACACTAGCCTTGTATAGAGAAATAAGCACCTAGATCTAGAGTGTTGAGTCAGCATATATATGGTGTATAAATAGGAGTAGTGGTGCTGTGTTGTGTGCGTGTGACGGAAGTAAGTGAAGAAAGAAAGAAATCGAGAGGGAGAGACGCGTCAGTGGAGGGTAAGGAACCCATAGTAAGGAAGTTCTGATATAAAGGGAGGCTAAGGATTATAATTAAGGTGAGATATGTTATACCTTGATTTACCATTATATGTTTTACAAATGCTTTGAGTTACCACAGCTTAATTCAAACAAGCTATAATTATTACGTTATATAAATAAAAATTATGTTTATAAATATTTCAGTTACGTGGGTTACTTTCTAAACTCTATTTACTTAAAAGGAAACTCATGGATATGTTTGTTTAAATGTTAGTATATATTTAACTATAACCTTATAAACAATTATGTTTTGTAAGTATTACTACGGGAGTCCCACGCCTTGGGGGACTTAAATAACCACTGGCCTCTGTTTGACCACTTTGTGGTCTTCTGTTTGTCATGGATCCATTGACCTCTGTTCTGATTGTCACTTCTGTGACCTCTGTTCTGTTCTGTTTTATACCGTGGTTATGATTATTTAATTACATGATTTATGTCTTCTGCCACTTCAAATAAATTGTCATTTTGCAAATGTTTTAGCCTAATTAATTATCCATGGACATTTTGTATTCCCTACACTTGGCATAACATTTCTCACTCTGCTGTGTGCTTATAGCTGTTACCCTTTCAGGTGACGAGATGTGAGGAAAATCCATAACCCTACAAAATGGAACCTGCTTTTGGACTGACGATGAATCACTATTTTACTTTTCTTTTTTTTATATTTTTACTTCCTTTTGTCTCTGTTCGGGGTTGGTCGCTAAATAATAAAATAATAAAAGCCCTAGAAATGTATTTTCTATTTCTTAAATAGTAAGATGTAATAGAATTTCTGTTTAATTATTTTTATTGAGCAGCTTAGATTATTTCGAATAAGAATAAGTTAGTAAGTCACGATTCTAACTCTAAGTCCCTGGGGTTGGATCATGACAAAGGTGGTATCAGAGCAACAGTTTAAAAAAAAAAAAAAAAGGTTATAAATAAATCTATAATTAAAACCATATAGCTAAAAATATATATATATATATATGGTGAAATCGAAATAAAATAATAATAATAATAAATATTTACATGTGACGTTAATTTTCCCTATGTAAAATCTCACATTTATTCTGGTGTTGTAGGATGTCAGAGAATTATCTTGATAATGCCTTCTGGGATGACCTCCAGGCCATCAACCTAGATGAAATTCTAGCCGAACACGCTTCGCACTCACCAAGGTGGGAGATTCTGAAGAGATAGTCAGGGAATTACACCCAGGTCTTGGCCGACTGATGGGACGGCCAATTTATATTCAGGTTGACCCTACCGACGTTCCACACCTATTATGGAGGCACAGCCTTGATCACACACGAGACGTTTTCTCGGACCAACTCGCGTCCTGGCGCCGCCCGTCATGACCGCCCATTATATCATAGGCCCCTACCCCGAGTTTGCAAACTGGAAGAAGCGTGTATCCCGAGGATTACATTTTCACCACAGTACCAAATCCATTAGAGATCATTAATATGCAAAATGTTGACTTCGAAAACGACCTGTCATATGTCGAGACACCTGTGTGGATTGTCGACCGGGCATTTGTGGGTCAAATACGATCTATCCCCATTTTTGCAGTCCAGGTAGCATGGGTGTGTTTTGGTGTAATCCAGTTGGGGTGGGAGTTTGAGCTTTTTATGCAGCACTATTTTCCCTGGTTTTTCGGCCCATCTGACCCACCACTCTAGATCTGGATAGTAGACAATCTTTTGTATGCTGATCTTGATATGTTCTAATCCCTTTTGTTGACTTTTGTTTTGTTTACCGCAGGATGGGACACTAACATGTTCTAACTAATGTAATGTGAATTGCAAAATGATATAAATAAATAACCATGTGCCATGTTGATGCTTTATATAAATATAAAGTGTACTACATGTTGTGCTATGGATATATATATATATATATATGCTATATTGAAAATATAATACATCGTTTATTACTTGTAGAATGGCTAATGGTAATGGAAGTGAATCATCAGTTAGTGGTACGGAATCGATGGAAAGAGTAATGGAAAGAGCGGTTGCTAGTTTTCTACAAGCCTTGCAAGCTAACATCAACAATGGGACGCCGGAACGGCAAGAAGGGCCGGTTACCATAAAACAGTTCCAGGATCTGAAACCCACCACATTTACCGTGCCCGCACCAATGGTAGCAGACGCTTGGGTTAAAGACATGGAAAAGATTTTTCGTGCCCTATCGTGCACCGAAAGGCAAAAGGTAACGTTCGCCACTTTCACTTTCAAAGACAATGCACAGGAATGGTGGCTTCTCACTCTGGCCAAAGAAGAAATCACGACGTGGGCAAGATTCTTGGAAGTATTCTATGAAAAATACTTTCCAGATTCGTTGCGGGAACAAAAGGCATCCGAATTCATACATTTGAAGCAGGGAACCATGACAGTGGCCGAATATGAGAGCAAATTCACACAACTCGCTCGGTTTGCAACATACGTCATCCCCACCGAAACTCGAAAAGCAAGAAAATTTGAAGCAGGATTGGAGGCCGGAATTAAAGACAGGCTCGAAGTTTTGAAATTGCCAACCTATGCAGAAGTGGTGGACCGGGCGTACATAGCAGAAAAGGGAATTAAAGCCTCGCGTTCCGGAGAACCAAGCTACAAGAAGCGATTCTGGGAAAGAGATAACCGAAGACCCGGTGTTGCACCTCATAAAAAGGTGAACATGGGCACAACCAGCTCAGGCCACCACGGTCCTACCAACCCTCGAGGTAGCACTATTCCAACTTGCCCCACTTGTGGAAGGGTTCATTGGGGACAATGCCATCGAGACACGGGAGCATGTTTTAGATGCGGACAGTTTGGCCATGTGTTAAGGGATTGTCCAAAAATGGTTAATCCTACAGCCAGCCCCTCTGGCCCAGTCAAGAGAACCGCGGGACCGGGAGGAGAAAGGAAGGACCAAAACCGCCAAGGTCGGGCTTTCGCCTTGGTACCTGGAAAACCGGAAGTTACCGAAAATGTTGTGTCAGGTACACTTTCTATCTGTGGTCTTCTAGCTCATGTCCTTATTGACTCTGGGTCAACTCATTCTTTTGTTGCACCACACTTTGCCACCAAATTGACATCTACACCCGAACCATTAGGATATACATTGTCTGTGTCTTTTCCTTCTGGTAAGTCTGCCTGTAGTGCCGAGGTGTACAGATCTTGTGTTGTATTCCTAAAAGGTAAAACCTTATATGTAGACTTGATTCCCCTCCACATTGGAAACTTTGATGTAATCTTAGGTATGGATTGGCTGGCTGCCAACCACGCCTCTATTGATTGTAAAGCCAAAAAGGTCTTCCTTAAGTTACCAAACCAACTCAAAATTGTCTTTGATGGGAGTGAAGTTTCTAACCCTTCATGTATCATATCCTCCATAACGGCCCAACGACTTTTAAGAAAGGGTTGTAGTAGTTATATTTGTTATGTGATTAATACACAAAAAGAAGCCCCCACCATTGACGCAATTCCTGTAGTTCGAGAATTTCCAGATGTCTTCCTTGAAGATCTACCCGGTATTCCAGTAGATCGAGAGATCGAATTTACCATTGAAACCCAACCTGGCACGCAACCTATATCAAAAACTCCTTATCGCATGTCGATGTGAAATTGAAAGAGAAGAAACTCAACTCCAGGAACTCCTGGACAAAGGTTTCATTCGGCCTAGTACCTCACCCTAGGGAGCTCCAGTACTGTTCGTGAAGAAAAAGGATGGCACGATGAGACTATGCATCGATTACCGGGAGCTGAACAAGGTCACCATCAAGAATCGGTATCCTCTGCCGCGAATCGATGACATGTTCGATCAACTTCAAGGTGCACAAGTATTTTCCAAAATTGACTTACGTTAAGCTATCATCAACTAAAGGTTAAAGCGAAAGCATTGAAAAGGCGCTTTAACCCGTTACGTGCACTACGAATTTCTCGTCATGCCTTTTGGCGTCTAAATGCCGGCGACCTTCATGGACCTCATGAGCAGAGTATTCAAACCCTATCTTGATGAGTTAAATCGTTTTCATTGACGACATCCTCATATACTCCAAGTCATCAGAAGCTCATGAGCAGCACTTGCGAATGGTTTTGCAAACACTACGTGATCATAAACTCTACGCCAAGTTGAAGAAATGCGAATTCTGGATCACTAGTGTGCACTTTCTCGGTCACGTCATTAACAAAGAAGGCATCTCGGTTGATCCCCAAAAAGTTGCAGCAATCGTGGACTGGCCACGACCTACTAATGTGTCGGAAATCCGAAGTTTCTTGGGGCTAGCCGGCTATTATCGACGTTTCGTACAAGATTTCTCAAAGATAGCATCGCCTTTGACCCAACTAACTCAGAAGAACACACCATTTGAATGGACTGATAAACAGGAGCGTTGCTTTCAAGAATTAAAAAGTCGACTCGTGTCAGCTCCTATACTAGCACTCCCTACCGGAGCAGATGGGTTCGTAATTTATAGTGATGCCTCATACAATGGGTTGGGTTGCGTTCTCATGCAAGACGGAAAAGTCATTGCTTATGCGTCACGACAACTGAAGACTCATGAGAAGAACTACCCGACTCACGATTTGGAATTAGCTGCGGTGATCTTTGCTCTCAAAATCTGGCGTCATTATCTCTATGGTACGACCTGCGAGATTTATACTGACCATAAAAGCCTAAAATATCTATTCACACAGAAGGAACTAAACATGAGGCAACGGCGGTGGCTGGAATTTATGAAAGACTACGATATAGAAATCCATCACCATCCGGGCAAAGCTAACGTAGTGGCCGACGCACTGAGCTGAAAGTCGACAAGAAGTTTGGCATGTACCCTCATTTCCCGCAAGGTCAATGGGTTACTCGCCAACGTAACCGTGGAACCTGCATTGATTGGAGAAATTAAAGCGCGCCAATGGGAAGATAAACTCTTGAAAAAAAGGTACGAGGAACAAGGAAGCACGCCTGATCCTGATTTCATTATGAGCAATGGGATACTGAAATTTCGAAACCGAATTTGCATACCCGACGTCCCGGATCTCAAGAAGAAGATACTGGAGGAAGCTCATAAGTCAAGATTTGCAGCCCACCCTGGCAACACAAAGATGTATCGTGATCTGAAGGAACATTACTGGTGGACCGGAATGAAAAGAGATATCGCAAACCATGTTTCTAAATGTCTGCATTGTCAGCGTGTTAAAGCAGAACATAAGAGACCAGCAGGGCTACTGCAACCACTCCCTATTCCTGAATGGAAATGGGAACACATTACCATGGACTTCGTGGTCGGGTTACCACAGTCTTTTTCAAAGAATGATGCAATATGGGTGATGGTGGACCGATTGACAAAGTCAGCACACTTTCTACCAATCAAAATCATGTATCCTCTGAATAAGTTTGCCACTTTATATATCAAAGAGATTATTCGATTGCATGGTATCCCAGTATCGATCGTGTCAGACCGGGACCCTCGTTTCGTGTCTCACTTCTGGAATAAATTGCAAGAAGCTTTGGGAACTACACTGAAGTTCAGCACGGCCTATCATCCACAAACCGATGGGCAATCCGAAAGAACAATTCAGACGATGGAAGACATGTTACGTGTATGCGTGTTGGACCTCAAAGGTAACTGGGATGAGCACCTACCTTTAGTGGAATTCGCCTATAACAACAGTTATCAGGCAAACATTAGAATGGCACCATACGAAGCACTGTATGGAAGGAAGTGTCGATCACCTCTATGTTGGACGGAAGTCGGAGACAGGAAATTGTTAGGCCCCGAAATTGTGCAAATCACCAGTGAGAAAATCCAACTCATCCAACAGCGGATTCGCACTGCCCAAAGCTGCCAGAAAAGTTATGCGGATACTCGGAGGCGAGACTTGGAATTCCAAGTAGGAGATCATGTGTTTCTCAAAATCTCACAAACAAGAGGAGTGATCTGATTCGGACAGCGCGGAAAGCTAAACCCACATTACATCGAGCCATTTGAAATACTGGAAAGAATTGGTCCTGTAGCCTATCGTCTTGCACTACCTCCTGAACTATCTAGAATCCACAACGTGTTTCACGTATCAATGCTCCGACGGTATCTCCGAGATCCAGAACATGTTATCGACTATGAGAACTTGGAAGTTCGAGAAGATCTCTCTTACGAAGAACAGCCAGTGCTGATTCTCGATCGACGTGATCAAATTCTCCGAAGCAAGACCATACCATTGATAAAGGTTTTATGGCGAAATCATCGTCTTGAAGAAGCTACGTGGGAAACCGAAGAATAAATGCGAGCTGAATACCCACACCTCTTCGAAAATTAAGGTACGTCGAGTTTGGGGACAAACTCCTATTTAGGAGAGGAGAAATGTGACACCCTGAATGTTTAATTACATACCACATAATTGTTTATAGTTATATAATTATGGGTGTATGTGATATATAATATTAAATAATTACTAATAAATGCAGAATCTAATTTAGCACGGGGTTATATGGGATTAATTAGGGATTTTTTTAGTTAGGGCCAAATTAACAGAAATATGAAATTCTAATACTAGTTGGGTCAAATTAAAGTTAAAGATAATAAATAAATAAATAATAATAACAATAATATGTGGAATGAAAATAATAATAATAAAATGAATAAGTTATATGTACTAGATAAATTAATTTATCATTATGGTTATTAACTATATAATGAGGAAATTTATTAAGATAAATTAAATACCACTTTTATCATTAAATATAAATTTTAGTTAAGATACCTTAGTAGTGAAGGTAAAACCAAATCAATGCTATCAATTATAATCTTCAGCCATTAATGAATTTGATTTTAAATCAGGCGAGTGAAGCCATCTGTACACTAGTCTTGTATAGAGAAATAAGCACCTAGATCTAGAGTGTTGAGTCAGCATATATATGGTGTATAGATAGGAGTAGTGGTGCTGTGTTGTGTGCGTGTGACGGAAGTAAGTGAAGAAAGAAAGAAATCGAGAGGGAGAGACGCGTCAGTGGAGAGTAAGGAACCCATAGTAAGGAAGTTCTGATATAAAGGGAGGCTAAGGATTATAATTAAGGTGAGATATGTTATACCTTGATTTACCATTATATGTTTTACAAATGTTTTGAGTTACCACAACTTAATTCAAACAAGCTATAATTATTACGTTATATAAATAAAAATTATGTTTATAAATATTTCAGTTACGTGGGTTACTTTCTAAACTCTATTTACTTAAAAGGAAACTCATGGATATGTTTGTTTAAATGTTAGTATATATTTAACTATAACCTTATAAACAATTATGTTTTGTAAGTATTACCACGGGAGTCCCACTTGGGGACTTAAATAACCATCGCCTCTGTTTGACCACTTTGTGGTCCTCTGCTTGTCATGGATCCATTGACCTCTGTTACGATTGTCATACATGACCTCTGCTCGATACATTTTATACCGTGGTTATGATTATTTAATTACATGATTTATGTCTTTTGCCACTTTAAATAAATTGTCATTTTGCAAACGTTTTAGCCTAATTAATTATCCATGGACATTTTGTATTCCCTACACTTGGCATAACATTTCTCACTCTGCTGTGTGCTTATAAATTACCCTTTCGGTGTGAGATGTGAGAAAATCCATAACCCTACAAAATGGAACCTGCTTTTGGACTGACGATGAATCACTATTTTACTTTTCTTTTTTTTATATTTTTACTTCCTTTTGTCTCTGTTCGGGGCTGGTCGCTAAATAATAAAATAATAAAAGCCCTAGAAATGTATTTTCTGTTTCTTAAATAGTAAGGTGTAATAGAATTTCTGTTTAATTATTTTTATTGCGCAGCTTAGATTATTTCGAATGAGAATAAGTTAGTAAGTTACGATTCCAACTCTAAGTCCCTGGGGTTGGGTCATGACAATTGACATTGAGGTTAGAGCACTTGAGCTGAACATTGATTTATATATATATATATATATTTTTGAATTATACATTGTATTTCAATTGTTGATGATATGTTCTTGTTGTTATTGTTGTTGTTGATATATACAACAATTCAATTGATTGATATCGACGTTGGAGCATTTGAGCTGAACATTAATTTACACTGTTTTTTTTATTATAATTATACACTATTTTTTCAATTGTTGATGATCTGTTCTTGTTATTGGTGTTGATATAAACAACAATTCAATTGATTGATATTGAGGTTGGAGCATTTAAGCTAAACATTAATTTACACTGTTTTTTTTTTTTTATATATAGAATTATACACTGTTTTTTCAATTGTTAATGATCTGTTGTTGTTGTTGTTGTTTTTGTTGTTGTTGATGTTGATATATACAACAATTCAATTGATTACTATTGAGGTTAGAGCATTTGAGCTGAACATTAATGCACGATAAAGATACTTTCACAGGTATACTGAGGAGAATTTCCAAGATACAAAAAACCAATGGACCTAATAACTATGTTGTCTTGAGAGAGAAATGAATTCTGTCTGCTCTGCTCCTTTGTTGTACATTTGAAAACTCACTTACCCAACTTTCTATTTTCTCAACAATTACATAAACAGAACCTCCCTCCAAGGGAAATAGAGGAAGAAGATTAAAAAATAAATAGAAAGAGGAAATAAAGAAAATATTCTGAGGCTTACACATTAACTATTTGAATTATGTAAATATGTTGTCTTATTTATATAGTGAATGAGGATATTGTTGTATAACTTTTGTTTTTCACTAGTTTGGTTATACCGGCCATGTTGATCTTTTGATTAGTCGTTGTGTTGTGCAGCACCATGTTCATTTCTTGGAGTTTAGATTTCTATTGAAATCTTACAAGCTATGCTTTGGATCTTAGGATAGTTATAGGTTTTTAAAAATTGAAGATATTTACAAAGTTTGCAAATAAATTTAGATTGCATTTGAAATTTTAGTTGGAAAACTATGAGATCGACATCCTAAACATTGGTGGTATTGCTTTCTATGTGGCATGATTTATTTAACCTATGCCAATAAAGGAATCAAGTTTTGTTCTGAAAAAGAGTAGGTTGTCTAAATTAGTAAATTTTGGCTTCATATTTTTTTAGATGTCAACTTCAAGTGTTAACAGTAGTACCTCAGATCAATTGACATATTGCAACAAAAATTGTCCTAAATGTCGAAAAAAAGTAACTATTCAAATTTTTGAGACGGAGCGAAACAAAAACAAGTTATTTTATTGTTGTCATGATTACGGTGGTTTTATTGGATGGTACTTACCTACAAATTCACAATGTAGAGTTGAAGGACAAGTGCAAATGAACAATATACCAAATGTCACCGAACAACTTCAAAATATAGGCGAACAACTTCATTTCAGAGCGCGCAGATGCAAAAATTGCAGACAGACATAAATCGAAGTTGGTGTTATATTTATGGGATCTTCATCTCCCTTGTAATTGGTGTTGTATTAGTTATGAAGATGTAATAATTTATATGCAAGTTAGAAGTTGAAATAGATGATACGTATGAAGATTTATGATATATTACAATTATTTTTGAGAAGTATGAAGATATAATCATGTGGATTGTTTGTTTTGTTTTCGGAGTTAATTGGCATAATTTACAAGTAGGGGTGTGCGCGGTGCGGTTCGGGCGGTTTGAGAGTAAAATTACAAACCGAATAGCGGGTTAGCAGATTGACAAAATGCGGTTTGGGCGGTTTTTGGAGGATTGGCAGATTGAAGAATATTTTAACTAATTATCATACACTTGTATAATATATAACACTAATTTGTATAATATTTTTTAGATATATAACACAAAATAATTTTACATAATATATTTCATATATATAACTACTAATTTGTAATAAATTTCATATCTTAAATCTCTCGCGCACTCATTTTTACATTGATATTTCATTAGAGGTTAAAAAATATATATGTATTAACTATAGCGGAACGGAGTGGTTCGGTTGGTGAATTATAAATTTTAAAGTTTAAACCACGGTTAGCGGTTAGAACGGTGCGGATTGATGTGGATCGGTGCGGTTTTAGCGGATTGAGCGATATTTTGCACAACCCTATTTGCAAGTATGAAGAATGAGATGAAAAATCCACTGATCAATTAAACAAATATCCTTTCAAAGCTATTCTAAGAAAATTTTGAACACAAATTCTGATTGAAACTTTCAAAGTTATCTGTTTGTCTTTTGAACATAGATTCTGATTGGAACTTCCAAATTTTGAACAGATTTTTTATCATAGATTGTTAACACAGATTTTCAACACATATTTTTTAACACAAATTTTGAACATAGATTTTTAACAGCACTAACACAGATTTTTTGCATAGATTTTTTAACACAGATTTGTAACAGATTTTTATCAGATATTGAACACAAATTTTCAATATAGATTTTTAACAGATTTTGAATACAAATTTTTAACAACACTAACACAGATTTGAAATTAGATTTTTAACAGATTTTTATCAGATTTTGAACACAAATTTTTAACAGCAACTTCACAAATCCAAATCAAAAGCACAACAAAAATAAACCAACACACACCATTCTAGCTCCAAGTTCGATCCTGTAACATAAAACATTCCCAAAGAAGACCAATCCATCCACATCTATATAGAGTTAGACAGCAAATATAACAGCAAAGCAGAGTCAAATTTCTATAAATCTCATAAATTAAGCTCCATAAAGTAAAAAAGAAAGATGCATTAAATTGCTCACACCACAAAATAAACTCTAAGTTCAGTCACATAAAATGCATTAAAATTACAAGTTTCCAACTAACGAAAATGAGACTTATTTCGGTTCATTTGTACATTAAAGTCAACAAAAGAAGACGGTATGGCTCCATAAATTTGATTGGAAACACTTACAGATTGTTGAGTTCTCATCATGTTAATAACTCCTGGTGTGCCTCCAATACATTCTGATGGGATAAGAGATGTGTCGACTCCATAAATCTGAGTTGGAGCAGTCATCAAACTTTGTCTTATCATAATATTCATACTTCCCAATGTGCCTCAAATCGCATTTACCATTTGTCCATACTCAATTACAATGACATGAAAAAAATAATTCAATAGAGAGATTTGAAAAATAAAATAAACTGATCGATGTAAATTCATATTATATACACGTACTGGCACATACATACTATTTTGCATGTCAACCATATAAGGATAAAGCTCTCTACATGCACTAGGTTGAGATTGAGCTTGAGTTCCAAGCACCTTAGTACCCTATATTAATCAAGATGAATAAATAAAGATAAATGATAAGTTCAATAGAGATAAATGATACATTGAAAAATAAATGGTACATTCAATAGAGAATACCATGAAATTTACCTTTGATTTGTTATGTTTTGTTTTGCTTGCTTTCAATCGATTGACTATTTGATCTACTTTAGCGACCTTTCATTTGGTAACTGGACAACATTTTCAGCGAGCAACCAAAGGATTAAGCAACTTCGTATTACTGATTGTTTTTCTATTAATGCTCCCAATCGAGGAAGATGGTACATTACTAGTAATAGGTGGTACATTACTAGTAGAAGCTGGTACATTACTCCCGCCACCCTTATCATCTTTTATCACTCTTGCCTTGATTTCATCCAACCCAAGGTCAATAATTCTATTTTTCCTTCAAAGTTCCCAACTACTTGTACAATGCCAATCAATTTTTTGTTCATCTTATTATAAACCTTTGTATTGAAATCATCTCCAAAGCCAGTATATATGGTTTTGATGCATGTGTACCCTCTATCCAAATCTTTTCTCTATCATGGTAGAATGAATTTATTTGGAAACTCATTTATTCATCTTGTAATAAGAATAACAAGTGAGTGAGCACACATGATGCCTCTAAATTGAAACAATTGACACATACATTGAACATCAAATTCAGTCGAATTATAATACACAATAAAGTCCACATGCTTTATTTTTCCAAAAACTACCATGGCTTCCTTCACAAAATATGTGCAAATTGAACCCTCCTCTTTCACAAGACACAACTAACAATAAACTAGTCTCTTCATCTTTGCTTGAACTTCTTTGAATTTTGCATTGGTGGAGGCATCCTGAAATTGTTTCTCAAAACCATACACAGATATGCAATCAAACATTTTGTGTCGAGACTTGAAGTCAGCTTTCTTCTCTTTCTCTACCTTATTTCTCAAGGCATTTTTATATTGTTCAACAAATTGTTTTAATGTAGTCTTTGGGTTGCCATATCCATCAAAAAAGGCATTCATGCTCTCACTTCGTTGTGTAGTTGACATGCCAGCCCAAAAAATATCTTTCACATAGATAGGTATAACATGCTCGGAGGGGACCCGTATGCGTTAAACAGTTCAGACTGCCGAGATCTCTTTGATCGAGTCTCACTAGTGCAATGTGAAACATAGATGAGAGTCTAGATTTGGCAACTTTTAAAAAATCCATTTTATTACAAAACTTTTTGCCAAAAATAGACTGCGTCATCAGATCTCAGAGTCGCTACCTAATATTTTGGGAAATTAGGAAACCCATGAGTCATGCTAAGGCCACTGTTCGTCATAACCAAAGTTGGCTCGGTTCGGAACCTTAGGTATGAGAGAGGAAGGTCATTAATTGAGCACCCCAACTCACCCAATCAAAAGATCGGCCTGTACTAAACCATGATATGAATATTATTTATTTTATATGTTCATATTTCGATTATTTAATAAATCCTAAAAATTATTATGTGAACCATACAAGTATAGACTATATCATTTATTTTGGAATAATTTGATTTTATGTAGTTTTGAAAGAGTTTTGAAGATGTATAATCCAAATAAATTGAGTTTACAAACATGAAAATCAATGCTATTTCAAATTAAGCGACGCAACCTCCATCCATTGGCGTTCATACAGTTATATCAATAAAGCAAGTAGCCACATGGTGGGATGCTTAAACATAATAAGAAAAACGTACACAAACGGAATGTTAAAGTATAAAAACTTACATATTTATCGACGTTCCTCGAACAGTTAAAAAACGAAGTTAATAAAACATGCATGATCTTATATACAAAATTCTAATACAATTCACTCATAAGATGCAACTAAAGATTCGGCTTCTAAGATATAACATGTGAATCATCTCAAGAGCATGAGGTAGCGCACATAATCACATAGGAATTGATTAAATCCACAAATGCAAACTTAGCCGAATCAAGATGCATGAAACATAGATACAAAGCATAAATATAACGACAAAAAATAAAATAAAATAAACATGATGCATATTTACAAATAAGGAAAGCAAGTAAAAGAACGGGATAGAAAGAAGTGGGGCAGGAAATTATTATAACACTTTGAATAAATTATTACAAACCAAATTAGAGGGGGATGAGGAGAATATTACAACAAAATAAAAACCTCACAATATATTCAAAATAAAATAAACAAAAGAAAAAAAAAGTTTCATGTGCCTTGGAAACCATCGGAAGTTAGTTAACATTAGAAGACAACGCCGTCTTGTCCAAAAGAAGCTAACCGGCCGGCCAACTAGGCCTAGCAAAACCTGTCTTATTGTAAAACCAAGAAAATAAACAAACAAGAAATATGTAGGTAGCTCAACTAACCACTACCAGTTAGATTAAAAACAAGAAAACAAATATAAAATAAAAAAAGTGCAAACTTATAACAAAACTAATATGAACTTAAAACAAGAAAACAAATATAAGATAGAACATGCAAGATTACAATAAAATTAATATGAGACTAATACAAGAAAAATATAAACTAGAAAATGTAAGATTACAACATAATTATTATGAAACTAAAATAAGAAAACAAATATAAGATAGAACATGCAAGATTATAACAAAACTAACATGAACCTAAAACAAAAAAAGCAAATATGAGGTAGAACTTGCAAAATTACAACATATATGAGACTAATACAAGAAAAATATAAGCTAGGAAATGCAAGATTACAACACAATTACTATGACACTAAAACAAGAAAGCGAATATAAGATAGAACATGCAAGATTACAACAAAATTAACATGAACCTAAACAAGAAAGCAAATATGAGGTAGAACATGCAAGATTACAACAAAACTAATATGAAATTAAAGCAAGCGAATAAAAATAAATAAATAAATAAATAATTATGAGTTAAACAAACCACTTAGATTACAACAACATACTATGAAATATAAAGTAAGAAAATAAATATGAGATAAACAAATCACTTGGATTATGACAAAACACTATGAAATAAGAAGTAAGAAAATATATATGAGATATAAAATATAAGAAAATGAAAGATTAAAAATTCACCTTCCAAAAAAAGATTGAACTTCTTGATTTCCAAACTTTCTCTTGATCACCCTCAAGTTTGGGAAGTGTGTTCGCAATCCTCAATTTGAAACTATAATGGAACTTTGGGTATGTATGGTGGAAAAGTGGCTAACTCTCTTATTTTTTCTCACTTTCAACAACACTCACTCTTTCCTTTAATCAATCACTACTGAAATTTAGCTATTTTAGAATTTTTGGAGGAGTTTTGGGTGTAGGAAAGATGGAATTTCAGTTTGTATGAAAGGTATGGAGTATATATGGAAGATGGGAATGATTTTGGCTCAAAAACTCAATTTTTCTATCTTTTTTCACCATTTTCTCACTCTTTTCTCTTCAGTTTTGTGATCCTCTCTCTCTCTTACAATATGATTGTTCTATATAGGCAATGAAGGAGAGTAAAGGTCAAAAAGAAAGTAGGAGACAAGAATGTGATAGGAAAGCAAATTTTCAAGGTGGTTGCATGGGATACTCCTTTATGGATGCGAACAAAACCTCTTTTTGACAATGGGGGATGATTATGTATAATGGAGGATGAGTAAGTGCACTTGAATGGATTAGAAAATAGGTAAATGAGGTGTCCCAACATAACCAAAACCAAGAAAAACGAAACTGCTGCTGTTTTGGGCGGAGTTAACAAAATCTGTTATTAAGCCCAACTTCAAACGGGCATATCTCCTTTATACGGACTTGATTTTAGGTGATTCTTGAGTCTAAATTAAAGCCCAAGAAGTCTACTTTCCAATGGTGGTGGCCTCATATTTAAATTCCATGTGTATAAAGAGATATGCCTAATTTAGTAAAGGTTGTTCATTTTCCTCAGACCAAATCAACAAAATCTACTCTTAAACCGAACTTCAAATGAGCATATCTCCCTTATCCGGACTTGGTTTTAGGTGGTTCTTGAGTCTAAATTGAAGCCTCAGAAGTCTAATTTTCAATGGTGGTAGCCTCACATTTAAAATCCAAGTGTACAAAGAGATATGTCTTATTTAGTAAAGGTTGTTCATTTCTTTCTTAACAATTTGATGTTCATTCTTTCCTTAAACTAGTTTTCTTCTATCCCCTCCTGTTTCCTTCAAAGCCAAACCTATCCAAACCTATAAAGAAGCTGTTTTTAAATATATATTTTTTTAAAGAGTTCACCTCCCTTCAATTTATTTATACTTTGTCCTTACTCGATTTATTGAAAAGTGTAATATTTTAATTGAAATGGGAGCCTCAGAACATCATAGAAATATTTGGAAAAATATTTTGAAAAGAGAGTTTTAAGATCTAAAATAATTTGGCCAAAAATGTGTGAAGGTTGAAATTAAAGCTCACAGTCCATTTTTCTTGTTGAGGACTGTTGGGGAACACATTCTGATTGTCATTATCAGGTAATCAACAGAAAGCGCCCAAGTTTTAAGGCTGGTTAAAATGGGGTGTCTATAACAAGAACCCATCGATGTCGCTCATCATTTAATACCCCCAGCCACTGATTCTCATAAAGATTAATTCTGCAATCATCTTTTTCCCTCTTATCTCAAATTCATCTTTTGTGAAAGTGTCATACATTGGATTTTGCAAAGCCAACTTCATGGATTCATATTGGAAATAGCCTTTCAATTTCTCCGGAATTTTCTTCATTATATGCCATAAACACCATCGATGTCAAGTATTTGGGAAGACAATTTCTATAGCATTTTGCATAGCTTTGCATTGATCAATTATTATAGTTTTTGGAGGATAATCTGACACGCAATTTAGCCATGCTTTGAATAACCAAACAAAATATATCAGTGTCTTCACTAGATAACAACTCACAACCAAGCAAAATCGACTGTCCATAGTGGTTAACTCCTATAAACAAAGCAAATGGCATATCATATTTGTAAGTGAGATAAGTTGTGTCAAATGAAACAAAATCTCCAAATTCTTCATAAGCCACCCGACTCATTGCATCTGCCCAAAACAAGTTTCTAATGCGAAAGTTAGTATCAACATCAATCATATAATAGAAACTCAAATTTTGTGTGTGCATCCTCAAAATGTTTTTTTGAAGTGCATCAAAATCTCCTTATCCAAGCCTCAATCTTTTAGCTCTGTTAATGTAATTCATTGCATCTCGCTCATCAAAGATTAATGACTCATAACCCCCAGCTTCAACAACCATTGAGTTATAATTCTTAGACATCCCAATCCCTACTTAATCATTAATTTCTAATCTTTTCTTCACAGGAGTAAGAATTTTCTTATTCATTGCAAAATGACGTGAGTCGGTGGGAACCAAGTCATGATTATGGTCAAGGTTAAATGTGGTTAACATAAATCTCCCATCCTTTTGTAAGGTCTCTCGTACCTTTACTTTGTAACCAATTTTTGTGGACAGAGATGGCTTTGGAGGGTTTACTTCTGATTTTTTGGTTCTCTTTCCCGATCGAGAACATTCAATCCCAAAATATCTTAATTCCCCATCATCGCCACAAACTTGTGTTTTATAAGCTATGGAAAATCCAACATGTTTAGCATATTTTACATAAACTGTGTACACTTCTTACTTTGAGCTAAAACACATACCCCTCTTAGGTTCTTTAATTTCTTCACTCTTATTTGATAAAGGATTCTCACCACTATTTGAATCAATCTCCATTTCTACTCATTCAAAAATTATAGTCAAATATTCATCAATCATTTACAGTCTATATGATATCCCTGTTTCTTCATCAACAATGCAAGTCTAAAAAACAAAATGAGCATTGCTTTTGAAAAAAAAAAAAAATTTGGTATTAAAAAACAGCTTTGGAGTACCCTTTCAATATTTTTTTTTCTTCTAAAAATCAATTCATGATGCAAGATCCAGTATTGAAATTTGATTACAATTTCCAAACAAAAAACAGATTGAAAAACAAAATCAGTTTCCAAACAGATTGAACAACAGAATAGCAGATTGACTTTCCAAACAAAAATCATTCTCAAAATAATGAGTTTTGGTATTAAAAAACAAAATGAGCTCTAGAGCACTCAAAATCCTATTGTATGTATATATATATATATAAGAACATTGAAACAGAGAAGGACATAAAATAGAGAGACAAACTTACTTGGAAGAGTGTGGAAGTCTAAGTCGAAGGAAGACACCAGACAGTGGAGAAGGGAGAAGACGTCGGACGGTGGAGGACAGATCTGTAGATTCAGAGCGAGAGAGGAAAGATGGAGAGGGAGAAGAAGATGGAGATGGAGAGTGAGATAGCGAACACCGGACGGTGGAGTAGAGAGAAGACGCCGGACCGTAGAGGAGAGGGATGGCGGATGAGAGATCCATAGCTGGTAGAGCTAGAATAGATCTTGAAAATGGAACATCAATACCTCTATTTTACATTTGAGTGGGATTTCTAATTTTTTTTTTTTTTTACACAATGTGTAAAACACACACACACTGTATATGCAAATGTTCTTCATCTTTTCTTGTTGGATGCCAGCCCGTTAGTGCTGCTTTTAGTGTTGTTGATTTAGTACTCTGAATCAGAACTGTGTCATATTACCCTCATACATTATTAATGTCTTTTTGTCAAAATCTATACAAATGAGGGTATTTTGATAATTTCACTTGTTGTCTTATTTCTCACTTTCCAAATGAATTTTTGGTAAAATAAAGTAGCTCTTGGCTTTTTAAAAATAAGCCAAAAACTTGTTTATTTCTTTGTTCCCAAATGAAGCCTTAAAGCTACTATATTTTAAATTATATATTAAATTATTTATTTATTTATAAATAAATAAGGACACAAATACAAACAAAATGGAGATGTGGGGAATCGAACCCCTCAATTTCCTATTTGTCTAACACTACTCGTTACCAAATTATGACAATTTATCAGTACAGTATGTCAAAATTTAACCTAGCAACGTCAACTTGAAATCGCAACATAATTTACAATTTCAAAATTGTTATATTTTGATAAATTGTTTCAAAACAACCTTATTTAAAAATAAATAAATAATTATTACAATCAAATTTGCTTTTGGGCCGAAAGACTCCATGAATCGGTTGTGTTTGTGCAACTAAAACACAAAACCAACCTTCGAAGGTATGGAATAACTTACAAGATTTAGCTTTGCAATGAATCTCAATAACTCAAGTTCACAACTGACATGAGGATGAGTTAATAAATATGAATGTGGACACAGACTTTGCAACGAATTGTGATACAAAGTAAAAAAGAATGAGTTAAAGTTCTCAAAAAAGAGAACTCAAGTTAACAACCAACACGAGGATGAGTTAACAAATATGAATGTGGACACAGAATTTGCAACGAATTGTGATAAAGTCCAAATCAATGAGTTCAATGGATGAAAGTGTAACAATGGAGTGTTATATATTCAATACAAGATTACACCTTTCAAATTGCACATCTCTCGCTTAGAAGAACACAATACAACCGGATTTAGCTACCCCATCAAAGGAAAATTGGCCTAACTTACAAGATCTAGCTGAGTTATACATTGAAACAATCCAGTAAAAATTGCTGCAATAAGAGGTGACTGAGATTGGCATTGAATCTACTCACGAAGAACCACCTGTGTCCATGGTTTTTTTTTTTTTTTTGAACTTCACCTGCTTCCATGTTTGCATTCCATTTTATCTGCAACGAAACAAAAGAATCACTATTGCTCCTACATTTTCAAGAATATGAATTGGACTAACAATTCCTATCCATCAGTAGATTCAGAAAATAACAAGGTGGCTATAGAAGAAACAACATTTTAAAGGTAACCTAGAATTTTGCCTTTTAGTCTAACATCCCCCCTCCATATGCGAATCCCAATTTCACATATTCCATCATCAGACCAAGTAGAGTTCACACACAATTAACTTAATGCATACAAACTTAAAACAGGAGAGATGATTTAAGTTACTGCAAATTACACCAGTAGTATATGTAATTTGTCTTCTGTGTCAATTTGTTTCTTATAATTCTAATTGCATCGATTTTACCCTTAAAATTTTCATATTATATTAATTCAGTCCAATTGATAAATTAAAGGACAAAATTGATACAAATGACAGTAAAGGGACTATCACACCCAAGACAAATTACAAGGACCACATTGTATAATTTTCCCTTCAAGCCAGAAGACAAAACATCAAGCGAAATGAATGCTAAAATCTAGTTAAGATAATTTGGAATTATAAAGAAAGGGCAGAAATTGAGAAGAGACTGAAGGAATTGGAAAAGCAACGCAAAAGCCAATAGTTTGGAGATCAACCTCCTACCGGTATCCCAGGTTCCACCAAGAATAATCATTCCAGACACCTCATCTGCAAAGAATTATAACTTTTCATAAGCCTCTTCCTTTTCGATTTTCTGGGCTCTATCTCCATTTATAGGTCCTGCCATTCAGCAAAAGGTGCAATAATTACAATTAATGAAGAAAAAATTTTATAATGTGAGCATCGAAAGTCCAATATTTCTGTTCTTCTTTGATTACCACTTGGTTGTCCACCTTTCGTCTTAACAGGTTTTTGGTCATCGGTAATCCAAAAATTTGATGGTAGATGCGTCTTTTGTGAGGGTAACTCAGCAATGAAAAGTAGAGTTTGGGCCCAACCAGCATACTTCCCATATTTACTCACAAATGCATCTGCGACACGACTGCAAAGTTTAGGCGTCAAGCGGGCACCTGCAAGCTCGGGGATAAGGTACCTAGTTGCTATCTTGTTCAACCCCAAAGACAAGAAAATTGGCATATTAGTACTTTGTGAAACTTGGGCAGATAGAAATGCATGTGTTTTGGTTAGAAACTTCAGACATGTATCCTCTGTACCTTCTTTTTTTTTTCCCCTTTCCTTTTCTTGCAATTACCAATGATACCAATAATACATAGCAGTAACTAACATTTCAGCTTTATTTTTATTTTCAGATTTTTGTACAAGCCATCACATATAGAAACTTTGTCAAAATTTTAATTTAGTATGACATTTTCCAATGTGATATTGTTCTTTTTTTATTGGCCCAATGTGATATTGTTCTTGTTGTAATATTAGGCCAAAAACAAACTTAATTTATGGCTATCTAGCTATGAACTCGACAATTAAGTACAATCAGATAGGGCTTCAGTCAAGACATTACCAACCTGAGCCACCTGACCCAAATGATGAGATTTTACAGACACTGAACATACTCATACTTACAGTTAAGTGGGTAGATCAAACCCACATGAAAAAGAATGACCAGGCCAACAGCAAAAGTTTGTTAAATCAAGTTCTATATCCTGATCAAGATTATAAGTTCAATTGCTAGTACTTGAACGGCTAACAGGACACGCACCTGATTCAACTACTTGGGTAAGGGATTTAGCAGTAATGATGTGAGTCAATAAAAATTTTCATGCATATTAGTGGAGCACAGAAATAAAATATAGTTCATAGCAAATTTGCACATTTCTTTTCATTGTGAAATGTTTTTTCAATTCCTTATCTTCAAATCATAAGACGAGTAACCATCCTATCCCAAGGATAGAACCCTAATCAAATACATACATAGCATAAGATCTGAATTTTTACCTACTAATAACTCTTTATCTGTCTAGGGTGAAATATATTGATATATAAATCAACTAAAAAAAGTGGAAATTGTCGTGGGCAACTTGAGGTGGGTCCAGGTCTAAGAAATGTGCACAAAGATACAGACAGCTTGACTGTGGTCACTGGTCGGGTATTCAAGTTTATGGAGGATTTTAAAAGGGCAACCAAGTTCCATAAAAATAAAAATCCTGCCAATTTCAACACTAGTGAAGAGATCCTCTGAACCCATGTTCATTCTCCACGCTTATGGAACACCATTTCAGCAGATTAAATGAAAATAATGCTTAAGTGGCTAGATTTTTTCTTTCCCAAACATCAAATGCAGTCTGATAAACCAATTCACAAGATGCAGCGAAATTTAGAATTTTGAACGTCAAATAATATCTAAATAGCACTGTCGGTGACACATTATATTAGCCACATAAGAATGTTCCTATGACTACTAAAAATAACAACCCAAAAACTTACTTGCCACACGTGAGTATCAACAGGAATGGCGTGATGTTGATCTAGAGAGAAGAGAGCAATGCATGCAGCCACCTTGGGACCAACACCAGGTAGAGTAGAGAGAGCATCAATAGCCTCTTGGAGATCTAACTCACGAAGAGAAGCAAGCCACTCTGAACCTCCACCAGGTTTCAATTGCAAAGAATCTACAGTGCCGACTATGTATTTGGCCCTGCTCACTTTGTCAAGTCAAATTAAAAACCCAATTGAATGTAATTCTTAGAAGTCTAAACTATAGAGCAAACATAGAAATCCATACTTAAGCCATGAAGCATATAGAGAAAAAAAAATAATAAAAATAATAACAATATCGCAACTATAGATGCGTATAAAATGGCTTTTTGGTTCCTCCAAGCAAAAATATTAAAATATGCAAGTCTTTTGCAGAATCAGCTTGCTATAAAAATTTACTATGCACTCGGATGAAGCACTGTAGAGTGATTGAAATAAACAGAGTGAAGAGATGTAAAAAAGCCATAATATATTTTAAAATCCTCAAATTTTAAATTTTAAATCTTGGACAAAATTCTAAAACACAAGTATGTATCATTCAAACTCACATTATCCAATCCAGGCTCATCTAAAAAAACAAATTGCGTGCAATTGTATTTCTGTGCTTTTATAAACAAAAACTATTAAAGAATCAACAACAAAGTCAATGAAAGAGAAGCTCTCAAAGACATGAAGTTGTCAACTGGGATATTTCTGGAGCACAACTTGGTAAGGTGTCAAATACACATTCAAATGAGGTTAATTTATAAGGTAAACTCCTAATCTACATCAATCACCTTATATCACATATTGAACTGCTGGTAATACAGTTACTAAAGTGGGAAGATGGCAAATTTGAATCTTTTCTTGGCAGGGGGTGTATCGAATCGAACTGCTGGTAAATTGGTAATACAGTTACGGAAGTGGGAAGATAGCAAATTTGAATGTTTTCTTATCTGGGAGTTTCATCCCTTCACTGACATTAACACACATTTTGCTGATATAAAACACTAGAGAAAAAAGCACCCTAGCCAGGCTGCCTAAACAAAAGTGTCACAAATACACAATTGTGGTCATTTGAATGGAATGGGTTACAACAACTACACCTGATAAGTAATACTCCAGCACACCGAGGAAAATGTGCCAACAAGATTAATTGCCTTTCCATTTGACCCAGACCAATCTTTAAACAGCAAGCTTCCTTATCACTGTTAAACTTAAACAGCAAACTGCAATGCGAACTGAGTTTCTCTCATTTTGATAAAGTTTCGTGGGATTTATCAGTAAGTCTACACCTTGAGTTGGTACACACCAATAACCCACCAAAAGAAATCCCCAACTTTGATTGTGTGGTTCAATTTTATTAACACCTTCATACATATCAAATAAAAAAATATGAACAATTTCATGCAGTTTTTGGTCAAAGAAAGTGAACTACCCTATGGTTAATTTGTTTTAAGTTAGTAGGAAAATGATTTATCCATTGTATTATGCACACCGTAGGGATGCTTTTTATTACTTAGACAGTGACAAGTTGCCAACCTGGTCATATTTGCTAGGCAATGCCTCGAGTCTTCTCTAGATGTTTTGAAGCAGGGGTATACAAGATCATTTACAAAAGGGAACTCCCGACCTTTAATAGTATAATCTACGGACCTTGAGGCCGAACTATACACTTGAACCTCATAGCCCAGCTTTTCTTTGGACATTTACCATTTTAAGAAATATTTATTTAATGGAGCTTATATGATGCATTTTCTGACTCAAAGAAACCTGAGACAGGTCTGGAATATCAATATGTTACCCTATGAGAAAAAATAAAGAGTTTTTTTTTTTCTTTTTCTTTTTCCTTTTTTTGTTTTTTTTGTTTGTGTGCAATGCCTCAACAAACCATCTTAAGCAAGCGTATGTTAATCAGTTTTTATAGTGATCAATGCTAGCTGCAACAGTTAAAAACTAAAAACAATCTTTTGAAAAGACAGACTTAACGCCTATCTTTGCCCAAACTAAAGCAACTACTAATTCACTTTTACATGTAAGTCATATCAAAACCAACATACTAGAAATCCAACAGCCTCTCAAAGAATAACCAGAAGAAACTATATTTGTAGCACGAGATGTTTGGTACGAGAAGGATGAATGCTCACACCATTCGTGCAGGTAGAGTAGAGTACTCAATAGGCAGAACATAACGAGTTGCTACTTCAGCAAATAGTTTATTGAAATAATATTTTCTAGCAAGAACAAAAAGACAATCATGAAAATTGAATTTTGACGTGAAAATTCATATCTGAATGTCTCTGATGAGATTTGAATCAAGTGCTATTTTTTTGTAATCTATTTTTTGAATGCGTTTTGAAGTATGCTACAAATACATATCCTACCAAATTCAAAAGACGAAAAACTGAATAGTAAAAAAAACAAAAGAAACCAAAACAAATAAGAACACAATAAAGACCAACCTGTAACCGAAACCAGCCTCCCTAAGCTCTTTCTCCGAAACCCGCGACAACCGGTCCAGCGACGGGAATTCATAAAATTCAAAACTTTCAACTGTCCCTAATCGATTTCCCAACGACGAAACGAAATCAACCATTCGGGTAATTCTCCCAATATTATTATTCGACGAACAAAGAAACTGAATGAGGCACTCAAGTGGGTCTTGCCTGAGGACTCGAGCACCGCCCAAATGCTTAGCCAATTCAGCAAACCTCGAATCACAACCCGAAAACCCCTCCCACATATCAGCCAAACAAATACCCACATTGAGAAAATCCAATAAAGCCAACCTAGCACTAGCCTCGCAGCTCGTGTAATGAAAGCAATAAGCAACATCGCCATTTTCGAGCTGCTTGAGGGAAACCAAATGGGACCCAACAACGCCTGTGTACTGAAGATGGGCTGTTTGTTTCCACCTGAAGGTCTGGCCAGTGGGGAATGTGAGGGGCAAGAAGAGCTCTGATTTGCCAAGATTGAGGGGTACCCATTTGGGGGGTTTGAGATTGGGGAGGATGGTTCTGGGTTTTTTGGATGACAGTTTGATGGGTTTGGAAGAGGTGATGGGATTGAGGGTTTTGAGGAGGGTTTGTGGGGTTGGAGGGGTTGAAGGTGTGGGTGGTATGGTGGTGGTGATTGGTGGTGGATTGGGTCTTCGTCTCTTCATGATTGGTAGTGTTCTCAGTGATTGCATAAACTGGGCGTCGAGGATTTGGAATTACAGCCCCTGCAAATGGGAGAGAGAGAGAGAGAGAGAGAGAGAGTAGGGCGGAGGGAGATGGACTGGATCCTAGTTTTTGATCCGTTCGGGTATATGGGTCGGGTTAATTCGTCTCAATTTAACCCGGCAATCATTTTGTTCTAATAATAATTACAAAAGTGATTCATACACCTAGTGGCGGTCGACCCCCAGTGAGGTGGCGACCCCCTATTCACTGAAAACATAAAAAATAAAAAAAAAAACTATTTTTTTGGTCCAATCCAGTGACCTCATCAGTCGACCAATTTGGGGGTAGGAAGCTTTTTTGTAATAATTAAATGATAAGAAAGTGCACTAAAAAAGTATATTTTTTACATACATAAATTTATTTAGATTATATCAATCAATTTTTATCAACAATTTTACAAATACTTTACTTTTTTATATAAAGTCAAAAAATACATTTATTTAGAACATTTCAAATCACCTCTAATGTTATATTTGGTTGAGAAATTTTAGAAGAGATTTAAAAAATAAAAAGAAAAAAATGTGTAAAATTAAGTAAAATATAAATATATTTTATTCATATTTCATATTCTTTATCTATTTTTCTTTCTAAATCATTTTCTAAACCTTCTAAGCAAACACAATGTAAATGTTTAGGCCAAGTTTGGGTACTCCCAAAAAAGCCAAAAAGCCAAAAAGTTACTCAAAAAGTTAAAAAGTTAACACTATTCACCAAAAGTCAACAATTACGGCTACACAACTCCCAATTCAAATTTTCCTCTACAAACCAATTTTTATAATTTTTTATTACACATTTTTCCATAAAAAGTTAAAAAGTTAACCCAAACATCCATATTTTCAACCTCAATTTTTTAGTCCAAAAAGACAAAAAGTGCACTTATTTAGTCTTTCCAAACTTGGCCTTAGTCTCTAAGATTTTTCTAATTCTTGTGTGAGTTACCAAGCAATGATGGATAAGTCCCGTACATTTTTTGTGAATATAGTGAGATTATTAATGCAAATGTTTATGCGCTAAATTGTTTTGAACAAAATAATAGAAAACCAAAAAAAGACGGCAAAAGTTTACCAAAAAAAGAAATGAAATATGTGTGTTTTTTTAAAATAATTATATTTGATATGAGAAATTGAAGAAAAAATAAATCATGATTTAGGTTTAGGACACTTTTTTATAAATCTCTTTTTATCTGTTTATATTTTATTTAGTTCATATTATTTTCTTATATTCCAATAAGTCCTATGAGTGACATAATTACCAACATACCCTTAATAATATTAGTGTGAATGTTTCACGATGTGAATGTTCACATCGTCAATGTAAATGTTCACACTATCATTGTAAATGTTAACGTGTTAATGTGAATGTTCACATTAACATTGTCAATGTGAACATTCACACGTCAATGTGAATATTTACATTGTAAAATATGAATGCTCACATTACCAAACTGTTAACTGTTCAAAAAATATTTGTAAGAGTAGAAATATCCATAAAATACTTTAAAGATGAAAATTAAGATTTGGTAAATCAAATATTCAAATAATAAGATTTATTGAAATACAAGAATATCTTATAGACTAATTATGATACAAACACTTGAAAAACGATTTTCTAATCTCCCTTTAGGTTTTTGTTTATATTTTGTCATTCTTTTCTCTTGTTTTCATTCTCTCTCAACTCTTTCTGTTACAACCCAAACCCACCTTTATGGGTTTAGCGTCGTAACCGGCCAGTAATCCATCCTTGGATTACTACATGCCTCTGAACAGGATAACATAAGATAAGGGCTACGAAAACAAATATACAAAATTAACATGGTCCATAGAGCTGTGCAGATATACATGGGACAGAAATTTTCAAAACAATCTTATATATATACAGATACGACGTCAAAAATACATTAGTCTTACATCACTCAATTACACAGATAGGGTCAAAGGGTATTTAGCCCAAGTACAGATATTCAAAACTAGCTCAACTAAAGCCTTGACATAATCTTCTCAAAAGGAACCTCTTCAGGAGGCACGGTAGTTGGCTGACAAAACAGAAACACAGGTCGTCAACTTTGGGCTTGGTAACGTGCTTGCTCACCTACATACATAATATAAATAGTGAGCTGGAGCCCAGTGAATAATAACAGAGTAAAGAGGTTTAATGAATATTGTCCATAACAGTTACAGAAAACAGAATTCAATAGTTGTTAGAAATGAATTCGTAATTATGTTCAGAAATCATAGTACATAATAGATACAGTTTCAGAGTCGTATTCATAATTAGAACTTGCAGTTAATCATACGTAGCACATTCATTAGTACTAGCAGAAACAGTTGACCCATAAAAGAACGACCATAAAGGCATACAGTTGACTCTCGTACACAGAGACGATAGAGTTGGCTTATGAGACGTATAGTTGACCCATAATTGGAACGTAACAGAACAGATAACAGATGTCATTTGAAACTAAGAATGCCATAGATACATTTCAGAAATATTGGACAACAATTCATTCATACAGAAAATAATATTTTAGAAATAGATCATCTTATATCGTTCAGGAAAATACTTATAATTGAACATAGCTTTACAAAGTTATTACTCACAGATAACAGAGGCTCCAAGGTAAGCAAGCAGAATAAGCAAATCAGATGTCTTGCGGCGCGTGACCTACATAACATGACAGATACATACATTGAAACACAAGCTCAGAGTTTATATAACTTATTTCATTGTTCCTAGTATGTTTCTAGCTTTTATCCTCATTATGGCGTCTTAATCTTGGCCTCAGAATGCCTAGGATGGAATAAGGATGCAAAAATATACTTGAAAATATTTTTCAAAACTTGCTGAAAATAAGGTCCACACTCGAGTGTAGTTTTCCTCGCTCGAGCGAAGATGCAAAATGTGAGGGTCCGCTCGAGCGTAACTTTCTTTACTCGAGCGATTTACAAACTTTTGACAAAAGTACTGGTTGCTTGATTTTCACGCTCAACGGACACTCAATTCCTGCTCGAGCGTGAGACCCAGACCTTTGCTCGAATGTAACTTCTGTCGCTCGAGCGATCTGCAAAACATATAAACTTTTAAGAACATACATTTCACAATCGAGCGGGTTTCAGGTCGCTCGAGCAGAAGTGCAAGCACTTAGAGTGGTCGATCGAGCGTAAACTTCTACATTCAAGCGTAGGTACAAATTATGGAATTTCCAGATTTGTTCCCTGTGACAACCACCACCTTAATTAAGTAAATTAATTATATATTGATTGCGTGCTTAATTTTAATTGTGTGATTATGCATTGTTAAGTGTTATTGATTGTTATGTCATTTATTGAATTGTGTTATTGAGAACAGATAGGTTAAAATGAGAAATAAACCTGTTTGATTCGTAAATTTTAACATGCTAGAATTAAATTATGGGATAGGCAATTAGAGCCTAATTCACACTTATATAATTAAATTTAGTATAATTGAGATCATAATTTAATGAGGAGTAATTTAATTTGAGCCAATATAATTTAATTTAACTTAAAGAAAACTTAGGAATTAATTAAAGCCTGAGACAAATTAATTAGTGAATAAAATAAAATAAAATAGAAGTATCCTATTTATAATTCAAGATTTAATTAAGTGTGGTATGTATTAGGACATTTAATGATGTTGAGTGTAGGAGATTATTTTCTGGTGGGTATGCTGAGAATCTGGATGTGTGCAGAGAAATCTGTGTGGGTGTGCGTGTGCTGAGCAATCTGGTGGGTGTACAGAGTAACTAGATTTGTGTGTATAATTTAGTGTAGTGAGAGAAAGAGAGGGAGAGAGAGAAGCTTAGGTGGAAGAAAAAGAGAGCTATGGAGATTCATCTCCTAATATAAAAGTAAACTCTTGGTATGTATTTATCTTTGCAGTTTGTATCATCTAATCCATGGAATTAAAGGGATTTTGGAAGTAATTGCATGAACTAGCTTGAAGATGATAAATATGGAAGTTTTGTGTATATATATATGCATATATGTATATACTTGTGTGTTGAATCACCATTTGTGAGCATGAATATGTAATCTATGTTGAATTTCAAAGTTCACTCTTACACGTATCCTTGATTTAAAGAGTTTTGAAGTCTAATCTCATGTTTTGAAAGCCATTGTTGTGAGTTTGAAACTAATCTTTGCATGCATGAACATTTGAGATGCATTTATGAAAGAATCATGAGATTTGTGCAAGAGACATGAGAATAATTATGTATTTGAATTTCCTAAAGTATTTACAAATTTATGGAAGTGTTTTCATGGATTAATGCAAGGCAAACTCCATTTTTGAAGCTTGAACCTAGTTTCGGAAAAACCCAGAAATTAGGAAGGAATGAAGTAATTTGAAATGGATTGTTGTAAATTGAGGGCCGCAAAGGTGATAGAAACCGAAATTAATTACTTTATTGTGATTAGTGTAATATTTAGAGTCTATTGTGAAATTTAATTAAAAAATTGATTCATATCAAATTAAGTAGATTAAATTCAATTAACTTAAGTTATAATTATTTAACTTAAGCTTTGATTAATTAAATAAATTGATTGAGCCTATATATATAATAACTCATATTCTTGAGCTCAAAATATGAGAGAATTAGTGGGCTTTGTAGAGAGAGAAGGAGATACAACTTGAGGAAGAGAGGTTTTTTTTTAGAGAGCTTAAGGACGGCATTGAAGAATAAGCTTAAAACTTCATAATTCAACAAGTTAAGGTAGGAATTTCTTAAATTCTTGAATTTAAGACATCTACATTCATATCTTCTTGAAAGTAAGCTTAATTGAGAAAGAATCATGCATGATTAAGAATGTTTTGTGATTTAAATTGAAGTAGTATACCTACATAAGTTTGTATGGTTGGATTTAAATAAAGTGGTTTATAAACACGACATGCATAGTATAAATTTATTGCAAATCATGTTTAATTGAGAGTTTTGGGTGTAAATTAATGTTAAGAATTGATATGAGCATAAAATTGAAGAATTGAAATAATTGAGTTCGCATTTTGCACACTGTCCGCTCGAGCGGCCAAGCCTTTTCAGTATATTTTGACATGTTGTTCTATGTTTACATCTTTGCTTCTGTCTTCTTCTGAGTATTTCTAAGCATGAATTATGACTCATTAAGGTACTGATATATAAGGAAACAACATGTATAATTGAATTAGAATTAGAATGAGAAGATAAAGTATGTGATTAGAACAATGTGTTCCAATGTGTTTGGTATATGTGATATGTAGGTTTGAACGCTGTGTAAAGACACCAACCTACTCGAGGTGAGTAATCTCTATGTAATGGTATTTTTGTATGAATTACTTTGAAATTAGTTTTGCTAGACGAAGAATTATGAAATATGATGAAGTTTATCAATAAGTCCTTTAAAATTAAAAGTTATGCTTTGACATACTGAATTGTGTACAATGTAATTTGTTTCCTGAAAAGGAAATTTGCTAAGGAGTGAATGAGTTCCCTTTGAACAACTAATAAGAAAATATGTATTGATTATTCAGTAACCACTATTTTGTTTATGATCCGTAAATGACGTTCTATATAAGTTAATGGACCGTTGTCAACGTTTTGTTATCAATGACAAGTTTTTTGAGAAATTATGTTTGATAAGAATGATGAGCCTTCTTATTTGATCAACGAATGTGACACCATGAACATGTGTTGTGATTATCGGAAACTTCCGTTATGTTTATGTCGATCCCTAGTGGTCGTTATGTCTATGTCGACCCATTGCGGTTATTATGTCTAAGTTGATCCGTTATGATCGTTATGTATATGTCGATCCGTTGCGATTGTTATGCCTATGTTCTCGTTCCAATGTGGACGTTCTGCTAATTTGCTAACCAATACTATTGGATCGCATCACGAAATAAAAGTGACATTGAATGGTATGAAGAACTTTATGACTTCTGAATGTATACGCTTCATAAATACTTCGTTTTGTCATGAACGTTTTGTATAGTATTTTGCTAAAGGTCTAGGAATGCTTTTGACAACGTACTGCACTATGTGTTGATCTATGGAAAGTTTACTGAAGGTTTATGAAACTTTATTCATTAGTACAAGTTAAACATTGTTTTGCTTATATAAGCTGTGAATCTTTACATTGGGATTATTCACTGGGCTCTAGCTCGCTGTTTAATATATGTATGTAGGTGATCGGCACTGGATCAGAGTTAGTGGCGCCGACCCGAACTTTCTTTTTTTGTCAAGCCAACTATTGCGCCTCACTGCGAGGTTCCAAGCCAACACGTGTCAAAGCTTTTGGGTGGTTCAGATTCACCTTTTGAAAATCGGTCTAATAGCAAGAGTGGTCTATGACTTTTGTTTGTACTGTTTTGATTATGGGAATTAATTCCCTAACTTGTGTTTCATTTTGTATATAAGTGTTTATAGACTTAAGTGTTTGTGCATACATAAATATTTGAAAGTAGGTTTGTACATTTAAGTTCTCACAGCTCGTTGGACGTTATTTTCTATTATTGAATTGGCTTTCGCTAGCCCCTTTTTATTGTGTTATTGTCATTATTGTTAAGTAGGCCTTTGGTAATCATGGATTACTAGCCGGTTACGATGCTAAACCTATAGGGGCGGGTTTGGGTCATGACATTCCCCAAGTTCAAAACTCAATCTTTAAGCATCAAAACTTGATTTTTTCTAGGCCAAAACTTAAGGAACACTTAGAAACTCATAATACATCATGAATTAAGGATCTTTTCAAGAAATCATGGCCAAATAGCTTGCCAATTGTGCAAAAATTCAACTTAAATTTATGTATGTCCCATGAACATGACATGCATTAATTTCTTTGAACTTAAGCTTCTCAAAACATGATCAAATGCTACAAAACAACATGAAACTTGATCATTTCCCAAAATAAAGGTGAATTCAAGACATGCATGAGGGAATTCTTGGAAATTAAACTCAAAATGTGAGGAAAATATGCATGCATGCATGGTATGGCTCAATACTCTTCCTTTCTAACTCAATTATTGCATCAATCAACATAATTCTCTTGTGTTCATGCATGATAGTCTAGATTTCAAGGCTTAAGGATAAAATTCTTACCTAGAGACTTGAGTTCACAAGTATTGAAGTTGAAACTCTCAAATCCTCTTCACTCTCAACAATTTCTTCTTAATTCTCTTCCTCCTTTAGTGTTGGCTTCAATCTCTCTCTCTCTCTCTCTCTCTCTCTCTCTCTCTCTCTTCACACGTTGAGCTCAAAAATGAAAGGGGTAAAAGGGAGTCTTGGGCTTGGTAGTGGCCTTATACAGGCTAATTAGTGATGGTTCATTAAAGCTAATCAAATAGGTATTAAACTAATCTAACTTAATTGTTTCGAATTGAATTTTAATTAAATCTACCATAAAATTTCAAAAATTCTAATTACACATAAATCAAGTCAATTTCTAAATCAGATGCCGATAAGGCCTTTAATTCACAAACCAAAACGAAAACATGAACAGATCTTTCTATATTAAATAGATATATATACACACATAAGGCAACATATGATGCAACATTTCACTTCAATTATTTATTAGGCGTAATTAAGCATGCATTAACGTTAATCATGGGTCAGGGTTGTTACACTTTTCTTCCTCTATAAATCCCCATCTCGTTAACATTTTTCACTAGCTATTTACCAATGTTAACTCGTCCCTGCCAACCCAATTCCCACTACAAGAAAATACACATTCGGCTATTAAAAATACCGACTTAAAAAAAATTAGTAACCAAAAGTACACTCTTTAGCTACTAAAAAAAATTTGGTTGGCAAAAGTGCACACTTTAGCGAATAAAAAAAATTTCGTTGGCAAAGGTACAATCTTTAACTACTAAAAATAAGTTAGACAATATTTATTTTACTTTTAGCGACTAATTGAGTTTTAGTCGTTGCACATAGGCGACTAACAAAAAATTTGGTCCGTAAATGTACAATCTTTAACAACTCAAATATTTGTAATCGGTATTTGTTTTACTTTTGCTAACTAATTGAGTTTTAGTCGTTCAAAATAGGATTTTGGGCGACTAAACAACAATTTGGTCCCTAAATGTATAATCTTTAGCTACTAAAAGTAGTTTAGTCGGTGTTTGTTTTATTTTTAGCGACTAAATTTTAGTCGGCAATTGTAATTAAAAGTTTTGGAGGCAAGTCTTCGAATTTTGGAGGAATTCCTAAATTAATTGGTGACTAAAATATTTAGTCGGAAAAAAAATACCTTTACTTTTTATTGGTGACTCAAAAATTAGTCAAAAAAAATAAATAAACTGGGGTTTAACAAACGTCATTGTTGTAGGCATATTTAGCTACTTGTGTGAGTGATTTTCCGATCACACTACCCTCCTTAGGAATTCAGCTGTAGAACACTAGCAAAATAGATGGCACCCTGTTGTCCTGCACAGAAAGAAAAGGCTCCGACGGTGGTTCTTCCACCCGGGGGCACTCCGACGATCAAGTCAATATATCTCTCAAAGATAATCAAGTATTCAACTCACAAGCTTGAGTATCAAAAACATACCTTAGACCCATGGGGGTGCCTCTCTTTTATAGCCAACACAATCCTAGTCCCAATAGGAGCCTGGCCCTAATGGACTTAGGTTTACTGCTATTCTGGGACTCCCGGTGGGATTAGGATAAACTCTCTAAGAGTTTCATCTTTACCCAAACTGAAGTCTTCTCTCAATCTAGACTCTTGTCCTTTATCCGCTTATCTCGGATTTCGATATTTTCGGAGATAACCTCGGCAACTCCGAGAGAACCTCGGCGTAACTACCACAGCACGTGGCACCTCGGCTGACACGTCGGTGTCACCTTGCCACGTGTTGGTACTCAAAAAATATATCCCTACAACTGCCCCATAGGTTTTATTACCTCGGCATTCTGAGGTGATGAAACTTATATTGTTCCTCTTTCCAGTACTTCGGCACAAGAACTCTTCAGCCGAGGTCGTTTATCTCAAGCCGACATGTCTTCTTTCAAGGACAAGAACTCAAATGAACTCTTCCACGCGCATGAGCTGTCATGCATCACTTCTCAACCGTTTCACTTACGCGTTTTATCCTTATTGGCCCGTGCCTGTGACGCGTTTGCAAGCCGTCTTTCATCTGTCTGCACCGTCTGACACATGCGTTGCTCCAGTCGCAATAAATGCCTTATTTTGCCGCCGTTTCACGTTTTTGACAAAATCTTTTGCCTATCTCCTTTGTCTCCTCACTTTTTCATTTCGTTTATTTGTTTTTTCTCTCTCTAAAGCTCTTTCTCTTTGAATCTGTCATTACCCAATCTCCAAGTTCTGCAACTGGTTTTATTCTTTTATTCTAGTGAAGCTTTTCGCCAGGTGTTCAGAATCGTGCCCGACTCTGATCTCAACACCGGCTTCATTCTATCTGGTAAGCTTTTGTTCCTTTTGTCTTTAATTCTGTATTTCTTCATTACTTGCTGCCTTTACTGCTTTGTTTGAAATTTCCAACCTGTGAATCATACATTTAGATGTATTTTACTCATGATTTTGCTCTTGCCCATGTTTTGAATCACACGCACTGTTCACCACTTCTTGCACTTTTGCCCCTGTTCTTGGCCCTTTACTTCTCGTATTCTTTATGCTCTTGATAGCCCACCTTCGTTCTTGATTCTGAAAATTTGCTCTTGTTTCTTGTTTTCTGTGTTTTTCCCAGATTCGAGCCTCCAATCTTTACTTTCATAGATTTAGGTTTGGGATTTGCATATAGAACCTGCCAATTCTTTAGGAAAAACTAAAACAATTCTTACCAGTATTTACCTAGGTTTTTGTCGAGGTCCTAAAAAACCCTTTAAGTATATCCTTCTCTGTAACCAAATTTCTTTACGCCGAAATCATGGGTATGTGGAGACATAGGGTAGATACCCCAACCAAACTTCAATACTTTAGGGAAGAGTTCTCCATCCCTGCCGATGTCCATCTAAGACTGGCCGGGGATAATGACTCTATTATGCCCACAGATAATACGATGCCCTTTTCCATTGTTGCTTTTGCTGAATGTGGACTTCAGCTTCCACTCAATCCCCTTTTCCGTGAAGTTCTCCACTATTACAAGTTGAACCCAATGCAACTCACCATTAACTCCTATCGAGTGATAAACGGTATCATAGCCTTAACTAGGCAGGAGAACGTTAGGATCACCCTTGCCGACGTTCAATATTGTTATACCATGTGTGCCCTGAATTTGAAGGAAAAAGGCTATATCTATTACCTCAAGCTGAGGTCCACTGAATTCAAAATCGTAGCCGACCTTCCAGACTCCAACAAGGGAGCTGGAGATGACTATGTCATTGCTTCGGGAAATTGGGAGTTTGGCCCAGACGAAGATGTTCATCTTCGCCCTCTTCCTCGAACAGTTAAAGAGAGCAAGGGTAAGAGCCTAGTGTTTAATCACTTAGTTGTTTTTTTCCCAAGTCTTCAAAACTTTGTCTGTCTCTAATGTCTTGTTCTTCTTTGCAGACGTTCGCAAGCCACCAAAGGACTTTCGCCAGTCCTACTTTCTAGGCAAGGATCTGAAAAAGCTTTTGGACTTGCTAGTCCACAAAAGGAAAGCACCTCTGTTGTTAAATTTCATCCCAACATATAAGTCCATTTTGCCCGACGTTCCACGGAAGAAGAAAAAGAGCCTCTCTCCACCTACTGTCACAACCCAAACTGCCTCTACATCTTGAACAGATCAGGAGTCAACATCTGACCCAGTTGATCTGCCATTAACTTCGGCCCCATACTTGATAGCAATACCCGAACGAAAACGCCGGCGCAGACTTGTCAAAACTGCCGAAATGGTTCGCCCAAAGCCTGTCGTCCAAGATCTCCTAGCCGACCTCCCAATCGACGTCGATGCTGTTCCGATCCAATCTATGCCCCCACCAAAGCCAAAAAGAACCAAGAAGGCCCAGCCTAAGGCCAAGGCTACTGAGGTTGAAGCTGAAGATGCCCTACCCATCTCTAAGTTGGCTGAAAGCAGCAAATCCCAACCCTCTGCTGGAAAGAGACAAGCAGAGACCCAGCCATCAGAGTCCTCAAAGTCTAAGAAGCCGAGGTCTTCCTCTGCAACGACTTCAAAGTCCAAAGTGCCAAACGTCCCTTGGACGCCCAAGATTACTTTGGAGAATAAGCCGATCATAGCTACTGATAGCGCCGACGACATAAATGTCGGCGTTGCTCTCAGTACAGCTCTTCTTCTCCCAGGTGATCTGGAAAAGAATGCTAAAATGAGTGAATACGAAAATTACGCTTTCATGCTTCAACGCTGTGTTCAAGTAAGTGTCTTTACTTGCTCATCTTTTCATACTTGTAAAACCTTGTAATAACTTTTTGCTTTGTGTTCTTTCAGGCTGTTCAGCATGCTCATTCCTTCTCCATGCAATCTTTCGAGAACAGGGAGAAGTTAACTAACTTGACGAAGGAGTATTCTGCCCTCCAGAAGATCAACAAGGGTCTTCAGGCGAAAATGAAGAAGTTGGAAAATCAAGCCGAGGCTGCTACTAAAGCCCAAACCCTGGCCGAAGAAAAGGCTGATGCTGCTGAAGCTATAAAGAAGGTGGCTGAAGCACAGAAAAAAGAAGCCAAGGAAAAAGCGGCCCAAGCCGAGAAGGAGCTTCAGCAAGCCTTGGCAACTAAAGAAGCTGAAATAAAAGAGACTGATGAGAAGGCTTATGCCTAGGGCGTGGCCGACGTCACTGAGGATTACAAGCTTCAAGTCAGGCAGGCATGCAACAGGGGATTCTCCCTTGGTTGGATGTCTTTGATAAAAAAACTTGATCTTCCTGCTGACTCCCCTTTCTGCAATGCTGATGCTATTCCTCTTCCATTTCCTTCTCCTCCACCTCCAAGTCAAGCTGAAGAGGAATCTGAGTCTGAAGCCGAGGATGAGGATAAGGATGACGATGATGCTCTAGTAAGGAAGCCCAAGGGTGCCAATGAGACTAAATCTCCTCCTCAGGATGATCAAGTCCTAGACCTGACTCATGAGGAGGATGAGGAGGTTGCTAAGGATGCTATTCCTGAACAAGCATCGTCCGACGTTCCTCCAGCCGAAAAAAGTCTTGATGAAACGCTTGCAAAGATTGACGCCGAGATTGAGGCAGAAAAGGTTGCCGAGAAGGTTCTACCAGAATCTTCTGAGGTCCCAGCCCTTCCAGCTGTTAATGCTGAAGAATCCTGATTTTTATTTCCTTGTTTTTTATACTTTGTTTTGTTTTTCTGAACAATGTAAGCTTCCTTTTATGGCCGATGTGCCTTTCTTTGTTTCTTCAGAACAATGTACTTTTGGTAGGCCATAGTGCCTTCTTTGTATACAACTGCAACTGTTTTCCTCTGAATGCTTTAATTTCCCTTGATTGCTTCTGCATGATTATATACTTAGAATATTTTGCATGCCTTTCATTCTTTTCCTCCTTTGTGCAATCTTCTCGGGGTTACATACCTCAGGTATAATAACTACAAACTTTACTTCGGCAAGATACTGACCTCCAAACTTTTCATAAATTTCAACAAGTGTAAAATGTATACTACTCAATGTTAACTCTGCAAACTTTTCTCAAGTTTCAACAAGTGTTTAGGCAGTGATCTCAGTCTAACCTACTTGTAAATTGCTACAAATTTCAACAAGGATTAACATATACAGTAAACTTTTCTCAAATTATAACAAGTGCTAAACAATGGTCTACTTGTAAATTGCTACAAATTTCAACAAGTGTTTAAACAAAATACTTAATTTTTACCTCAACCTGTAAATTGCTGCAAATTTCAACAAATGATCATATGTCGGCTTAACATCGTCTTGTAAATTGCTACAAATTTTAACAAGTGTTTAAGCATCCTCTTTGGTTTAACCAACCTGTAGAGTGCTACAATTGTTCAAGCAATAACCTCGGCTTCACTTCGACTTGTAAATTGCTACAAATTTCAACAAGCGAAGGCTTAACTTCAACTTGTAAATTGCTACAAATTTCAACAAATGAAGATAAGGAACCATCTCAGCTTATCCTCAACTTGTAAATTGCTACAAATTTCAACAAGCGAAGATAAGGAACCATCTCAGCTTATTCTCAACTTGTAAATTGCTACAAATTTCAACAAGTGAAGATAAGGAACCATCTCAACTTAACTTCAACTTGTAAATTGCTAAAAATTTTAACAAGTGAAGATAAGGAACCATCTCAGCTTAACTTCAACTTATAAATTGCTACAAATTTCAACAAGTGAAAATAAGGAACCATCTCAGCTTAACTTCAACTTCTAAATTGCTACAAATTTCAACAAGTGAAGATAAGGAACCATCTCAGCTTAACTTCAACTTCTAAATTACTACAAATTTCAACAAGTGAAGATAAGGAATCATCTCGGCTTAACTTCAACTTGTAAATTGCTACAAATTTCAACAAGTGTTAAGCGTCTTTGTCTCTTCTCTGCCCCCAATGTGAACCTGAGTTCCACTTGGGTTTTTATTATTCATGTCTCTCAGAAACAACATTATATGTCTTTAACAATCATATGTGTTTGAAGAATTCCAAAAAGATTTTATTGATGACATCGGCCAAAAATAATACACATCTAATGATAGAAAAATTTCAAATTACAAGTGTTCCAAGGTCTTGGCAATGCTTTGCCCTCATTATCTTCAAGTCGGCAAGCTCCATTGCCTAATGCCGAAGTAATTCTGTAGGGTCCTTCCCAGTTTGGGCCAAGCTTGCCCTCTCTGGGATCCTTCTTGTTGCCGACGACTTTTCTCAAGACTAAGTCATCGACTTGAAAATCTCTTGGATTTACCTTCTTGTTATAAGCTCTGGCAAGCTGTTGCTGGTATACTGCAAGCTGAATTGTAGCCTTCTCTCTTCGTTCTTCCAAAAGATCCAGATCTCGGGCTAGAAGTATATCGTTAGTCCCATTCTCAACTCCCTGGGTTCGGATCCCTGGGATACCGACTTCTAGTGGAATTACTGCTTCTGTGCCATAAGCCATGGCAAAAGGGGATTCCCCTATTGATCTTCTCGGCGTAGTCCGATATGCCCAAAGCACGTTGGGCAATTCGTCTACCCACTTTCCTTTGTCTTCAGACCTCTTCTTTATTCCATCCAAAATTACTTTGTTGGAGGCCTCTGCTTGCCCATTTCTTTGGGGAAAACTTGGTGTTGAAAAGTAATTCTTGATCTTGAATTTCGCGCAAAAGTTCTTGATAAGTTTGCTGTCAAACTGCGTTCCGTTGTCGGCAACTATGGCTCTGGGAATGCCAAATCTGATTATAATGTTTTTCCATATGAAATTCTTGACATCCACATCTCGGATTTTGGCAAGAGGTTCGCCTATCCACTTTGTGAAGTAACTGTTGCTACCAAAGAAGCATTTTCTCTACCCAGCTTGCTTGGGAAGTTGTCCAACCAGCATCCATGCCCCATCGGGCAAACGCCAAGGGTCGATATCGATTCAGTCAAGAATCGGTCGATGAATCAAAGGTGCAAACTTTTGGCATTGTTCGCACTTTTTCACGTATGCTTCTGCATCATTTTGCATGTAGGGCCACCAATATCCCTGGGTAATGGCCCTGTGAGCTAGTGATCTGCCCCTAGCGTGGCTTCCACAAACTCCTTCATGAATTTCATATAAAAAATCTTCAACCTGCAAAGGGTGTACGCACCTTAAAAGGGGTCCACTGAAGGATCTTCTGTAGAGATGTCCGTCCACAGTCAGGCTGAATCTCGCCGACTTCAATTTGACTTTGTGTGCCTCCTTGCGGTCTTCTGGCAGCTTTCCTTCTTTCAGGAATGCAACAATTGCATCCATCTAGCTTGGCTCCATGTCCACACACATTGCTTCTTGCTCTGTGTTCTGTGGTTCTATGCTCGGGCCCGATATGTAATCAATCATAATTGTCTTTGTTTTTCCAGTCTGTATTGAACTTGCGGGTTGGCCTAACGCGTGGTCAATTATCATCTCGGCTTACTTGGAGTAGTCGGCAGTTCTGAAATAAGTTTGCCAATATGATGACCTCTTTTGCATATGTCGACATCCTTTTGTCTCTGGCTGCAAATTTTTCTGTTGACTGGTTAACAATAAGCTGTGAATCACAAAAAACTATTACCTCATCTGCTTCTGCTGCTGCTGCCAGTTTTAGTCATGCAATTAATGCCTCGTGTTCTGCTTCATTGTTTGAGGCCTTGAACCCCAAATGGATGGACTGTTCTATTATTTCTCCATCTGGAGATATCATTAGTACTCCTGCCCCCGCTCCTTGTCGGTTTGAACTTCCATCGACAAACAGTCTGAAGGAGTTGCCGATGTAGATGCTGCAGGGTCTGAGTTTTTCCTTCCTTTGCTGTTTTGCCTTTGGCTGGGATTCTCCTTGGTTGCTAGGACCTTGTTTATCTTGGCTCAATGGAGCCTGATGTTTGATGGATTCAGGCGTAAATTCTGCCACGAAGTCGGCCAAAACTTGGCCCTTAATTGCTGTTCTGGGCCTGAACTCCGGGTCATATTGGCCCAAGGCTACTGCCCACCTTGCAATTCTTCCTGTTAAGTCTCCTTGTTGCAACAAGGACTTTAGTGGGTGCTCTGTTAGCACCACAATCTTGTGCGCCTGAAAGTAATGGTTCAATTTCTTTGAAGCCATTACCAAGGCCAGCATTAATTTCTCCAGTGGTAGATACTTTGTTTCAGCGTTGGCCAAGGTTTTACTTACATAATAGACAGCCTTCTGTTCTCTTTGTTCTTCCCGGATCAGCACTGCACTTACTGCCTATTTTGACACAGCTAAGTACAGAAACAACTCCTCCCCAGGTTTAGGTGTTGAGAGGACTGGAGCCGTGGTCAGATATTTCTTTAGGTTGGCCAAAGCGGCCTCACATTCCTCAGTCCAAAGGAAGTTTGTGTTCTTTTTTACCAGGTTAAAGAAGGGTTAACATTTGTCTGAGCTTCGGCTTATGAACCTGTTTAGGGCTGCGGCCCTTCCAGTAAGCATTTGTACCTGTTTTGCCGATGTTGGGCTGTGTAGGTCTAAAATGGCCTTGATCTGATCTGGGCTAGCTTCTATGCCCCTCCTTGTTACTAGGTACCCCAGAAATTTACCAGATCCAACTCCAAACGCGCACTTTGATGCGTTGAGTCAGAGCCGATATGTTTTGAGGATTTCAAATACCTTTTTTAAGTCGGCAAGGTGACTCTTAGGCTCCTTGGTCTTCACGACCATGTCATCAATGTAGACTTCTACTGTTTGGCCGATCAAGTGCTTGAACATTTTGGTTACCAGCCTTTGGTAGGTTGCTCCTGCGTTTTTCAACCCAAAAGGCATCACTCTGTAACAATATAGGCCTTTTGGGGTGATGAACGCTGTCTTCTCTTCGTCTAGGGGGTACATGGCTATCTGGTGGTACCCCCTATAAGCATCCAGGAAGCTCATCCTTCCATATCTAGATGTGGCATCCACTAACTGGTCAATTTTGGGTAGAGGGAAGCTGTCTTTGGGACAGGCTTTGTTCAGGCTTGTAAAATCTACGCATACCCTCCATCTGCCGTTCTTCTTCTTTACCACCACAGTGTTTGATAGCCATGTCGGATAATTGACTTCTCTAATGGCCCTGGCTTCTAGAAGTCTATCTACTTCCTCCTCTACTGCTTCGACGTGCATTAACGTTGGTCTTCTGGCTCGTTGTATTACAGGTTTGGCCGACCTGTCAACATTCAGTCTATGACATGTGACCTCGGGGTCAATGCCAGACATTTCATAAGGTGTACAGGCGAACACCTCTATGGTTGTTCTCAAAAAGGCTTTCAGTTTCTTTTCTTCTTCTTCGGCTAAGCCTGAGCCGAGAAGAAAAAAACGCTCTTCATCGCCCTCCTAGATGAGGATTTTCTTTAGTGTTTCCTCACTCTTCTTGGTCGGTTCCTTGCCGACATCATCTAGGACCTCCATGTCCTCATCTTCAATCTCTGCCTTCCCTGGTTCTTGTATGCTGCAAGTTGTTTTCATCGCTGCCATGGAGCAATTTTTTGCCTGCAGCTGGTCTCCTCTGACTTCTTCAATTCCATGTTCTATTGGGAACCGCAATAGTTGATGCAACGTTGAGGGAACTGCCCCCATCGCATGTAACCATGGCCTTCCCAAGATGATGTTGTATGGTGAAGGTGTGTCAATCACGATGAACTCTGTCCTGATCTTCTTAGTGCCGGCTTGTACTTCCAAATTTAGCGCCAGGGCCACGCTCGGCGTTCCATTGAAGCCGACCATCGGGCCGTTCGATTGCTCCATGTCATCTGGGTGAAGGCCCAGCTCCTTGTAACATCTAACATACATGATGTCACAAGAGCTGCCTTGATCTATCAGGATGCGTTTCACTTGGCACTCCCCAACCTGGAGGGATACTACCAAGGCATCATTATGCGTGCCGACCATCTCTAGGTCGGCTTTGAATGCTATCATCTGCCCGGGTACTCTTCAGCCGAGGTCTTTTTCGTCCGACCGTTAACGTCTTTGCAGGTGTTTTACTCTTTGGGTTTCCCCCCATATGTCGTTTTCGTTCACCTTGGAGTGAATTACGTTAACCACCCTGGGTCCCCCTCCCTGTGGTTGCTGTGCTGGGGGAGGCGGGCCTGCTGGTGCTTGAGGCAACCTTGCCTGCTCTTCTCTGGTCCTGGCTTCGTCGACAAGATCCCTTAGATGGCCTTGTCTTACTAACTCCTCTAAGTATACTTTTAGGGCTCTGTAGCCCTGAGTTGGGTGCCCTTCTTTATTGTGGTAAGCACAACGCCTACCAACGTTCCTACCCATGTATTCCCCTGGGGCCTTTGCTGGTGCTCTGAAATAGGGTTGATTTCGGATTTGATCTAGGACTTTGTGGACCGGGATTCGGAACACAGTCGTCACTGCCTGTTTGCCCCTTAGTTTTGTCTCCAATTTGCTGAATCCGTTGTTACCTCGGCCTCGCTTCGGCGAGCCATTCCCTTTTTCCTGTTTTACCTCATTATTCCCCGATGTATCCTCCTCGGCTCTGGTATACTTCTCGATTCTTGCCATGAGCTCCTCCATGCTTTTTGGCAATGTCTTTGCCAAAGATTTCCGTAATGAACAATCCTCTTTCAGGCCATTCTTAAAAGACACGACCGCCACTTCCTGGTTGCATTCAGGTATTCGATTGAACACCTCGTAATACCTCTTTGCATAGGCCCTAAGGCCTTCATCCTTGCTGATCTTTAGAGCCATTAATGCGTCCACCCTCAATGGCTGCAGCTTGTTCGTTACGAACCTGGCCACAAACATCTCGGCCAGGCCTTCCCATGTCTTCACGCTTTCCTTTGGCAGTTTGTGGAACCAATCTGATGCAATCTCCCCAAAGGACGAGAGGAACACTTTGCAGAGCTATGGCTCGTTTCCACTGTATAAAGCCATTGAGTTCAAAAATAATCCGACGTGGAAGTTAGGGTCTGATTTACCATCATATATTTGAAACCTCGGCATGCTGAATCTCTTCGGTGCCTAGAATTTGTCCAGTTCTACTGAGAATGGTGTCCTCAGCTTGACGGGTGACGTAACCTCGGCTTCAGCATTGTGTTCCTTCCTCTTGAGGTAATTTCTTAAGTCTTCTTTGCTCTTCCCTGGAGCTCGGCTATCTTTTAATTTCAATCTTTTCGGTACACTACTTTCGGCCTCATTGTGGGCCCGTTTTGATCTTTCTCCATGGGTTGTGTCAAAGCAAAGCGCCTGCCCTTGGATATGCCGATGTTCTCTGGGCTCTGCGTCTTTCGTGTGATATGTCCTCTAGGATTTCTCTTGTCTCGGCTCTTCTCGTCCGATTTCCCTGGAAGGCGGGTGGGAGTGCCTTGCGCTCCTGGTGTGCTGAGGTGCTTCGGGAATTATTTTCCTTCCTCCCTTCTGAGTATTAACTGCTGGACTTGGCGTGTCCTACAGCGGGTATGGTGGCTGCATAACATTGTTTTGCATCATAAAGTTGACGACCGACTGCAGGTCTGCCAACTTGTCTGCCAATTCTTTCACTTCCTTATCCTTCCGTAGGCACCTATCCCTCCATACCTGGAGGTTATCTTCGTTGTAGTATCTGTCCCCGACCGTCTTTGAAGTGTCGCCTTCCTGGCCGACGTTTTTTCCTCCGTGACCCTGGTCACGGGTTTCTTCGTTGTGGTTGTCTTCTTCAATGTCAAGGTCGATAGGCCTGCCACTCCCAGCAGGAGCGTAGTCCCCAACCTTTTCTTTTTGTACGTTACTGGCCATCTATTCGTCTTTCTTTCCCACAGACGGCGCCAAATTATGTGAGTGATTTTTCGATCACACTACCCTCCTTAGGAATTCAGCTGTAGAACACTAGCAGAATAGATGGCACCCTGCTGTCCTGCACAGAAAGAAAAGGCTCCGGCGGTGGTTCTTCCACCCGGAGGCACTCCGACGATCAAGTCAATATATCTCTCAAAGATAATCAAGTATTCAACTCACAAGCTTGAGTATCAAAAACATACCTTAGACCCATGGGGGTGCCTCTCTTTTATAGCCAACACAATCCTAGTCCCAATAGGAGCCTGGCCCTAATGGACTTAGGTTTACTGCTATTCTGGGACTCCCGGTGGGATTAGGATAAACTCTCTAAGAGTTTCATCTCTACCCAAACTGAAGTCTTCTCTCAATCTAGGACTCTTGTCCTTTATCCGCTTATCTCAGATTCTGATATCTTCGGAGATAACCTCGGCAACTCCGAGATAACCTCAGCGTAACTACTACGGCACGTGGCACCTCGGCTGACACGTCGGTGTCACCTTGCCACGTGTTGGTACTCAGAAAATATATCCCCACACTACTAATTTTTTTTAGTCTTCAAAAAAGAAAAAAGAAAAAAAAACCCACTCATGCATGCACTCTCTAGCTCTCTCACGCCTCTCTCTCTCTCTCATCCTCCATCTTTGAGTTCACTTTCGCGGGCATTAGCTTGTTGATCCACTTTCACCTGCCTTTTTCCAGTCCTTCTCAGTCACCAAGCCGACATTGCCGCGTGCTCACTCTCTCTCAATCTTGCCATTGTTTTATCATTTTCCCATCTCTCCCTGTCCCTAGATCTAGGGTTTTTCATCTCTCTCACACTAGGGAAAGGAATTGAGGTTGGGACTAGGGAATCGATAGGTATATGATGGGATGTGATTAACGCAGGAGAGAGATTTGTATTCTGGTTGCAGTGAAAAATGAGGTTAGAGATAGGTAAAAGAGGTGAGGATGGTAAAAAAAAAATTAGATAGGCTAGAGTGAGAATGAGAAATAAAAGGGAGAGTAAATATGCGAACTGGCAGTAGCAAGATTAAGTATTTAAAAGATAGTCGATGACTATGAAAAATATGAAATGGTGTTTGATAGAGAAAAATAGTTGGGTGAGGAAAATAAATGGGGAGAGAGAGAGAGAGAGAGAGAGAGAGATAGGAAAACAACATGTTTGTAATATTACATTTTTATTCTTGTATTTTTGAAGTTATTTATTTTAAAATTCTACTTTTTCATTATTTTTTTATTTTAAATAATAATACAATGATTATGTTTACCTATTACATTGGATGTCCTACATCATTTGCCATAATTGTATTGATTAAATAAATTTCACCACTCATATTTATTATTGATACAATAATAATATATCACATAATCGACCAAAAATAAATGCTAACAAATGTTAATATTGGTTGGTTTGACAACCAACTAAAAACCTAAAAAGTTAAAAAGTCAACACAAAATTTAAAAGTTAAAAAAATATACAAAAAATTAAAAATTTATTCTTCTTTCTATTTTTTTTTTACATATTTTTTTCTTAAAAAAAACTAAAAAATCATTTCAAACATACTAAATTTTTTATCTCATATTTTAATTAAAAATAAAAAAATTATCAAAATAGCCTATTTATATAAATATATTAAAAAAATATAATACTATAAAGTGCTAAAATTGATTCAAAAAATATATTGAATTTAGTGTTAAATGTGTTTGAATTCACATATTTTTATATATATTTCTTATAATTTAACGATATCTCTGAAGTGGTCTTTGATAAAGCTAAATAGTGAAAATTAAGTAGAAAAAATTGAATGTTGAATTCATAAATTAAAAAATTATTTGATAAAGTGCTAAACTAAAACAAATTATTTGATATGTATAATATCAAATTTAATTTTTTTTTTTTTTTTTCAAATTTTATATTGTGAAAGTGAGTTGGTGATGCTAGAGTAGGATGAAGCAACAATGTTAGCTATGACCCATTGGCAATGGTGATAAAGATTAAGAGATAGTTTGTTGTGGTGATGGTAGAAGAGTAATGTTGTGGAGATAAAAAAAATGAGTATTAATGGTGATGTAATGGTGATGGTGGCTGTGACAATGGTGGTAATAGTTGTGGACGTGGATGATTGTAATGGTTGTTATAGTGGTGGTAGTACTAGCGTGACAATTGTAATAATGGTATGGTGGCTGTACGGGGAATAAATATTCGACACCGCCCGTACTCCTCGCTTCCAAGTTGCGCCTTCCTCCGATCTACTTGCGAACATAACGGCGGTGAACTACCTGGCGATGTGTTGCCAGAAAACCCTTTCGACAATCAAGTTAGCACACACTCAGATAGATAGAGAGAGAGAAGCAGACTCCGTGCTAAAGTTTCTCTTACCGATTGATGTTCTACCTCAGCATGGGGGGCGCAATCATGCTTATATACCTTCTGCGCTTGCCTCTGCATCCATTCGCCATCTAACGCGTAGACCTGCTCTCTCATCCCATTTCCCCATGTGTCAACGCAAATTCAGCTAAACACCACCTAATCAAACCGCCAAACGGCATTGGCGGGAATTGGCAGCTCGGCGACACCACCCCGGCCTCCTACGACCGTGCTACTTAACGTGTCCAACAGTGACATTCACCAAGCTCTATCGCGACCGAGCTCAGCAGTACTCTAGTACGACTAAGGTCCAGACCGGTTAGGTCTGTCATGGCCCAAACTCGCCCCTATGGGTTAAGGACATAACCGGCCAGTAATCCTGAGATTACCTACGGCTTTAAACCAAAACGGACGTAGCTCAACAGAGTAAAGGGGCCAAACGGAAGCAGTAATTAAAAACTTTGTCCATAGAGCCGTGCTTATATGCACTCCAAGCAAACCATACACATATGCGTTGATAACCCACATCAAAAGTACAGTTCCAAAAATTCTTTACACACAGGATCATTCAAAACGAGTCAACCCATGACAGACTATCTACAAATATACATAAAGTCCTTGCCAACAAGACAAAGTGTAAATACATAACAAAATGGCAAGGATGGGTCTCGTGCATGAGACACAAGGTTGACTCCCCAAAACTGATGTTGTTCCCGGAAAACTTCATTGGGGCTGGGTTTGTGCATCTCTTGGCTCACCTTCAAACACATGAATGAGTGTGAGCGATAGCCCAGTGGATAATATCAAATACAGCATTTACATAACATTGTAGAACAACATATTCCAAACGGCCTTGGGCCTAATTCAGATTTCCATTCTTGTCAAAATGGCCTACGGCCCATTCGATTATGTCAAAACGGCCTTTGGCCCAGTCATGTATGTCAAAACGGCCTTTGGCCCACACATTCGTATCAAAACGGCCTTTGGCCCATTCATTTATGTCAGAACGGCCTTCAGCCCACTCATTTATGTCAAAACGACCTTGGGTCCGTTCATGTTTATCAAAACGACCTTTGGTCCATTCATGTTTAACAAAACGACCTTTTGGTCTATTCATGTTTATCAAACGACCTTGGGTCTATTCATGTTTAACTTACATCCACAATCCCAATTAGCAATTCATAAGCTTATAAGGGAATAAACAATTGGACATTCACAAGCATTCAAATATCGATATTACTCACAGTGATCGACTTGTGGATTTGCCCTGGAGCTTGACCCTACACATTTCATGAACACAAAAGGGTCATTAATAGTTCAATCCGTTCTTTAATTCTTATAGTGCTCGAGCGGGAAATTAGGGTCATTAATAGTGCTCGAGCGGGAAATTAGGCTTTATTCTTATCTCATTAACTCATTTACAATGCTTAACATATGCCAGAGTGCTTACAGGTGAAAGAGAACGGAAAAACAGAATACAGAATGCATTTTCAAAATTTCAGAAAACAGAGTCCTCGCTCGAGCGTGGACTTTCTCGCTCGAGCAGACCCTTAAGCCTGCAAAAGTACTGGTTGCCCCAAATTTCCGCTCCAGCGTGAACTCGGCCGCTCGAGCGGACTGCCTGTCTACATGGCTCCCCGTTCGAGTGTCAACTTCCCCGCTAGAGCGGGCACCATGTCTGCAGAAAAATGCTGGGAGCTCGAATTCTCCGCTCGAGCGGACGTAAAAAATTCTGGGCTTTCCAGAACACTCCCTTGAGTTCAAACTCGACATTCAACCAATTTTTCTTGCATGCTAAGGCTCCAATCTCACATATATTTGTACTAACATGCCATAGACACTAAAACACATCACAATGGAGCTCAATTTCTTGTATTACTTACATGCCTGTCTCAAATTAATCCAAATTCATCACCAACACATCACACTCAAACATACAAAGCTTACACTTACATGATTCATTTTTGCATGTGAGAAATATGCCTTCATATCAACTTAATTGGTGAAGAGAGGTCCCAATACATGGGTTTTAAACAATATTCAACACAAATCATACACATGGTGCTCAAACATGGAGATTCATAGCCATTTCTTGCATGCATGTACATATTAGGCTTCAATTCAACAAATACAACCCAATTTCATTTCAATCTTACTCTTGATCACCAAATTAGCTTGAACACAAAATTACAAACTATAACCCAAGAATTACTTACCTAGGAGCTTTGATCTTCTAAGCTCTATTCAATTCTTGAGCTAAACTTCCGAAATTTCCAAGCTCTAAGCCAAATCACCCAATTCTCTCCCTCTCTCTCTATATGGCCGGCCCTCTCTCTCTTTTGAGTCCAAATCAGCCAAATGAGGTTATAAGGAAAGAATAGAAGGTGTAATGCTTTAAGGCAACAACCCCACTAACAAAATATTTGGGCACTTAATTAATCAATTTAATCAGTTTAATCTGACCAGAATCAATTTTCAATTAAATTTCACCATAGGCTCTAAAAATTACGCTATCCACAAAGGCGTAACCAATTTCGAGTTCTGTGGCCGATAAGGCCCTCAATTTAATTTCCAAAACAATCAATCAAACAGATATTCCTACGATGAACAGATAGAAATTCAAAGCCACATATTTTCACATAATGGCACACAAAATCATATCAAAACATATAATCACATTCGTATTAGGGACCAATTAACATAATACAGAACAAGGGTATCACAAGGCCGGTCCACGGAAGACCTTACTCGCCGAGCTAAATGTGCAAACAACAAAGCCCGGGCTGGCAGACGATCATCTCGGCTGAATGGGTCTTGGACCTCAACCAAGCAAACAAATCTTGGATCAGCCCAAGTTAGCTCGGCCCAAACACGTTTGTACCTCTTACAGCCCGGCCTCTACCACAGTCTAAAGCCAAATTATGAATCCCCCTCTCAATTGCTCCTTAATTCCGTCCGCGCTAGCGTAACTGGGATTACATGATCTGATCGGGGTTGATTCTCCGCCCGGTCTTACTCCGCAAGACATCAACCACATTAATCCCCATGCTTGGTCTCTTGACTTACTCGGTCGGCGCCTCTACTCGCCAACTTGTCTCTTCAGTACTGACGCCGCCGTCGTTTCAGATGTATGTCAATCATTCATTGGCCTCAAGCCACCAACCCCACCGCCTCTTTACATTCAAATTTTTGGTGCCTTTTTTTTTTTTTCCTCTTATATGCATGCCGCTTGCCCTTTCGCATTTCTTTCTTACTATTTTTCTTCCATTCTAGACGACCCAACGCTAAAGAGCAATCCCCTCTAACCAATACCATTCTTGCCCACACCCTAGCATCCGTCTGGTGGATTTGGCTTCACTGTTGTCGCCCAGGATTGTCTACGTGCTCGAAGATCCGACTCTCACCTCCCAACCTGTAAGTTCCTCGAATTTCTTCTGCTCTACCTCCTCTGTTACTCATTCTTACTATACAACTGGGCCTTAGAATGTCATAGTTGTGTTTAAGGCATGATAGCATGTAGGTTTTAGGACGTAATCCCCAAGAACCATCCCTGCCTCTTCTCCCTCGACTGTTCTTCATTTTCTGTGATGAACACGCGAGGATCTGGGGCAGACCGGGCTCCCCGACCTCATTTGATCCCAAGAAATACCAGAACCAAGCAAGTTTGGAGTTTGTTGGGTAGGAATCTGTCTGACAGGATGCTAGACCGCTCGAACGGGCTAATGTCTGGTCCGCTTGAGCGACCGAGCTTCTAGGTGCACAATAGTGACCGAGCTATTACTGCACTTCCTGTGACCGAGCTAAAGTGGAGCTCGTTTACACGACCGCATTGCCATTTACACTTGACTTTTACTACAGAGTCCTAGGGGACCAACCACCAACACCAGGGCTCTCAACGGCGGAGCAGCCAACGCACGAAACTTTGCCAAACCAACACCGCCGTGCTAAAACAGGCCGGCTCCACATAGGGCGTTACCGCTTCCTCGTTGACACGTCGGTTACACTAGCCGCGTTCCGGAAAGAATATGGCGTCCCTGCAGACGTACATCTCGAGCTCGGTACAGAGGACACCACCCCATGGGGCAAACTGGACCAATGCCCCTTCACCGTGCTTTTCATAATCGAAGGCGGCATACGTTTCCCGGTTCAACCCTTAATGTGTGAGTTCCTAAGGCGCACCGGGCTAGCGCCAACACAAGTTTCAACTAACACCTTCAGAATAATAAACGAGGTAGCCGAGCTGAACAACCGGCTCGGCCTGAACCTAGGATTAGCCGAGATTCTATGCCAGTACACCCTCGAGCATACAGTCAACGGGCTTAACTACTACTTGAAAATTAGGCCGGGCAAGGAAAATCTTGTAACTGGCACCCCAGATAAAAATATGCACGATGATGACTTTTTCTGGGTATCAGGAAATTATGAAACAGCCGATGTGCCCGGCTGGTATATCAGCAAGAACTTCGGTTGGACATGTAAGCCGTGCTCACTGCTCGGTCAAACCACTTTCCTTCACTATTCTACACTAATGTTTTTTTTTTTTGGTTTATGTTTGAGTTTCTGTAACCGGGCTACAAGCCCCACTTCATGTAGTTAATTTTCCCATCAATGAAAAGTTCTCGTTTTGCTTATACTTTTGCCGTAGTCCTCCATTTAACCATGCTATTCTTGCCTAGCGTATTACAATTTGCAAGCGTCAAGGAAATTATCTCGGTCTTAAAGATGCGAAAATTATCTAAAATTAGACAGATCAGACTCTTCGAGTCGAGGTAAAACAGCTCGGCTAAACCTTCGGGGTAGGAAATCGTCGCCCCTTTTTAGCCGGGGTAAGTCATCTCGGCTAAAACAATCATCAACCCTTCTAGCCGGGCTAATTTATTCCGGCTAAACCATAGAGTTGAGCAAATCATCAACTCTTTCAGCTGGGGTAAATCATATCGGCTAAAGCATGAGAGTTCAACATATCATCAACTCTTTCAGCCGGGGTAAATCATCTCGGCTAAGCATGAGAGTTGAGCAAATCATCAACTCTTTTAGCCGGGGTAAATCATCTCGGCTAAAACATGAGAGTTCAGTATATCATCAACTCTTTTAGCCGGGGTAAATCATCTCAGCTAAACATGAGAGTTGAGCAAATCATCAACTCTTTCAGCCAAGGTAAATCATCTCGGCTTTGGGGATATATGCCCCATCATTCACTACATTACTTCGAACACGACAAACTTTTTAAGTAGAAATAATTCATTTCTATTACATTAGCAAATGGAGTATTACATTCAAAAACAAAGGAAAACAAGTCATTTTACAAAAAATTACATATAAAAAACAAATGCTAGAAATAGTACAGTTTGAGATTGGCTGCATTCCATGGCTGAGGTATGCTTTTGCCATCCAAGTCCTCTAGATGGTATGTCCCTTTGCCCGCCAGACCGATTATCCTGTAAGGCCCTTTCCAGTTTGCCCCTAGTTTGCCTTCGCCCGGCACCAGTGTGTTGCCCATCACCTTCCTGAAAACCCAGTCCTCGACTTTAAACAGCTTGGGGTGCACTGTTTTGTTGTACTTCCTTCAATTCGGGCTCAAAATTTTTGCTACAGATGGTGGGCATGCCTATTTCCAGTGGAATGACCGCCTCCATGCCATATGCCAGGGCAAAAGGAGTTTTCCCGGTCGACTATTTCGGGGTCGTCCGATATGCCCAGAGGACACTAGGGAGTTCCTCAGCCCATTTTCCTTTGGATTTCTCCAGTATTTTCTTCAGCCCATCGAGAATGGTCTTGTTTGATGCTTCGGCTTGGCCGTTGGATTGCGAATAGGCCAGGGTGGAGTTGTAGAATTCTATCTTCAATTCCTCACAAAATCCTCTGAATAGGCGCTCGTCAAATTGGGTGCCATTATCAGAAAACAGGACCTTGGGAACGCCAAACCGCGTTATCACATTCTGCCAAACAAACCGTTTGACATTTTTCTCTTTGATAGTCGCTAAGGGCTCAGCTTTAACCCATTTGGTGAAGTAATCCGTAGCCGCAATGAAGAACTTCCGGTTGCCTGGTGCCGTTGGGAGTGGTCCCACTATGTCCAGCCCCCATATCACAAAAAGCCAAGGGCTTGTGAGAGGAAGAAGTTCTCTAGCCGGCTAGTGAATTTGGTGGGCGAACTTCTGACACTTTTTACATTTTCTAACATATTTCTGAGCATCCACTTGCATGCATGGCCACCAATATCCTTGCAAGATAGCTCGGTAGACCAGAGATCTCTCCCCGATGTGACTTCCGTACATGCCTTCATGGATCTCGTGCAGGAAAGCTTACACACTGTTTGGATGAACACACTTGAGGTACGAACCTATGAATAACTTCTTATATAAAGCACCAAATGGAGAGAGCCAAAACTGCTCTGACTTCACCCGGACTTTATGTGCTTCTTTCTTATCGGCCGGAAGAATTCGTTCTTTTAGGAAAAGGATGATAAGGTCCATCCAAGAGGGCCAAGCTCGGTGCATAGTATTTCCGTCTGCACGGAGTCCTCAATACTAGGCCTTGGAAGAAACTCGATCAAGAGAGGACTGGGAGTTGAACTATCGAACATGGAGGCTAGTTCGACCAACTCATCTGCTCAACCGTTTTCTTCACGACCAATTTGTTGGTCCCTAATTGCCTAGAATTCCTTGATATGTTCTTTCACTAGAGCTTGGTACTTGGCCATTCTGTCATCTTTGGCTTTGTAGACTTCAGACACTTGGTTGACGACGAGTTGGGAATCGTTGTAGACCATCAGCTCGGATGCGCGCAATTGGAGCGCGCTTCTAAGTCTGGCCAATAGTGCTTTGTACTCAGCCTCATTGTTCGACGCTGGGAATCCGAGTGCAATAAAGTGTTCGATGGTTTGACCGTCCGGTGAGATCAAAACAATGCCCAGCCCAACGCCGTGCCGATTCAAGGCACCATCTATGAAAAGTTTCCACATTTCACTAACAAAAAGTTTCCAACTTTCTGAGGGATCTTGGAAGGCCTGCAGGTTGACGACATCATGGTCGCTCGGCTATGTCTGCTGCAAACTCGCCGTTGACGGTTTCGACAGATATGTCTTCAGCCCCTCTTGGCGATGCGGCTCCAGACCCAACAAGTTGGTCGATTATTCCCAAGTCCATCATCACATTGCCAGGCTGGGGTACAATTCCGACTGAAGGTTCTATGGATGGGCGCGTAAGTTCCGCGTCACTAACATCACTCTGTTGTGTTATTTCTGTTGAGCCTTCATTCACCATCTCGCCATCATGATAAGATTTCTTTGGGCATACCGGTGAGTTCCAGCAGAATTTCGCGAAGTCTGCTAGGGCTTGGGCTTTGATGGCAGTTCGGGGTTGAAACTTGATGTCGAATTGTCCCAATTCAACTGCCCACTTCAGAATTCGACCGAATAAATCCGTCCGCTCAAACAAGGCTTTTAGAGGGAATTCGGTCAACATGACGATTGTGTGAGCATGAAAGTAGTGTGCCAATTTCCAGGAGGCCATCATTAGCGCCAAAGTAAGTTTTTCCAGAGGCAAATACCTTGACTCTGCAGGTAGCAAGGTTTTGCTCATGTAAAAGATAGAGAGATGCTGGATGCCCTATGACCGGACAAGCACCGCACTAACTGCATGTTGAGAAACCGCTAGATAAAGATAGAGTTCTTCGCCGAGCTTGGGTGTCACCAATAGTGAGGTGGAAGACAAATACATCTTGAGCTCGGCTAAAGCCCTATCACATTCCTCGTCCCACGAAAACTTGGACTTTAAGGCTTTAAAGAAAAGGCGGCAACGATCTGATGACCGACTTATGAATCAGTTAAACGCGGCGGCCATACCGGCAAGATGTTGCACGTCCTTTGCCGAGTTGGGCTGCTTCAATTCTTATATGGCTTTGATTTGTGAGGGGTCCGCTTCGATGCCTCGGTTTGTGTCTAGGAAGCCAAGGAATTTCCCGGATCCCACGCCGAAGGCACACTTTGACGCATTTAGGCGAAGCTTGTGTTGTTTAAGAATGGCAAACATCTCGGCTAGGTCGGATAAGTGATCGGCCTGCTGCCTGCTTTTGACCACCATGTCATCGATGTAAGCCTCCATCGTCTGGCCTAGCAGAGGGGTGAACATTTTGGTCACTATTCTTTGGAAAGTCGCCCCGGCATTCTTCAAACCAAAAGGCATGACTCGATAGCAGAACAGTCCCCTTGGGATCGTGAAAGAGGTTATTTCGCGGTCGGGAGCATGCATGGCGATCTGGTGATAACCATGATAGGCATCCAAGAAACTGAGCCTATCATGCTGTAGACACCCCATTTTGACATGTCCTAAGACTTGGGCACTTTAGTTTGACCATCCTCACCAGAAAAATCAAATTGAAATTTTAAAACCTCACCCATATTGGCCATCACTAATTTGTAGTATTTTATAATTTTTTATAATTTGGTGTGGTGGTACATATTTTAAATGTTTTATTTGGATATTTGATAAAATGAAAATGATAAAAAAATATATAAAAAGAAAAACAGAAATAAAACATAAAAAAAATAGAAAATCAACAAAAAGAAAAAAAAGTGGGTGGAAGATGGTATGGGGCGGTGATGGAGTATTTTTAAAAAAGAAAGTGAGAGTGGGTGGGAACTTACACACATGGGCAGGGGGACACAGCATTCTTCGGTGGATAGCATTTTAGGGTGGGTGAGGTAGAATTTCAAAAAAAGGAGAGATACACATGCAGTTGGGGCCTCTCTCTCGTGGGTGAATAATATAAAAAAAGAGAGCAGGTGAGAAGATGGGAGAGAAAGGTGAGTGTATGATTAAAGAGGGCACATGGGCAATGGAGCCTGAGAGCTAAAACAAAAAATACATAAACACCACTATACTCTCTCTCTCGGGAGGGTCTGAATTGATTTTGATAGAATTTTTGGTCTTGCAAACTCTCTCTCTCTAGCCCCCAACACACACGGCTCTCTCTCTCAGGTGCATTTTGAGGAGGGAAAGCTGGACACGCATGGGCACACCCACATTTACACACAACACACACACAACAGTAGCTCATACATACACACACCACCAACTTCATCTTCTCCCAGCACACACGGCTATCACACACTAATACAAACGCACAACTAAGAGCTACACACACATACACACACTAATACACGGCACATACAGCAGCACCACTACACAACACACCTCTCACACACCCACAGAGAGTAGACGAGGAGAAACATGATATTCACACACACACTGTTTAGAGAAAGAGACCCAGTACACCCAACACAGACCAGCCACATATAGACACCATTCACACTTTTCTCTCTCAAGATCCATACACACCCATGGACATCACAGGGGACACCAACTGAAAAAGGATCAAAACACATGCACACAATTCATAGATACACCACACTCCACACAAACACACGACTGCTACACATGTTAACACACCCACACACCATTAACACTCATCTCTCTCTCTATCTGCTAACACACACACTCAACACACCCATACACTACACATGGCACACACAGAGACACATAACACCCACATGCACACACATGCACACATGACACAACACATGCAAGGGGGCTGCACACACACATAAGCTCTCACACATACAGCTTTCTCTCCCACACGTAACACACACAGAGAGCTTCATACACATGCACCCACGACACACAGATACATTGAAGACAGACACACAGAGGAGACGGCTCACGTGGGTCTCTCTCTTGGATGATCTAGGTACTCTCTCTCTCTCTAGCCGAGACTAATATATCTCTCTCCCTCCATCACATGCAGGCCAACATATGTAAGAACACCATTCTTCCATCCATGGTGATATGAGAGAATATCTATATAGAGAGTGAAGACCAAACCGTGGGGAGTGAGAAAGAGGGATGGACTACCAAACTTGAGTTGGTTTCGCATGGACTATCAGTATGGGCTTCAAGGCTTGAGTTGGTTTTACATGGGCTTCAAGTGGGCTCAATTTGTGGGCTTAATATGGGTTTTATTAGCAGGTGCTTAGTTATGCAGGGTGTGTCCCTGCTTCATTTTATTTATATTTATATTTATTTTATTTTTATTTTTGAGTGTTTGTGAGAATTTTATTTTATTTCTCTCTCATTCGGATATGTAATAATTCAGGTGTTGTAATAATCCCCCACCCCGCTTCTGTCTATCACATTCTTTAATCGCTTTCCCTAACTGTGCATATGTATATATCTGATATGCTATGCATATCCATGCTTTACATTCATGTCTCATACATTAAGATTCGGCTACATTTACATGTGTGGGTTTAATCAATTCTTCTGTGATTCTATGTGCTACCTCATGTTATTGAGATGATTCACATGCCATATTTTAGAAGCCGAATCTTTAGTGCATCTCATGAGTGAATTGCATTAGGATTCTGTATATAAGATCATGCATATTTAGACTAACTTTGTTTTGTAGCTGTTCGCGGGATGTCGATAAATATGTGAGTTTTTATGCTTTAGCATCCCGCTTGTACATAATTTTCTTACTATGTGTTAGTATTCTACCATGAGGCTACTTGCTTACTTGATATAACTGTATGAATGCCTGTGGATGAAGGCTTGTTGTTTGAATTGGAATAATTCAATAAATGTACGTTTTAAGCCCACTTTGCAGTGGCAAATTCACAAACTTTAAGCCCACTTTGTCAAGTGGCAAATTCAAACCCTTTTCAACAAACAAACATGAAATTGAATTGTTCCAATTTGAGCAAACTAGTCTATACTTGTATGCTTCACATAGTAAATTTTAGGATTTACTAAAATAATCAGAACATGAACATATAAAAAAAATAAAAGTCATATCATGGTTTAGTAGAGGCCGATCTTTTGATCGGGTGAGTGGGGGTGCTCATTATTGACCTTCCCCTCTCATACCTAAGGTTCCGAGCCAAGAATCCTTGGTTACGACGAACAGTGGCCTTGGCACTGAGTCATGGGTTTCCTAATTTCCCAAAATATTAGGTGGCGACTCTGAGATCTGATGACGCAGTCCATTTTTGACAAAAATTGCAATAAAATGGATTTTCAACAAAAGTTGCCAAATCTGGACTCTCATCTACGTTTCACATTGCACTCGTGAGACTAGATCAAAGAGATCTCGGGGGTCTGAACTGTTTAACGAGCGCGGGTACCCCCCGGGCATGTTACATATGCCCAACCGTGAGATCCACTAGCTGGTCTATTCTAGGCAAAGAAAAACTGTCTTTAGGGCAAGCTCGGTTGACCGTCTTGTAATCAACGCAAACTCGCCACTTTCCATTCTTCTTGGGCACTACGATCGTGTTTGAAACCCACCGAGGGTAGTGCACTTCCTGGATGGCCCTTGCTTCTAGTAGGTTTCTCATTTCCTCCGCGACTACTTCAGCATGATAAAGGGCCGATCTTTTCGTTCTTTGAATGACGAGACGTGCATCCGGGAAAACATTAAGTTGGTGGCAAATAAAGCTTAGATCAATGCCAGGCATGTCGTATGGCATCTATGCAAAGACTTCAATATTTGCTATCAAGAACTCTACCATCTCAGTCTTTTCTTGGGCGGTCAGGCTTGATCCTAGCAAAAAGAACTTGTTAGGACTTTCTATGTTGAGCTGCACTTCCACCAACTCTTCAACAGCCTTTTCCTCGGCCCTGGTGCCCACGTCATCAAGGACACTTTGGTCTTCCGAACCTTCGATCATTTGCACGAAGCCTTTGGTAGCTTAGCTCTCATTCATTGCCACGAAACATTGCTTCGACATGACTTGATCGCCCCAAATCTCCTCAAATTCTCCCATAGCCGAGGGGAACCTCATAACTTGGTGGTAGGTTGACGCTACCGCCTACATAGCGTGAAGCCATCCCCTACCTAAGATCAGATTGTATGTGAATGACACCTTCAGTACCTAGAACTCCACCTGCTTGACCACGGATCCAGTTTTGACTGGTAAGATTATCTTTCTCATCGGCCACTCCGGCTGTGAGTTGAAACCAACTAGTGGCGAAGTTGCCGGAGCCAAGTCCGTATCCCGGATTTTGAGCTGCTTGAAGGCGTCGTAATACATGATCTCAACCGAGCTACCTTGGTCGATCAAGATGCGTTTGACATCGAAGTCCCTGACGCGGAGGGTGACTACTAGGGCGTCATTGTGCGGCGTTTGAATGCGCTTAAGGTCCCTAATTGAGAAGCTAATCACATCTTTCTCCTCGGTCTTGCCCCTTTTGATCGTGGGCTGGACTGACAAAACTTTCCTCATATGTTCTGCCTTTTTTATCATCCCTCGGAGATCGTATACCCGTACCGGCTCCACAATGCCGTGGATCACATTGACCACTCTAGGGATGTAAGAAAAACCGAAAAAACCGACTAAACCGATCGAACCGGATCGAACCGGTCATATTTGGTCGGTGTTTTAATATGAATCGGTCTGTTCGGTTTTGGAAATTAATTTTTTTTAGTTTTCGGTTCGGTGCCGGTTTTGGTATACTATACACCGATTTGCACCGAAACCGACCGAATATATTTACATATAATATATATTAAATATATAATGAATATTTTGACTCTATTTGATAGACTTGTGGTTTAGACTTATGGGATGATTGTTTTAAGTTTTGGTTTTGTTTTGATGTCAAGACTTTGATTCTGAAATTATATTTTGTTTCTAATTCTAATTCACTAAAAGCTTCAAGCCTTAGTATTTATTAATTTTTTATTTGTATTTTTGTGAATGGTTAGATTAGATATGATTAAAATTGTGTACAAATGGCTAATTTAATATTTTTATATAAATTATTTATTATACTATAAATTTAAGAAATGACTTAATTTTGAAAGCATTTAAACCGATTAAACCACATGGAATTGGTGCGGTTTGGTGCAGTTTGATAAAAAATTTGGTCTGTATTGGTTTTCAATATAATAAAACCGACATTATCGGTTTGGTGCAAAATTTCACCTAAACACCGATCGTCCCGAACCGATTACATCCCTAGACCACTCCTTGAGAGGCGCCTCTAGGTCATCCGAACCACTCGAATCAGCCGGGGTGTAGTGCGCGGCTCTAACGCCCCAATCGATGTAAAGGTCTAAGTGACCGGCTACGACTAACTCCTCCAAGTGTTGCTTTAAGGGCAAACAGTCCTCCGTCCAATGCCCTCGCTTTCTATGGAGTGTGCAGCAGTACCGCGAATTGAAACCCTTTTGCGCATCACCTAACTTAGCGGGAAACCGGACGTAATCCTCGTCGTGGATTTCACTAAGTATGCAATAAATTAGAATCTTAAATACCGTGGTGATGCCCGTTCGAGCGTTCAACTTTCTGCTCGCATCTACTGCGTCATCGTGGGGGTATTTTGTTCGGTCACTGCGGCGACCTTTACCCTGATTTCTAAGGTCAGGGCCACGGTCTGACTCTCTTGCACAGTCATTCGGACGGTTTGTCTCCTGTCCGACCGCATGCACTTTCCCAGCCACCCTTTTGTCCGTTGCCACCGGATTTGCCTTTACGGACGCCGTCGCATCATCCTCTACTCAGATGTGCTCATTGATGCATTGCATCAGTTGCCCTATGGAAGTCGGCTGGTTCATTGTAAGCAAGTCCCGCAGTCTATATTCGACCGGGAGACCACGCTTATATTGGGTGATTGCCAGGTTGGTCGGGCAATCTAGGATCTCGTTGAAGGTTTCCCAATACGTGGCGTTATATGCTTTAAGGGTGTTGCTTGACTCCATTTTGACGCTTAGGAGGTAGTCCACTTCTTTTGGCGTCTTGGTGTTGGTTTTGAATCGAGTCACGAATGCCTCCACCAACTACTGCCACCGGTCGATGCTTTCCTCCGAGAGCCTCTCAAACCATTTTAAACCCAACTCGCCCAAACTCGATGGAAAAATAAGGCACATGAGAGCATCGTTATGCTTGTGTCCAGCCATGACCTGCTGGAAGTGTCTTACATGCATGTACAGATCGCTTTTACTATTATAAAGCGTAAACTTGGGCTGGTGAAAGCCCACTGGGAGTGGTGTTGTCTCTATCTCAAGGGAGAAGGGGGTGGCATTCAGCTTCGCCAAATCCTTGTCCAAAGGAACTGGCACGGCTGAATGTGGTGGTGGCATCATGACCTCTTCACTGTCGTGACCTTCGTAAGATAACCGCTGGAGCGCTGGCACCCTTTGAACCTCCCGTTGGTGAGCTCGTTCCTGCAGGACGTCCCTCAAGTCCTCTGAACGAACGGAGTACGAATATTCAGATGTAGTCGACAGATGCGAGGGATGGTATGTACTATCTTGCGCGCTAGACTTTTCCGCAGGAGGGTCTAAGTTTCTAACCCCATAGCTTTTGGTGATAGAAAGGGAGGGCATGTGACGCTGGCTCTGGCTGCCTGAGCGGCGGGACTGGGTGCGCTCACTGTGGTCTTCCACTCCAGCAACACCCCTTTCTTTTGACTTGCCGTTTGAGAGCTTCCATCTCTGCCGCCATTCTCTGGATGACGGCGTCTTGGTCCCTAAACTTATGCTCCAGGTGGCAAGCATGTGACTCCCTCTACCGCTAGTGTTCGTTTGGGCTCCGCGAGTGACCAAAGCTTCTGGCGCGCTTATCTCGTGCATCTCTTAGAAGTCCTCCTAGGGAAGTCTCCAAGTTCGTCATGTTCGAAATGGCGGGGAGTCCGTCTCTCCGCCTGACCGACTCTGGGGTAACACCGTCGATGGCAGACAGCGGTATTTCGTCATTGTTTGCCATGGAAGGTGATCTAATGTGCTTGGAGGACAAGGTTGTGTCTGCAAAATTTCCTACAGACGGCGCCAATTGTACAGGAAATAAATATTCGACACCGCCCGTACTCCTCGCTTCCAAGCTGCGCCTTTCTCTGATCGACCTATGAACACAACGGCGATGAGCGGATGGTGTGTTGCCGGAAAACCCCTCCGACAGTCAAGTTAGCACACACTCAGATAGATAGAGAGAGAGAGAGAGGAGCAGACTCCGTGCTAAAGTTTCTCTCACCAATTGATGTTCTACCCCCAGCATGAGGGCCGCAGTCATGCTTATATACCTTCTGCGCTTGCCTCTGCATCCATTCGCTATTTGACGCGTGGACCTGCTCTCCCATCCCATTTCCCCACGTGTCAGCGCAAATTCAGCTAAACACCACCTAATCAAATTTCCAAACGACATTGGTGGGAACGAGCAGCCTGGCGGCACCACCCCGGCCGCCTACGACCGTGCTACTTAACGTGTCCAATAGTGACATTCACTGAGCTCTATCGCGATCGAGCTCAGCAGCACTCCAGTATGACTAAGCTCCAAACAGGTTAGGCCGGTCCGTGGAAGACCTTACTCGCCGAGCTAAATGTGCAAACAACAAAGCCCGGGCTGGCCGACGATTATCTCGGCTGAATGGGTCTTGGACCTCAACCGAGCAAACCAATCCTAGATCAACCTAGGTTAGCTCGGCCCAAACACGCTCGAACCTCTTATAGCTCGGCCTTTACCACGGCCCAAAGCCAAATTATGAATCCCCCTTTCAATGGCGATAGTGAAATGATAGTAGTATTTATGGTAATAATAATAATGATGTTGAAGGTGATGATAATAGTAGTTGCGACTGCAGTGGCTTGGTGGTGGTAACAATGATGGCACTGGCGATGGCGACGACGACGACAGTAATATTAGTGAATTTATAATAACATATGTCAAGTATTTAAAATGGTGAATTACATTAATGGTCTCTATAATTTGGGCTTTATGTCACTTTGATCATTGACTTTTTAATTGTGACATATTTGACTATGAATTTTGAATCTTGTTCCAAATAAGGACAATTAAAGACACTATTGCTCAATTTTAAGGACAAAGTCTTCAATTTAATAAATATATAAACTAATTTGACAAAAATAAATGTCAAAAAATATTTTTGAATTTTTAAAAATTATTTCTATCCACTAAAGATAAATTTTTGTAAAATTGATATATCTATTAGATATTTATTTAGTTTACCAAATTAATTTTTATTATGTGTTTGAATGATAATCATATAATAGGTTGTTGTTTTTATTTTTATTAAATTAGTTTATATTTTTTCAAAAGTCAAATATGGCGATAACTTTGATATCATTATTAAACTAATCCATTAAATAAAAAATCCAAAACTAAAAACATTTCATATATTAAATATATAGATTACACATTAAAAGCCTAACAACCACACATTACATGATCATTATCAAAACACATAATAAAAATTAATTTGGTAAAATAAATAAATAAATAAATGTCTAAAAAAATTATCAATTTTACATAATTTTATCTTGGATAAATTACACGCAATGGTCCCTATAGTTTACCCGTGGTTTCATTTTGGTCCCTGTATTTGTAATTGTATAAATTTTGCCCCTATAATTTGGTTTTTGGCTCTATGTGGTCTAATAATTAACAGTCGTTGGCTTTTTGTATGGAAACCCACGCGTGCCTTGTACGCACAAGATGAAACCATCATTCTCTCTCCAAAGCCATTAATGACAGTCTTTCAAAAGCCTATTGTTGAACATTTTCTTTGGCTGGTAAGTTTGTTTTGGTGTAAGGGTTCAGTCCCTCTATTCTATTATATTCTTCATTATATATTTGTATATTTTGTATCTAATAAAATTTAAATTCCCACAAAACAAAATTCACCTTCCAAAATAAATATTATTTACAATATATTCAATTTTCACTTCCAACAAATCTCTCAAACCCAATCATTCACTTGTAGTCAAACTGAATTTAGCTTTAACAAAACATATAATTTTCTTTCCCTTCCTTTCTTTCACCTCATGAATCTTCGAAAGTGTTGATGTAATTACTAGAAAACAGAAAAAACCTAAAAACCTTAAAACAAATCCAAAAAATAGTCATTTGAATACAAATTAGGGGTGCAACTCGGTCGGGCTCAACCTCGAGCAACTCGTGCCCAATCCGAGCTTTTTTAGGGCTTGGGCAACAATATCTTGTAATCTAGATGGGCTTGGACAGATTTTTAGTGCCCGAATTGTAATTCGGGCCGAGCCTGGGCAGAATTTGTGGGTAACCCGAGCAACCTGAACCCGAATTGCATTTAATATATTATATAAATTAAATAGGTGGCCCTTGATTTTTTATTTTTTTGGGCTGGTCTTTGGCCTTTGGATTAGAATATTTTATTTAGACCATTAGATTAAAACTAAAAACAAAACCCTACCTTATCTACTCTTTTCTTCCCTCTCTATCTCAGACTCTCATTTCATTTCTTCATCAGAGTTGAAGAACGGCGGAGATACAAGGGCCACGAACACGAAGTGCAGCCACTAACAACGATGCCACCCTTTCGACTCTCAACGACGCCACACAAAACTGGTAGATCCCTCTTTGTGTTTGTATTTGTGCTTCAATTTATCTATTTTTAGTCACTCATCGTTCAATTACCACTCAAAACTGGTGAATCCATGAGTTTAAAATTTTTTCTTAATAGATTTGAAAATTTTGTTTATGTTAGTGAAATTTTGTGTATATATTTGTTTAGGTTATCTTCTTCTAGCGGTCTTGGTCTTGCAATCTAAGACGCTCGAGCTGAGCCACACCTATTTCTTTCTGTGGTTGTTTCTTTTTTCTTCTTTGGGACTGACTTGTTGGATTTTGACTTTCTTTTTCCACTCTGTTTCGTGTTCTCGGGTCTAGACAGAGAGAGAAAAATGGGTTTGATTATGGAAAGAGAGAGAGTGTGTGTGTGTGTTTACACTAAGAACCAGTAAGAAATACCAACCATAGGTTTGTTGTATGGAATAATGAAGCACTATTTGTTGCCTTGTGAAATTCGGGCATTTTGGGCTAACTCGAGTTCAAATTATGAAGCTTGGTGCGAGTGGGCAACCAAGCTCGGGTTAATAGTCGGGCTTGGACGAGCTTGGGCACTGCCAAACACAATTCGGGTTGGGCCTGGGCAAGCCTCTAACTCGACCGAACCCGCCCGAGTTGTACTCCTAATACAAATGGTAACTGATATAAATTTCTTTTTATTTTTAACAAACAATCAAATAGTCATAGCTAAAATTATACATACATACATACATACATACAGACCCATATATGAAACTAAACTATAATCTCAAATCAAACACAAAAAGCAAAGACCTTGAATAACAATCTCAATCTACAGACAATATATAGTACATGTAATCCATGTATACAAAGGAAACAAACCAGGCCACATTGGGTTAATCCTAGAGAACCACCCAGGTATAACAGAAGATATATAACCGGTCTCTTTATTGCTGTTATTATTGTTATTGATGTCCTCCATATCTACAGAAATAGAGACTCCGTTTTCTTCGTCTTCTCTCGACTTCTTCACAGCTCCACTCTCCTCTGCCATCGTCTCTCATAAACAGAGACTCCGTTTCTGGTGAAACTGAGTTCAGTTTCAGATTCGAATTCGTCACGAAATTTGTCGAATGACTAAAACAAAGGGAAATTTGTATATTTTCCCAACAAGATAGAAGCAGAGAACACATCGGTGTGAATACCCACACCTACAAAAGTGTAGATGAGGTTGTTGAGGAAGTCGAAGAGGGATTGATGGATTTGGGGAGAGTAGATGAGTTGGAAGATGAGGCATCGGCGACCGACACAGAGTTGGAGAGTGGCGGTAGCGGGGTTATTGTGGAAACAGTTGTTGGGTCGCCACTCGATGTCGAGGCCGACGATAAGGCAGTGAAGAAGGGGACGATGGATGATTGTGATTTCGGAGATCCAAGAGTCAACGAGGAAGGGAGAGCAAGTGACAAGGGTGTGGATTTGATTGGTGAAGAAGGTTATGTCGTGGGTGTCATTGGGTAACTGGTAGTTGACAATGTCGAAATTTGTGGTTGCTGCTGCTATTGATGGCTTTGGAGAGAGAAGGGTTTGATTTAGAGAGAGAGAGAAAAGACCTTTCCCTGGTGGTTTCATTCACAGATTGACTGGTTTCATCCTGTGCGTGCGAGGCACGCGTGGGTTTCCGTCTAAAAAGCCAACGATTGTTAATTATTGGACCACATAGAGCCAAAAACCAAATTGTAGGGGCAAAATTGATGCAATTAGAAATACAAGGACTAAAATGAAACCACGAGTAAACTATAGGGACTATTACTGTAATTTTCCCTTTTATCTTTGATGGGTAGAAATTATTTTTACAAATTCAAATTTTTTTTGACATTTATTTTTGTCAAATTAGTTTATATTTTATCAAATTAACGATTTTACTATTAAAATTGAGCAATTGTATCTTCAATTATCCTTATTTAGAATAAGATTTAAAATTTAAAGTCAAATATGTCACAATTAAAAAGTCAAAAATTAAAATGATATAAATCCCAAACTATATAGATTGGTAACGTAATCCACCCTATGCCTTATTGAAAAGTTAAATTGTAATTAAGTTCATCTCGAATATTTCATCTTTAAAAAAACAAAAAAAAATTGATGAAAAAAATAATTTTGATAAAAATAAATTAGAGATAATTTTTATTTAAATTTAAATTTAATTAAAAAAAATAGAGATGCTATAATGCTTCCAACATTAATCGTCTGAGCATAGAAGGGCTACAAAATCAGAGGCAGAGCTTCCTCTCTCTCTGTGTAGCTCTGTAGTAGCATCGATACTTCAAGTTCAAACCACGACAGCACCAAATCGCAGACCCCACAAATCTCTGCATAAACCACCCCCCTTCTCGCTCGCTCTCTCTCACTCCACCTCTTTCTCTTTCAGCAATGCCAGCTTCCTCCTCAGGTAAACAAACCCCACTAACCTAACTTTTTCACTCTCTCCTACTCAATTTTCAAAATTCATCAATCTCTCTCTCTCTCTCTCTCTACTGTGCCATTTCCACAGAGACTCGCACCAAGTGGAGGAAGAAGAAGCGAAAGAGAGACCCCTAAATCACTCGACGACCCAAGCCCCAAGACGACGACCTCGACGATGATGACGAAGAAAATGAAGACGACGACGACCTCGACCAACAACAACAACCCGAATTCGAAGAAGACCCTCAATCGGGTCCCACCGATTCGGCTCCGATTACCCGCGAGAGTGAGGTCTTATCGGATGAAGGGGTTCGAATCTCCCACTTCCCTTCCATGATCAAGCACACAGTCAATTGCCCCCACTCCTCTGTGCTTGCGATTGTGGCCCTAGAGAAGGCGATTCAGTGTGGGGAGGGTAAAAACCTGCAGAATGACGTCGTATTGGAGAACGAATCGCATGGACAGCTCCAGGCGTTGTCGGCCGTGCCGGCGGATAGTCCGGCGTCAGCCGGTGATCAGGGGTCTTCTTCCACGGCCGCGTATGTGATTACGCCGCCTCCGGTTATGGAGGGTCGAGGGGTTGTGAAGCGTTTTGGGGCTAATGGAGTTCATGTTGTTCCAATGCACGCAGGTGCTTGCTTTATCTCTCTTTCTCTCTCTATATTTTCCTATGCCCTAATCTGCTCTGTTTAGGTTGATATCTGAACTATTGTGTCTCATACTGTTCTCTGTTTATGTACACATGCATATATGTATTCGTAAAAATTTGCTCAAATTATTATTTTTATATGTTTGTCTCTTTCATTGTGCCATATTATTGCTTTGTGAGTTTCAGGTTTTGGGTTGTTGATTTGGAGTTTCGCCTTGGCACATTGCTCTCACTCTCCATGTGTGTTATTAATATTACAGTCTGTTTGGATCGAGTGATAAGGAATGGAGAGAAAGAGAAATCTTTTTATCATTTTTGGTTTATAAATTAAGTGAGAAATGATGAGAAATGAAGAGAAGGAGAACTCTTTTATTTTATAGGTTTCATTTGTCATCAAAAGTAGCGAGATTTGGTAGGAAGCAAAATCATTGGTTGTGTATTTTCATAATATGGAAATTGCCCTGTTAAAATGCGGAAGAAAAAGAAATCCCACCCATATTACCATATCACATACTTTGCTTTCACATAGAGTTCATTTCTTTTATTTTCTCACAGAGACCACAATCATGCCTATTATCTTCTATATTTTGCTACGATGTTTTGTTTCAGTCTGGCTTTGTTGATCTTGTGCTAACAATATTCACATTGCTGTATTTCTCATCATCTCATATTAATTTGCTTTTAGTTTTTCTCATTTGGTTTTGAGCTTCTTTGGAGAGCAGATTGGTTTTCGCCCAGTACTGTGCATAGATTAGAGAGACAAGTGGTGCCACATTTTTTCTCCGGGAAGTCAGCTGAACATAGGCCAGAAAAATACATGGAATGTCGGAACTGGATTGTTGCCAAGTACATAGAGAATCCAGAGATGAGACTGTCAGTTGATGATTTCCGAGAATTGGTAGCTGGCATTGATATTGATGATTTAACTCGAATTGTTCGGTTTCTTGATCATTGGGGAATCATTAATTACTGTGTTTTTGCTCCCAATCGTGAGCATCGGAGTGATGGTTCGTATTTGAAGGAAGATTCAAATGGTGAGGTTCATGTGCCATCAGCTGCTTTGAAGTCCATTGATAGCTTAATTCGGTTTGACAAGCCCAAATGTAGGCACAAGGCAGCAGATGTTTATCCTTCATTGTCATGTCGTGATGGTGAGGAGTCTGATTTAGACAGCAGAATCCGAGAGCGATTATCTGAGAATCGATGCAATTGTTGTTCCTGTCCCCTGCCCATTGTGTATTATCAGTCACAGAAGGAGGTGAGTAACATACTATTTTCTAGCCACTTGTTATTATGTTAATTTGAAGAGCAAACAGGTACTCGAAATCTCTGGATTTGGTCTCTAAGATTAATCTGAACCTGTAGATAGTTATACTTAAATAATAATAACCCTTATATTGAACAAAGATATCTTCTAATTGTGGCTGGTTATATTATGGGGAGTGATGAACTGAACTTAGTGGATTATCTTTGAGGCAATTTAGTTATCTTGTGAGAATTAAATACATCCCTCATATTTTAGGCAGCATTTGAGGATACAAATCCATGATTTGAATTGGTCCCATTAAAGATATGGAGGAGCCAACAATACTGATGGTATGAAATCAGTTTTACGACTTGTGAAATGTCCGTTCCAATTTTTCTATGTTAGTCGTGGTGATGGAAGTCATTTTTCTACAAGGATCCCACGCTCAATGATGGATTTGTGCATAAAATTATATGGCAAAACATGATAGGGTAATACCAGCTCTGTGAGTGTACAAATGCTTTCAAAAATGTCATCAACCAGTCTAATCCTACCTATGATTACAATGGATTATTGTTTCTATATTTGTTGCAAATAAGTGATTACTTATTCATGAGAATATGGAAAATAATGTGCAACTTCTTACTTCCAACTGCTTTCCTTAGGATACACATTTTTTTTTTGGTTTAGATTTGAGAACTGTGGATTTAGTGGAGGCTACAATCTTGAATGAATGAATACTTACAATTTAAAAAATGATGCAAAATTAAGCAAATGTCTTACTTTTTTTAGAAGTTACTCCGAAGGTGGTTCTTAGCTTATTGGTTAAGTGGGGCTCATTTTTATGTGCTTAATTAATTATAGTAACTGGTTCAAATTTGCCGTCAGAGAAGATGCAACGCATGCATGTCCATACTGTAGCATTTTGTAAGCAGCCTTGGCCAAACACATCCACAGCTTCTTTTAGTAATTATTTCAAAAGTACCTTTAAATAAGTTCAACAGCCCAAGTCCAGTATTGAGAAGAGAAAGGCTTCAAAATGTGGTTGCATTTCATGATTTGTACTCTATAAATAGATTTTTGTTAGTATAAGCTGATGCCTTCAGAATTTGGAGCAGAAAAAGGTGGAAGCTTTATTGTTTTGTAACTGTTATTGCTGCCCAATTTGATATTTTCATAAGCATACAGGGAAAATCTATGGCTGTGAATACATGTGCATATGTCTTCCTAAATATTGGATGAATGCTTATTGTTATTGACAGTCTGAGACTCTGGTCATTTTAAAGTTTTTGTTGCTCTATGTTCAATCCCATGATTTGATTTTTTGATTCAGAGAGGAATATTCTGATTGGAAATTCGTAAGTTTTGATGACTAAAAATTTGATTTATATTGTACGTTGGAAGGTGTGAAATGGATTGTTATGCTAGGTTTGAAGTCTGAACGATGCTTTTACATTATCTCTGATTTTACTTCTACAGCTGATCAATTATCTTCTTCAACAGGTTGATATATTACTATGCTTGGATTGCTTCCATGATGGAAGATATGTTATTGGTCACTCAAGTATGGACTTTATAAGGGTTGATTCTACAAAAGATTATGGTGACCTGGATGGGGAAAGTTGGACAGATCAGGAAACCTTACTGCTGCTTGAAGCAGTGGAAATCTACAATGATAACTGGAATGAAATAGCAGAGTATGTTGGTACCAAGTCAAAAGCGCAATGCATCCTTCATTTTGTCCGTCTTCCAATGCAGGATGGCCAACTGGAAAATATTGAAGTTCCAATTGTGTCCCTCTCCTCGGATTTGTCAAACAAAGATGATTCTAGAAGATCACTTCCAAATTCAAATGGAGATTCAGCAGGTGTAATTATGCACTTAATATTTGTCATTTACAAGACACCGATGCCATTGTAACTTATTTAAATTTTTTATTCTTTGCTTCAGGACCTGACCCTGATACTGAGAGTAGTCCTTTTGCAAATTCTGCTAATCCGGTTATGGCTCTGGTAGGTGGATTTGTTAAATGCTGTGCTTTACATGGTTATTGCATCAAGGCATAGCATATGATGGTTGAAGTTCTTTTTTATTTTTACTTTTTATTATTATTATTATTTTTGATCAGTAAGTATGAAGTATATTAAATTAAGAGGCACCGTGCCATCCGTACACAACACTAAAAGAACAAAGCGCAAAACTCATATACATCAATCAATTCAATGCTCTACAAAATTCAAAAATTGATTCGAGGATGACTTCACTTCCCCCAAGAACCACTAATACAAAATGGATAAAATTCTACTCTTTAAAACAAAAATGGAAGTCTCAACTCCATCAAAACTTTTCAAAATAAAGCGAGAGGACCTAGTTGCCAAGGCACCCTCTTATCAATCCTGGCTTCCCTCTAATAGTGCAAAAGATCCAGACACTTGAAGGGAAGACCCCCAAGACTGCCATCAATATTATGTACTTCACCAATCAGAATCAGAGCTGACTTTCCAAGATTCACCTTCAAGACTGAAATAGCTCATATTTCACATCTAATAACTCATATTTACAATTATTTTTTAACTTTTACATATGTATCATATCTTTTTCTACGTACGAAACTGAATCTTACAATTGACAGTTTGAAAAAAGTGAATTTCAATTCATGATTCACATCTTGATTTCAATAACTATGATCTCTTATTTTCTTCTTTCAGCTTTATCTGTGTTAGTGTCTTTACCTTTTCAATTAAATTTACTCCTTCAGATCTGATTGTTAGAAAATTCCACTAGGTTGCCTTTTTAGCCTCTGCCATCGGACCTAGAGTTGCTGCAGCCTGTGCCCATGCATCCTTGGCCGCACTGTCTGAGGATTCTCAGAAGGCATCTGGGCATGCTAATAGGTGAGCATCTTCTTCACTTTTTTCTCATTAAACACTAATGTTCTCTCCTGCATTTGCGCTTGTCTATATCAATATAATTTCTTTGGCAAGTAAGCACATAATATAAGATTCTCAGAAGGCATAAGTTTACAGCTTCATTTTCCTAGCCATTCTTAAGAGTGTTCTTTGCGGCCAATTTTGGTGAGCAAATTTTTTGTAATGATTAGGACTTGTAGAGGAATATTTCATAGGTCATTGAGTTTTTTATTGGAAATGCTACATTTATGAGAGATGTAGTTTTCAAAACTTGAGAACAAACTTGAAAGTTTCTTTTTTGGCCTATGAAGGATGAATTTGGAGAGCAATAGTGAAGGCAATTCTCATGGCGAAAAAACAAGTTCAAGTCAGCGAAAAGGTAAATTTTTTAATTTTGCTTGCCCTGATCAAATTTATCTCCCCCTTTCATGGATCTTGTAAAAATTAAATTTTCAGAAGATAACTCTGAAGCACATGGTCAATGGAATCAAAATGGAGAGGTTGTGCCATTATCTGCTGAAAAGGTGAGAGCTGCTGCCAAAGCTGGTCTAGCTGCTGCGGCAACAAAGGCAAAACTGTTTTCAGATCACGAAGAACGTGAAATTCAAAGGCTATCTGCTAATATTATAAATCATCAGGTATATTTGTAAGATAATCTTATTTTGTGCTAGCTTTAAATAGTTATTACCTCACTCTTCTTCCAATAACCTAAAGTTTTAAATGAGTAGCTGATTTTTCCTTAGGTTCCATATGTAAGAAACATGAGAGAGTTTTTTTTTTTTTGGGGGGGGAGGAATTAAAAAAAAAGGCCCCTAAGGTTTGAGCCTTGAGTTTTTAAACCCTAAACCCTAACAAAATAAACATTGAGTTTTAATTTTATCAATTTAAACCCTAATATTTTGATTTGTTTTTAATCTAAACCATTTGCCTATTCCTGTCAAGTAAAGTAAAATTGATGAAAAAAATAGGTATTTTAGTCATTAACTTGATGAAATGAGTATTATAGACATTTTATGTATACTTACATTGACTTTAATGACTAAAATTCTATTTTTCCGATGGTTTTACTTAACGCGACTGATTTAGATTGAAAACAAATCAAAAGATGAGGTTTTAAATTGACAAAATTAAAACTCAAGGTTTATTTTGTTACAAGGCTAAAACCTTGGAATTTTTTTTGTTTGTAATTGTTCCTTTTGTTTTTGGGTGTTTCATGCATGAAGACAAATTTTAGGGAGGCCTCAACTGCCATGCCCAGCATAAAAAAGGATGTTGCAACTTGAAATCTATTGTATTTGGAAATTCATATTTATAGTATATACATTAAATTCTTTTGTTTAACCACACTTTTTTTAAACTGTTTTTCATCTTAATCTAGGTTTTCCTTTTTCATGCTGCTTGCTAAAATGGTTTACCAACAAACTGGCCACCCTTCTGGTTTGGCTTTGGGCACAAAAAATACATTGAAGTTGCATTTGATGATATGTATAGTACTACATAATTTGTTGACTAACTTTGGAGGTCAATGTGGAATACTGGATTTGAAAACCTCTTTCACTTGGAGTTCATGGTTTTTTTGGCTTAGCTGCCCAAAGTTCCATTGCATTGTTTACAATATTCTCTTGGCTGAGCTGGAAACAATGTTTCTTATTCAGGACTTAACTACTCCTTGATGAAATGATGATTTCTCTTAATGTCTATTTTCCTGCTACTTTTGTTTCTTTGGTTGATGTACAGTTGAAGAGATTAGAGTTGAAGCTGAAGCAATTTGCAGAGGTGGAAACCTTGTTAATGAAAGAATGCGAACAAGTGGAGAAGGCAAAGCAGAGGATTGCTGCCGAGCGGACCCACATGATATCAGCTCAGTTCAGGCCACCTGCGGTGATGTCATCTACGAGCCTACCTGGCACCAGTCCCACCATGGGTGCTGGTCCCGCCATTGTTAATAGCTCTGCCAATAACAGGCAACAAGTCATGACCGGTTCACCCTCACAGCCATTCATTTCCGGGTATGGAAATAACCAACAAATCCATCCCCAATTCATGCCACGTCAGCAAATGTATGGAATTGGGCCGCGGGTTCCGTTCTCAGGTTTACAACAGTCCTCGTCAGCAGCTCCCAATGTTATGTTCAATGCTGCGGCAAATGCTCAGCCTGCTCTCAGTAATCCAATGTTGAGGCCTGTATCGGGGACTAGTTCTGGTTTAGGTTGAAAATTAGGGAAAGAAATTCAGTATTGGAGTTCTGTGGTTTAATTAAATTAAGAATCCTCTCCCTTTCCTACCTTGAAGAAGGGGAGGAAAAAAGGATTAATGTGGATGGGCCGTGAACTTATTATCTGCGTCGCATTCTTAAAGTATGTTTCCCCATCTGGAAGGAGTGACCCAGGGCAATACAGATGCGGCCAAGGTATGTACCAATTTTTCAGAGGCTCAATTATTTGGTTGGTTCATGTAGCATGCTCTTAATTTTTATTTGTATTTTCACAATCAATAGTAAAGATGAGGAAGAACTTGATTAGTATACTAATTGTTGCTAGCAATGCACTTCTGCTTTTTGGATCAAAGTATACATGGTTTGCTTGCCCAACCAACTGTCATGCCAGTTTGAACTAGTAAACTAAACATTGAATACATGGTTGAAGTAGGACACTGAACAATGAATATAGGTTCAACAGTGATGTCCGATTATAGTTAAGTGTTTAGTTAAGAATCATTGTAGTTATATTACTAATTATGATCTCAATCCAACCTTTATGTGGGGAGATCTGCATAGGGGCTTTCAGTATCTAAGTAGGGTCATAAAACGATCCTTTGTGCGGGATGTGTGGTTTAGAGACTTTGAGAAGGAAAGAAGCAGAGTTTGAGAGATCTTGTGAGAGGTTATTAATCGAACAAACAAGTTCCTGATAAAGAGTGTTGAAACATTGATTAAAAATGTTATAATCAATGCAAAATTGCTCTCTATCAAGCAGTATAGACGTCCATCCTGCAAAATGAAGAGATCAAAACACAAGTGAATTAGTCATAGATAGATTTATGCCATGTTTGGGTCTTGGAATTTGTTTAGTTTCTACTATTCATTAATTTTTTCATTTCCTTCTCTGTTTCATGCACAAACCCCTCTACAAAAAAATTATTGAAACATTATTAAGAGACTTTGAACAGCTTTTAAGTAAAAAACAAAAAACACAAATAAAAGAACTCACATAAATTGAGTTCTTGTATGGTTCCCATTTTGCTGGTGTACTGCCACTGAATTTAAAGAGTGGGATTGAGAGCAAATGTAAGCTCAATGATAGTATCATCTGCAAATCCAGTTAAAACTAAAATTAATTTCATAATTTTAATCGAGTGAAGAAAATATATAAATTTAAAAAACTGTTGATCAAAAATCAAACTGATGTGATGATGAAGAAGATGAGCTGACCACTTCCCAAGGATCTTCCAATTGAGACAATGAGACTAGGTATGATGGCAATGCACCTAGTCATTCTTGTTCACCCATTTTTTCATCTTAAGATCCAAGAAACCCTAAAAAATTTCATCATCCAATTTATTCATTAAAAATCTTGAATTTTTTTAAATTGCATGAAATAAGTTATGCCTAGACAATGTGAGAGAGCTAAGTGAAGAAAAAGGTTATGCTCGTCAACAAATTATTATAAGAGAAATTAATGACCGAGGGCAAATAATCTAAAAGATTTAAGAGGAAAGAAGAAAACATTTATTGTTAGTCAAATCTCGATGGGCATGTTAGATCAAGAAATTAGTTATATAAAAGATGAGATCGAATTTGATCATATGGTATAACGAAGGTAGTAGAATGGCAAATGGGGAAAACTTATTCAATTTCTAGAGTGTCACGTATTTGTACTTCAAAATTAATTATTATACACAATGTCCCCTTATGTTCTTCAATCACTCGATACAAAATCATAGGTTCTACATTTTCTATCAATCACAACATCTTAGAGTATCATGGGATTGTATTCAAGGAGCACCCAATAGTCACTCACAAATGGGTCCCAATGGAAATTGATTTTTGAGTTTGGGGATAAATGTCTGTTTGAATAGTGTAGAAAGAAAATAATGAAAAGTGAATGTGACTAAAAATGAAGGAAAAATAACATGAATTTTTTTGTGAGAAAATTATAATAGCTGGCTACTTCCACTATATATAAAAAATATATGCTTTTAGTTTGTTTGTTAGTTTTTTTTTTCTTCCCCAAAAAATGAAAGCTAAGTTATTATAATGATAAGAATTGTACCCAAAAAAAAAAATCTTGCATTTTTTCACCACTCTTCCACACTTGTCTACCACTTTCATCCCTACCTATCCCAAACCCAATACCCCAAACCCAATTAATTACATACACATGGAAAAGTTCATGATTTGTAAAATTTATCATTAATCTGAATTTTTTTCAAAATATACAATGATTTGTTATCCTCCTTTCTAATTTTCGTAGAAATATGCAACCATGATGAAGACATTCAACATCTCTAGCTTCGCACCTCCCCCACACCCAGTTAATTTAAAACACACACACACACACACACACAAACAAACATGAAGTTTAGCTCTCACCAAAAATATATAAATAAATAAATAAATAAAATCATATTTAATTTCAATTTCATCATTGTGTCGGTTCAAATTAGAAGTTAATATTTTTTAGGATATTTGTCAGTCTCTTAAGATGTACATAAAAACAAAAAATTAGATAGAAGGATCAAATTAACACTAGATTATAGAACCAAATTATTCAATTTAAAATAATAAAAATCAAATTAAAGTTTGAATCAAATAATAAAAATGAAAGTGTAATTTACTTGAGAACATCATAAGGAATAAAATTAAACGAACCAGCTTCTCTCGTATAGAAAAAGTGGATTGAGATTGCGAGTCTTTTCGTGAGTTTCATTGATAATTTAAATTATTTATTTTACAAATTGTATGTATAAATCATCAATAAAAATATTGATTAAAAAAATTAAATTAATGTAACAATTACCAGTTTGATCCAATAATTTTTTTAAAAATTTGAATTTGATGAAATTCTATGACTATAATTATTAAATTATTTTTTTAATGAATAATTTATACACATCAATATAGAAAATAAATAACTTATATTATCAAAACAGAATCTATAATAGACTCGAGGATCCAACTGGATCGAATCCAAATTCTCCAATGAGAGAGTAACCGAATCCAAAATGCAAAAATAACAAAATAAATTAGGAAAGGTAATTTGAAAAAAAGTCAAATTATTTGTGCATGATGTCTTCTCAATTATTCTATGTTATAAAAAAATAAAAAGAAAAGCTTTCAGTATGTGGAAATACTAAAAAAGTATGATTATGATATTATTATTATTATTATATTATTGTCCCCAATTTGTGTCGTGTTCGAACCAGTAAAAGAACGCCAGCTCAAATTGATATATGGAACATTGTCTCAATGATTGCCACATATACAGCAATGTTAAGTATTATGAAAAACTTTTTATGAAAATAATCGTGAAAGTTTTGTGACTCTTAAATTACACTTAGAATAAAACACCACGTACTAATTAAGGTAATCAAAGAATCATAAATCTTTCATAATTACTTTCATAAAAAAAATTTCATGATTCTTAACTTTTCTCGCCATATATAAACCTAACAAAAGAAAATATGATATAAATGTCTCCCAATATGCTGCAAAATAAACAATATAAAATTGCAAATAAATTTTATTTTATTTTAATCAAAGTCGAGTTCTTCCCCAGCCATGTATCCATGTGCAACTCAACATATTCAGTAGCTAAAGAAATAAAGGGAAAGAAGGCAATTTTTGTTTGGGGACAACATAGTTAAAAAATCAAAAAAAATTCTTATAAATTATCATATTATTATTTTTTTTTTTTATAGAAGTTAAAAAATTATTAAAATAATCTATTTGTGATAATTTTGATAGATACGAATTGGGGGTGGAATGAGGATTTTATTAGTAGAGTCAAAAAAAGAATAATTTTTGTGTTTTTCATTATATGTACAAACAAGCACATATATATGAATTACATATATCCATAAAAAAATTCAAATACCAAAGAATGAATATATATTTTATATTAGGAGCTATTTTATATATAAAATAATATATATTTTTAAGATGCTGTAACAAACGGTATCTTTAATAGAAGTAGGGGCCATGACCTCTTATAATTTTTTTTTTCTAGTTTCTTTCCTAACACAAACATAAATTTAATTATGACATGGCATCATAAATAAACAGATTTAGTACTGAATTTGTCATTATTTTTATGTCTCTAGGTACATAACAAGATGTTATTTTCTTTTATTAATTCTTTAATAATTATTTCTAAACAAGAGAACCAATCATAAATATCCACGTAAACAGTAATGCAAAATGTTGATAAAAATCTAGTGACATATAACATTTCTCACCCGTTTAATAGAGAATTAGTTTAAGAGCATCGATTTCACACAATGCTTTCTCTCCGTTCACATGCTATTTTTAGTTTAGATATTAACTTTCAAATAAAAATCACATGGTTTGGAAATCAATTTTCATTAATTTGAAAATCAAGATCCAAAGATATAGACCAACCATAAGTTTATTTTGAAAGTTAATTTCTTAATCGTATAAATTTTGTTCAGAAATTGATATCTGAACCAAAAAATGTGAAAATCGGTAGAAAGTGAGTAGTGTATGAAAATAGAAACTTTTCAAAAGTTCCTTGACATGTTTAATGCACATGTAATTCTATCTAATTAAATATAAAGAAAAAAAAATGTAAAATAGAGTTACCTCTCCAAAAGTATTGAAGAAGGAGGATTGTATTTCCGACTCCACCCATGCCATAAAAATTATTATGAAAAATCATCAATATCCAGGCCAAGGGTTTTTTTGAAATGAGATTAATGATTTATTGTTCATATGGTAATAGCAGAAAGCAATTTTGGAAGAGGGAATTAGAGAGGTGGTTGATGATAAAAGCCAAACACAGATCAAAGTGTGGTATCTATGTATTATATGTTCAAACACAGATCAAATATATATATATTGATGATAGTTGCTTCCTCAAGTAACTACTTCTTGGTGCCGTAGGCTTTGTTATTTTAATTTCTGTTTTCTGTTTCAAAATAGAAATTCTAAGTCGGTTATCACTAATATTCTTTTAAAATATATTTTTTTATTTTTTTAATAAACGAGTTATAACGGAAGCAATCATATTATACTTAACACATTTTTTTAGATTTTATTTATTAATATAATATTTATATAATTGGTCTCATCACTCATATATATCGTCAATTTTGTACTAAAAATTAATTGACATATCGTATGATAAGATAAGATAGTAAATGGGTAAATAGCCATTGTAGCATTGTTAGATAGTTTTCCATTCCATTCATTTCATACTATTGAGAAAAACTGTGAACCAATGGAATTTGACAAAAAAAAGTCCAGAAACATAGAAAAATTGGTTACAGAATCAGGTACGAACATTTCACCTGGATTGAGTTAGAACATCTTCAATGACAAATGTTATAATAGCATCTGTCAAAGTTATAATTTGATAATGAACAACAATAAATTGCTAAATTATACCAATAGTGCTCCAATGGTCATATGTCATTTTGACAAATTTCAACCAACTTTTTTTTTAATTTTGTAAGTATTATTTGGATATGGATTTTTTAATGAATTTTTTTGTAACTTTTTTTTTTTTTTTTTTTTTTTGTCTTTTATGACATTTTAAAATTTTTTTCTAAAAAAAATTATTTTATTTTATTTTGGTGTAAAATAAGAATAAAAAGAGCTATTGAGCTCATTTTGCATTCCAAGACACCATCCAAACCATTGAATGGTGTCATAATCCACTGTTGACGTTCAATCTCTGGAATTTTCGGGGTTGAGCATCTCCATACTTCTTCATTTGGATAATCTCTCTCTCTCTCTCTCTCTCTCTCTCTCTCTTTGGGTACAACGGAAAGATCAACAAGCAGAGGCTAAGCCCTCTCTCATGACATTCCTATCATGTCTGACACTAAGAGACTTCGAAGTTTAGTTGGCGGATCATTCATTACCAACATGTCTTGTGGTTGAGTAGCTCCCATTTTAGCCAAAGCATCCGCGTATAAGTTTCCTTCCTTCCAAACATGTTGCATAGTGCATTCACACCCTTTAAACAAAATTTGAATATCTTCTACAAGACTTTGAAAGGGGCAGTTGTTGCTGGGTTCTTCTTGCACCAATTGCACCACTTGGGCTGCATCGGACTCAATGAGCACTTTGTTCAATCCTTTCTACAAGATGACAGTGAGGCTCTTGTAGACAACCCATAGTTCAGCTTCCAAGCTTGTTCCACTTTGCAAGTTGCTGTAGTAGCCACACACCCAAGCACCTCTTTCATCTTTAATCAGCCCTCTGAATGCTCCAACCCCTCCAATTTGCCTGCTACCATCAGTATTTAGTTTTAGGCTGCCTGCAAGTGGTAAACATCAACTGATTAGTCTAAAGGAAGGTTTAGGATTAGATATGGAATGGAGAAATGCCTGGTTGGTCTCTTTAGAGTAATCCAAGATAAATTTAACACTCTCTTGGATGGGGATAGATTTTTCCTCAAAAATCTTAGAGTTTCTGTTTTTCCAAATTTTCCATAGAGTAATGACAAAACTAGTTTGACAAGAGGTGTGTGCATTAAAATGTTTTTTCTTTTGAGAATTAATCTTAAACCATTCAAACCAAGATTTCCGCATCATATCTAGGTACCCATGTTTGTTAAACATGGCTAACCACACTTCCTTAGCCTTATAACAACCCTTAAAGAGGTGAGAGATATCCTCAATCCCACAGCAGCTAGGGCATTGAGGGTCATCAGTCAAACCTCTCTTGAGTCTCATTTGGTTTGTGAGAAATATCCCATGGAAGATAGTCCATAGAAAGCCTTTGAGCTTCTGAAGCAATTTGAGTTCCCAAAGCCAGGCCCAATCCTCCTCGTGGTCATGAGTCCCATGGAGGAGATTGTAGACAGAGGACACAGTGAAAGACCCATCAGGTGAGCCTCTCCACTCAGGACTATCCCTCTCCAAAAAGGAGGGTGAGGGTTGTCCCAGAATCACAAGAACAAAACAAGTTGGGAGATTTCTTTGGATGACATCTTCATCCCAGTTGCCATCAACTGTTAACAGGTCACAAACCCTGCTAAGGTTGGTAAATGCAGGAGAATTAGGTTAGTTAGTGGGAACCACAAGATCCTCAAAGGACTTGGCTCCACACCACCAATCTTTCCACACATCCACAAGCATACCATTACCAACCTTCCATTTCACACCTTTCCTCAAGATATTTTTGGTAGCCATGATACCTCTCCATAAATGAGAGGCTTTCCTCCCTTTTTGCCAAGCATGAAGGGAGATGTTTTTTAAGTATTTATCTGTCAAAGCATCACACCACATGCCTTCTTTATTGTAAAGTAGGTGCTAGCCCAACTTAGTCAACAAAGCCAAATTCTGAACCTTGGCCTTTTTAATGCCCTAGCCACCATGCCTTTTTCCTTTGCACACAACATCCCAGTTTACCAAATGAGTTCTCTTCCTTTCTTGGGTATCATTTCATAGGAAATTTCGATTCAGCTTGTCAATGACATCACTCACCTGTTTGGGTAGTAACATGGTTTGCATAGTATAAGAAGGGATGGCAGAGCTAACAGATTGAATGAGAGTGGCTCTGCCTGACATAGATAAGGTATTGGCTTTTCACCCAGCCAATCTTTTTTGCATTTTCTCCAAAATTTCATTGAAATGTCTTCTACTCACTCTACCATGAATGAGTGAAACCCCCAGGTATTTCCCTAAGTTAGTAGTTAAGGGAATACCATATTTGGACTTAACTCTCTTGCCTGCCTTCTCTCAATATTAGGGGAAACATACAGTTTTGATTTGTGGGAATTGAGTCTCAAGCCAGAGATGGCACAAAACTCCTCCATGACTTTTATGATTACATTACAAGTATTCATAGAGGCTTGGCCAAAAAATATGAGGTCATCTGCAAAGAACAAATGAGTAATGCTAGGCCCGCCTTTGGTAAGCTGAATCCCTTTCTAACTCTTGCTGTCAGCTTTAAGACTTATCATATTAGAAAGTCTCTCCATGCATAAAATGAACAGGTACGGGGATAAGGGGGTCATCCAGTCTCAGACCTCTCTTGGGTTTAAATTCCTCAAGAGGCTCTCCATTCCAAATAATAGTAGTAGTCACATTAGTAACACAACACATAATAAGATCAATCAAATTATTGTCAAAGTTGAATTCTTCAAGAGTTTGTTTTAAAAAATCCTAAGAAATTTTATCATAGGCCTTTTCCAAATCAATTTTCAAGATCATGCCCCCCTTTTTTCCCTTTTTTGATTGCAAAGAGTGAATGATTTTTTGAGAAATAATGATATTATCACTAGTATTCCTACCAGGAATAAAACTACATTGATTGGGCCTAACAATTTTCCTCAATAAAGGTCTAATCCTGCTCACAATAATTTTGGAAATGATTTTATAGGTCACATTGAAAAGGCTAATGGGCCGAAACTGTTTAAGATTCTCAGGGTTCTCAACTTAGGAATTAAGGCAACAAGAGTTCTATTAACCTCAGGAGGAATATGTCTAGTAAGAAAGCAGGTTTTCACAAAGTCACACACAGAAGGTCCAATGGTAGACCAGTAGGTATGATAGAAGAGAGCATGAAACCCATCTCTACCAGGGGCTTTAAAGGCATTGATATGCTTCACAGCCCCTCAAATTTCCTCATCAATGACAGTGCTAGTAAGCTGGGCATTATCATCACCAGTAATTTTGCATCTCACCAGATTATTCCAATACTCAAGGAAGACAGGAGAGAAATAGCTGAACAGGTTAATAAAGTAATTAGTAATCATAGACTTAAGTATGTTGGGTTGCTCAACCCAAACACCATTATCATTCTTAAGAATCTCAATCCTCCTCTTTCTTCTTTTGGCCAGAGTTGTGAGGTGGAAAAACTTAGTATTTCTTTCACCCTGAGTGATCCAGTTGGAGCGAGATTTTTGGAACCACAAAAGTTCTTCCTGGTATAAAACTTTGTTGTATTGATCAACAAGATCCAATTCAAGATTATGGAGATTATGGAAATAGAGTGTTGCTTGTGATTTTTGTATACCCTCAATCCTCCCAAGTAACCACCTCTTCTTCTGAAATATGTTACCAAAAACATTCTTGTTCCAAGTTCTAGCATCATGGGCTAAGGTGTCCAATTTACTACTCAATGATGGGTTGGTTTTAGACCAACTATTATCCACCACTGATTTAAAGCCCGTATGAGAAATCCAAGTAGCAAGAAATTTAAAAGGCTTGCAAGTAGGCTTAAAGAAAGACATACCTTAAATAAACACCATCATAGGAGAGTGATCTGAATATGTGCGGGACAGGTTGCGAACAGATCCTTCAGGAAAGCCGATTTGCCACTCATTGTTGCACATAGCTCTGTCTAATCTAGCCATAGTGTTAGCTCATCCCTTTCTGTTATTAGACCAAGTCAGTCTAGGTCTTGAACATCCCAGGTCCATGAGGTTACAGTTGTTCATCATTTCGATGAATTTCCTACTCCTCCTTTGATCTTAACTCTGATTATTGTTTGAATTACCAGATAGACTGCGTTTCTCATTAGTGTTGGAGAAATCATTGAAATCCCAAGCCACTAGCCAAGGTTGGGTCATGTTTTGAGAAATAGCTTCTAGGTGCTCCTAAAGATCTTCCATCTTATTGCTTTGTGGGCTTGCATAGACTACAGAAAGAAGCTAATCTGGGAAATCTTGTCTAGATATAGTTGCTGTGATTAGTTGGGAATTGGCCTCTACTACTTGAACATTAACAACATTAGGGTTCCATATCATCCATATACCTTCACTGCGCCCAATTGGATCTACATGTGCAGAGGCAGTAAATCCCATGCAGTTGAAAAACATTCCCATAGACTGAAATACTACCTTAGTCTCCATAAGGATAAGCAGTTTTAGTTGATGGATATGAACTAATTCCCGCATATTTCTTTTTGAACCTCTTGTTACCTGCACTTCTACAATTCAAAATCAGTAAGTCCATGGAAGATATATCTTGGTTAGGGAGTGGGTTCTAGTCCTCAAGAGCCAGATAGCCCCGTACTGCTTTGAAGTTGTCGTTCATCGATTTCGGAGAGGATATCGAGATGTAGTGTTGGTCTTAATTCGCATCTACTTGCCTCCACGGTTGTATGCTCACCTTTACTTGCTCGTTCCACCATTCGGAGGCGATGAGGTGATATACTTCTCTATTTAATTTTGCCTCTTAGGCTGAGCATCTCTTTCTCTTTTTACATCTTCATCCCTCTTTCCATCATCATTCCTCTTTTCTTTATTTTGATCATCCCTCTATTTTTAAACACCAGCGCTGATCGTCTTCAAACTAGTTGATCTCCCTCTCTCTCTGTCTGATTTCGCTCCTATGGTAAGCATCTATCTCTCTCTCTCTCTTTTAGTCTATCTTTCTCTCCATCTCAATCTCTCTTTTCTTCATTTTGATCATCCCCTCTTCTTTCTTACCAGTGCCGATCATTTTCAAACCAATCGACCCCCCTCTTTCTCTTTGTCTCTCTGATTTCGATTGTTGATCGCCGAGTTTGATGGAATACCAGTGTTTGGAACATCAATGTTTGGACTTCAATAGAGCTTAATCGATCTGAGAACGAGCTTTAGAAGTTGATAAAGAACAAGGCTTAGAGGTTGATTTTGGTTGAGATGAAGAACAAGTTCATCAATCATGTTGAAATTTCGGTCTTTATCTTCTAAATTCCTTTCAAATTGCTTCATAAATTTATATAAATTTGTGAGATTTGGGTTGACTGATCATTCTGATGAAATTTGTGAAATTTGTCATTTATTCTTCACTGAAATTTATGAAAGGGTACTTCTAGAAAATTTGTAAATTTTGTGAAATCAGATAAAGAACAAATTTTGTTTTGTTTTTTGTTTTTGGTTTAAATGGTGAACTTTGCAGATAAAACTAAAAAACAATTCAAAGATTTTGGGAAGTTTTCCTAGGAGAGGATCAACTAATTTGGAGCAAAATTTTGTTAATCTTTAATGATGTGGCATGTTTGGCAAATGCAAACCTTCTGTCAAATTTGACAACAATGCTATATTTGACCGGAGGAATAGCAGGTGGAGACTCATTCTTTTCCACACTTGCCAAATTATAGTTCTGACAACTATTGACAACTCCATTAGAGATGCTCTGATACCTTTTTGAGAAGTATGTGCTTAATATAATTGGTTTTTGTATAAATAAAAATAATTTTATAATCAAAATAATATAACAATAACATTGCAATAATGGGTTTTGTGTTTTTAAATGAAGAAATCACAATAAACCATATCACCATGCCGTAATAATGGGTTTATATTCTAATAGAAGTAAAAGGTAATCACCTTGCTTGTTTCTACTTTTTAAAAAACATTTTTCAGAAAATTTTACTTTCTTATTTTCCGTATTTTTTTGTTTTTACTGAATTTTTTTAATATTTTAAGCAATTTTTTTAATTTTTAAACATACTTAACATAAATATACCTAAAAAATAAAAAATTTGTGAAAAAATCTTTTAAAAATTCACTAAATACCAAAAATATAAAAAAAATACGAACATTATTTGTATTTTTATATATTTATTAATTTTTTAAAATATTTTTTCACAAATTTTTTACTTTTTAGATACATCTAAGTAAGGTGCATCTAAAAAAATAAAAAAATGTTTAAAATTTTAAAAATATTCACTAAAAACAAAAAAACACGAAAACCAAAAAAGTTAGTTTTCAAAAAACTTAATCCAGAAAACTCAAATCAAACACATTGAATACTTTTGACAATACGCAACTAATAAATATTACTAAAATAATGATCTTAATAATGAGTTTGTTATTTTTAAATACTGAGAGACTTGTTTTGTGAAATTGGTTAAAAGTTATTTTTTAAATTTTTTTTTAAAAATATGTATAAAAAAATAGAGAGATGGTGTAACTTAAAAAGCTAAAAAATTAAAAAAGTTGCTTTTAATCTCTTTACCAAAAGAGGCCACAATTGTTTTGAAAAGTTGATTTTTTTTTTTTAAATATGTAAAAAAATAAAGAGATGATATAATTCAAAATAAATTAAAAGCTAAAAAATAATTTTTAACCATCATTCCAAAATAAGTCAATATGTAACTTGGAGAGCACTACAAAGGTTAATGCATTCTGTTTGAATATGTATTACTTCGACTTTGACTTCTACAGATTTATTTTGGTAAATTATAAATATATTTTTTAGATTTATTTAAAATATAATTAGACTTATATAATTTTGAAAATAAAATTCCGTTTTTTTAAATTTTTAATTTCATAACAAATGATTCTTTTTATTAATAAATTATCAATTTAATTAATAATTTTTAATAATGTCAAAATTTTATTTCAATTAATAACTCAAGTAATTTTATCATTATATAGGAAAATAGTTAGGAATTTTATTTTTTTTAATTAATTCTGTTAAATAAAAAATTTTAACAATAAAATATTTATAATTTTTTAAATCATAGAAAATAATTTATATTTTAAGTAAATTTTAATAAGTGTATTTTTAATTTTTCCATTTATTTTCTATACTATAGTGAGAGATACATTTTTGTATTGGTAACATCATTTATATATATTTTTAATAATGAATTAATTCATATATAGGCTTGCTTTGGCAACGTGGTTTGTAGTCACGTTTTGGTGTTTGATGCAAAAGCCAAACGTGATTTTTTTGTTCTAAAATCCATTTGGGAAGCTAGATAAACGCAAAAATTCAATTTACGAATATATCCTCCATTCACTTAAGGAGTTAGACAATGAGAGTTGGTAAAATTCTGTAAATTACAAATGGAAAGGGAGTATTTTGGTCATTTTATATTATGCCATGATGATATGATAACATTAAAAATTATTAACTAAAAAAGCAAAAAAGTCACTTTTACTAACTTTCCAAATGACATTTTAAAAAAATAAAAAAACTTGATTAAAAATTAAAAAGTCACTTTTTACTAACTTCTTAAAATAAGCCATAATAATTGGCCTCTTACGTTACGTTACAGACCGTTGGCCTTCCTGTTGGAGTGACATGTGTCAGATTTTTTTTTTTTTTTTTTTTTGGGATAGAGAAAAACAATACCAGTGTGCTGCCGCTTACTACTTCCGCCCACCGTTTTGTATGTTTTTTTATTTGAAAACTGCTTTGGGAAAGCTAGTTTACAACAAATTTTAGTTGTAAATGTGAGGTTCTTTTTTTTTCTTTTTTTGAAGTTCCCAAACGGCCCTTTAATCACCCCCTCATGGGGTTGGTATATCTATATAATAAAATAAGATAATTTTTAAATTTATCCTACACATATTTGTTTTATTAGAATATTTAAATGGTTTAGATCTATTCAAATTATAAAACAACAGTTAAGATATATTTTTCAAAAAATATCCTACATATACATTTTTTACTTTCCCGCTTTTCTCTCTTACTTTTTCTTTTTCTCACCCATCATTCCATGATCCGATGAAGCCACATTTCTCTCTATTTTCTTTTTATTTTTTCCCATTTTTATTTCTCTTACTATTTGTTTATTTTTTTTATTTTCTCCTTTTTGTTCACTTATTTTTATTCATATTATAAGGAAAAGTCTATGATACTAGAATTATGAGTCAGATTTTACTTTGTATAGTGGAGATTAAATTAATGAATTTTATAGTCCACAAATTAAATGAATTAGAACAATTAATTATTATTTTTAAATATATTGAATACTTGGTAGATTTCATAAATTTAGACCTTATATGAATCTTCAACATCTATATAATAAAACATGATGGTTTTTGAATTTGTCCTACACACATTTGTCCTATTAGGACTTTTGGACGGCTCAGATCTATTCAAATTATAAAACAACGACTGAAATATATTTTTTTTAAAATATCTTACATGTATATTTTCTATTTTCTCGCTTCTCTCTCTTATTTTTTTCTTTTCTTATCCATCCTTCTATGATCCCATGATCCCACATTCCTCTCTTTTTATTTTTTATTTTTTTTAATTTTCTCCCATTTTTATTTTTCTCTCTATTTGTTTTTTTTTATTTTTTATTTTCTTCTTTTTGTTCATTTATTTTTATTCATATTATATGGAAAAGTCTGTGATCTCAAAATTAGGAGCCAGATTTTATTATGTGTAGTGGAGATTAGATTAATGAATTTTATAGTTCACAAATTAAATAAATTTGAATAATTAATTATTATTTTTAAATACATTGAATACCTGATAGATTTCACAAATTTAAATCTCATATGAATCTTCAACATTTATATAATAAAACATGATGATTTTTGAATTTGTCTTACACACATTTGTCCTATTAGGACATTTGGACGGCTCAGATCTATTCAAATTATAAAACAACGGCTGAGATATATTTTCTAAAAAATATCCTACATGTACATTTTCTATTTTTCTGCTTCTCTCTCTTACTTTTCATTTTTCCACCCGTCCTTCTATGATCAGACATTCACTACAAAAAAATTGACTTTTTGCGACGGTAAAATACCGTCGCTAATACTCCTAATGTCGTCGCTAATACTGTTTGCGACGGCAAAATTACTTTTTGCAACGGCAAGATGGGGTCGCAAATGCAGGGGTTGCAAAAGAGTTTTTGCGACGGCACAGTGCCGTCGCTAATGTTTTGCGACGGCATTTTTGCCTTTTTTGCGACGGCACCGTGCAGTGGCTATAACGTTTAAAATTTCTTGACTTTTTTGCGATGGCCCTATTTTACCGTCGCTAAAAATGTTATTTGAGACGGCAAAAAATACTGTCGCTAATAGTCTTTTTTAAAAAAAATACTTTTTTTTGCGACGGTGTGGTGCCGTCGCAAAAAGTATAAAAAATATAAAATTTTCTATTTTTTGCGACAGTGTAATGCCGTCGCAAAAAATATTAAAAAATAATAAAATTTCTATTTTCAATAATAAAATTCTTATTTTTTTGCGACAGTATAATATCGTCGCAAAAAGTAAAACCTGTAACAAAATTAATAAAAATATTAAAATTTTCTATTTTTTCCAACGGTGGTGCCGTCTCTCACTCTAAGAGCTAATTATTTACATTCCATTCACAAAAACATCATAACAGAAAATAAAAATAAAAATTGATAAAACCATCAAATTCAATATTTTACAAAGAACAATAAAACTGTACATGTTCATAAAAGCATATTTAAATTATAAAATTCACCCCAATCCTAAAAAAAAAAAAAATAATAAAATAAAATCTAAAATTCACCAATCAGCAATTTTGTATGATCGTAGATATTTATTCTCCACAAATTTCAGGACAGTGTCTAAATTTGGAGCGTGGAAGTCAGTTTGTCCAAGGGCAGAGTTACAGTTCAAAGAAATTCTCACATCTCCAGAGAGCGATGAAGCAATCTCAAAATTATTTGGAGAGGTTGTCCCAGAATTGCAAGTCGAAGCATCAGCTTTGTTGTCCTTATTGTCACATGGAGACACTAACTCTTTGATGGAACTATTTCCAATTGAAGGACCCTCCAAAGGTACCGAAGAGCTAAACAAGACCAAAGCAAAAAGTCGAAGCGAATAAGTAATACTTGAATGTATAATAGGAAATACAAAATCAATAAGATGGGTACATATGGGGTAATCATTTACTTCCATATCAAACTTATGAAGCTAGTTGTTTTCTATAGCCTCAATAAAGAAAAGGATTAAGAAGAAACATATATTATTTCCTATACAAATTCCGGGGCTCAAATGAACTACGATGGTTATTAGAATCATGAAAAACCTTTAGAATAACTCTTCATCATATTTCCTCTCAAGCTAATTACTTAAACCCTACAGATCATGGGATTTTTTATTCTTTTCTCTTAGTAGAACAAGATAAAAAACTATAACCGTTACGTAAGCAAAACTCAATGGTCCTCTATCCTTTTTCATTATGTAGCTCATTGACTGTGGCTTTTGAGAAAAAGCATATAGAACCAAGGAAAAAATTCAGAATTCAATTTTGCACATAACATAATACATACATGGCCAATATCCTAACACAACCAAGCACAAATTCACATAGGCAAGCACACATGCATACATAAACCAAGAGTCCATCATATAAGATCAAATAATATGTCAAGATAAGTACCGCACATCATTAATGATTTCTTTCTTTTAGGCACCACAAAATCTTCACCGACAATCTTTATGCTTCTTTTCTCTCAAAGATATGGTCAAAAAGCTCCATCCCTTGTCGATTAGAAAGCAAAGCGGATGATGCCCTCTCGAAGATGATTTTGTGAATTTGGTGGCCAAATGCGGAAATAGGGTCCTTCCTTTGTTACTAACACGGAAGGAATGAGAACTAGATCGAATTTTATATCTTTGGAACACGATTGAGATGATTTCATCGTTTTGGGACAATTGAAGTTTGGGGTTTTCACCTCTTCTAAACCCAACATGGTGTTCGCATTATCCATTGTAGATGAAACCCGATCTTCTCTGCTCCAAGTGCAATTTTTAGTGGAGGTTCCGCCCATCATGCTCCATTGCACTTTTCTTCTTATCTTCCCTTCTCTAGAGAAAGGCCAAGGGAATGAAATCATTACAAAATTATAAAATTTGAGAAAATAGAAGATTGTGAAAGTAATTCAATAAATCGCATCGACTACAAATAATAACTATGTAAATTACTGCATCTCTTAAACGAATTGATTAATAAGAATGAAACAAACCAAGCTCAAGCACCCTATGCTGCATAACCAGATAAACAAAGAAACTATATTATCACTTGAATCATAAAAAGTTCAACAATTAATAAAAGAGTAAACCTTATCATATAACAATACAAGGGAAGCGATTTCAAGAGGTGGGATGGAACACTATATAAAGACGTCAAGCGGCAATAAGCAAAAGTTCAAGCACCAACACAACTCAAGATCAACTCGTATCATTTCAATTATCTAATTTATTTATTTTTAATTTCCGTACTTATCTTTCAACAAAACATTTGTTATCAAGAGTAACTAATTAACGAGGCATCTTGAAACAATAGATATACAAAAAAGAAAAAAAAAAGTCTTGAAGACCCATCTATATCAATATACTCCTAAAATTTACATACATATATATGTATGTGCCACAGTTATAATTTAAGATGTATACTGAGCTTAAGTCTGGATTAACTAGCTTGGATGTAACCCAAATGGACCAATCAAAAATTATAATTTCTATGGAATTCATGCTTCACAAACAACATCATCACTCATCTAATTTGCACTCAAATTCAAAACTAGAAAGCCAGGGTCCATATGCAAGCTCTCTTTTTAGACCAGATCCACTAAGAGATAAAAATTGAGAATTAAATGCAAAAACTTATGCAAGTTAACAACAGTTTAAAAAATAATCATTAAATTCTAAAAAAAGTCAAACATCCAACAAATTCACATATCAAATCAACATGTAGTAACCATCTAGTGACATTTGTATCTTATATTAGCTATTTTATAATTTTATCTACAATTCTCAAACTTCATATAGATAGGTACCTCAAATGAGTTGAAAATTCATAAATTTGACAATGATGATATTGACTACCTTAGTCACATATTGCAGCATTTTGTGAACCACCTAGACTCAAAGAGTACTAAATATGGAGGCCCAGTGCTGACAGTTTGAAAATTTGCTCTTGACTTTCGAGCAAAATTCACCACTAATGCTCGAAAGTTTCGTTCCAACTCCCTTGTGTTCTTTTAGTTTCTTTTGGTCATAAACCCAAGACAAGCTACACAATAAAAAAACAGAAAAAACACCAACCAAGGTCTTTGATCTTTGTGTTTCTTTTGACTTCTTTATTGAGGACAAGAACAACAAAAAGAGTAATAATAGCAAAACATGCTACTCCCTCTGCATTCTCTTCCTTTGAATTAGAGCAACAAAAGCAATCCAGTCCATCCCAAGTGTTTGATACAATACAACCACCTACCAAATTACCGGGAGGCTAGCTGACAACTTAGTATCACTCCAACTCCCTAACTAATTTATTGTTATTATGTATCAATTGTCTTCAATACACACACACAGACATTCATGTCATACATTAATGACATCATAAGGTGAACAAAATAGAAAAACCCTCATTTATTATGGCAATGCCAGTTGTCCTAATAAAAGATAAATCAAGAAATTGACCTGGTTCAGCAAGCCTTGGCACACCTTCTAAACAAGCTCTCAATACACAGCGCATGCACACTTCACTCCCATGACATTGTAGCTCAACCACATCTTCTCTCGTGTAAGATCTTGGAGCCAACATGGGTACCACCAATACCTAAGAAAGGAGGAAACCCAAAAAAAAAAAAAACATTAAAAACTAAATCACAATAATAAACACCACATTTAATGCTTCAGCAAACTGCTCTAATATATTCTGACGTTCTGGGACCCAAACAATGAGAACTTAAATAACACAATTCCAAAATTACCAAATAAAATCATAGGTGTAACTAAGAATGATAAACCTCCATTTTTTATTTTTGTGGGTAATGATAAATCTCAATGGATTACAATAATTAGACAGCTACTTATTAATTCCAATATGCAATAGAATATTCATACATACAGTGGAAGTTTAATGTGGGAAATTGTTAATCATCACATATGAAGAATTGAGAGAGGGAAAATATTGTTCACAAAATGGAAAAATTAAGAATCAAGGGTCAACAGACTAACCTTTCTACAAGAGAAGCTCACATTTATGTGATGAATGGCAAACCGGCTTAATAATCCACCCCCTTAGGGATATATGGCCACACAAAACATAAGAGATACAAATTGGGGAAAGGAAGATGGTAAAGAGGTAGTCCCCAACCTGTGTCGCTATCCCAGCATGATCCATCCCAGGCACCCACAAGGTATTGTATATATATATCAGATATATATATATATATATATAAAACAACCATCGGGCCGAAAGAGAGAGAGAGATTGAGAGAGAGAGTTTACCTGTGAGTAGATCGGTGGTGCGATGATCGGTGCGAATCGATGAGATGAACAACGAGAGAGTGAGAGAGTGATCGGTGCAGAGATGAACGAGAGGGTGAGAGAGAGGCGATTGAGAGAGGGATGTGAGGGAGACGATTAGGATTAGGGTTTTTTTTTTGGTTCTAAAGAGATTGGGGATTTTGGAGGGCGCGGAAATGGAAAAAATAGGGGGAACCGAGCAAGCAGGATGAAGAAAAAATAAAAAATAAATAAAAATCATAAATGAATATTTAAATAATAAAAATAAATAAATAATAATTTTTATTTTCTTTTCGCTATTAAGGTTGAAAATTTATTTGTTTTATATATATTTTAATGAAAAATCATGAACTAATTTTTTGTGGTAGAGGAAAAGGAACGGCAGCAGTAGTGAAGGTAGTGGATAAGAGATGATGGTGGCGGTGGCAGTGGCGGTGATGGTGATGGCGAAAGAGATTAGTGATGAAGTTGTGGTAGTGGTAGTGGTAGTGTAAATAGAGTGGCAGGGGTGAAAGAGAGGTAATGGTAGTAGTAGTAGCAGTAGTGGTAGTGGTAGTGGTGGCGATAGTAGTAGTAATGGTAGTCGTAGAGGTGAAGTGGCGACAGTAGAAGTAATGATGGTGGTGAAATGGTGTTTGCAGTAGTGGTGAAGGTGGTAGAGGAGATGGGTGGTGAGAGAGAGAAATAGAGAGAAGACAAATGAGAGAGATAGAGAGAAGAAAGATGAACGAAAGACACATGCATGCATGCACAAACAGATAGATAGACAAACAGATAGAGATAAGTGCATTTTCTTATAGTGAGAGACGAATAGAGAAAAGAGATAGAGAGACAGAGTGATGAGCGAGAAAGAGACAAAGTAGTCGCTAAAAGTGCATTTTCTTATAGTGGATCAATAAATCGATAGGGAGCTCAATAAATAAAGAAGACAGATAATTCAAAACTCTGTTCAAAACTTAATTCAAATCAATTTTTTAAATATTTAAATATTTTAAAAATATTTTAATTTTGTGAGAGACAGATAAAGAAGAGAGATAGAGACAGAGAGACAGAGATAGAGTGATGAGCGAGAGAGAGATAGACAAAGTGGTTGCTAAAAGTGTATTTTCTTATAGTGGATCGATAAATCGAGAAGGAGCTCGATAAATAGAGAAGATGGGAGTAAGAGAGTAAGCAAGGCGAACATAGTGAGGGAGAAATAGACAAATAGATGAGTAGACACAGAGAGAGAGAAAAGAGTGATGAGTGAGAGAGAGACATGGAGAGAGAGATAGATAGAAAAAGAGATAGAGATAGAGAGAGAGAGAGAGAGAGAGAGAGAGAGAGATGGAAAGATAGAAAAAGAGAGAAACAAGAGATGAGCAAGAGGTAGACAAAAAAAGAGAGAAATTGAGCAAAAAGAGATGAGCGAGAGAGAGACACAGAAAAAAAGAGAGACAGAAAGAGAAGAGAAATGAGCGAGAGAGATAGAGAGAGATAGAAAGATAAGAGAGAGAGAGAGAGAAAAAAAAAGAAATGAGAGAGATAGAGATAAAAGAGATGAGCGAGAGAGATAGAGAGAAGAGAGGCACAGAGAGAAAATGAGAGAGAGAGAAACAGGCAGACATAGAAAGAGAGAGAGATAGAGATAGAGAGAAATGAATGAAAAGAGATAAAGAGAAAAGACAGAGATAGAGACAGAGAGACAAAAAGACGAAAAAATGAATGAAAAGAGAAATGTTATATCAAAAGAGTAAGACGACATTGTTTTTTTTACATTTTTTTTTTGCGACAAAAAAATACCATTGAATTTATTCAAACCATTTTGTGACTATATATATATGAAGCTATCTCAAAACCACAATCACTATGCTAGGTTAGAGTTTTCCAAAAACTCTTTTGAGAAAATTATACTTTCTTGTTTTCCGTGTTATATTGTTTTTACTGAATTTTTTTAATATTTCAAGTATTTTTTTAAATTTTTAGACACACCTAACATAAATACACCTAAAAATTTTAAAAATTGTAAAAAAAATCTTTTAAAAATTCACTAAATATCAAAAATACAAAAAAAATTACAATAATTCAATACATTTTTTTTTTTGTATTTTTATGTATTTATTAATTTTTAAAAATATTTTTTCATAAATTTTTTGTTTTTTAGATACATCTAAGTAAGGTACATCTAATACTCTCATTTTTTGAGATGGCAAATAGTGCCGTCGCAAATGCTCTGCTTTTTTGAGACGGCAAAATGATGCCGTCGCAAATACTCTGCTTTTTTGAGACGGCATTTTCTGCCGTCGCAAAAAGTGACTTTTTGAGACGGCAAGTGTCCCGTCGCAAATAATTCCGTCTCATATACCCAGTTTTCTTGTAGTGATTCCTCTCTCTTTATTTTTTTATTCTCTCCAATTTTTATTTTTCTCTCTATTTTTTTTTTATTTTCTCCTTTTTGTTCACTTAGTTTTATTCATATTATATAGAAAAGTCTGTGATTCCAAAATTAGAAGCCAGATTTTACTATGTGTAGTGGATATTAAATTAATGAATTTTATAATTCACAAATTAAATGAATTTGAACAATTAATTATTATTTTTAAATACATTGAATACCTGATAGATTTCATAAATTTAGACCTCATATGAATCTTCAACATCTATATAATAAAACATGATGGTTTTTGAATTTGTCCTACACACATTTGTCTTGCTAAGACATTTGGACGGGTTAGATCTATTCAAATTATGAAACAACGGCTGAGATATATTTTTTAAAAAATATCCTACTTGTACATTTTCTATTTACCCGCTTCTCTCTCTTACTTTTTCATTTTCTCACCCATCCTTCCATGATCCGATGATGCCACCTTCCTCTCTATTTTCTTTTTATTTTTTCCCATTTTTATTTCTCTTTCTATTTGTTTATTTTTTTTATTTTCTCCTTTTTGTTCACTTATTTTTATTCATATTATATGGAAAAGTTTGTGATCCCAAAATTAGAAGCCAGATTTTACTATGTATAGTGGAGATTAAATTAATGAATTTTATAGTTTACAAATTAAATGAATTTGAACGATTAATTATTATTTTTAAATACATTGAATACCTGATAAATTTAATAAATTTAGACCTCATATGAATCTTCAACATCTATATAATAAAATAAGATGGTTATTTGTCTTACACACATTTGTCCTGGTAGTACATTTGGACGGGTTAGATCTATTCAAATTATAAAACAACGGCTGAGATATATTTTTCAAAAAATATCCTACATGTACATTTTCTATTTTTCCGCTTCTCTCTCTTACTTTTTCCTTTTCTCACCCATCATTCCATGATCCGATGATGCCACCTTCCTCTCTATTTTCTTTTTATTTTTTCCCATTTTTATTTCTCTCTCTATTTGATTTTTTTTTTATTTTTTCCTTTTTGTTCACTTATTTTTATTCATATTATAGGGAAAAGTCTATGATCTCAGAATTAGAAGCCAGATTTTATTATGTATAGTGGAGATTAAATTAATAAATTTTATAGTTCATAAATTAAATGAATTAGAACAATTAATTATTATTTTTAAATATATTGAATACCTGATAGACTTCATAAATTTAGACATTCTATGAATCTTCAACATATTTTAATAAAGTAAGATGATTTTTGAATCTTTAACATATTTTTGTCCTATTAGGACATTTGGATGACTAAGATCTGTTCAAATTATAAATTAATGGCTGAAATATATTTCCCTAAAAAATATCTTACATATACATTTTCTACTTTCCTGCTTTTTTCTCTCTTACTTTTTCTTGTTCTCACTTATCCTTCCATGATCCTATGATCCCACCTTGCTCTCTCTTTTCTTTTTATTTTTTTTTATTTTCTCCCGTTTTTATTTTTCTCCCTATGTGTTTATTTTTTTTATTTTCTCTTTTTCTTCAATATATTTTACACATATTTCCATACAATGTATGTATGTCCGTAATACACTAGGACATTATAGGCATACATACAATTTTCATATAATTATATAAGCAAAAGCAATATTGTATGTATGCCCGTGGAAATTATATGTATGCCAGACACATCTATCTATCTAGCTATATATTATATAAGCAAAAGCGAATTTTCGTGATAAATTTTGTAAGAATTCTAAAATTTTATAATAAATTTGTGATTTTATCAAATTAAAAAATAAATTTAAATAGGGTTGAGATTACAATTCTATTCTCATCCTAACATTATTTATATCATGCCTTCAGGCACGAGCATACACTAGTATATATATATTTTAGATTTGATTCATATAATATAAATCATTACAATAAAACTCAATAAATTACAATAATAATAGCGAAGATTAAATATAATATAAAATCTTTACAAAAAAACTCTTAAAATGAGAGAAAAAGTCTTAATTAATAGATGAGGAATAAGACCTACATAAAAGTAGGTAGATTCGAATTACTAAGCTCTAATTAAATGCAAAAGTTGTGGCCAAATTGGGCTAACGACCTTTTAAGCACCCTCTCATGGGGGTTGATATTGAAATTGAAAATTAATTTTTTATTTTTATCAAGCAAAATTATTTTGAAAGATGCAAATCATTTTTGCATAACCACAAGGATCAAAGAACGAGTGATTCACTAAGTAATGCTTGATCATTAGGCAAGTTAAATGCTGGCTTAAGGCCCCATTTTTTATATTTATTTTTTATATATATAATTTTAATACACTGTTTATATAAAAATATAGAAGAAGCAAAAAATAACCACACTTCTGACATTAAAAGGAAGGAGTGATTCACAAATTCATGTAAGCAATTGAAGAAAACACAAAAAGTATAGATGATGGGCCTCCATCTTGGACCACCGAATAACTTACTCCTAATAACAAAAGCCCATTAAATTGAATGAGCCATAAGAGAGCTAGAAGTTTGAGGCCTTAAATAATAAGTCAGAATATATGGGCCTTCCCTTTAAATGGGACTAGTGGGTGTGCCCTAGGTATGTTGTCAAATCTGAAAAATACAAGTTTTAATTTAGGTAAATTATAAATAAGTTCTCTAAAATTTACTTAAAATAAACTAACTAGGCTTATGTCCACTATGACTTTCCTAAAAATTTCTTCCTCGTCATATGGCTCATTCAAATTTAATGGGCTTTTGATTATTAGGAGAAAGTTATTGGGTGGGCCAAGATGGAGGCCCATCATCTGTACTTTTTGTGTTTTCTTCAATTGCTTACATGAATTGGTGAATCACTCATTCCTTCAATGTGAGAAGTGTGGTTATTTTTTGCTTATATTTTCATATAAACAATATATTAAAATTATATAAAAAAAAAAATGTGACGTTCAGCCATAATCTAACTGGCCTACCGATTAAGCACTACAGTAGGAGACATTTAATTTTTCGTTCTTTGAAATGATTTGCATCTTTCAAAATAATTTTGCCTCATAATTTTATTTTTTTTTTAAATTTCCAATTTCAATATCAATCCCTTCCTCAACATAAAGTCACATTTTTTTTTTGAATTATTTTCTTTTCAGAATTTCTTTTCTTCAAATTTGTCATTTTTTAAAACTTTTATAGTCCATCTGCTCAATCTGAGACATGTTAGCTATTTAATTGTAAGCTCATACCATGACCGAAAACCCCTAAATATGATTGGTGCATAAAAAGTTCTATAATATTAAACATACAATCATTCCCTGATACAAAATGAGAACCCCCTCTCTCCATATTTTTTTTTTTAGATTAAGAGATACAAATCTTCATATTCTAAATCTAAAAATAATACAACATATATCATTGAGCCATGTTAGCTATTTAATTGTAAGCTCACACCGTGACCGAAAATTCCTAAATATGATTGATACATGATGGTTATGTTTGATTCACAAGACTAATAGTGGATGTATTAATAATCCCATCAAATTAGTGTGGTATTCACTATCTGTAACACCCTGAAAATTTTAACATCACATAATTATCTCAACCAACATTCATTATAAGAGAGGGTATGATTCTTCAACCTTTACATCATTGATCATTAAGGTTTGTACAAAAATAGTTCCACATACGAATTATACATTCAATGACATCAAATACATGAATCTATAGTGTGGGGTTATATTTTCTAAGTACCAATACATGGCCAAGGTGACGCCGACGTGTCAGCCGAGGTGCCACGTGACTTGGTCATAACGCCGAGGTTATTTCGGCAAGGCCGAGGTTACCTCTGAAGATATCAGAATCTGAGATAAGCGGATAAGGCACAAGAGTCCTAGAATGGGAGAAGACTTTAGTTGGATAAAAATAAGACTCTTAGGGAGTTTATCCCAATCTTACTAGGAGTCCAAGATGAGCAGTAGTCCTAAGTCCATAAGAGCTAGGCTCTTAATGAGATTAGGATTGTGTTGGCTATAAAAGGGAGGCACCCCCATGGGTCTAAGGTACATAATTTTATATTCTGAACAGTGAGTTTAGCACTATTGATTATCTTTGAGAGATATACTGACTTGATCGTCGGAGTGCCCCCGGGTGGACGAACCACCGCCGGAATCTTCTCTTTTACATTGTCACCAGTGTCATCTATTCGCCAAGATTTCCGGTGAATACTGAGTTGGCAGTGTGGTCGGAAAATCACTCACACAATTTGGTGCCGTCTATGGGAAAGATAGGAGAATAGATGGCCAGCAACGAACAGAAGGAAAAGATTGGGGAGGACACTCCTGCTGGGAGTAGCAGACCTATCGACCTTGACGTCGAAGGAGACAACCGTAACACAATAACTCGTGACCAGAATCACAACAACAAAGACGTCGGCCAGAGATGGCGATGCACCAAAGAAGCCAGAGCGAAGTGGGTACTATAATGAGGATGACCTCCAGGTATGAAAGGATAGATGCCTACGGAGGGACGAAGAGGTAAAAGAGATGGCAAACAAATTGGCAGACCTGCAGTCAGTCGTCAATTTCATGATGCAAAATAACATTATGCAGCCACCATTCTCGTTGCAGGACACGCCAATTTCAGCAGCCAATACCCAGAATGGAGGGCAGAGAACAATCCCCGTAGCCCCTCAGCACAACGGGAGCGAAAGACACTCTCACCGAGCTTCCAGGGAAGTCGGACGAGGAGAGTCAAGAAGGGAAGAATCACGGAGGACGCATCGCACAAAGGAGGCAGACCCCAAAGGACATCGGCATGTTTAGGGGCATACGCTATGTTTTGAAACAACTCATGGAGAAGGGTCAAAGAGGGCTCACAACGAAGTTGAGATCAGTGCACCTAAAAGACTGAAATCAGGAGATAGCCGAGCTCTTGGGCGAACAAAGGAGGACTTGAGAGATTACCTCAAAAGGAAGCAACAGAATGCCTATGCCGAGGTAAATTCCCCAGATAAGCCAAGGACGCCATTCTCGGTGGAGTTGGACAGGTTTGAGGCGCCGAAGAGATTCAGTATACCGAGATTCCAAATATACGATGGTAAGTCAGACCCCAACTTCCACATTGGATTATACTTGAACTCAATGGCATTGTATAGTGGGAACGAGCCGTTGCTCTGCAAAGTGTTCCCCTCATCCTTCGGGGAGATTGCATCAGATTGGTTCCATAAACTACCAAAAGGAAGCGTGAAGACTTTAGAAGGCCTGGCCGAGATGTTTGTGGCCAGGTTTGTGACAAACAAGCTGCAACCATTGCGGGTGGACGCATTGATGGCTTTAAAGATCAGTAAGGATGAAGGTCTTAGGGCCTATGCAAAAAGATACTATGAGGTGTTTAACCGAATACCAGAATGTAATCAAGAGGTGGCGGTCGTATCTTTCAAAAACAGCCTAAAAGACAACTGTCCACTACGAAAATCTTTGACAAAGACATTGCCAAAAAGCATAGAAGAACTCATGGCGAGAATCGAAAAATACGCTAGAGCCGAGGAAGATACATCGGGGACTAAGGAGACCAAGCATGAAAAAGGAAACAGCTCGCCGAAGCGAGGCCGAGGCAACAATGGATCGAGCAAGCAAGAGGCAGAACTGAAAGCTGCACAGGCGGTGACAACTATGTTCCAAATCCCAATTCACAAAGTCCTAGACCAAAATCGGAACCAACCCTATTTTAGAGCACCAAATGAGCACGAAGAATTTATGGAAGAAACACAGGCGGCGTTAAACTTACCACAATGAAGATGGGTATATGACTCAAGGTTGCAGAGCCCTGAAAACACACTTGGAAGACCTGGTAAGGCAAGGCCATCTGAGAGACCTTGTCGATGAGGCCAGGACAAGGGAAGAACAGGCAAGATTGCCTCAGGCAGCAATAGCCCCGCCTCCCCCAGCACAGCAACCTCAGGCAGGTGAACCTCGGGTAATTAATGTAATTCACTCAAAAGTCAACAAAAACGAGATTCGGGGGGAGACCTAGAAGGTAAAACACCTACAGCATGTCTACCAAGTCGGGGAGAAGAGACAGCGGGCAGAGGAATACCAAGGACTAGTGGTGTCATTTTCTGAAGCCGACCTTCAAATGGTACAACATCCGCATAATGATGCCTTGGTTGTATCTCTCCAGGTTGGGAAATGCCAAGTAAAACGCATCCTGATTGACCAAGGTAGCTCTTGTGACATCATGTACATCCAATGTTACAAGGAGCTTGGTCTTCACCCAGACGATATGGAGCAGTCCAATAGCCCAATGGTCGGGTTCAATGGAATGCTGACATGGCCACTGGGAACAACCAGCTTGGAGGTGCAGGCAGGCACCAGGAAAATAACAACAGAGTTCACCGTAATCGACACACCCTCCCTTTACAACATCATTTTGGGAAGGCCATGGTTGCATGCAATGGGGGCTGTTCCTTCAACATTGCATCAACTATTGCGGTTCCCAACAGAGCATGGGATTGAAAAGGTCAGAGGAGACCAACTGCAGGCAAAGAATTGCTCCATGGCAGCAATGAAATCCACCTGCAACATTTGAGAACCAGAGAAGGCAAAGATCGAAGACGAGGACCTGGAGGTCCTAGAGGATGTCGGCAAAAAGCCAGTCGAGAAGAGCGAAGAAGCACTAAAGAAAATCCTCATCCATGAGGGAGATAAAGAACGCTTCTTTCTTCTCAGCTTGGGTTTAGCCGAAGAAGAGGAAAAAGAGTTGGAAGTTTTTTTAAGAGCAAATATTGAGGTGTTCACATGGACGCCTTACGAAATGCCAGGCATTGACCCCGAGGTCACTTGCCATAAGTGAAACGCTGACAGTCGCCAAACACAGAATCCAACGAGCAAGAAGACCGACGTTGGTACACGTCGAAGCAGTGGAAGAGGAAGTAGACAGACTTCTCGAGGCCAGGGCTATTCAAGAGGTAAACTACCCGACATGGCTATCAAACACAGTAGTGGTGAAGAAGAAGAACGATAAATGGAGGGTCTGCGTAGACTTTACCAATTTAAACAAAGCTTGTCCCAAAGACAGCTTCTCTCTACCCAAGATTGACCAGCTAGTAGATGCCACTTCGGGGCATGGAAGAATGAGCTTCCTGGATGCCTACAAGGGGTATCACCAGATAGCTATGGACCCTATGGATGAAGAGAAGACTGCGTTTATCACTCCCAAAGGGCTGTATTGCTACAGAGTGATGCCCTTTGGGTTGAAAAACGCAAGAGCCACTTACCAAAGATTGGTAACCAAGATGTTCAAACACCTGATTAGTCGAACGGTGGAAGTTTACATTGATGACATGGTCGTAAAGACCAAGGAACCTGAAGGTCATCTGGCCGACCTGAAAGCAGTCTTTGACATCCTAGAAACATATCGACTCCGACTCAATGCAGCCAAGTGTGCATTTGGAGTGGGATCTAGTAAGTTTTTGGGATTCCTGGTGACCAGAAGGGGCATTGAGGCCAACCCAGATCAGATTAAGGCCATCCTGGAGTTGAAGAGCCCGACGTCGGCAAAACAGGTACAAATGTTAACTAGAAGGGCCACAGCCCTGAATAGGTTCATCAGCAAAAGCTCAGACAAGTGCAAACCTTTCTTCAACTTAGTGAAGAAAGCCATAGACTTCCTATGGACTGAGGAATGCAAAGCCGCTTTGGCCGACCTGAAGAAGTATCTGACCACAGCTCCAGTCCTCTCAAACCCAGAACCTGGAGATGAGTTGTTCCTGTACTTAGCAGTTTTAGAACACGCAGTATGTGCAATGGTAATCCGAGAAGAAAAAGGGGAGCAAAGGGTTGTTTACTATATAAGCAAAACCTTGGCCGATGCAGAAACAAGGTACTTACCCTTAGAGAAATTGGCATTGGCCTTAGTAATGGCTTCAAAGAAACTGAACCATTACTTCCAGGCCCATAAAATTGTGGTATTAACTGAATACCCCTTGAAGTCCTTGCTGCAACAAGGAGACCTGACAGGAAGAATAGCCAGATAGGCAGTCGCCTTGGGCCAGTACGACCTGGAGTACAGACCCAGAACATCAATTAAGGGCCAAGTTTTGGCCGACTTCGTGGCGGAGTTCACGCTAGAATCCATCGAACATCGGGCTCTGTTGAACCGAGGTGAACGATGTCCAAACAAGCAAGGAGGAGCCCAAGCAAAGGCGAAAGAACAAAGCAAAAAAGAAAAACTCAGACCCTGCAGCATTTACATCGGCGACTCCTTTCGACTGTTTGTTGATGGGAGTTCCAACCAACAGGGAGCGGGGACAGGAGTAGTACTGGTATCCCCAGATGGGCAGATACTAGAACAGTCGATTCATCTGGTGTTCAAGGCCTTAAATAATGAAGCAGAATATGAAGCACTCATTTCAGGACTGAAGCTAGTAGCAGCAGTACAAGCAGATGAGGTAATAGTTTTTTGTGACTCACAACTGATAGTTAACCAGACAACGGGCGAGTTTGCAGCCCGAGATGAAAGAATATCGGCCTACGCAAAGGAGGTCATCAGATTGGCAGCCTTGTTTCAGAACTGTCGACTACTTCAGGTTAGCCGAGAGGATAGCAGCCACGCCGATACATTGGCCAACCTAGCTAGTGCAATACAACCAGGAAAAGCAAGGACAATAATGGTTGACTACTTGTCGGGCCCGAGCATCGAACCACTGACTACAGAGCGTAAAGTAATGTGTGTAGACATGGGACCAAGCTGGATGGATGCAATTGTTGCATTCCTAAAAGAAGGAAAGCTACCAGATGACCACAAGGAAGCACAAAAGATCATAATAAAGTCGGCAAGATTCAGTCTGACAGCATAAGGACACCTCTATAGAAGATCCTTCACTGGACCCCTTTTAAGGTGTGTACATTCTTTACAAGTTGAAGATTTTTTATATAAAATTTGTCACACCCCAAATCCGGGCATGACCGGCCGTGGCCCACAGGGACTTAGCCCAAAGCACACGTAAGCCTAAACATGAACCCAAAACCATGAAGAATAATTGTGATGATAACCCAGGAATAAATAAATCAATACTCAATCCAGTGACATACCACAATGTATGCACAAAACTCGATAAGCAACCTAAAACAAATAAATGTATGCCCTAGAGGTCCATGCAATCGAGTCCCCGCTATGCCATGAGTCCACTCTAAGTCCTTCTAACACCTGGAAGTGATAAAAATTAAGTCAGCTGATAGCTCAGTGAGTAGCAACATGGATAGTAAATACAGCTCAAAAACAGGTTCAATTCCAAAATAAAATATATATCACAGAAACTAGTTTGGCATACAGTTTGGTAAATACAATCTGTTTTAAAAAAAAAGGTTCCACAGTTCAACACTTAAAATACTCATGTCTCGCAAGAACATGTTAAATGACAAATACTATTTGTTTCAAAAAGAAATACTCATGTCTCGCAATAACATGTTAAATGACATTAAAATACTCATGTCTCGCAAGAACATGTTAAAAGACATTTTCCATGATTATAACATGAACACCAATAATTTTAAGGGTACCAATAAAAAAAATAATCGCCACACATTTCTCAAAGCTATAAGCCTGTTGGATCCAATCTAACTAGGAGTCATCCTCGTGGTGGCACTGGGCCTTTTCTCAAAGTCGATCCGATTGAAGGTCACCTAGTTATTTTTAAAGGTCTGCTTACAATCGTTGAGCAATAGAGTCATCACCTAAACCGGATCTGCTCCCTAGTGGCCAGAGTCATCGCACACAAAGGAATAATTTCTGGACTAAATACACATATGGTCCCAATATTCAATACACATCGGCCAGAAAACATGGTAGTTCATCATTATAAACATGAGACCAAAACAAATAGTTTACAGTATGCCAAGTTCACACATGTTTCAGAAATAATTTGATTCATTTGATAATATAATAATTATCAAAACAGTTTAATCATGAAACAACAATTAAATTTTCCAACAGTTCAGGGTAGGGGAACATTTATAAAAATATGTAGCATGAAACTACTCACCTGGAAACGAAATAATATAATCCTCGAATGTTCCCTCCTCTTTGACCATACCTTCAGATACTAGTATAATTTTATCCAATAATTCACCTCCTTTGCATAACTCCATTACTTCATAAACATTGACGTCATCCTCATAGGCATCATAAAATTCCTCACACCAATATTTACTACAGAATGAAGTTGAGCATATTAATAAATAGGCTAACACTAACTCTCATACATATCAGGCTCAGTCCTTAGAGTTAGGATTTTAATTAAACAATCCAAAATACATAACAATAAATAATGTATTTACCTCACACAACTATTGTTGTCAATGTCAACAGCAAGGAACTGAGAAACTGACAAGGTCCATAACTTAGAATAACATTTCTGATTCTTGAAATCACCCATCATTTTCTTCACAAAAATCTAAAGTTACGACATCTCCCTCTATTCTTGCACCAGAATACTGTGGCTCCATCTCCAAACAAGCCACTATACAACCTCATTGCTAATGATAAACAATATCAAACTTGGCTGGCCCCCACCATAAGTCAAGATCACAAAACCAAACCATGTGCTAAGAACCATACTGGAACCTGCAAACATCACAAATCCATACATAACACTCTGCCCCACGTTTGAATCAACAGACAACTCCACATAATATATTATATATATCACTCACATACCTGCCCCATGTCTGAAATAGCAGGCCTTCTCAAAACTGTGAGCCAAGATGCAACCGTGAGCCAAGGACTCAAGCATCACACGTCCAAACACATCAGTCATAATCCCACGCGTCCAAAGCTTGTGAAACCCACTTCATCTCCTTCAGAACACATAGATCGAACAAAACAAATGTACCAACGGCCAGAACATGGCGAGGTACAGCAAACAACCACGACAGATAGCGAGACCCAGCACCGCCGACCGCAGCTTACCGACGACTATGAGTTACTCACGACCTGAAAGTCCACCGTGGTAGTAACCCAGCCCAACATCTAACTCCAAAACAGATGCATCAACGGTGAGGAACCCATCCACACTACACGCTTGAAGCCAAGAACACGCAGAATGGAAACCCAAGCGTCAGTTGCACGACCACCCGTAGCTCACGGAATCACCACCTAACTACTCCACCAACGCTGGAACAAAGTTTGCCATAGCCGAGCCAAAAAGACTCCGGCAACAACACCATTCTCCTGCTGGGAAAATCAGCAGTGTGATTGTAAGGTTGTTCCCGTACTAACTCTGGAGCCATGTATAAAGGAGTCCCTTTTATGGATCTGAGAACAACAGTATTCGTGGACATAGCACGTGCAAAGCCAAAATCACAAAGCTTTACGATAGAGTCTGCACCAATAAGAATATTTTGTGGCTTCATGGCCTTTCACCTCATGGCTTTGAAGAGAGATAGATAAAGGGTAGTTGTGACCGTATATGTTTTCAGATTAAGGCTCTCTCCCTCATTGTTCCGTGTAGCTCTGCTCATAGCTTTGCTGTCTCCAGCTGGAGGAATCAAATGAAACCCAACAATAGAGGCAGAATCATCCCTCTCTGTCCCCACTTCTCTTTGCAATAATTCCCCACCCACACATGGGTCCTTCCACCACCGAAATGCACATTCAGAATATATTTCAATGACACACAAGAGATGAGAAATATTGCATTCTCTTTAATCATTTCATCTATTTTCTTTTAGCTGTCAAGACCACTACAAAGGCTCTCTCTCTCTTTACAAAAATATTCCCCACCGAAGCAAGCCAATAAAAAAATAAAACAAATCTTTCTTTTTCTGCTGTGTAAGGCCCTCCACAAGATGCCCTCTATTTCATCATGTATAATGCACATCTCTTTGTTTTCTTTATTAGAAAATTTCCCACCGAAAGCAGCCAGCACTTCTTCAAAACAAAGACTCCATTGCCCCACCATTTTGATCATTTTCTATATTAAATTTATTTATTTTACTTTATTGGGTCATTACAATATTAGTTGTGGGTCAAATAAATGGATAAATATACAAAATATATATAAGTTAGATGTAACTCAAATGGTAGTTGTTCTTTATTTATTCATTTTGTGGTCTAGAGTTCAAGTCACACCCTCTTCTCTTTTTTTCTTTTTTTCTTTTTTTTTTAATAATAAATTTTGCTTCCAACTAAAGACTTTCACCATAATTTATTTTCGGATTTAAAATTAATTAAAAGACCTTCTAAATATGTAATTTGCACTTTAAGATTCACTATCAAAATATTTGAGATTTGTAAAATTATTATTATCTAATTATTGATTTAATTTTTATATTCGGGTTCTCACAAAATTCATGAAGGAATTTATGGAAGCCACGCTGGGGGCAAATCACTAGCCCATAGGGCCATCACCCAGGGGTATTGGTGGCCCTACATGCAGAAAGATACAGAGACCTACGTCAAGAAGTGTGAAAAGTGCCAAAGGTTTGCACCTCTGATACACCAACCAACAGCAGACCTGAACCCAGTATCCAGTCCTTGGCCGTTTGCCCAATGGGGCATGGATCTTGTTGGGCAATTACCCCAAGCAACTGGACAAAGGAAGTACCTACTAGTAGCAACGGATTATTTCACCAAGTGGATAGAAGCTGAGCCCTTAGCCAAGATCCGAGACGTGGACGTAAAGAGCTTCATATGGAAGAACATAATCGTAAGATTTGGGATCCCAAGAGCAATAGTCGCAGACAATGGAACACAATTTGACAGCAAGCTAATCAAGAGCTTCTGCGCAAAGTTCAAGATCAAGAACTACTTTTCAACCCCAAGCTTTCCTCAAAGCAATGGACAAGCAGAAGCATCCAACAAAGTTATCTTGGATGAGATAAAGAAGAGGCTGCAGGCAGCAAAAGGAAAATGGGTGGATGAACTACCAAGCATGCTCTGGGCATATCGGACTACGCCGAGAAGATCAACGGAATTCTTTGCCATGCCTATGCACGAAGTTGTCATTCACGGAGGTCGGCATCCTCGGATCGTAACCGTGAGTAGAGAACGGGACTAATGATATACTCCTAGCCCGAGATCTGGACCTACTAGAAGAAAGAAAAGAAAGAGCTGCAATTCAGCTGACAGCATACCAGCAGCAGCTTGCCAGAGCTTACAATAAAAAAGTTAACCCAAGTGAGTTCCAAGTTGGCGACCTAGTCTTGAGGAAAGTCGTCGGCAACAAGAAGGATCCCAAGGAGGGCAAGCTTGGCCCAAACTGGGAAGGACCTTACAGAATCACTTCGGTATTGGGCAATAGGGCATATCGGCTTGAAGATAGTGAGGGCAAAGAGTTGCCTAGACCTTAGAACACTTGCAATTTGAAATTTTTCTATCACTAGAATTTCTTTGTTTTTTTGTCATTTGCCAAAGTAAATCAATAAAGTCTCAGCTTGTTTATGTTTATACACTCGTGACTGATTGTTTTTGAAATACTTGCATAATGAAAACCCATGTGGAACTTAGGTTCACATTAGGGGGCAGAAAGAAGAAATGATGTTTAACATTTGTTGAAACTTAAGAAAAGTTTACAAGTTGAAGTTAAACAAACTTAAGAAAAGTTTACAAGTTGAAGTTAAACCGAAATGATGTTTAACACTTGTTGAAACTTGAGAAAAGTTTACAAGTTGAAGTTAAACCGAAATAATGTTTAACACTTGTTGAAACTTGAGAAAAGTTTACAAGTTAAAGTTAAACTGAGATGATATTTAACACTTGTTGAAACTTAAGAAAAGTTTACAAGTTGAAGTTAGCCAAACGGAAACCATGGTTATGCTAAGAAAAGTACTTGGGTTCTTGCCGATATAAATCATCAGTTTGTATAATCGAGATGTGTCACCCCAAGAAAGTTGCACAAGGGTTGAAGTGTATATTAAATATTCTAAGTATAGAATCATGCAAAAGCAGTAATACAAGCATTCAGAGAAGGAAAGTTATTCTAACATTCAATAGAAGGCACGTCGGCCAAAAACTTACAAAGTGTTCTACAAACTGTTCCAAAAGAGAGAAGAACAAAAGTGCAAGGCACAAAACAAAAAGACATCAAAATTAAGATTCTTCAGCATCATTATCAGGCTGGGTTTGGACCTCGGAGGACTGCTGGGAGGACATCTCGGCCACCTTCTCGGGCGCAAGCTCAGCATCAATCTCTTGAAGGGTCTGGTCAAGGCTCTTGTTGGCAAGAAGCACGTCGGCTGATGCCTCTTCTGGAGCAGCATCCTTAGGAACCTCCTCACCTTCCTCATCTTGAGTCAAGTCCAGGACTTGCTCATTCTGAGTAGGGGACTTGGCCCCAGTAGCTTCCTTGGACTTCCTCACCAGAACCTCCTCCTCAGATTCAGAGTCGTCATCAGATTGAGTTGGAGTTAAGGGGAATAGAAGAGGAATAGCATCGGTATTCCTGAGGGGCGAATCCTCGGGGACTGCAAGCTTTTTTAGAAGTGACATCCAACCAAGGGTGAAACCCTTGTTGCATGCCTGCTTCACTTACTTTTCATAGTCCGCCGTGACATCGGCCACCCCCTCACCATATGCCTTCTCATCGGCGGCCTTGACTTCGGCCTCTTTGGTAGCCAGGGCATCTTGAAGCTCCTTTTGGGCCTCGGCCATCTTTTCGTCGGCCTCTTTCAGCTGGGCTTGAAGGACTTTGTTTATCGCCTCAGCAGCACCAACCTTCTCTTCGACATCGTCCTTGGCCTTGATAGCGACCTCGGCCTGATCCTCCAGAGTTTTCATCTTGGATTATAAATTTTTGTTAGTTTTCTGAAGACTGGAGATCTCCCTCTTCTTCTCGGCCAGCTTCTCCCGGTTCTCGAAAGATTGTACTGGGAAGGAATGGGCATGCTGGATAGCCTGAAAGTGCATAAAAGTTATTAGAAAATTTTTCTAAGTACAAGAAAGAAAGAAAAATGACCAGATAAAGGCACTTACTTGAACAGAGCGCTAAAACATCAGAGCATAGTTCTCATATTCACTCAACTTGGCATTTCGGTCGAGATTGCCGAGAAGAAGCAAAGCGGTACTGAGGGCAACACTGACATTAATGTCGTCGGCACTGTCGCTAACCATAACTAGCTTATCCTCCAGAGTAATTTGGGAGGCCCAGGGGGCACTATGCTTTGAAGACCCCGAGGTGGTTGCAGCGGACGACCTCAGCTTCTTTGATCGGGTAGACCCGGATGGTTGGGCCTCGGCAGGTCTCTTCTCCGCGACAGAGTGGGACTTGTCGCTCTCAACCAGTTTTGAGATCGGCAAGGTGTCCTCAGTGTCAACCTGAGTCACCTTTGCCTTAGGCTGAGCCTTCTTTATCCTCTTTTGTTTTGGTGGAGGCTGGGTTTGTGTTGGCTAAGCGTCAACATCGGTAGGAATGTTGGCCAAAAGATCCTTGGCAACTGCCTTTTAGCGGCCCATCTCAGCAGGGAAAACGGTTCATCGCCGGCGCTGGCGCTGGGATATTGGGATCAGATATGGAGCCGAGGTTGACGGCTGCTCAGCTGGATCAGAGGTTGATCCTTGGTCTGTCTGAGATGTGGACGCGACTTGTGGAGCTGTGGCAGAAGGTGGAGAAAGGCTTTTCTTCTTCTTTTTTGGGACGTCGGGAAGAGCCGACTTATAAGTGGGGATGAAGTTGAGAAGCAGGGGGGCCTTCCGCTTGTGAATTGGCAAATTTAGTAGTTTCTTCAAGTCTTTGCTGGGGAAGAAGGACTGGCGGAAGCCCTTTGGTGGCTGAGGAAGAACTACAAAGAAGAAAAAAAACATAGACATTAGAACAAAATGTTGAAAACTTTATACAAGAAAGCAAGAAAATTTGTGAATGATGGCCCTTACCAGCTCCTTCCCCGAAAACTGTTCGACTAAGGGGATAAAGATGGAGGTCATCGTTTAGCTGAAACTCCCAGTTACCCGAAACGATGAAGTAATCATCCCCGCTCCCTTGTTGGAGTTAGGGAGATTGGCAACGATTTTGTATTCAGTGGACCTCGGCTTGAGGTAATAGATGTGGCCTTTTTCCGATTTCAAGCGGCACATGGTATAACAGAATTGGAAATCGGCAAGGGTAATCCTAGCATTCTCTTGTTTGGCTAAGGCTATGGTGCCATTAATAACTCGGTAAGAATTGATGGCGAGCTGCATTGGGTTTAACCTATAGAAATGAAGGATTTCACGGAAAAAAAGGTCAAGTGGAAACCTAAGTCCACACTCAATAAACGCTACTACTGGAAAAGGCATAAGGTTTTCGTTGGGCATGATAGAGTCATCCTCCCCAGCCAACCTTAAATGAACGTCGGCTGGGATTTCGAACTCCTGCCTAAACTACTTTAACTTGGCCGGGGTGTCTACCCTATGCTTCCACATACCCATGATATCGGCTAAAATTATGGGAGCTAGATTTCAGAAAGAAGGTTTTCAAGGTTTGTTAAAAACTTTCTAGGTTCTATAAACAAATCCCAAAACCTAGATCTAGGGAAACGAAGATTGAATGCATGGATCTGGAAAACAGAAAAACAGGGATGCGTTTCAGAATCAAGAATGGTGATAAAGCCATCAAGAAATCAAGGCAAAAAGTTTGCACAAGTGTATCAGGCCAAGAACAGTGGCAGAAATCAACAGGTATGTGAACAGTGCAAGTGTTCAAGACATGGGCAAAGAGCAAAATTATGAAATAAACATGCTCAGATACATGGTTCACGAATCAAATATTTAAAGTAAAACGACAATGGCGACTAATGATGAAATAGAATTTCTTGGAGCACAACAAGAATTAAAACTAAAAGAAATGGTGACTTACTAGAAAAAAGAAGCCGATACTTGAGATCACCGAAGTCAGAAGAACGGCAGCAGTGGAACAGATTGGCAAGAACTTCGCCGGAAGAAGTGAAACAGCGGTGGCAGCAGAGCTTCAGAGCTTAGAACAATGGAGGATTAAAGAAAAGCTAGAGAGAGAGAGAGAAAGAGTTTGAATAAAGACGATGAAAAGTGAAAAGACGAAAGGGGGAAAACAAGTTTTGTCAAAAAACTTGAAACGGCGGCAAAAAAGGGCAATTAATGCGCCTGGAGCAGCGAATGCGTCAGACAGCGCATGTAGGCGCGAGACGACTTACAGGTGCGTAGCAAGTACGATCCAACATGGGGAAGGCACGTGGCTAAACGGTTGAGTTGTTATGTATAACAGCTCATACGCGTAAAGAAGCCCTTGGGATTCTTGATCTTTAATAAGGCATATCGGCCTATGATGATCCCGGCTTGAGCCGATGTACTGGCAGGAAGTACCGATATAGGTTTCATCACCTCAGAATGCTGAGGTAATAGAACCTAGGGGGCAGTTGTGGGGATATATTTTCTGAGTACCAACACGTGGCCAAGGTGACGCCGACGTGTTAGCCGAGGTGCCACGTGACTTGGTCATAACGCCGAGGTTATTTCGGCAAGGCCGAGGTTACCTCCGAAGATATCGAAATCCGAGATAAGCGGATAAGGCACAAGAGTCCTAGAATGGGGGGAAGACTTCAGTTGGATAAGGATAAGACTCTTAGGGAGTTTATCTTAATCTTACTGGGAGTCCAAGATGAGCAGTAGTCCTAAGTCCATTAGAGCTAGGCTCTTAATGAGGTTAGGATTGTGTTGGCTATAAAAGGGAGGCACCCCCATGGGTCTAAGGTACGCAATTTTATATTCTGAACAGTGAGTTTAGCACTATTGATTATCTTTGAGAGATATACTAACTTGATCGTCGGAGTGCCCGGCCCTGGGCGAACCACCACGAAATCTTCTTTCATTGCAAGTCACCAGTGTCATCTATTTTGTCGTCAAGATTCTCGGTTGAATCTCGAGTTGGCGATGGGTGGGAAAATCACTCCCACATATAGCATGTAGAACATCAAATACAAAAATAAATAAAATACCCTCAAGGGCTTACAAATTCCAAGGTTTAAGCCCGGTTACACAAAAATGGACTCTCAGACCCAAACAGTTATAGCCCTTGGCGAACAAAAATATACCACAACAAAAATAAGAGCCTTATGCTCCCAACACATACGTCCACGCCCTAACTTGGAAGGATCACCACGTCATTTCCTGTACAAAAATCTTATAAAGTGAGCATAAAACTCAGTATGAAATTCTTAACAAAGTATATACATTTTATACAAGTCCAAAGGAATGAAATGCATGCGCCATGTTATGCTCTTTTGAAAGAAATTCACATTTCCTCATCTTTTGAAAAACAGTCATGCTCAATGATATCTTGACATTTCCAACTAATTCAAAATTTATCAATTTAACTCAAGTGGCAGTAAATACGACTAAGGTAATCCCTAGGTTGGTGTCTGCAAGTAGGCATAACTAGCACTACCAAAACCGCACTTTACCGGTTGTTAACCGGAAGGGAAGTGATACGTCCTCCGCGCGTGTTTTCAGTCTTTCACCTTGAACAATCAAGCCAACTTAATCAACCTCATCTACACCTCCTATCCGGACTTACCAATGTATTTATCCCAAAACAAATCCACGAGAAGTTTATTTATAAATATTTTTTTCTCAATACAAAAGTTTCCAACTCAATTTAAATTGTGTAATAGCTAATTGAATGGATATGCAATGTAACAATTATCAATATATAATTCCAAAATAATTAAATTTTTATTTCTCCTTTCAATACTATCTCACAAGATAACCACATTTTTCATTTAAATCCATCAATAAATAACCACATTTCCATATTTCATACAATCCCAACAGCTTAGTCATTTCAAGACTATAGCACATTTAAACAATAATTTCTAATATCAATAATTCTCATATTTCATGAAACTCATAATTTGTAACTATAATTAAGAATTTTCCCATCCTTTACTCATTTTGGAACACAAAATAATGCATTAATGATGCCGACCATGTGTTCTCAACACCCTTTTTAAAACCCCCAAACTTTCTAGGTTTTTCTCCCCACAACAACACACACACCCAAACATTTGAGAGAAACTCTCTAAAATAACAACTTTAAGAGATTATTTAAAGAAGGCAAGGGGTAAACCCACTTTTAAAATCACCGACATTCTTGAGCCAACAATCAAATTTCAAAACTATAAAAGGAGGATTTTGAAAATCATTTAGATCTTGCAAAAATATATATATAACTCAAAGAAAATCCCTACCTCAAGTTCTTGGAGGGAAAAGAGATGAAAGCCCCAAAATTAACGATGATGAAATCCGATCTTCACTGCACACAACGAAGCCCTCGGAGAGTTTTCCAACTTTAATCAAGGAACTAGGGTCAAAATGTTTATGGATTTGGAGAAATCAAGGATCTAGTGAGGTTTGATGTAGGGAAAGTAGATAGAAGGAGGAGATAAGAGTTTTTAGAAAGAGAGAGGGGTGTATAAAATGATATATACTCAGCCCAAGAAAAGAAGAAAAGCAGATTTTTTGGATTCAGTGGAGTCCCGCACGTGTAGCACCCATACCCGGACGTGTGAAATGTCCTCCCGTATGTGCGACACTCACCTCGCTTGGCACCCTTACCTCAAGACCTCCAACAAGACCGCTTTTATTGTAGTAGCCAACCCTGGACTTCCCTTGTTTCTTCGCGCGGCCTCACCTCCAAAGATGTGCGGCTCTCCCACATCGCGACTTTGTTCTCCAGCCAGGAACATTTCCAACTCAACATCGGACACTCCGGATCCAACCTCACACCTTCTGAAACATGAGAAACTTGACACAGAAATAAATAGAAACAAGGATTTTGAAATAAGTTTCCAAAAACAACAACCCAATGGTTAAACAAAACCTCGCACTAGAACCCGACACTATAATGGGAGTAAACTCAACAAAATTCGAAAGAGACAAGACGAATAACGAACCTGGTCATCACACTATCCAATTGGATTAGTAGGATAAATTATTCAATGTCCATTGTTAGTGTGATGACTATGTTCGTCTTGTTTGATTTGCATTAGATAAGAAAACATATGAAGGTAAAAGAGTCGTTTTATTTTATTTCCAACTCAAGATATATAATCCCATCCCTACTCCATTACTAATAATCCTACAAATTTGTTGGATTAATTATCCATTAGATTAATAATTCTGAAATAAAATTTCAAAACAAACATAGGATTATTGGGCTAACGTATTAATAATTCTAATCCCATACTCTAATCTTGTCAATCAAACATGCCCAAAAGGTTCAATAATATTAAATATACAATCATTCCCAGATACAAATTGAGAACCTCATCTCTCCATTTTTTTTAGATTAAGAGATACAAATCTCCATATTCTCAATTTAAAAATGCTGCAACATACATCATTGAGCCATGTTAGCTATTTAATTGTGAGCTTACACCGTGACCGAAAACCCCTAAATAGGATTGATACATAAAATGTTTAATAATATTAAACATACAATCATTCTCAGATACAAATTGAGAACCCCCTCTCTCCATTTTTTTTTTTTTTAGATTAAGAGATACAAATCTCCATATTCTCAATCTAAAAATGCTGCAACATACATCATTGAGCCGTGTAAACTATTTAATTGTAAGCTTACACCGTAACCGAAAACCCCTAAATATGATTGATACATAAAATGTTCAATAATATTAAACATACAATTATTCTCAGATACAAATTGAGAATCCCATCTCTCCATTTTTTTTTAGATTAAGAGATACAAATCTCCATATTCTCAATCTAAAAATGCTGCAACATACATCATTGAGCCATGTTAGCTATTTAATTGTAAGCTCAGACTATGACTGAAAACCCCTAAATATGATTGATACATAAAAGGTTCAATAATATTAAATATACAATCATTCCCAGATACAAATTGAGAACCCCCTCTCTTCATTTCTTTTAGATTAAGAGATACAAATTTCCATATTCTCAATCTAAAAATGCTGCAACATACATCATTGAGCCAGGTTAGCTATTTAATTGTAAGCTCACACCGTGATCGAAAATCCCTATTCAGGTAATGGGATATCAGCCAAATCCTCTCTACACGGAACCTGGTCTGGCACAGGCATAGCCTCAAAGTTGGCGTGCCCGTCCTCTATACTTGTCTGGGCATTAGGTTCAAGTTTTGGTGACTCGTTAAACGTTATGACAATGTCTTTACGAACCATCAAGTATATAACTGCGATGATATAGATAACCATGAGCGGAAACACTAGTATTCCAATGAACACATTTGCAACTTTGGGTAAATTGTTGTGAATGATCCATCCGATGAAGCCTGTGCTCAAGTAATAGATGTTTATGCCCATGATTCCTAGACCTAAAATCCATGACACGATAATAATCTGCATTTATAAATCAATGGATTACATTAAAGACGATAGCAAAAAATAAACGAAAAAATTTAATTCAGTGTATATTTACAAAAATAATTACAGATCAGTGATAAATTTTATAAATATTAATAATTAAATTTTTAAATTTTTTCATCAATTTGTAATAGTTTTTTAAAAATAACATAATTTTTCTAAAATAAAATATTTCATAAACTATAACAATTGAGCCAGCAAAGAAATGAATGTGTGTTCTTATTATCTTCTTTGGATAAATTAAGAAAGAAACGAGAGTTTTTTTTTTTATACCCTTTCTGTTTGTTTGTTTGTTTGTTTGTTTTATAATCTTGTTTTACCAAATAATGTTATTTAAACTCTAACTAACTAATAACTACTAATAATTCTCATAAATAAAAAAATAAAAAAAAGCAAGAAATAAAAATAATATAACAACTCACATATATTGAGTTCTTGTGAGGTCCCATCTTGGTGGTACTACTACTGAATTTAAGGAGTGGGATGAGAGCAAATGGAAGTTCAAAAGATAGTACCATCTGCAGAATCAATTAACACAAAAAAAAAATTATGTACTTATTTTAGTTGAATTATTGGTTAAATATAAATTTGAAAAAGTGTTCAACGGATGGCGAACTGATGCGATGATGATGAGTCGACCAGCTCCAGAAGATCCACCGATAATTGAGACAATGAGACTAGGTGTGATGGCAATGGTCCTCGTCATTAGGTTCCTCAACCATTTTCTCATCTTAAGATCCAAAAAGCCCTAAAAATTGCACCACTTAGCTCAAATTAAATTCAATTGCATGAAAATTAAAGTAAAAAATCTATCATAATAATTTGTTTGCCACCTGCATGATAAATTGTCCAGCATAAGTGCCTGTAATTGTGGAACTTTGCCCTGAGGCTAATAATGCAACGGCATAAATGATGGAGCTTGATTTTCCGAGCATATTCTGCAAAATGAAATGTTTAAGATGAATTTTGTGCTTAATAACGTAATCAGTTTTTTTCTTCTTCTTTTTTTATTTTATTATATATATATGTTGTAAAATATAATTATATTTTTAAGAGGTAATTAAATAGTGATTTAGACCTTGAGAAGAAAAGTAGCAGAGTTGAGATTAAGATCACTGCATCGATTTAAGTTGTCATTTGAGATGTTCTTTGCCGAACAAACAGTTGCTGATACCGAGACTATAGAAACATTGATTAAGAATGCTACAAGGAAAGCAAAACTACTCTCTATCAAGAAGAATCGACATGCATCCTGAAAAACAAAAGAGATTAAAGATAAGAATATTTGTCATAGATACATTAAACAATTTACGCTTGAGAACTTTGTATTAGGAAAATGGTATTTTATTCATGTAATTGAATCCTAATAGGTAATTGGGATTTAGACACATCGATTTGAGAATAAGTATAAATTGAAATTATTTATTTTGCATAGATTGATGTAGACTTATTGATTGTTTTTATTTTATTCTATGTGATTGTATAAATTAATAATCATTTAACATCCATAACTTCGTTTTTGCTTTTACTTTTTTTGTGTGTGTTTATCATGTTGCAACTGAGTAAATTCTCTCATAAACTGTTTTCAATTTGATTGTACACACACACATATATTTATTAACATATGCACACACAAAAATATATGTTAAATATGGTGGATATATATTGTTGGCTTACGTTTATGCATCGGACAGAATTTGGTATCTTTCTAGGGAGTACGAGAGCTGAGTGGAGAAAAAAGTTATGCCTGTTAAGAAATTATAAGAGAAATGACCAACTTAGTGTGAATCCAAAAGATTAAAGACGAAGAAAGAAGAAGAAGAAAACATTGGTTAGTCAAACATTGATGGGAATTTAATATTAGATCAAGAAATGTGTTATATAAAAAGATGAGATCGAATATGAGCATACGGCATAACTAAGGCCCCAAGTAAAGCAATGGCATCCCCAGTGGCGCCATTGCCCTTGAGCTTAGGGATAAACATTCCCTTAAGTAGATCTTTTGCTGGAGGTTTTACATAACTCATTTCCCCGAAGAAACATGCTGCCATAATGAAGACCAACACCGTTATCAACATCTCCAGCTTCCTCACCTACACATAATTAAAGTTATAAAAAAAAAAAAGTTAGAATTTTTTTTTTTTGATTCATCATATTTGCAAATTGTGAGTAGTTGAGTATCTTGTTTATGCATGTTCTGTAGTTTTACATACATTTTCTTGCTCTTTACTGGGAATCAAACAGGATTTGCTACATGGAATGCTGCATCAAAAAATTGTAACAATTGCACTACCATTTCATATTTCATTATCAAAGTTAAATATTAATTGGATTTTTCAAATATTATATGGAATTTTTTGGGTCACTATGAACAGGCCTAAACTTAATTGAGTTTAAAAAGCAAAATTAAGATTTTAAAAATAGAAAATTGCAATTGCAATTGCAGTTGCAATAGACAATCCTCTTTTTATCTAACATAAGAGCGAAACATGTATAAAAAAGACAATAGCCGATCAAAGAATCTATCAGAACATTTGTAAGATATCTCATAGCGACAACATATATAACAAATAGATTACTGAAATTTATACTACAAAGAAACATATGCAAAATATGGGAAATTCTACCATGTACAGTTTTGGTTACGATCCTTGTGTCTTTAGTTATGATCCAAAAGTTGTTTACCTCATATGATGTTTGGTTACAACTAAATTCTTTTATTATTATTATTATTATTATTATTATTATTATTATTATATGTATGTATGTATATATATATATGAATCCCACAATATTAAGTTATGTCATTTGTGATAATCAAACTCACGATTGACATAACTTCTATATGGTACCCATAGCATTACCCGTATATGGTTATATAGCTGGACTACGCGTACGAGGTTTATGGTATGCATCGACAAAATGAGAACATTAAAAAGGAAAATTTGAGGGAGGAAAAAAAGAAGAAGAAAGAATCACTATAAGAAATTACATTTTTGCCAACTAAATAAATTTTAGTCATGAAAATATCATATTTGCTAACTAAAAAAAAAATGGTAGCCAAAAGTATATACTTCTGCTAATTAATGTGATTTAGTTGCAGGATATGTTATTTTCCGGGACTAATTTGAAATATTAGTCGGAAAAAATAGAGGTGGGAGGGTGAAAAATTGGGCGGGAGACATTAAACTTTTGGCAACTAATGAACGTTAGTCATAGTTAGCAAAACGACGTCGTTTTACTTGTTGGATGCATACTGGGACAAATAGCCAACCAAAACCTGTTGTAGGGAAAACGCATATTTGCTGACCAAAAAACAAGAAAACAAAAAAAATAGTGGCCAAAATTTTTTATTCTCCACGATTAATGTGATTTAGTCACAGAAATGTTGTGTTGCGTGACTAATTTGAAATATTGGTCTCAAAAATTAGAAGCGGGAAGGTGAAAAAAAAGGGAGTCAAAAAAATTTTAGTGACTAATGAATTTTGGTCGCAGATATCAAAACGATGTTGTTTTGATGGTTGGCATGCCTATACTATTATATGGCGACCAAGTGATTGATCGAGAAAAATAACTAATACTTTTGGCGACTAAATTTGTTAGTCAGTTTTTCACCTGTGACATTATAATTATTTTTAAATTTTAAGATAAATTTATAATTACATACACATATTTATATTCATTATTTGTAAAATATATTAATTATATACAATGTTTGGAAGAAAATGTAATAAAGATATATATATATATATATATATATCTTTACCTAATACAAATAAAAGTTGAATGTGTCACAGTGGTTATTTGCCATGCTACTTTCATGTGATTCTATGTTCAACTCTCTTAACAATAGTTTCACAACTTTACTTGTCATTTGAAAATATAGGAGCCCAACCAATTCCAGTTTGAACAATACCTGGACGTTAGCACCAAATTTTTTTGTTGCAGAATGCTTCTGCCAACTAAAAACAACCTTTTTGCAACTAAAAGTTTAGTCGGCGAAAGTGTAATTTCTTATAGTGAATATATTTTAAAACAAAGAAGTCAAATGTTAATAATTTTTTGTCGCAGAATGCTTCTACCAACTAAAAACAACCTTTTTGCAACTAAAAGTTTAGTCGATGAAAGTGTAATTTCTTATAGTGAATATATTTTAAAAAAAAGAAGTCAAATGTTAATGTCTTTCAATATACTACGTGCCAAGAAAAAAAAAATACTAAGGACAAGTTTGAGAATCACATAAAATAGTCAAAAAATTAACTCTTATCTTTACTTTTTACACATTTTTTTATAAAAAAATTAAAAAATCAACTAAGATAGTTAGTTCCTAAAACATCCATAAGTAAAAATCAATGTGCAATATGGATTTATTCTAAGTTAGAATGAATTTATTAGACCATTTACTAATTTTCTATATGTATTTTCTATCCATCTTTTTGATATTTTAGGTTCACTATAAATTTTTTTTTTTTTAAAAAGTGACAAATGTAAGATTATAATAATTTATAATTACCCCATATTTTTGCAAGCCAAGAAGTAGGAGCGTGCTCAAACCAGTGACGAGAACTCCAGCCCACACTGGAATATGGAATAGTATATTCAGGGCAAAGGCTGTCCCAATCACTGCCACAAAATTAAACATCACAAAAATTTAAATACAATAATATTAACAATTCAGCCAAAAAAAAAAAAAAAAATCCTAAAATTTTAAATCTACAGCTAAGATTCACTCAAAAAGTGGCCCACAACAACAATTTAAAAAATACACCATTAATTTCTAAAAAAAAATTCTGTTATCTTAAGCTTACTGAATAAAATATGGTGTGATGGTCTCTTAATAAGCCTTCATAAAATTTTTGTTGATTTGAAAAAAAAAACAAAAAAGCCTTCATAAAAAACAAGATAAAAATGCATACGTACATGCATATACACACATGCAATGATACAGTATATATGTATACCTATTGCTATGTTGGTTGTTGTTTTATTCTTTTTATTTGGTTGGTTTCTCACTTTTTTTATTTATTTTTTATTTTTTTATTTTTTTATTTTTTTTTAATCTAAGTCAACAAAATAAAGCTTTATTGATGAAAAGATTAAGATACAAACAAGACTAAACATCAACAAGCACAAAAGTGCACAAAGCATCATAGCAAACCTAAACAATTCCAACTAAGTTGGCATCGCAAAGGAAGTACAATCATATGCTAGCACTTAACCCAAGATCGGTGAGAAACCAATCAAAACAACCAATGAAGAAAAAAAAAGCACAAAAAAGACAAACAACACCAATAGCAGTGGGCTATGGTGTGCTAGTAAGTGATTGTGCATACATTTCGGTGGCAATTTAATTGGGATCACTTTGTATTGCTATGATATTTTTTGTACTCATCCGTTTTTCTTTAATGATGTAATATCTCATTTTTCATTAATAAAATTTTTTTCTTTTACTAATCAAAAAAATGTATATCTATTGCATACATATATATATATATAGATTTCATTTGCCATAACGAATAACTTAATTTTGTTTTTAGTGATTTTTTAAATTTATTTTGGGTTATAATTATTCACTTTTTAGGTCTACTTAAATTAGACCATCTTAAAAACAAAATAGCATATTTTTTTTTGAAAAAACAAAATTTACTAAAGATGAAAATAAGCCAAATTTTACTGAAAGGATATTTTATTTTTGTGCTTTTTTTTTTTCAAAAGAAAATACAAAATTCTAAAACTTTTAGGATTGTCTGATCTAGACAGACATAAAATTAAAAAATTTGTCTCAAAATTGAAAAAAATTACTAAAAATAAAAAAAAAATACACAAAAAGAAAAGAAGCTAAACTAATACTTAGGCCTCGTTTGGGAACAGGCTAATTTAGTAACTTTTTGGCTAATTGGCTAAAAAGGTTGGTAAGAAAAACCTGTATGTTTGGGCCAACTTTTTGGCTAATTATGAAACGACGTGCAAAAAGTAGAGAGAAAAGGGAATCTTTGACTTTTTGGTATGGGTTGTTGGCTTTTTGGCTAAAAAGGTAACTTTTTGGCTAATTGACTATTTTAGCCTCTTGCCAAACGAGGCCTTAATTTTCAGTAGACAATTTAAAGGACTTGCCTTCAGGAATGTCTGCTGCTATGACAGCAATCTCCGCCAGAAACCATAAGCAATACTTCACCAATTTTGGGTACTCAGCCTTGCATAATTCTGATAAGTGTTTTCCTGAGAGCAAAGATCATTCCGATAAGTACTTGAGACGCTGCTCCGTAAATATCTCCGCATTTTTTTTTTCTTTCCTAGATTGAAAAAATAATTGATTTTGCAACTTACCGGTGCTTACACCAAGATTTGCAGCGAGCGACTGACTTATGAGAGCAAAGATCATTCCGATAAGTACGACCCAAAGTAGCTGAAGGTAAATGAAAACATTAAAAGAAACATTAAAATGGGATTTTTTTCTCTAAAATAAATAAATAAAATTCAACCTTAGTAATTTTCTTGTATTTTTTTGAGAGAATTTACCTCAAATCTATGATTAGCTCCTGCTTGCAAATCAGTTTCCACTGTGACATGATACAAGAAATTGTGAAGTTAATGACCAAATATCATGATTTCAAATATATGGATAAATATGAGTATTAGAAATTTAAAATCCCGATATTTATAAGTTGATAAGTGAGAGAGAGGTGAAGAGAGAGGAAGAGAGAGGAAACCAGGGCCAACAAAGGACATAAACTTTTTCCATCCAAGTTTCTAATCATGAATCGAACAAAAAAACAAAACAAAATAGACGATGTTTTCGGTTAGGCAAAACACAAAACTATAGAAATATTAAAAGATGAAGTAAAAAAAATGAGAGAGAGATAGAGAGGATACCTGGTAATGCTTTTGATCAAATTCTTGATCATGATCATCAAAGTCTTGGTGGGTTGCACTAGGAGTCTTCAGCTCCACATCAATGGCCGCGATGCGATTGCTTCCTCCAATTCGGTTGCTTCCCCCATTACCTTGTTGTTGTTGAAGGCTTGCCCACTCTCCCTCTCTCTCCCTGGGCAATTCAAGACTGTCTATTGCTTGCTTCTTGGCTTGTATTTATAGTGCATGTGTTGTGAAAAATCCGTACTCTCTAGAATGCATGAAAGTGAAAAACCACCTTACAATTTCCTTCCGCTAGACATGACAGAGCATGTCACTTTCTTAACCCAAATTACATTATTATAATCTTGAAATGAAAATTAAAAACATTTAACTGAATCTTTTACATAAAAAAAAAAAAAAAACTATACATAATCTATTTTTTACTGTATTTTCTCACATCTAACCTAACTAGGAGTGAGTGGATCATATGTGTATTTTTTAATGTGACTTTTATTTCCTTGTGTATGGAAGTAAGAAAATATGATGAGAAATGTGATTACAATTATGTTAGTAATTCATAAAATTTTCACAAAATAAGATATAGATGTGAAACAACTGTGTGGGATCCATATTTTTGTTTCACATGTGTTTTATTGTGTGAAATTCTTTTATGCACTCACGTTTTTTTTTTTTTCATTATATAGAAAATTACTCTTATTATAATTTTTATATTTTATGCATAGCATTATTTTGATTGGACACATCAAATTTTAAGTATAAAATCTTTTCCTTTTGTCATTATAGATTTAGTTTTAATTTGTTATACGATAGAGAGATATCAACGAGTTTAATGACACAAAATTAAACATAACGAATATACATATCAAATGGTGAGATTCGTCCTTAGAAAAAATATTTATTATTGATAAAGAAGAGTGAAACAGTAGAAAAAAGAGGCAGAGCAGAGAGAGTGATCCATGGAGGATTACCCCCATAGGCAGCCTACTACAAACCCAACACAGTTAACAAGGTACCAATACACAAAAGCAAATGATCGCACTTGTGAAAAAAAAAGAAAATGGAAATTCTCGTCTAGATTGTATCCAAGAAGTTTTAGATTTAAGTCTTGATGTTCTGTTTAATAGACATATGAGGTTAGGAGGTAATCGCACATATCCTAACTTAACGCTCTTAAGCTGGTTTAAACAGTCCATTGAGGATCGGTTCTTGATTAAAAAAAACATAAACAGAAGAAAGACGAGACCAGAGGAATGCAGAATGAGAGCACTAATATTGTGTTTGGTTAAGAGATATGGGAAGGAATTAGGAAACAAAAAGAGAAAAACTAAGTGAGATGTGAATAAAATATAATTATATTTCATATAATTTTACACTTTTTTCAATTTTTTTTTAATCTACCAACCAAATACAGTATAAAAGGGATTCCAGAACTTGAAATGAAGCATCTTATTCATTGCTTCTAATATATTTCAGGTTCAAAGATCGCATTGCTTTAAAACGTTAAAACATGCACACACACAACAACAACAATAAAAAATAAAAAATAAAAAATAAAATAAATAAAATTTATTTTAAATATAATTCATACCACACAATGTACAAAATACATCTACTTTACATCTTCTATATTTTAATCAACACTGGTAGGGAACCCCAGCACCCCCAGTTTTTTTTCATTGGCTAGTTTTTTTTTTTTTTTCTTCTTTTTTCTTTCCTTCCAATCACCCACAGCCACGTGGGGCTGGGGTCACTGGGGGTGGGGGTCTGCCGCATTTTTCTATTTTAATTATGTGCTAACAATATTATTATTTTCCATATTGAAACATCCACTACTAATCCTTGATTTTACCGAGAAAGTTGTCCTAAATTTTAACCCAAGAAACCTCTGTCATGCGCCTTGAAAACAACTTCAATCCCTGTCAGTCACAATGTCTATGAGTAAAAATTAAGTGTAACAATTAAGTATAATGGTAATACTGATAATATGACATTAATAAATCTTCAGAAGTGATATGTAGCTCGAAAAGAGCCCCCTCTCGAATTGCCCAAATTTGAAAAGAAGAAGAAAGAAGAAGGAAGAAAGAAGAAGAAGAAGAAGAAGAAGAAGAGAAGGAAAAAGAAGAAGAAGGACTGGAGGGGCCAACATTAACCAGGCTGGGTAGGGGGCGGAGACAGAGGCGGAGGCGGGGTGAAGACGATTGATCAACGAGCTGCGACGAGTGACGAGCTGCGATGATCGGGTTAACGAGTCAGCGACGAGCGACGAGTCATGCGACGATCGGCCGACAAGGAAGCAGAGGGCCCTCTTCTCTCCATTCCTCTTCCTCCTCTTCTTCTCCTCTTTCTCTCTCTCTCTCTCTCTCTTCCTCTGTCTCAGACCTGCATAAAGAAGAAAAAAAAAATTTTGCCCAAAACGACGTCATTTTGGGCAGTCGGGGGATTCGAGGGGGCAAAATTCGGGGGAAAAATCATTTTTCATAAATCTTATATGTGGATGGCCAATTTCTACTTTTTAGGAGTCACATAAACACAGAAGGATAAATAGTGAAAAATTATTAGACAGTGATACTAATAACGTGATATCACCGTTGCATTAATTTTTTTTTTTTCATACATAGCCAAGAAAAATTGTGTTTATTTATTTGTATATTGTATTTTTTAATTGAATAATCAAATGATAGAAGAAAATTCAACAAGGCAATCCCTAAAACTAACATTAACAATCATTATAATAACAATTAAAAAAAAAAAAAAAAACATAATATGAAAGAAGTAGTTTAACTAAACAAAGAATCTCTAATGGGGAGCAAATAATCATTTTTTTTTTCTTCTTTTTTCTATTGGCAATGATTGATCTCACTTGAGAGTATATAAGTGGCCTTTTAAAACAGGTTTTATACTTTGCAATTCATGGCCTGAGAGTTTTTGTTGGTGGTAAGAGTCGAATCTGAGAAGTTGGACTAAGCGTAAATCCTGTCCAAATATACCATACATATAAAAAAAAAAAAAAAATTATTTTAATATTTTTTGCTTTTTAGAAATAAAAAAGTGACTAAAAAGTAAATTATAAAAAAATTCACTGTAAAATAAAAAACAAAATTTAAAAACTAAACCAAATAAATCATAAAATCAAGCCACCTTAAGACAAAAAGAAAACGTTCTTGTCAAGTTCAGAATCGTAATTGTGACATTCCCAATGAATTAGTTAGTACTAAGAATAGGAAAATCCTTGGCAATTCCATCATTCAGTCCAATACCCAAGATATATATATATATATATACAACTTTGATTGGTAGCTCGAAATCTCCTCCCCCGAATCCCCCTAATTTTCATTTTCAGTAAACTGTTTTTTTTTTTTTTTTTTTAACTTGCCTTGCCTTTTTTTTTTTTTTTTGCCAAAAAAGGCAATTCGGGGGTTCGGGGGACCCCCCCTCTCGAGCTCCCACTCTTTTCTCATATATATATCATTCCATATCCCTTTTACCAATCCATTACTTTGCTAGTAGTCCATTACTTTGCTAGTAGTCTTTCAAGGATTCCAATGAAGCAATACCAAGTCACTACTATAAAAATAGTTAAAGATCACATTTTGATAAAAAAAAAGATCTCATTTTTATTGAAAGTGTAATAAAAAAAATTAGATTGATATTTTAATCACACTTAATTTGATTGAGTGTGATAATTTTTATTTTTTATGTCACTTTTCAATTAAGTGTGATTATATATATATATATTTTTAATCACACCTTCTAATTAAAGTGTGATTATATACTTTTTAATCACACTTTTTAAACAAGTGTGATTATATATATATTTTTTAATCACACATTCTAATTAAAGTGTGATTATTTATATATTTTTTAATCACACCTTTTAATTAAAGTGTGATTATATATACACTACTACTTTTTAATCATACTTTTTAAACAAGTGTGATTATATATATATTTTTTAATCACACATTCTAACTAAAGTGTGATTATTTATATATTTTTTAATCACACCTTCTAATTAAAGTGTGATCATATATATACTACTACTTTTTAATCACATTTTTTAAACAAGTGTGATTATATATATATTTTTTAATCATACATTCTAATTAAAGTGTGATTAATTATATATTTTTTAATCATACCTTCTAATTAAAGTGTGATTATATATACACTACTACTTTTTAATCACACTTTTTAAATAAGTGTGATTATATATATATATATATATATATTTTTTTTAAAGTGTGATTATTTATATATATTTTTTAATCACACATTCTAATTAAAGTGTGATTATATATACACTATTACTTTTTAATCACACTTTTTAAATAAGTGTGATTATATATATATTTTTTAATTACACATTCTAATTAAAGTGTGATTATATATACAGTATTACTTTTTAATCACACTTTTTAAATAAGTGTGATTATTTATATATTTTTTAAGGTAATTAAAATGTGATTATATATACATTACTACTTTTTAATCACACTTTTTAAATCAGTGTGATTGTATAAAATATTTCAAATTGATTTTTATATAAAATATACAATTTCCAAATTTTTAATCACACTTAATCTGATTGAGTGTGATAATATTTATTTTTTATGTCACTTTCTAATTAAGTGTGATTATATATATATATATATAGGGTAAATTACACTGACACCCCCTAAGGTTTATGTATATTACAGTTCCCCCTTCACGTTTTGGAAATTACATCTCCCTCCCTGAGGTTTAAAGTTTCATTACAGATTCCTCCCTTAGCAATTTAATTTTTTTTAAATGCTAATTTTGCCCTTACTGGGTAAATTACACTGACACCCCTTACATTTTAGAAATTACAATCCCCTTCCTAAAGTTTAAAGTAGCATTACCAATTGTCCCCTCGGTTAGTATTAGTTGGAAAAAAAATTAATTGAAAAAAAATTAATTGGAAAAAAAATTGTTAGTAAAATTTTTAAATTTCTTTTTAAAAACCAATATAAACTTATTTTTTGAATTTACGTTTTTTTCTCAAATTTACAAACTAAGACAACCATTTATAAATCAAAAAAATTATCAAATAAATTTTTATGACAATTTTTAAAATTTTTGTAAATATAAATTGAAAACTGAAATGGTTACCAAACAGGCTTCAAATGGTAAAAATATCATAAAATTAACAAATAATTAAATAAGTTACCAACATAAGAAATGACTTATCAAAAGATTCTTAGGCTATGTATGGTTTGATTTTTAGAAAAAAATTAAAAATTAAAAATTAATTTGGTTAAGAAATAAAAATAAAAATAATTATCATTTTTATATAATTTTTATCTTTCGAGTGGTTAGAAATAATTTTTACAAATTAAATTGAAACGACCATACGTATGTATATAACTCCGCTCAAAATTAAAATTATAATTATTTTTTACCCTTAAATGATAATTATTTTTAGTTTTTATTTCTTAACCAAATTAATTTTTAATTTTTAAATTTTTTCTAAAAATCAAACCATATATGACCTAAGAATCTTTTGATAAGTCATTTTTCGTTGGTAACTTATTTAATTATTTGTTAATTTTACAATATTTTTACCATCTAAAGCCCTTTTGCTAAGGTGCCATTTGGTAACACTTTACGTTTTCAATTTTACATTTATAATTACAAAATTTTAAAAACTCAAATAAAACTTATTTGGTAAATTTTGATTACTCATCGATGGTCTCGATTTATAAATTTGGCCAAAAAATGTGTTTGTTTTGAGTTTTTAGCTTTTTTTTTACCCAACACTAGCCACCACCCGCCATCATTTTCCACCGTCTTCCGCCACCACTGCCACCACCACTCACCACCACCGCCACCAACACCCACCGCCACCACCATCACCCAACACCCACTTCGCCACCACCACTCACCTGCCATCTACCCGCTACTACCATCCACCACCCGCCACCTACCCACTACTACCACTCAGCACCCATCTACCACCACCAGCCACCCACCCGCCGCCACCACCCACCACCACCACCACAAGAAAATACATTACAAGAAAATGCACTTTTAGCGACCACTTTGTCTCTCTCTCGCTCATCACTCTGTCTCTCTTTCTCTCTCTCTCTCTCTCTCTTTCTCTCTCCTTTATCTGTCTCTCACTCATCTCTCTCTCTTACCACTCATCTCCTCTACCACCTTCACCACTATCAAATGCCATTCCACCACCATCACTACTTCTCATCGCCACTTCACCTCTACGACTACCATCGCTACCACTCCACTACCACCACTACCACTACTACTACCACTGCCATTACCTCTTCTTCACCCCTGCCACTCTATTTACACTACCACTATCACAACTTCACACTAATCTCTTTTGCCACCACCACCACCACCACCATCATCACTTATCCACTACCTTCACCACTATTGTCGCTCATTTTCCTTTATCACAAAAAATTAGTTCATGATTTTTAGTAACCAAAAAAAATAGGCTGCAGAAAAATATTTTTCATTGATTATAGAAAATTAACTTTTATTTTAGTAGAAAATATTTTTCATTAACATATTACCCCTACTTCTACCAAATAAAAAATAATAATAATTTTTTTTTATTAAAATAAAAATGAAACAAATAAATTTTCAATCTTAGTAACTAAAAAAAAAAAAGAATTTTTTTAAAAAAAAATTCATTAACTACAAAAAAAAATTATTTTAACAAAAAATAACTTTTTTTAGCGACGACAATCCCGTCACAAAAAAAAAAAAAATTTAATTAAATTAAATTAATTTTTTTTTTATCCAACCCCCCATCTCCCTCCCCCTTTTTTTTTTTTTTTTTTTCCATTCCCGCTTTTTTTTTTCCATTCCCCCTCCCTGGGGCCAAAACCAAAAATCCCTAATATCTTAAGAGGACTTTAAAACCCCAGTACAGTCTAAAGCTAGGGTTTCTGTCCATCTCTCTCTCTCTAGAAAATTGGAGACAATCGTCGAGCGCCATGGTTCGTTTCAAAGCTAAAGCTTAAATCTTTGTTTTTTTTGTTGTTTGTGTGTTTGATAATTGTATATTTCTGATATCGATCTCAATTGAACGTGTACTGATTTGATTGTTGTTTTTTTGTTTGATAAATGATTTGTTAAGCGTCAAGGAGATTACATAGAGCTTCACAGGAAGAGAAATGGCTATCGCCATGATCATTTCGGCATAAGCGAAAGAAAAAGGCTCGTGAAGTCCACAAGCGATCTCAGATTGCTCAGAAGGTTCAGTTTCTTCACTTTTCTCATGTATGGAGGACTATTTTTGTGATTTCAAATTTCAAAAGGAATTGAGAATTATCCAATGTTTTCCCTAGTACACATTTCTGAAGTCAATCATGTTGTGATTTTAGTTATTTCATTCCTTTGCTTAAACATTTTCTTAATATCTTTGTTTGTTTGTGTGTATGTATATATATATCATTCTTCTTTTGTGTGTGTATATATATATATATCATTCTTCTTGTTTTCCAATTGTAGATTACTGTCATTTATACTTGTTTAACGCATTATGGTTTGAATAAACAACCTTTTGGCTAATTTTCCACCATGTCTACAGGTTGGGTGAAGTAGTTCATTGGGTGAGAGAGTTTGTTGTAGTATTTTTGTGGGATTGTAGAGGGTGTTTTGGGGAGAAAATGAAGTTTATGAAGTTGGGGTCGAAATGAAGGCAATTCTATCGTAAGTTTATTATTGTTACATTTCATACAAACAAACAAAAATTTATACGCACTTGACTCTGTTTTGCTTTATTTGATACCTTGATTTTATTTGGAATGTGGGTTTTTATTATATTGTTCTCTATCATATAAACAAACACAGTTTACATCTTAACTCTTCTTTGCTGTCTTCCTTTCTGGTTTTTGTGCTTCCTTTCACCTTCTATCGAGTTCTCTCTCTCTCTTTCTCTCTATATATATAATTCTTCTTCATATGTGTTCTTTGTAAGAATTATATACCATTCATGAAGAAATCCGTGAGCTGTGGAGACGGCCAAGGTGGCTATGCAACGTGGGACTCATTTTATTTTCTACAAATTATCTTTAAATTATTTTTCACGTGCTTTTATTAACTGCTTTTTCTATCGCTTGTAGGTAGGAAGACTAGAAGATGCTAAAGAAGTTATCCGTAACCTTTGGGGGCCATCTGAAGTCAACAAAGCAATTGAAGAATTTCAGTCAGTCAATAGGAATGATGATTTGGAGAGCAGATGGCTAGAACTCCTAGAGCAGCCACACTCTAGAGGTTGTATTAAGGTTGTTTTTAGTGTCCCATATGGACAGGCTTTGAACTTTTAATGGTAGTTAACATTGCTAGGCACCATTGTTAGAATCACTTTATATAGTTATATATATATTATAAATACACAATGTTTAAAATGAAATAAATATCAATATAATGATTTTTTTTTATTTTAAATTTCTTGATAGCGAGGCAAAAAAGACATTGTTTTGTGCATTATGAAAATAAAAACAAAAACAACTGAATCTCACTGAATCACAGTGAATCATTATGAATCACAAATTGAATTGCACGATTCACTCATTTTCGATGAAACAACACGACTCCAATTGTTTTGGTTGAAACTTATACCGAATCATGGATTGTATGATTCTAAAAACCATGCTAGGCACCGCTCGTTTGAACATTATCTTTTCAAAGACAGTACACGTGCGCACTTATAACTCAACCTGCTTTCTTTGATCGTTGGAACTTGGAAGTTGTGAGAAATACAAACAGGCACAAATAGTTTTGATAAGGATTGGTTTAGATGAGTTTAGAAGAAGTTCTAGGCATACAAGTTCTTTTCCCAGTAATGATCAATGCTGTCATTACCCGACATGTGTGCTTGTCTTCTTGGTTCTCATGCTTACATATTGTGAACGGTGCACTTTAGACACCCCTAAGGAGATGCCATTTTCACTCAGTTCTATTTTAGATATGTGCAGTGTTATGTTTTTGTGGCATTATCTGGATCATCTTGTTGTATTTTAGCACGTGATATGTCCTTATTTTGAGTTATTTGACAGATCTCATCCTCGATCCACTAAATTTCTTTATCGCCTAGCTTGCATTCATTGGAGGTGCCCTTTTCATACTTCAACAGTTTGCTGGTATAAATTATAGATATATATGTATATCATATTAGTATGATACATGCATGAAAAATATGATGCTGGTACTCATGTCTAGGTGCACTTGGTGCTTTATACTTGATGGATAAGTAAGGGAGGAAAACGTTTCTAATTGGTAGTTACTTGGGAATGGTGAGTGAAGTGAAAATGAGATGTTTCTTATCTAATGACATTTTTTTTTGGATGGAGATAAATTGAATAGCTTACACATAGCTTAAGCTATTGGTGGGATATTAAACTATGTAATACAACATGTCAACATTACTCAAAAGCTTTGAAGCACGGATACTTCTAAATGGAGTCATATCTATGTCGTACCCATATTCTGGATATTGATACTCCATGGATACTCGCTGATACGTCCAATACTTCCTACACATATCTGATATTTAATGTTAATTTTGAGAAGTATCGGATATTTTTCAAACACTCTCGGTCACGTATTCAAATTATTATGAAATCGAGATTGTAATAATTTTTGCATAGTATTAGAGTATGATTGTTAGAATAAATACAAAGTAGTTTTTCAATATTTTCTTATTTCTTACCGAAGAAGAAAATAGTGAAATTAAAGTAGTAGAATTTATCAAATTAACGTGTCCACTGAAAAAAAAAAGAAGGAAAAAAACAAGTAAATTAATTATTTTTTGAGTTCATGTATCATATAATACTAAAAAATATTTTTAAAAAATATAATTTTTTTTTAATACATCCTATTCATATCCATATCTTATTTTTAAGATTTTGTCGTATCGCCGTATTCTTGTATCATATTTTGTATCCATGTTTCATAGCTCGGAAAGGGTGTTTGAGAGGAAATATTGGAACATTTCGTCTTGTGTACACTCATAAAATATGAAAATGGATTTGTTTAAGGGAGGCAGTTGGTTGGAGTGGGACAATATGTTCTCTTTCGGATATATTTCTTTGTCTAAATGTTTATTCTTGATTACATAGCCCATGGACTAACCCAAAATCATCTTTTTGCAAGCAATATCGATGTTTCTAGTATTCTATGCTATCAGCTCTCCAATAGATGAAGAGCTTGGTCACAACTTATCAATATTGGGAACTGTCCTGTATGTTTTCTTCACCGTGTGGCATTTAAAAGTGTTTTTAAGATATAAATTATTAAATCAATTGAATTTAATTGTAGAATTCTCAGCTTACTCATAGCAGCAAATCTATAGATGTGCTATATTATTGGATTCTATCTTTTACATGCTTTTAGGTACATATTTACCTTTGCCATTGGATCTGGCTCAGTAACTGGTATTATTATACCGAGGCTTAGTAGCAGCAGGATGCGTGGGAAGATCATGGGTTTCAGTTTCTCAATTCATTGGGTATGTTTCACAAACCTGTCCGATAATTAATGAGAAACAACTATTAATTGTGAAGGGTTGGTAAAAAAAAAAGTGAAAAGTAAAAAATTAAAAAGAAAGAAATGGGTGAAGTTCTAGAGAATGGCTGTTTCTGTCTCATGATTTAGCTTTGCATGTAGGTGTCATAATTTTGTAGACTTGCTCATAAGATATAAATGGGCCGATTAGAATGATATATATATATATATATATAATTATCTTGTAAAGTAGAGAATTTTTTATTTAAAATTTATTTTAAAGAGTGGAAACTTATTTAACTTATTTATCAAATTACATTAAATGTGGTTACTGAACACGTTTTGAAGCGTGCATTTAGTAAACAAATGCCTTCAAATTTCCTTGTTTTGAAGTTTGATCTAGAGTAAAACCGTGATTGCTAACGACGCTTTTTATTAAAATGTTGTTAGCAATCATGTTTTCATCAGAGTTTGAACAAGTATGAAACATTATGTTATTTTGAATTATGAACAAAATCATGTATTTAAACATTATATATGTATTATGGAACATTATGTAGTAAGATAATTTTGTTGATGTGTAATTATGAATGGAAGAATATTTTATTATAGAGAAATTGTTATTTTTATACATGAATTTTTATATTATTATGCAATTATTATGGACAAATTTTAATATTTTTAATAATTTTATCTCAGGATGTTTTTTTCTTTTTTGTGACGGCACTACACCGTCGCAAAAAATAAAAAATTTTAATATTTTTATTGATTTTGTTATAGGTTTTATTTTTATGACGGCACTAAATTGTCGCAAAAAATAGAAATTTTATTATTTTTTTAATACTTTTTGTGACGGTAGTACACTGTCGCAAAAATAGAAAATTTCAAAATTTTAATACTTTTTGCGACGGCACCACACCGTCGCAAAAACAGTGTTCTTGTCGTTGCAAAAAAAAAAAGACTATTAGCGATGGCATTTTTTGCTGTTTCAAATAACATTTTTAGCGACGGTAAAATAGTGCTGTCGCAAAAAAGTCAAGAAATTTCAAACATTATTAGTGACTGCAAAGTGCTGTTGCAAAAGGCAAAAATACCGTCGCAAAACATTAGCGACGGCACCGTCTTGTCAAGAAAAACTCTTTGCAACGCCTCTATGATTTCTCTTGTCGTGGCAAAAAGTTTTTTGCGACGGCATTAGGAGTATTCGACGGCATTTTGCCGTCGCAAAAAGTTGAAATTTTATTAGTTTTAGTTTATTCATATGCATCAGCGGTTTCTGGATTAATTTGTGTTTTTATTTTTCAGGTCAGAAATTTTTTGGAGAGATGCAAAATATGGTCCAAGAATTAAAGAACTTAGTTTTTTAAGTTTTTCATTTTTTAATATATGTAAGCACAATTAAATTTTTTTATTTAATTCCTTTGTATATACTTTTGAATATTTAATTTTCATTTATGAAATATATGACGTTATTATATTCAATATGTGGTTATGATTCAAAATATGTAGTGTGTATTACATTCTTCAAATGTGCATACAAAAATAATATTGATTATTTTTTAAATATGTCGAATCCTTTTTTTATTACAGATTTTATTAGTTATTAATCACACTTAAAAGGTGTGATCTAAATGTTATTAATCACACTTAAAAAGTGTGATTAAAAATGACTCTTTTTAATCACACTTTCAAAGATCACACTTAAAAGGTGTGATCTAAACGTTATTAATCACACTTAAAAAGTATGATTAAAAATGATATTTTTTAATCACACTTTCAAATATCACACTTAAAAGGTGTGATCTAAATGTTTTTAATCACACTTAAAAGGTGTGATTAAAAATGACCATTTTTAATCACCATTTTTAATCACACTCCCAAATATCACACTTTAATAAAATTTAAAAGGTGTGATTAAATAACATACATCACACCAAAAAAGTGTGATCTTTATTTGTTTTTGTAGTAGTGAGTTATTAACATTACACTTCTCACCCACCAGTCTTCTCTCCATGTAGAGTTTTTTCCTTCTCTAATCTCCTCCACCATTCAGTCAATAGAGCTTTGTTCTTCAATTTATAATCCTAAACCTCCAAATTCCTTTTTAGATGTAAGTATATAGTTTTTGAAAAATGGTTGTTTTGCTTCGGTAGAAAATGGAAAAATTATTGACTGCTACATCTGACAATATCCCAAAGATGATTCATACCATCCGTTGCACCAATTGGTATGGGCCCATTGTCCACTTCAATGAATAATTGAGATTATATTTTGTGTGACACTGAATAACTTTTCGTAAAAACCTATTTTTCAAAAATACTTTTTGTGCTAGTGGTTGTGGTAGTCATGTTATAGTGGTAATGGTAATAATGGCGTGATGGCATTGATAGTGGTGATAGAGAAGTGTTGGCAAGGACATTATTAGTGGGGGTGACAATTGTGATGGCATGCTAAGATTAGTCCAAAAAATATTTTTATCACTTTTGGAAAGGAAAAATATTTTCCATCAACTCATTTTTAATTTAGTATGACAAAAAAAATTATTATTATTTTTGTTAATTTTTTTTCTCGTTATACCAAAAAAAAAAAAAAAAAACTACTAAAACAAACAAAGCACACTACAACAAAAACAGGCTATGACAACGTTTTTTTTATAGCGTTTTTATTGAAACGCAATCATTGATCAATTGTGTTTGGTAACGTTTACGTTTTCAGTTTATATTTATAAAAATTTTATAAACTGTTTTTTGTTTATTTTTATTTATTTTAGAAAACATAAACTACAAACACGCTTTAATTGACAAAATATTAAAAAATTTTAAAGATATAAAAAAGAGTGAGAAATGGCAAGTGGCGGCAAGTGGCGGCGGAAGACAGTGGTGAGAAGTGGTGACGGTGGGTGGTGGGTAACTGGTGGTGGTGGGTGGTGGTGGTGATGGGTGGGTGGGTGACGGTGGCGGGTGGTGGGTGGTAGCGAGTGGGTGGGGGTGGGTGGCGGATGGCGGGTGGTGGGTGGGTGGTGATGGTGGTAGGTGGTGGGTAGTAGCCGTGGGTAGTGGTGGTGGTGGTGGTGGTGGTGGTGGGTAGGTGACGGTGGCGGGTGGTGGTAGTGGGTAGGTGGGTGGCGGGTGGTAAGTGGTAGCGAGTGAGTGGTGGTGGTGGTGGTGGTGGCGGCAGTGGTAGATGGGTGGTGGGTGATGGTGGTGGTGGCGGTGGTGGTAATGGTGGGTGGTGGTGGCGGTTGGCGGTAGGTGGTGAGTGGCGGTGGCAAGTAGGTGGCAGGTGGTGGTGGTGGGTGGTGGCGGGTGGTGGGTGGTGGTGGTGGTGGCGAGGGGGGGGGCAGGTGAGTAGTGGGGGGTGAGTGGTGGTGGCGGGTGGTGGCGGCAAGTGGGTGGTGGTAGTGGTGGTGGCGGGTGGTGGTGGCAAGTGGGTGATGAGTGGTGGTGGCAGGTGGTGGTGGAAAATGGTGGCGGGTGGTGGCTAGTGTTGGATAGTAAAAAAAAAAAAAATCGAAAACTCAAAACGAAAACACATTTTTTGTGTTTTTATTTTTTGGCCAAATTTATAAACTGAGACCACTGATTTATAGATTAAAAATTTACCAAACAAGTTTTTATTTGAGTTTTTAAAATTTTTGTAAATATAAACAGAAAACTGAAAACGTAAGTGTTACCAAACGGCACCTTAAAAATTAAAAACTACAGCGCTATGTTAATTAAATTTCAAAACAGTGCTGTTGTGGGTGCATATCTGACGCCGTTACATATCCTATCTCACTTAGGAATGGCAACGGGCCTGGGCGAGGCGGGGATGGGGACTACACTCCTCTTCCCCAATCCCCGAAGGATGAAAAATCCCCGCCCCCGATCCCCGGCGGGGGAACCTATCACTCCTCCGTCCCCGTTCCCTAACGAGGATCGGGTTTTCCCGACCCCGAAAAATCCTCGTGCTTAAACACAAGAACAACAAATCAATATATATATCACTATGTTTCATCATCATCAACAAATACAGATTTAATTTTTTTTAAAAAAAAAATTAATCACAGATCATATCACGCACACACACAGATCAGATCATACACACACAGATATTGCCGTCCTCACACACAGATCAGATCACATAGAGAGAGAGAGAGAGAGAGAGAGAGATCTAACAGAGAGACAGATCCATCGTCTAGCACAAATCTGAGCGACGCCAGTGACTAGGCGCGAGATCGAGAGTGCCTGACTGTGGCAGTGGGTTCGGTGGTAGTGACAGAGAGACAAGCCTTGTACGACAGTGGTTGTGATGTCGCCGTCGGTGAGAGAGATGGGGGGTCGGGGCCAGCGGTGGTGGTGATGTCACCGTCAATGACTGCGAGAGTGAGAGAGTTGACAGAGAAAAGAACGAGAGAGTGAGAGAGAGTTGAGATGAAAGTGAGAGAGAGAGATATATATACCTAAGTTAGATAGTCAGTGTGAGAGTGACACTGTAATTGATATATGAATATAATAAACGGGTTTGGTTTATTATATATATATAAGGGATATAAAAGTAATTTTATTTTAAAAAAATTCAGGGACGAAGCTTAAACATTGACCACTGTTCCTGACCCAAAATAGATCGGGAATTGATTTTAAGTCTTGTCTTTTTCCGTCGGTATTTTTAAAAAAAAAAAAAAAGAGGCTCAAATCGGAATGAGGGTCGGGGACCCGTCAAGTCGATTTCAAATTGCCATCCCTCTCCCCCCCTCTCTCTCTCGCTCGAATTCACCCTCACCCTCACCCTCACCCTCACCCTTGCTCGAAGTCTCTCAGTTTCAGTCTCAGTCTCGCTCTCGCTCTCGCTCTCGCTCTCGCTCGCTCTCATTCTCTCTCATTCTCTCTCAGTCTCAGTCTCAGTCTCACTCTCGCTCTTGCTCGAATTCTCTCTCTCAGTCTAAGTCTCACTCTCTGTACTCATCTCTTCATCAGATCTATGAAGTTTGTCGAAGATTTGAAGGTTGATTCTCCTGATTTGCAGTTGTCTCTCACTCTCGCTCTCGCTCTCGCTCTCATTCTCTCCCAGTCTCAGTCTCACTCTCGCTCTTGCTCGAGTTCTCTCTCTCTCAGTCTCAGCCTCACTCTCTGTACTCATCTCTTCATCAGATCTATGAAGTTTGTCGAAGATTTGAAGGTTGATTCTTGAAGATTCGAAGGTTGATTATCCAGATTTGCAGTTGTCTCTCACTCTCGCTCGAATTCTCTCTCACTCTCAGTCTCGCTGTCGCTCGAATTCTCTATCTCTCAGTCTCAGTCTCAGTCTCACTCTCTGTACTCATCTCTTCATCAGATCTATGAAGTTTGTCGAAGATTTGAAGGTTGATTCTTGAAGATTCGAAGGTTGATTCTCCAGATTTGCAGTTGTCTCTCACTCTCGCTCTCGCTCTCGCTCTCTCTCAGTCTCACTCTCGCTCTTGCTCGAATTCTCTGTCTCTCTGTCTCAGTCTCACTCTCTTTACTCATCTCTTCATCAGAACTATGAAGTTTGTCGAAGATTTGAAGGTTGATTCTTGAAGATTCGAAGGTTGATTCTCCAGATTTGCAGTTTCTCTCACTCTCGCTCTCGCTCGAATTCTGTCTCAGTCTCACTCTCGCTCTTGCTCGAATTCTCTCACTCTTAGTTTCACTCTCACTCTCTGTACTCATCTCTTCATCAGATTCGAAGGTTGATTCTCCAGATTTGCAGTTGTCTCTTTCGATTTTGTGAGTTTCAATTTGTTTAGGTTTTTTAATTTTTAATAGATTTTTTACATTTTAACTCAGATCTGGCTTTTCACTTCTGATTTTCTGTTTTTATTAGATCTCATCGTTCATCAATTGGTCGATTAATCTACATGAAACCTGTTTGAGATTTGGCTTCTCAAATCTGTAAGTTTTTATTAGATCTCTCTCTCTCTCTTCTTTGTGTATACAGTTATATATATATATACATATATATATGCTGTTAGAATTGCAATATTACTTGAGATTTGCTCTTTATTTTCAATCATAAAAAGAAGGGAGCTACTTGAATCTGTATTGTAAAAACTTAACTAATGGCAGAGTGGAAAATTTAAGACCTTAGTTTAGAATTTAATTTTGAATATAGATTTGACAATTTATTGATTTGGTAAATATTGGAGTAAAATTCAATTTGTTGTAAGTTTATGTCGAGTCTAGGGTGTTTTGAGTGGGTTTTTTTTTTTGTTTAAAAAAAAAAAAAATTCAAATTATTATTCAAGTTTATTTTATTGTAGTTTTTTTTTTTCAGTTTATTTTTGGTTTCAAAGGAATCGGAAGTGATTGAAGTTTTTCCAGTTGGAATGGTGTTGGGTTCATCATTGATTTGAAATATATGAATAATATGCTCTGGGTTCATCACTGATGCCACTCCGATTGTTAAGGACAAACTTTGATACTTTAATTCTGAATAATTTGAGTGTTATCTTTCTCTTTATTCTCCATATGGGAGTTCTTCTTAGTGGGGAGAATTGATGAAGATCGGTGAGGCAGCAATAATTGGGAGCTTGAGTTTTTAGGTGTTTAAATCTGTTCATGAGTTACTTTGAGTATATCTATTTATTTTTTTTCGTTAGCCTTATATATACATAGTGTTGGTGTATGAATTTTATTAGATTGTGGCATAATTGAAGTTATTAAGAATTTTGTTACCCCTCTCTCTCTCTCTCTCTCCATTAGACACTCTCACCATCTCTTCTTGTCTGCTTCTATCCCCTATCTGATTTTCATTCTTATTCTCCCTTTTCTCTGCTGCTTCTTTCTCTATCTCTACTTGTACTACATCACATATCTCTGCCTGTTGTTATCTAATGCTGAAATTATTTTTGTACTTGAAACATTCACAATGCATTGTGATTTATGCATGTAGGTTCAAAAAAGGCTCTTAGAATTCATACTTGCTGCATTCCATCGATCTCCTGATTTTGTTGCACTTCTGAAGGTATTCTCTTGACCAAATTATGCCTAAACTTTTCGGTTGCAAGTCAATTATGTTGGAGCTTTATTGATTACTTACCTTAGTATCATTGTCACTTGGTGTGTTGAATGTAATTCTAGATCTGGAAAATGGAAAGTAGGAGTGCATATAATTTTTTTTTTAAAATTTTAAACAGACGTGGAGTGGAAAGTAGGAGTACATATTAATTGCCAAAGCATGTATTGGTAGCTTACACTTATTTTGATGCAGTGCCTTTACTATTCACTTGGATTTTTTCCTTTGTTCTTGGGATCCTATGAGTTTCTGTTAGGTTGTCATAATAAACCTCAAGATGCAATCTTTGTAATGAGTTTCTGTTAGTGCCTTTCTCATTCTTCATCCTCCTTCTCCCTAGTTCTTTGTAATGTGTTTAGGAGTCTCTTCCTTTTACCAATCAAAGTGGAAAGGAAAGAGAAATTCTGCTCCATATGGTTGAATACATGTGTGTCTGCTTTCCCATTCATGTAAATTTGGTAATTCGTTAGTGCTATAAAGATTGTACATAGTCGATACTTCTACTACAGGTTCTATTTGATTCTGTTATGCTTGAAAACATCTTTTGATTTTTGCATTGTCATTGGTGATCTTCTTTGTTTTCCTTCTTCATTGGTGATACTTCATTTTTGCATTGTCATTGGTGATGCTACTGTTTTTCCTTCTTCATTGGTGATGCTTCATTTTTGCATATTCATTGTTGCTGTTTTTCCTTACTGGAATTTATTAGTTTGGTTTGCGTATATATTGCTTTGGATGAACTATATTTTATTATTGTCTCTCTTATTGATTGAATATGCACACACAGTCATAGGATTTTATTCCTTTTTCTACTTTTTTGTTCCTTTTTCCCCAAAATGATGTATGAGCTTGACGGTGTTCTTCTTATCAAGAACAGGTTTGGAGTGGAATCTGCACCTGCAATTGTATTGTTGAAAGAACATCAAATCAAACCTGTTGTGTACCATGGTATGTCACTTTTTTTATTTTGTTTCCCCTATTATAAGGTGCTTTACTTTGGAAGATCCATGTGATACATGAAATAGAGATAGTAATACTTATTGGGAATATATATTAAGTTTTTTGAGAGACTTTTTCTCAACCAATTAGCGTTTTGATAAAAAGGAACAATCTTTTAGTCAAGTTGGTGTGATCAATCTTCTCCAAGAAAAAGGTGGTTTCTGTTTTGTAGTTTGTTTTTTGTTTACTGTTTTTGGAAGTGTTTTTGGTTTGGGCCTGTAATGGTTTGACGCTTCATTTTGAGGTTTTGTTTTGCTTAGACTACTTGATTCAACTTGACAAGCCTCAATTCTAATTACTTGGGGTTGACCACAGATCATAACTTTTTACTCATTTCACGTAGAGCTAGTGTGTTGTGAGTTTTGACTGGATAAAAGCTTTGTAATATTCTGGAAATCCAACAGCGTTGGGGTTACCCTTGGGGACATTTTAAAACATTAGAAAAATTATTGGGTTTGTAATTTCAAGGACCTTTGGGTAATTATGTGATTCAGCCATCCCAATGCTCAGTTAACACACATTGTAGTCGTATGTAATATGAATCATAGTTTATAATCTTTATTTGTATACTTATTAACATCTTCTTTTGTTGTTCCTTGTCAAAGGTTGTCAATCTAAGGCCAAGTTTGGCAACCCAAAAATAATATATCTTTTATCTTTTTTCATCACATCACCTCTCTACTTTTTCTCGCACATCTTTTGTAAAAAGACAAAAAGTATACTTATTTAGGTCATCCCAAACAACCTCTAAATATTGGTGGTAATCGGCATACACTTGCAAATTCTGAACACCTTGGAGACAAGCCTACAACTCAGGTGAAAGTTTGGGTTGAAGTGACTAGTTGCGAGAAGCAGCTTTTGGAACTCCGTGATGTAGTGAACTGCTATTAGAGTATTGTGTATTGTTGTTAGATTAGCTACTAGTTAATTTGTATTGATGCTTAAAGCTATTAATTTGTATTGGTACTTTGGATTGAATAATATGTCATCTTTGCTTCATTGGTATGTATTGTTGCAAAAGCAACTGATGGGAATCTAGTTGGTTTGTTTTTTCAGTTTTATATGATAACACACACCCAAAAAAAAAAAAAGGTGGTGTCATTGTGGCATCATCCGTTAGTAACAGAAATTGCAACAATGTCAGAGATTTTGTATGCTTTCAAAACGCTGTCTAATATTTTTAGCTACGTTTTCCGAACGGCCGTATCAACGACGAAAATAATTAATGTTGCTGTAACTTTTGGCGGCGTTTTTGAAACGCCCCTAAAACTCTAATTTCCTGTAGTGGCAGTAATGATTAGATAGATAAGAATTGAGTTTATTTTTTTTGACAATACAAAGTTGGCATAAATTGAGAACGTGGTGAGGCACAATTCTCTTCAATTGCTTGCAGTAGCCACTTATCTCATGTTTGTTTAGAAAAACAAAATCTAATTCAATAAAATATATTATAGAATTTTTTATTTAGTTGAGAAAAATTAGAGTTTAGACTAATAGTCCACCTGTTATCCTTATATGAGCAACTATTGAATATCAAGATTAAGGGTGAGACACAAAATGACGTATTAAGAAGAGGTTCTGACTAATTACTCAAATTATAAAATTGATAAGATTTTGTCAATCTTTTTTCATAATCTTAAATCAATCCCAAAAATAGAATAGGATACACAATCCAAATAGATTTATAATCTCATGACTAACAATCTTACAAACACCAATTCAATATAATCTAGTCAATTTAGACAAACATGGCCTTAAAGTTTTTTGAGAGTTTAAATATTAAAATTATCCCACCTTTTAAAAACAAAATGAGACTTTCAACAATAAAAATTTTTAATTTTTTTTTTATAGACTTTAAACATCAGATTAAGTGACTCAATGATTAATCTATGTTTAATTACCCAATAATTTGCAAAGAATACCAACTATAATCTGAGTGGGCATGACAGTTTCATTAAATTGACAGTTATACACAGAAAAGTTATAAAGGTTAAAAACAATTCTTCAACAATGAGAAAAGACAAGATCATTTGTATTTTTTTTTTAAAAAAGGTGCTTACTAATTTTGATAATTAAATACTAAAAAGTGTTGTACAGTGCTACTCAATCGTGAATGAAACAAAAAATAACTAACTAACTACAGTCTATATGTTAGAGCAATTTGAACTGTATTATTTTTGCTCAATGCACGTTGTCCATTTTCAAATATACCTAAAATATCCTCTTCTTCAACCACCCCACCAACCCTAACCCTAACCCTAGCCGCCGCCACTCGCTGCTGGCCATTGCCTTCTCCTTCTCTGGCGAATTTCTTCCTCATTCCTCTATCCATCACTCTTCCTGCCTCACCACCGCCAGTCTCACTTCCAAACCCTTTTCCACTCCCTTCCTCCCTCCACCACCTCTCCGCCATCGCTGTCACTACTTCTCATCTCATCCCATCCCATCCCATCCCATCCCATCCCATCTCCTTCTTTTTCTTCTCTCCCTAAAAACTACCAAACCCACCCTCACCACCGCGACCTTCCCCAACCCATCAGAGGAGCTTCTCCCCGAAGGCAACTGCAGCGGTGAAGCTTCAAATCAGAGCTTCAAATCTAGTTTGCATGATCGGACTCTCGTAAACCGTAATCTAGATCTGAAAACCCTAGGATTTCCTCTCTCTCTCTCTCTGCGATGGAGAAAAGTTGGCCATGGCCGAGGTTGGGAGCTGGGTTGTTCGTTGGTGAGGAGAGGGAGAAGGGTTTGCAGAGGGGAAAGGGGTTGCCAGTGAGGTAGGGAGGTTGTGGGGGTTGCAATGGTGGCTGGTTTTCGGTGACGGTGGCCGGAGGTGGAAGCAGCTGGCGAAGATTGGTGGTAGGTGGTGGTGCCCAAAAGAGTGTAGGGTTTAGAATTATGTCCAAAATGGTAATTTGATGAAGGGATATGAGTGTAATAAAACAAATTATTGAAATGGTGTGTACAGAGAGGTTTTGTGGTGTGTAAATAGAATTACCCTTGAATTTATCCAAAAAAAAAAAAAAAAAAAAGAATTACCCTTGATATTTTCATAAGCATACTGGGAAAATCTATGGCTGTGAATACATGTGCATATGTCTTCCTAAATATTGGATGAATGCTTATTGTTATTGACAGTCTGAGACTCTGGTCATTTTAAAGTTTTTGTTGCTCTATGTTCAATCCCATGATTTGATTTTTTGATTCACAGAGGAATATTCTGATTGGAAATTCGTAAGTTTTGATGACTAAAAATTTGATTTATATTGTATGTTGGAAGGTGTGAAATGGATTGTTATGCTAGGTTTGAAGTCTGAACGATGCTTTTACATTGTCTCTGATTTTACTTCTACGGCTGATCAATATCTTCTTCAACAGGTTGATATACTACTATGCTTGGATTGCTTCCATGATGGAAGATATGTTATTGGTCACTCAAGCATGGACTTTATAAGGGTTGATTCTACAAAAGATTATGGTGACCTGGATGGGGAAAGTTGGACAGATCAGGAAACCTTACTGCTGCTTGAAGCAGTGGAAATCTACAATGATAACTGGAATGAAATAGCAGAGTATGTTGGTACCAAATCAAAAGCGCAATGCATCCTTCATTTTGTCCGTCTTCCAATGCAGGATGGCCAACTGGAAAATATTGAAGTTCCAATTGTGTCCCTCTCCTCGCATTTGTCAAACAAAGACGATTCTAGAAGATCACTTCCAAATTCAAATGGAGATTCAGCAGGTGTAATTATGCACTTAATATTTGTCATTTACAAGACACTGATGCCATTGTAACTTTTCTTATTTGAATTTTTTATTTTTTGCTTCAGGACCTGACCCTGATACTGAGAGTAGTCCTTCCTTTTGCTAATTCTGCTAATCCGGTTATGGCTCCGGTAGGTGGATTTGTTAAATGCTGTGCTTGACATGGTTATTACATCAAGGCATAGCATATGATGGTTGAAGTTCTTTTTTATTTTTACTTTTTATTATTATTAGTTTTTTGATCAGCAAGTATGAAGTATATTAAGAGGCAGCAAGGGGGTGCCACCTTTACACAACACTAAAAGAACAAAGAGCAAAACTCATATACATCAATCAATTCAATGCTCTACAAAATTCAAAAATTGATTCGAGGATGACTTCACTTCCCCCAAGAACCACTAATACAAAATGGATAAAATTCTACTATTTAAAACAAAATGGAAGTCTCAACTCTATCAAAACTTTTCAAAATAAAGTGAGAGAACCCAGTTGCCAAGGCACCCTCCTCTTATCAATCCGGGCTTCCCTCTAAGAGTACAAAAGATCCAGACACTTGAAGGGAAGATCCACAAGACTGCCATCAATATTATGTACTTCACCAATCAGAATCAGAGCCGACTTTCCAAGATTCACCTTCAAGACTGAAATAGCTCATATTTCACATCTAATAACTCATATTTACAATTATTTTTAACTTTTACATATGTATCATATCTTTTTCTACTTACTTAAACTGAATCTTACAATTGTCAGTTTGAAGAAAGTGAATTTCAATTCATGATTCATATCTTGACTTCAATAACTATGATCTCTTCTTTTCTTCTTTCAGCTTTATCTGTGTTAGTGTCTTTACCTTTTCAATTAAATTTACTCCTTCAGATCTGATTGTTAGAAAATTCCACTAGGTTGCCTTTTTAGCCTCTGCCATTGGACCTAGAGTTGTTGCAGCCTGTGCCCATGCATCCTTGGCAGCACTGTCTGAGGATTCTCAGAAGGCATCTGGGCATGCTAATAGGTGAGGGTCTTCTTCACTTTTTTCTCATTAAACACTAATGTTCTCTCCTTCATTTGCGCTTGTTTATATCAACATAATTTCTTTGGCAAATAAGCACATAATATAAGATTCTCAGAAGGCATGAGTTTACAGCTTCATTTTCCTAGCCATTCTTAAGAGAGTGTTCTTTGCTGCCAATTTTGGTGAGCAAATTTTTTGTAAGGATTAGGAATTGTAGAGGAATATTTCATTGGTCACTGAAAGTTTTTTATTGGAAATGCTACATTTATCAGAGATGTAGTTTTCAAAACTTGAAAACAAACTTGAAAGTCTCTGTTTTGGCCTATGAAGGATGAATTTGGAGAGCAATAGTGAAGGCAATTCTCATGGCGAAAAAACAAGTTCAAGTCAGCGAAAAGGTAAATTTTTTAATTTTGCTTGCCCTGATCAAGTTCATCTCCCCCTTTCATGGATCTTGTAAATTAAATTTTCAGAAGACAACTCTGAAGCACATGTTCAATGGAATCAAAATGGAGAGGTTGTGCCATTATCTGCTGAAAAGGTGAGAGCTGCTGCCAAAGCTGGTCTAGCTGCTGCGCAACAAAGGCAAAACTGTTTTCAGATCATGAAGAACGTGAAATTCAAAGGCTATCTGCTAATATTATAAATCATCAGGTTTGTTTGTAAGATAATCTTATTTTGTGCTAGCTTTAAATATTTATTACCTCAAAAAGCTCCCACGGTTTGAGCCTTGAGTTTTTAAACCCTAAACCCTAACAAAAGAAGCCTTGAGTTTTTAATTTTATCAATTTAAACCCTAATCTTTTGATTTGTTTTCAATCTAAACCATTTGGCTATTCTTGTCAAGTAAAATTGATGAAAAAATAGGTATTTTAGTCATTAACTTGATAAATTGAGTATTTTAGACATTTTATGTATACTTACATTGACTTTAATGACTAAAATTCTATTTTTTTGACCTTTTTACTTAATGTAACTGATTTAGATTGAAAACAAATCAAAAGATTAGGTTGTAAATTGACAAAATTAAAAACTCGAGGTTTATTTTGTTGCAAGGCTAAAACCTTGGAATTTTTTTTGTTTGTAATGTCCCTTTTTTTGTTTTTGGGTGTTTCATGTATGAAGATAAATTTTAGGGAGGCCTCAACTACCATGCCCAGCATAAAAAAGGATGTTGCAACTTGAAACCTATTGTATATGGAAATTCATATTTATAGTATATACATTAAATTCTTTTGTTTAACCACACTTTTTTTAAACTGTTTTTCATCTTAATCTAGGTTTTCCTTTTTCATCCTGCTTGCTAAAATGGTTGAATTGTTGACCAACAAACTGGCCACCCTTCTGGTTTGGCTTTGGGCACAAAAAATACATTGAAGTTGCATTTGATAATATATATAGTACTTCTGCATAATTTGTTGACTTACTTAAGTTAGGAGGTCAATCTGGAATACTGGATTTGAAAACCTCTTTCACTTGGAGTTCATGGTTTTTTTGGCTTAGCTGCCCAAAGTTCCATTTTAGTCGCATTATTTACAACATTCTCTTGGTTGGGCTGGAAACAATGTTTCTTATTCAGGACTTGACTACTCCTTGATGAAATGATGATTTCTCTTAATGTCTATTTTCCTGCTACTTTTGTTTCTTCGTTGATGTACAGTTGAAGAGATTAGAGTTGAAGCTGAAGCAATTTGCAGAGGTGGAAAACCTTGTTAATGAAAGAATGCGAACAAGTGGAGAAAGCAAAGCAGAGGATTGCTGCCGAGCGGACCCACATGATATCAGCTCAGTTCAGGCCACCTGCCGTGATGTCATCTACGAGCCTACCTGGCACCAGTCCCACCATGGGTGCTGGTCCCGCCATTGTTAACAGCTCTGCCAATAACAGGCAACAAGTCATGACCGGTTCACCCTCACAGCCATTCATTTCCGGGTATGGAAATAACCAGCAAATCCATCCCCAATTCATGCCACGTCAGCAAATGTATGGAATTGGGCCACGGGTTCCGTTTTCGGGTTTACAACAGTCCTCGTCGGCAGCTCCCAATGTTATGTTCAATGCTGCGGCAAATGCTCAGCCTGCTCTCAGTAATCCAATGTTGAGGCCTGTATCGGGGACTAGTTCTGATTTAGGTTGAAAATTAGGGAAAGAAATTCAGTATTGGAGTTCTGTGGTTTAATTAAATTGAGAATCCTCTCCTTTTCCTACCTTGAAGAAGGGGAAGAAAAAAGGATTAATGTGGATGAGCCGTGAACTTATTATCTGAGTCGCATTCTTAAAGTATGTTTCCCATCTGGAAGGAGTGACCCAGGGCAATACAGATGCGGCCAAGGTATGTACCAATTTTTCAGAGGCTCAATTATTTGGTTGGTTCATGTAGCATGCTCTTAATTTTTATTTGTATTTTCACAATCAATAGTAAAGATGAGGAAGAACTTGATTAGTATACTAATTGTTGCTAGCATTGTACTTTTTGGATCAAAGTATACATGGTTCGCTCGCCCAACCAACTGTCATGCCAGTTTGAACTAGTAAACTAAACATTGAATACATGGTTGAAGTAGGACACTGAACAATGAATATAGGTTCTACAGTGATGTCCGAAAAATCAGGAGTTTTTGCGGTGTTATAGTTAAAGAGTCATTGTAGTTATATTACTAATTATGATCTCAATCCAACCGTTATGTGGGGAGATCTGCATAGGGGCGTTCAGTATCTAGGGTTATAAAATGACCCTTTGTGCGGGATGTGTGGTTTAGAGACTTTGAGAAGGAAAGAAGCACAGTTTGAGAGATCTTGTGAGAGGTTATTAATCAAACAAACAAGTTCCTGATAAAGAGTGTTGAAACATTGATTAAAAATGTTTTAATCAATGCAAATTGCTCTCTATCAAGCAGTATAGACGTCCATCCTGCAAAATGAAGAGAACAAAACACAAGTGAATTAGTCATATATAGATTCATGCTATGTTTGGGTCTTAGAATTTGTTTAGTTTCTACTATTCATTAATTTTTTCATTTCCTTCTATGTTTCATGCACAAACCCCTCAACAAAAAAATTATTTAAACATTATCAGGAGACTTCGAACAACTTTTAAGTAAAAAACAAAAAACACAAATAAAGTAACTCACATATATTGAGTTCTTGTATGGTTCCCATTTTGCTGGTGTATTACTAATGAATTTAAAGAGTGGGATTGAGAGCAAATGTAAGGTCAATGATAGTATCATCTGTAAACCCTGTTAAAACAAAAATTAATTTCATAATTTTAATTGAGTGAAGAAAATATATAAATTTAAAAACTCTTGATCAAAAATCAAACTGATGTGATGATGAAGAAGATGAGCTGACCACTTCCCAAGGATCTTCCGATTGAGACCATGAGACTAGGTGTGATGGCGATGCACCTAGTCATTCTTGTTCGCCCATTTTTTCATCTTAAGATCCAAGAAACCCTAAAAGTTTTCATCATCCAATTTATTCATTAAAAATCTTGAATTTAATTTAACTGCATGAAATAAGTTATGCCTAGACAATGTGAGAGAGTTGAGTAAAGAAAAAGGTTATGCTGGTCGACAAATTATTATAAGTGATATTAATGACCAAGTGCAAATAATCTAAAAGATTTAAGAGGAGAGAAGAAAACATTAGTCAAATCTCAATGGGCATTTAATTGTTAGATCAAGAAATTAGTTACATAAAGATGAGATCGAATTTGATCATATGGTATAACTAAGGCAGTACAACGGGAAATGGGAAAAACTTATTCTATGCTTTTGGAGCGTCACGTATTTATATTTCAAAATTAATTATTATATATAATATCTCTTCGTGTTTTTCAATCACTCGATATAAAATTATGAGTAATATTAGGGATTATGAAAAAATATCATAAAATGCATCATGGAGATTTTTTATCTTTTGATTAGTGTGTGGTGTTTTATTGTATGTATAATTCAAAGGTGAAGAATTTTTTATGATCATTTTCATGACATTTTTTTAAGGAAAAATTAGTCATAAGTCTCATATTGGAAAAAGTTACTCTATCTAGTCTTGAGTATTTTTTTATAAACTATTTAGTCCTTATTTTACATTACAATATCATCATCAAATAATATCATCAAAACAACATGGAGCCTCCCATTTTTCTTTGTCTTCAACATTAATTTAAATATAATATTTTATCTTATTTTAACGTATTAGCCTCTTCTCAAACGGGTGCTTAATGAATAAAAATAATCGTCGTTTTCATTTTCATTCCATCTTGTTCAGATTTCGACACACAAACCAGCTCACAAAACTCCATTCTTTCGATTCACCCATTCACTCCTCTCTCTTTCAACTCTCTCTTCTGCCCTATATCTCTCCCATCTCTCTCTCTCTCTCTATATCTATATATATATATATACACACACAAATACATATATAGATACAAATATAGAGATAGATACAGAAAGTGTGGGATCAACATATATATAGATTAATGAATCTGATGTTTGATGTTTGAATTTGATGAATTTGATGTTTGAATCTGTGGGAGATTTACATAACACCCACCTATGAAGCATGGGTATGGGTACGAGTACTGGTACTGGTACGATACGGGTACGTTGATACGGTAAAATTAAAAAAAAATAGGGTACGGGTACGGCTTGGTATGCTTATAAAAAAATATTTATTTTTAATTGAGAGTAATGCAAAAGTTAATTAAATGGTTTAATTTGTTAAGGTCCAACCTATAATTAACATTTAATGTCAAAAGGAAAAATATAAATTAAAATTAAATGTCAATATATTAAATAACTTACAAACCATAGTTTAATTTTAAAATCATGCTAAGCATAAAACAAAAATTTAAAAAGAAATCTAGTGAAATGAGTTTTATTTCTATAGTAGAAGGAAAATATTGTTTCAACTAAAGTATGGTATGGCTTAGATATATACTAGGTACGTTTAGATACGTGAAAAATTAAGAAGAAAAAATTTGGGTACATATTTTGTGTACCTGGTACGTATGCAGAAGTGCCATATGAGGTACGGTACGCCGGTAAGTACTCGGTACGGGTACGGCATGTTTTTCGAAGTACCAATACTTCATAGACACCCACAAACATCAATGAATCTAATGTTTGCACATCACCGTCGGACATAGATGAGGCACTCATGATCGATTCATTGCTTCTTTCCACTGTTGCGATCCACCATCCCCAACTGCGATGAATTCTTTCCAGTAGCACTGAATCGATGGTGATGACCTTCTCTCTTTTTCACTCTCTTTCTCTCCATCTTCATTTTTTTAGATCCAGGTTTGTGTGTTTAGGACTAATAAATTATGATGATGTTTGATAAAAAAAATTGTTATGATGATGTTTGATTAGAAAAAGTTGTTTAATCGTTATTGTGATGTTTGATGTTATTTTAATCGTTATTTTGATGTTTAATCGTTATTTAAAAAATTGTTTAATCGTTATTTTGATGTTGCTAAACATTATTCACCAACATTATACGAATAATGATTACGTTGCTAATGTTTGATGTTTGATAAATAATCATGACGTTGTTAATTTTTGATGAATAATGTTTGATGTTTGAAAAGTTTGATGTTTGAAGGGAAATCATAAAAAAAGCCTATAGTAAACTTCTTGGAAAATAGGACCTATTAGTCCAATAAAAAATCTTCGGGACTAAATTGGTTAACATTCTTAAATTTAAGATTTATTGATGCTTTCCTCTTTTTTTTATGATCTCTAACATTACTCGAAAATTATAGATTCTGAATTCTCTATCAATCACAACGTCTCACAGTATCACGTAATTGTATTCCGTGAGCACCCAATAGTCACTCGCAAATGGGTCCCAATGGAAATTAATTTTTGAGTTTGGGGATAAATGTAGGTTTGAATAGTGTAGAAAATAATGAAAAGTGACTAAAAATGAAGGAAAAATAAAATGAAATTTTTTGTGAGAAAATTATAATAGCTGGCTACTTCCACAATATTAAAAAAAATATATTTTTAGTTTGTTTGTGTTTTTTTGGTTCAAAAAATGAAAGCTAAGTTATCATAATGATATGAATTGTACAAAAAAAAAAAAAAAAAAAAATTACTTGCATTTTTTCACCACTCTACCACACTTGTCTACCACTTTCATTCCGACCTACCCCAAACCCAATTAATTACATACACATGGAAAAGTTCATGATCTTAATAATTGAAGTTTGTAAAATTTATCAATAATCTGAACTTTTTTTCAAAATATACACTGATTTGTTTCTAATTTTCGTAGAAATATGCAACCATGATGAAGACAGTCAACATCTCCAGCTTCGCACCTCCCCCACACCCAGTTAATTTAAAACACACATACACACACACACAAACAAACATGAAGTTTAGCTCTCACCAAAAGTATATAAATAAAAAAATAAATCATTATATTTAATTTCAATGTCATCATTATGTCTGTTCATATTAGAAGTTAATATTTTTTAGGATATTTGTCAGTCTCTTAAGATATACATAAAAACAAAAAATTAGATAGAAGGATTAAATTAAAATTGGAGTATAGAACCAAATTATTCAATTTAAAATAATAGAAATCAAAATAAAGTTTGAATCAAATAATAAAAATGAAAAGTGTAATTTACTTGAGAACATCATAAGGAATAAAATTAAAACGAACCAGCTTCTCTCATATAGAAACAAGTTGATTGAGATTGCCAGCCTGTTCATGAGTTTCATTGATAATTTAAATAATTTATTTTACAAATTGAATAAATCATCAATAAAAATATTGATTCAAAAATTAAATTAATGTGACAATTACCAATTTGATCCAATAATTTATTTTAAAAAAAAAAATAAATAAATTTGATGAAATTCTATGACTATGATTATTAAATTAATTTTTTTTAATGAATAATCTATACGCATGAATATAAAAAATAAATAACTTAAATTATCAAAACAGAATTTATAATAGGTCCACGGACCCAACTGGATTGAATCCGAGTTTTCCAATGAGAGAGTAGCTGAATCCAAAATACAAAAATAACAAAATAAATTAGGAAAGGTAATTTGAAAAAAAGTCAAATTATTTGTGCATGATGTCTTCTCAATTATTCTCTATGTTATAAAAAAATAAAAAGAATAGCTTTCAGCATATGGAAATACTAAAAATGTATGATTATGATATTATTATTATTATATTATTGTCCCCAATTTGTGTCGTGTTCGAACCAGTACAAGAACGCCAGCTCAGATTGATATATGGAACATTGTCTCAATGATTGTCACATATAAACCTAACAAAAAGAAAATATGATATAAATGTCTCCCAATATGCCTGCAAAATGCAAATAAATTTTATTTTATTTTAATCAAAGTCGAGTTCTTCCCCAGCCATGTATCCATGTGCAACTCAACATATTCAGTAGCTAAAGAAACAAAGAGAAAGAAGGCAATTCTTGTTTGGGGACAACATAGTTAAAAAGTTAAAAAAATTACTATAAATTATCATATCACTCTCTATTTTTTTATATATATATTTTTTTGTAAAAGTTAAAAAATTATTAAAATAGCCTGTTCGTGAGAATTTTGATAGATACAAATTAGGGGCGGAATGAGAATTTTATTGGTAGAGTCAAAAAAAGAATAATTTTTGTTTTTTCATTATATATACAAAGAACACATATATATATACAATATGATAGATAAATTACAGATGCACATAAAAAAAATTCAAATACCAAAGAATGAATATATATTTTATATTGGGAGCTATTTTATATATAAAATAATATATATTTTTAAAGTGCTATGACAAACAGTATCTTTAACAGAAGTAGGGGGCCATGACCTCCTATAGTTTTTTTCTAGTTTTTTTTCCTGAACACAAATGTAAATTTAATTATGACAGGGCATCATAAATAAACAAATTTAGTATTGAATTTGTCATTATTTTTATGTCCCTCGGTACATAGCTAGATGTTATTTTTTTTTTTATTAATTCTTTAATAATAGAACCAATCATAAATATCCACATAAACAGTAATGCAAAATGTTGATAAAAATCTGGGGACATATAACATTTCTCATCCGTTTAATAGAGAATTAGTTTAAGAGCATCTATTTCACACAACACTTTCTCTCCGTTCACATGCTATTTTTAGTTTAGATTTTAACTTTCAAATAAAAATCACATGGTTCGGAAATCAATTTTCATTAATTTGAAAATCAAGATCCAAAGATATAGACCAACCATAAGTTTATTTTGAAAGTTAATTTCTTAATCGTACAAATTTTGTTCAGAAATTGATATCTGAACCAAAAAATATGGAAATCGGTAGAAAGTGTGTGGTGTATGAAAATAGAAACTTTTCAAAAGTTTCTCGACATGTTTAATGCACATGTAATTCTATCTAATTAAATATAAAGAAAAAAAAATGTAAAATAGAGTTACCTCTCCAAAAGTATTGAAGAAGGAGGATTGTATTTCCGACTCCACCCATGCCATAAAAATTATTATGAAAAATCATCAATATCCAGGGCCAAGGGTTTTTTTGAAATGAGATTAATGATTTATTGTTCATATGGTAATAGCAGAAAGCAATTTTGGAAGAGGGAATTAGAGAGGTGGTTGATGATAAAAGCCAAACACAGATCAAAGTGTGGTATCTATGTATTATATGTTCGAACACAGATCAAATATATATATATATATATATATTGATGATAGTTGCTTCCTCAAGTAACTACTTCTTGGTGCCGTAGGCTTTGTTATTTTATTTTCTGTTTTCTGTTTCAAAATAGAAATTCTAAGTCAGTTATCACTGATATTCTTTTAAAATAAATTTTTTATTTTTTTAATAAACGAGTTATAACAGAAGCAATCATATTATACTTAGCACTTTTTTTTAGATTTTATTTATTAATATAATATTTATATAATAGGCCTCATCACCCATATATACCGTCAATATTGTACTAAAAATTAATTGACATGTCATATGATAAGATAAGATAGTAAATGGGTAAATATCCATTGTAGCATTGTTAGATAGTTTCCATTCCATTCATTTCATACTATTGAGAAAAACTGTGAACCATTTGAATTTGACAAAAAATCTAGAAGCATAGAAAAATTGGTTACCGATATGGACATTTCACATGGATTGAGTTGGAGCATCTTCAATGATAAATGTTATAATAGTATTTGTCAAAGTTATAATTTAGCAATGAACAACAGTAAATTGTTAAATTATAACAATGGTACTCCAATGGTCATATGTCATTTTGACAAATTTCAACCATTCTTTAATTTTGTAGGTATTGTTTGGATATAGATTTTTTAATGAATTTTTTTTATAACTTATTTTTTGTCTTTTATGACATTTTAAAATTTTCCTCTAAAAAAAATTATTTTATTTTATTTTATTTTGGTGTAAAATAGGAATAAAAAGAGCTATTGAGCTCATTTTGCATTTTAAGACACCATCCAAACCGTTGAATGGTGTCATAATCCATTGCTGACATTCAATCTCTAGAATTTTCGGGACTGAGCATCTCCATACTTCTTCATTTGGATAATCTCTCTCCTTCTATGTTTTTTTTTTTTTTTTTTTTTTTTTTTTTTTTTTTTGTGGAGGGGGTACAATGGAAAGATCAACAAACAGAGGCTAAGCCCTTTCTCTTGACATTCTTATTGTGTCTGACACTAAGAGACTCCGAAGTTCAGCCGGCGAATCATTCATTACCAACATGTCTTGTGGTTGAGCAGCTCCTATTTTAGCCAAAGCATCCGCGCATAAGTTTCCTTCCTTCCAAACATGTTGCATAGTGCATTCACACTTTTTAAATAGAATTTGAATATCTTCTACAAGACTTTGAAAGGGGCAGTTGTCACTGGGTTCTTCTTGCACCAATTGCACCACCTGGGTTGCGTCGGACTCAATGAGCACTTTGTTCAATCCTTTTTGCAAGATGACAGTGAGGCCCTTGTAGACAGCGTATAGTTCAGCTTCCAAGCTTGTTCCACTTTGCAAGTTGCCGTAGTAGCCACACACCCAAGCACCTCTTCCATCTCTAATCAGCCCTCCGAATCCTCCACCCCCTCCAATTTGCCTGTTGCCATCAATATTTAGTTTTAGGTTGCCTGCAAGTGGTAAACACCAACTGATTAGTCTAAAGAAAAGTTTGGGATTAGATATGAAATGGAGAAATGTCTAGTTGATCTCTTTACAGTAATCTAAGATAAATTTAACACTCTCTTGGATGGGGATAGATTTTCCTAAAAAATCTTAGAGTTTTTGTTTTTCCAAATTTTCCATAGAGTAATGACAAAAATAGTTTGACAAGAAGTGTGTACATTAAAGTGTTTTTTGTTTTGAGAATTACTCTTAAGCCATTCAAACCAAGATTTCTGCATCATGTCTAGGTACCAGTGTTTGTTAAACATGGATAACAACATTTCCTTAGCCTTGTAACAACCCCTAAAGAGGTGAGAGATATTCTCAATCCCACAGTAGCTAGGGCATTGAGGGTCATCAGTGAAACCTCTCTTGAGTCTCATTTGGTTTGTGAGAAGTTTCCCATGGAAGACAGTCCATAGGAAGCCTTTGAGCTTCTGAGGCAATCTGAGTTTCCAAAGCCAGGCCCAATCCTCCTCCTGGTTATGAGTCCCATGGAGGAGATTGTAGACAGAGGACACAGTGAAAGACCCATCAGGTGAGCCTCTCTACTCAGAACTATCCCCATCAAAAAAGGAGGGTGAAGGTTGTCCCAAAATCATAGGAGCAAAACAAGTTGAAAGATTTCTTTGGATGACATCTTCATTCCAGTTGCCATCAACTGTTAACATGTCACAAACCTTGTCAAGGTTGGTAGATGCAAGGGAATTAGGTTGGTTAGTGGGAACCACAAGATCCTCAAAGGACTTGGCTGCACACCACCAATCTTTCCACACATCCACAAGCATACCATTACCAACCTTCCATTTCACACCTTTCCTCAAGATATTTCTGGTAGCCATGATACCTCTCCATAAATGAGAGGCTTTCCTCACTTTCTGCCAAGCATGAATGGAGATGTTTTTTTAAGTATTTATCTTTCAAAACATCACACCACATGCCTTCTTTATTGCTAAGTAGGTGCTAGCCCAACTTAGTCAACAAAGCCAAATTTTGAACCTTGGCCTTTTTAATGCCCAAGCCACCATGCCTTTTTTCTTTGCACACAACACCCCAGATTACCAAATGAGTTCTCTTCCTTTCTTGGGTATCATTCCATAGGAAATTTCAATTTAGCTTATCAATGACATCACCCACTTGTTTGGGTAGTAACATGGTTTGCATAGTATAAGAAGGGATGACAGAGTTAACAAATTGAATGAGAGTGGCTCCGCTTGACATAGATAAGGTACTGGCTTTCTACCCAGCCAATCTTTTTTGCATTTTCTCCAAAATTTCATTGAAATATCTTCTACTCACTCTACCATGAATGAATGGAACCCTCAAGTATTTCCCTAAGTCAGTAATTAAGGAAATACCACATTTGGTACTTAACTCTCTTGCCTGCCTTCTCTCAATATTAAGGGAAACATACAGTTTTGATTTGTGGGAATTGAGTCTCAAGCCATAGATGGCACAAAACTCCTCCATGACTTCCATGATTACATTACAAGTATTTATAAAGGCTTGGCCAAAAAACATGAGGTCATCTACAAAGAACAAATGAGTAATGCTAGGCCCATCTTTGGTAAGTTGAATCCCTTCCCAACTCTTGCTGTTAGCTTTAAAACTTATCATATTAGAAAGTCTCTCCATGCATAAAATGACCAGGTAAGGGGATAGGCGGTTACCCTGTCTCAGACCTCTCTTGGGTTTAAATTCCTCAAGAGGCTCCCCATTCCACATAATAGCATTAGTCACATTAGTAACATAGCACATAATAAGATCAATCAAATTGTTGTCAAAGTTGAATTCTTCAAGAGCTTGTTTTAAAAAATCCCAAGAGATTTTATCATAGGCCTTGTCCAAATCAATTTTCAAGATCATGCCCCATTTTTTCCCTTTTTTGATGTGCAAAGAGTGAATGATTTCTTGAGAAATAATGATATTATCACTAGTATTCCTACCAGGAATAAAACTACATTGATTAGGCCTAACAATTTTCCTCAATAAAGGTCTAATCCTGCTCACAATAATTTTGGAAATGATTTTATAGGTCACATTGCAAAGGCTAATGTCATAGATGAAATCAGGTATGGGGGAGGTACTACTCCAACTCCGTTAAACACAAATTCAGGCAGTCTGGGTAGACGGAAAACAACTTGTTTTGTTACACAGTCTATGGTAGCATGATATTTCGTTAACCAATCCATCCCCAATATCACATCAAAATGATCAATATTCAATGGCAGTAAATCAATATACAAATGAACATCTTCAACAATAATTTCACATGTAGGGTACATATAAGCACAAGTCATGGATCCCCCAACATGTGAAGATACAGCTAACAAGTAATTCATGGGTTCCAAAGGTCTATTCAATTTTTGCGAAAAAGCATGCGATACATATGAATGTGTAGACCCTGAATCAATCAGAACATATGCATTTTGAGCACAAATTAAAAGTATACCTGACACAACGGTCTCGGTATTCTGCACATCTTCCGGTACGAGTGCAAACACTCGGTCTTGCCTCACGGGCTCTTTTCCAGTGGCTTTAGGGTTGGGTTTTGGTGCAGCAGTTAATGCTGCGGCGCTGGCTGCAGCTTTACTATTGCCCGGAGGGGTGGAAGGGCAATCTTTAACCATGTGGCCCACCTTGCCACACCTGTAACAAGCACCAGAGATTTTATAACAAACCCCCTTATGATTCTTACCACATTCGGAGCAGGGCGGTGTAGAACGGTTTCCTTGACTAGAACTAGTCGTTGACCCTGTATTCTGCTTTTTGTTCAATGGATTGTTTTGACTTTTCTTAAACTTAAAACCCCATCTTTTACCACGCTACTCGGTCAATGGTGATTTAGTCTGTTTCAATGCCTCGATGTTCGACTCAGCCATTATCGCTCGGTCAAGAACATCTACATACTTCAGTGGTTTTAGAACATTTATTCTGTCAAGAATTTCTACATTAAGGCCGCCCTCAAACTTCCTGGCCTTTTTGTAATCAGTGTCAACCATGTGCGGTGCATATCTGGCGAGTTCAGTAAATTGTGACTCATACTCAGCCACAGACATGGTACCTTGTCTCAACTGTTCAAACTCGGTTACCTTGCGGTCTCTGACACACTGTGGGAAGTATTTCTCAAAGAAGGCTCCTTTGAACTGAGCCCAATTCATAGCAGTATTGGTGTCGTGGACTAGCATCCACCACCTTCTGGCTTCTTCTTGTAAGGTGAAGGTAGCCAGTAGCACTTTGTGTGCTTCAGAACATGGAAACACTTCAAATAATTTTTCAGTTTCTAGTACCCATGTTTCGGCCTTCAATGGTTCAAGGCCTCCCTGAAAGGATGGCGGTTTCATTTTACTGAACTTCTGCGTTAGAGCAATTATGTCATCATTCACATTCGGTTCTAGCTGTACCGGGGGAGGTGGGGGCTGTTGGTTCTGCTGTTGCTGTTGCCTTAAGGCCTTAGTTATTAGCAGTTCAACTGTTCTTTCAAGCCTTGCCATTCTGGCATCAGATGATTCAGTTTCATCGGCAGTTCTTGCATTATCCATTTCACTATATGCAACATAGTAATAATAAACATAGGAAGTTGCATACTTTAAACACATTAACACATTAGCACATATATTCATGTCATGTCCATACACACTTTTCACGCTCATGTAATGCCTTATTATTTTTCTAGGACATCCTATAACTCATTTGGACACGTGTGTGCGATATAACTCGTGGTTTAAAATCGCTCTGATACCACTCTGTTACAACCCAAACCTGCCCCTATGGGTTTAGCACCGTAACCGGCCAATAATCCGATGATTACTGAAGGCTTGCTTAACAGTAAAACAGTAATACAGAGTTCAAGGGCTGGCGGAAGCCAAAACAGTAATAAAAGATGTCCAATGAGTGATACCAGATGCAAGAAGACTTTTAAACATATTCACAAATGTATAAAACAAAGATGTACATACATCATATACAGGTATTCAGGTTAGGGACCAAATCCCTAACATAACAGTACAGTGCAAGTCTACACAGTCTATACCAAACAAAAACAGAAAGGGGGAATCTAAGACACCCCACAACAGCCTTAGTTTGGCAGTATATGGAACCTTGCAATAAGGCACAGTGGTTGGTTTGACAAAAAGGAAGTTTAACCCAACGCTCCTAGTTCCGATCCGGTGCCTGGACACCTACATATATATAAACAGTGAGCTAAATCCCAGTAAATAACATATGCATAAAAAGGTTAAGAATGAATGTCCTTTTAGTATTTAAAACAGTCATTTAAACAGTATATCAATTATTCGATCATAGCAGTCATAAGTGGTACACCCACTAGCAAAGCAGTACAGTAGGTCTTAATAGACCGAACAGTCAATTGATGGCCATCATATTAGTAAACAGTAGTGGTTCCAAACATGGGAACCGACAGAGATCTCTGTGAATAAAGATATGATTCAAAGAATAAAGAAATTGTTATGGATGCCATGAATACGAGCAAATAGGACAAACATTCATTCAAGAAATAAAGGTCATTTCATAAAGCAAGATACAGTCATTTGTTCAGAAAATAATCTCGATTGAACATATCTTTACAACATAGTTACTCACAGAGTTCTGGGCTACAGATAAGCTAGTGCGCGTCCTCGGATGCCAACCCTACACAGTTACAGGATGAAAACACACTGAGTCACATACTTGGGAATCAAAGTCTTAGTCCCTACTTAGACTCGGTGTGAGTCTACATCAATATCCTCATTAAGATGCCTTAAACTAGGCCTAGGAATACCTAGGATGAAATGAGGATGCAAAGATGCACTTAAAAAACACTTTTCAAAATTTTGCTGAAACAAGGGTCCCGCTCGAGCATGGATTTCTCCGCCGACATGCGACATAAAAGGGCTACGCCGAAAGGCAGACATTACTCGCTGAGCGGATCAGAACTACAAAAAGTACTAGATGTACGAAATTCACGCTCGATGGGCGCTCGATACCCGCTCGAGCGTGAGACACAAGTCCTCGCTCGAGCGTGCATTCCTCGCTCGAGCGGACTGCATGAGCTCAGGTTGTACGCTCGAGCGTGAAGTTCCCCGCTCGAGCGTGAGTTCAAAATCTGGAATTTCCAAATTTGAACCTCAAGCTCAAAACTCAACTTTAAAGCATAAATTTCGATCCTCTTGGGCTAATTTTCTAAAAAATACTTCAAAACCCATAATATTACATGTTTCAAAGACCAAATTGAGAAATCAAAACCCAAATGTAGTTCAATTAAATACAATTTCAAAGAAGTTTTCATGAACATGAAGAACAATGCAAATTCAACACATGCATGGGTTCCTTGGAACTCCAATGTGCTAAAACAAGATCAAATACAAGATTTAACTTCAAAACATGGTGAGTTAATGGATCAAGACCCAAAATATGAACATGCATGCAACAATTTTCATGAAACAACTTCAAAACTTCAATATAAAAGCACGCATGCACGATCTAGCTCTCAATCAACAATCTAAACCAATTCTAGACTCAACTCACTAAACTTCTATGAATCATGCAACAAATGACTTAATTCAACAATCAAGAAGATGATTCTCCTACTGTAACGACCCTCGTACTGATTACCGTTAAACCACTGAATTATATACTGATTACTATTAAACTGAACTGCTTATGACTGATAAGTGAACTGGATGAACTACTGAACAAATCAATGAAATCAAATCAAATCAATAAGTTTGTCCATTGAATTGCGATTGCATCTGTTTGAGTGTATGATTATCTGCTTGCATTTTATGTTTAAATCTAATTGAAGGCCTTATCGTGACGATTTAGAAACCGTTTGATGTTTTGTAATCAGCATAATATTTGTGATTTAATGATATTTTTATCTGAAAATTGATTAGGAATGATTACATTAGATTAAAAGAGTAATTATGAACTTAGACGTATTTACCGAATTGCCATGGCTAGTGGACAACTTGTTTATCATTATACTTGAGTCTATACACTTAGACATTTGATCAGCCATTTCTTTCACACCCTAACCGACCAAACAAGTGAGCATAGAGAGGGAGAGAGTTCATCTTGGGAGAAATTGAATTCATCTTGGAAATTGGCTAGGAATTGAAGTGTAACTTGGCCTAATCTAGCTTCCTACCTTGAATCAACACTTAGGTAAGTGAATACATCATCTTCTTGCCATCTTGGAGCTTCATTTTGCATGGTTCTTGCTCAATTGTAGGATTAAACCATGTTTGAGTTCACATAGGTTGATTCATGCTAGAATTCATGCATGCATGTTGAATTTGTTGACTTTTGAAGTTGAATTCTTGGCTAATTAGTACATGCAAGCTCATAGTCATATTAAGTCCATGATTTCATCTCATTTGCCAACTATTGAGCTCCTTGGAGCAAGATTTAAAGATTGAAATTGGTTTGAAACTTATGCATTGCATGTTTTAAAGTGTTCTTGGATTGTTCTTGGAAAATGGTTTGAATTGACCAACCCTTGGCCTTTGCATGTGCAAATTAGCTTTTGAAACTTGTTATACATTGAGTTTGAAGTGTTTTTCCAGAATTTGGGGCCAAGAGGTTGAGTTTTGGATGGTTGAATACTTGGTTCGAACTTGGGAGACAAATCTGGAAATTCCAGATTTTGCTTCCTCGCTCGAGCGAAGGATTCTCGCCGAGCGAGCCTCGCGATTTGCAAGCTCGCCGAGCGGCATCGAGCGTGGTATCGCTACAGTAAATTTAACATCCAAGATACTTTCTCGCTTTTATCGACCGCTCGAGCGAAGGGAGGCTCGCTCGAGCGAACCCTTTGACTTTGGAAGCTCGCTCGAGCGAGAATCGAGCGAGCATCGGGCGAAGAAAATCTGCAACCAGTACTTTTACTGTTTCATCAGACCGCTCGAGCGACGGATTGTTCGCTCGAGCGAAGCCTTTGATTTTGGAATCTCGCCCCTGCGAAGGAAGGCTCGCCGGCGAGACCCTGTTCAAAGAACTTTTGAAAAATGCCTTCCAACTGTAATTTTGCATCCTCATCCCATCCTAGGCATTCTTAGGCCTAGTTTAAGGCATCTTAATGAGGATTTGGACATAGAACCACACCGAGGGAATTTAGGGATTTAATTATCATCCTTTCCAACTGTAGACTTAGTGTGTGTTCTATTCTCACATCGCATCGCTTAGGTTGGCTCTCGGGGACGCGCTCTAGCTGCTATAAGCCTAATCTCTGTGAGTAACAGATTGTGTAAAGATATGTTCAAAATGATTATATTTTGAATATTGAACTGAATTGTTTATTGAACTGATATGGTTTGTTGAATGAATGTATGTCCTATATTTCGCATCAGACAGTGGCATCCTTAGCACCCATCTTATTGGGCGATTCTGAGCTCGGTTTCCTTGTGGAACCATACTGTTTACTGAATGATTGGCCATCATTACTGTTGGGTCTGTTAAGACTAGGTCCTTTTGGACCTACTGTTTATAGGCTATTGGATGTACCACATATGACTGTTTGATTGAAATACTGCAAGATTGAACTACTGTTTAAATGAACTGATTTCATTACTATAAGGACATTCATTCATAACCTCTTTACGCTTTATGTTATTCACTGGGCTTTAGCTCACTGTTATATGTATATGTAGGTTCTCGTGAACAGACCGAGCTAGGGCGTGGGTTAGTCCCGATTTTGTCAAGCCAATCAATGTGCCTCACTGCGAGGTTCCGAGACGCCATGCTATGGCTTGGGGTGTTTTGTGTCCCCACTAGTCTCCCTCTTGTCTTTGTAATGCGTTCTTGTATAGACTGTTTTACTACACATCAGAATCGAGGATCAAGTCCCCGTCATCAATGTCTGTAATGATTGTGTATCAGTCGGGTTTGAATGCATAAAGGTATGAAAAATGTTTTTGGCATACAGATTATCACAGCTCAACGGACACTAGTTATTTACTGTTTTGGCTTCCGCCAGTTCTCGAACTCAGATTTATCAGATATCGATTAAGGTGCCTTTGGTAATCTCGGATTCTTGGCGATTCTGATGCTAAACCCATAGGGCCGGGTTTGGGTCGTGACACCTACCTTATGCCTTGAATTCAAAGTATGGGAGTCTAATGTTGCAAATCTTCTACAATTTCTTCCAAATTCCAAGCCAAAACCTTGTTGAATCACACTATCTCCTATCACTCTCTCTCTAGTCGGTTTGTCTCAAGGAATGGATGAGGAAGAGATATGAATTAAGTCTCAAATGTTTCATGAGATGGCTCACTAACATGGCATTTTAGTAAATAAGTCCAACTAATGCAATACAACATTATTTAATCTAATTTAATCATACTAAATCAAATTTCAATTAAATTTATCATAAAATCACATAAATTCTAATTAGCATAAAACATTAATCAATTTCGGATTCGGCCGCCGATAAGGCCTTCAATTCGCAGTTTGAAACATAAAACATAAATAAATCATTTAACAGTCAAACAGATAGACATGCATTTAAACTAACACACTCAATCAATCAGTTCAGAATTTCGATCAATTAGTTAGTTGACATGCTTAATCATAGATTAGCACTAATCAATGGTGAGGGTTGTCACAACTGGTGTCATTTACAATTGCAGAATATTATTTGGTATTACAGAAAATTATTGTGATATTTTATTTTTCTGGTTTTAGTAATAAGGAAAATAAAATTATTTTGTGTTATAATTTATTTTCTAGTTTTAGTAACTAGAAATTAATTTGTGGTATTTTATTTTCTAGTTTTAGTAACAAAGAAAATAAAATTATTTTGTGTTATAATTTATTTTCTGGTTTTAGTAACTAGAAAATTAATTTTGTTAATCAATCATGTAACTTTGTGTCTCGGTCACAATCTGTAAATTTTGTACGTGTCTTACGGTTTCGTTTGGAAGACCACTTAATTATGAACCCTTTGTGAAAATGTGTTAATTCTTTTGACTTTATCATAGTTCATCGTGAGTATACATGGAAGAATTTGTTTCTGAAGTAAAATATTAGTTTTACAAACTAATTTTATTTTTATTACGAAGAAACCTTTATGGCAAGTTTATTTTCTTTATTAGTTTACTGATTCATTCTTTAATTTCTATGTATGGATCTGAAGTCGTGAATAGTTTCTGCATATGAGTCAGAAAAATATATATATATATATATATTCACAAGAACATTTTAATGTTTATATATATAATTAGTTTATTTATGTACAAATCAAACTGATTAAATCAAGGTATGTTTTGTCGGTTTGGAAGTTTAAAGTTTAAAACGTGTTGTTTTGCTTACGTTGGATTTTTTGGTTGAGAATCTTTTTATCTCATGATGCAAGTTTTGGGATCATGCTTGATAAATTTATTTTGTTAATTTATTCTGTTATTTGATGCGTTTGATATGCATGTATTGATATCAACTCAAGTTATTTCTTTTAAAAAAAAAATCTCATGTGATTTGGAATGATAATTGATATATGTTGACTTTGTACATAAGCAGATTAATTTGAGTATTTCTAATCAATTTTGAATGGGTGTTTAAACACCAGAGAAATTTAAACATGAAGATGTATGTAGTTATATCGTTCCATTTAATTGGAAGTAAATTTAAACAATCTTTTATGTTGATTATTAGTTTGTTTTGAATTTGTGACTTGAGATGTCATTAATTATTATTTTACTTGCGTAGTAGAATTTGTTAAATCATAAACCATTATATTAATATGGGGGTGTATCTCTTGCATTAGATGAGATAATGTAATTTTCTTTTGTCACAAATATTTGATTGTATCTCTTACAATCAAATGAATTTTTTGAATTGTTTGATTCTTAGGCAAAATTTTTGTTAGGATATGATTTTGTCAAAACATTAATTCTGATTTGTATAGTCATAATTATTTTGGATTTTTCATTTGAAATTAATGAATCATGATTTGAAATTTATGAATCTAGTACATCATAGACAACAAGTGATGGATGTTATATTTTGATTTATATTAGAAGTGATAGGGGTGGTGAATATGATGCACCATTAAATGAATTTTGTGCACAACATGACATTATTCACCAAACTACAGCACCCTATTCTCCTCAGCAAAATGGAATTGCTGAAAGAAAGAATAGAACCCTAAAAGAAATGATGAATGCCATGTTACTAAGTTCAGGCTTACCACATAACTTGTGGGGGGAAGCAATATTGTCTACTAATTATGTTCTTAATAGAATACCCCACAAGAAAACCAACAAGACTCCTTATGAATTGTGAAAAGGTCGACCACCTTCCTACAAATACTTAAAAGTGTGGGGGTGTTTGGTAAAAGTTGAAGTTCCTGTTCCTAAAAAGACTAAGATTGGACAAAAAACAGTAGATTGTGTGTTTATTGGTTATGCTCAGAATAGTAGTGCATATCGGTTTCTGACTTATAAATCAGAAATACCTGATATAAATGTGAACACTATTATAAAGTCAAGGAATGCTGTGTTTTTTGAACATGTCTTTCTTTACAAGAAAGGACAAGAATTAAGTTCACAGAAAAGAACGTATGATTGTACACAAAGTCAAGAGACTAATGACAATCAAACACAAGAGGCTAGTAATGGTCTCGACCAACAAGATTTAACTGATGATAAACCAATACGAAGTAAGAGAGCGAGAACATCAAAATCCTTTGGTCCATATTTTCTGATATACCTGTTAGAAAATGAATCTCAAAGCTTTAAGGCAGCAATGACAGGTCCTGAAGCTCATTTGTGGAAAGAGGCTGTTAATAATAAAATTGAGTCCATTATGCAAAATCATACTTGGGAATTGGTGGATCTTCTACCAGGTTCTAAACCTTGTGGATATAAATGGATATTCAAGAGAAAAATGAAAGCAGATGGTTCAATTGACAAGTATAAAGCAAGACTTGTAGTTAAAGGTTACAGACAAAAGAAAGGTCTGGACTATTTTGACACATATTCCCCTGTGACAAGAATAATATCCATTTGCATGGTTATTTCTATAGCAGCGTTGCTTAATTTAGAAATACATCAAATGGATGTTAAGACAGCTTTCTTAAACGGTGATCTAAATGAAGAGATCTATATGGAACAACCCGAAGGGTTTGTAGTGTCGAGGCAAGAAAAGAAAGTTTGTCAGCTTGTAAAGTCTCTTTATGGATTAAAACAACTACCTAAGCAATGGCATGAAAAATTTGATCATGCAATGCTTACTAATGGGTTTAAGATAAACGAATGTGACAAATGCGTCTATGTTAAAAACACTGACCAAGGATATGTCATAGTGTGTCTTTATGTGGATGACATGTTTATCATTGGAAGCAGTCAAAACATGATCAAATCAACTAAGCAAATGCTTAACAAAAAGATTTGATATGAAAGATATGGGGGTCGCATATATTATATTAGGAATGAAAATTACTAAAACATCTGACGGATATTCATTATCTCAATCACATTATATTGAGAAAATTCTTGGTAAATTTATCAAGGATGATATGAATTTAGCTAGAACACCTGTAGACGTTAATCTTTATTTATCAAAAAATAAAGGTGATGCGGTGTCTCAGTTAAAATACTCCCAAATCATTGGAAGCCTAATGTACTTAATGAATTGTACTCGTCCTGATATAGCTTATGTTATCAGTAAATTGAGTAGGTACATTAGTAACCCCCGGAGAAGACCATTGGAAGGCAATCTTTCGGGTTCTTAGATATCTAAGATTCACCCGTGATCATGGTTTGAACTTTACTCGATATCCAGCAGTACTTGAAGGTTATTGTGATGCAAATTGGATATTGGATACTAAAGATTCAAAATCCACAAGTGGATATGTCTTTCCTCTAGGAGGCGTTGCTGTTTCTTGAAAATCCACGAAGCAAACATGCATTGCGCGATCCACAATGGAATCCGAGTTCATTGCTTTAGACAAAGCCGGAGAAGAAGCAGAATGGTTTCGTCACTTCTTAGAAGACATTCCAATGTGGCCAAAACTTGTGCCAGCTATTTGCATTTATTGTGATAGTCAATCTGCAATAGGTAGGGCACAGAATCACATGTATAACGGTAAGTCACGACATATTCGTCGTCGACATAATACCGTAAGGCAATTGTTGTCAAACGAAATAATCTCAATAGATTATATAAAATCTAAAGAGAATATTGCGGATCCGTTAACAAAAGGTTTGACAAAAGAGCTAATGTATAGTTCATCGAAGGGGATGGGATTAAAGCCTATTGCATAAGAGTCATCATAATGGTAACCCTACTTATATGACTGGAGATCTCAAGAACTAAGTTCAAAGGAACAACTAAGTTATGTGTGGCTCGCCATAAATCACTAAGGGATTAAAATACCCTATCCATTCCTATGGTGAGAGTGATATCTGTAACATATGTTGTCTGCAAGGGTATAAGGATAAGCTTTACTTTTAATGATTACTTATATCTTGATTTAGATATAAAAATCAAGACAAGTATAAAGAGATACTCACAATAAGAATCACCTATATGAATGTCGAATTGGGGCCGGTTCTATGAGAATGAAAGAGGCTAAATTCTCTAGAAACACTCATGAAAACCAGGAGCGTTCAAGGCCAAAATGAAGACAATTGTGAGAACCACGATGTGTTAGAAGATATTTTGTGTGAAATCTATTGTCTTGACTTACACAAACGGCTGAACAATTCAAGGCATTGCGTCTATTGGTTAGCTAGTAAGTTCGATAGGTTATCACTAGGGAAGGTTCAAAACCGAAAGCTACCTATCCTGATGCAAGATATTTTCGACTTATACTCTTTCCATAAAGTCTGCATATTGTTGCATTTCTGTTGTCATCAAATTCCATTCATGTGGGGGATTGTTGGAAATGGTTGAAAAATTCTGGGTAAAACCAAAATTTTTTTCCTAAGTTTGGTTTATTTTTTAGGTGGTCCCCGTGCGTCGATTTTCGCAGGTCAAAGTGGTAACGCGTTCTATGTCGCGTATTGATTCACATGGTATATTTGGTTACTCAAAACCATTACTGAGTGAATGAGAAATTGAAGCCAAAGTATGCTCCATGGAAATAGAGTTTTGGTGGAAAATCATTAAAGGCTTGAATAAGACTTGTCCCACATTGATTTGGTGGGAAGTTTTAAATGGGTTTATAAGGCATGAGATTGGAACTTGGGGCGTGTCCCAAGGAGTACCCAAGTGTTTTAGAGAGAGGGGTTATGAGCAAAGTGGGTTAGACCCATTGGACCCAAAAATCACTACACACGCACGCACGCGCCGCCGTCGTCTGTTTGTCCGGACGGGCTGGGCTGGGCTGGGCTTGGGCGCGGGTGTGTAATGTGAGGTTGGGTTGGGCTTGTCTGGCCCAATACCTATCTTTTTGAACTAAAAACATTTGAATTTAATTTACTTTTTTGGTAAAATAAAATTCTGAATTCAAATTAATTCTGGAAATAAAACTGGTTTGGTTTTACTGTACACCTAAATAGGGCCCTTCCCATTTTTATCTGTTTGAATTATGAACCCAACATATTCAAATCTGTTTAAATTCAAAACCAAATAGGTTTCATACCTGTTCAAACAAGTTTGCACTTGTTTAATTCAAAACCTGCAGCCACCAATCCATCTATAAATAGGACAGCCCTCATTTGGATTTTGTAACTCTAATTTTCGTCCTTCATAATTCTGCAAACATTCTCTTCATATTGCTGCATTATTTTCTTCTGTGAGAGAGTATAAACACTTAGTGTGTTCGTTAGGCAAACAATTTGTAGTGCTGCTATTGTTTGTAGTTGATCATTTCATCCTAGGAGATAGACGTCCACATTTTGAAAGCACCGTGGAGAGGACGAATCTGTCTTAAGGACACAGTGTCAAACACTGGACTTGATCAGAATAATATTCAACATATTAATCAAGTAAGTTATTTATTTATTTTCTATTTTATTATCGTTTATTTAAATCAGATTTTAATTTTGTTTTGGTAATAAAATAAAATCTGTTTTTATTTATTTAATTCTATTTCTAGTTTATTTTTTGTAATCAAACATTTTTCTCTCATTTCCTTTATTTCTTTTTATTCTAGTTGTTGTTTAGTACACAACAGAATTTAATCTATTTAAATACAATGAAGATTGTCCTACAGTATGTTTGGCAAATGCAAACCTTCTGTCAAATTTGACAACAATGCTATATTTGACAGGAGGAATAGCAGGTGGAGACTCATTTTTTTCCACACTTGCCAAATTATAATTTTGACAATTATTGACAACTCCATTAGAGATGCTCTTATACCTTTTTGAGAAGTATGTGTTCAATATAATTAGTTTTTGTACAAATAAAAATAATTAGAAAAATTTTAAACATAATTTTATAACCAAAATAATATAACAGTAATATTTTTATAAATCATTATCGCAATAATGGGTTTTGTGTTTTTAAATGAGAAATCACAATAAACCATATCACCATGACGTAATGATGGGTTTCTTAGAATAGAAGTAAAAGGTAATACTTTTGACAATACCTAATTAATAAATTTATTACTAAAATAATGATCTCAATAAAAATTATTTTTTAATTTTTTTTTTGAAAAAATGTGTAAAAAAATAAAGAGGTGGTGTAACTTAAAAAGCTAAAAAATTAAAAAAGTTACTTTTAATCTCTTTACAAAAAGAGACTACATTGTTTTGGAAAGTTGATTTAAAATTGATTTTTTTAATTTTTTTTAAAGATATATATAAAAAAGTAGAGAGATAATATAATTCAAAATAGATTAAAAACTAAAAAATAATTTTTAACCAACATTCCAAAATAGTCTAATATGTAACTTGGAGAGCACTACAAAGCTTAATGCATTCTGTTTGAATATGTATTACTTCGACTTCGACTTCTACTTCTACAGATTTATTTTGGTAAATTATAAATATATTTTTGAAATTTATTTAAAATATAATTTGTCTTATATAATTTTGAAAATAAAATTTCGTTCTTTTAAAATTTTAATTTCATAACAAATGATTCCTTTTATTAAAAAATTATCAACTCAATTAATAATTTTTAATAATATTAAAAATTTATTTCAATTAATAATTTAAGTAATTTTATCATTATATAGGAAAATAGTTAGGAATTTTACTTTTTTTAATTAATTCTGTTAAATAAAAAATTTTGACAATAAAATATTTTAATTTTTTAAATCATAGAGATAATTTATATTTTAAGTAAATTTTAAAAGGTGTATTTTTAATTTTTTCATTTATTTTCTATACTTTAGTGAGAGATACATTTTTGTATTGGTAACATCATTTATATATATATATATATATATTTTTAATAATGAATTAATTCATATATAATAATTGGCCTCTCACATTGCATTACGTTACAGACCGTTGGCCTTCCTGGTGGAGTGACACGTGTCAGATTTTTTTTTTTTGGGCATAGAGAAAAACAATACCAGTGTGCTGCCGCTTACTACTTCCGCCCACCGTTTCGTATCTATACTATATATATTAAGTGAAAAGAAATTTTTAATTCCAAATTTTGTAGAAGTTCCAATCTTTTAATTTAAATTTTTTAATTTTTTGATTTAAAATTTTTTTTTAGCATTTATTAATATCTTCCGACTCCCAAGTCTTACCATCATAATAACACTTTAATGCATTAAGAACATACATAAAAAAAAATTATTTGAAATCTAACACATATGAATTCTTTGAATAGTCCCAACAGATATAATTATTATCCCTCATAATAATATTTTAATGCATTAAGAACAAGCATAAAAAAATTTCTTGAAAAGTCCAACACATAAGATTATTATCAAAATATTAAATTTTAATATAATATAATAAAAAAAGACATTTAATTCCTTGAAAAGTCCAACACACATGATTATTATCAAAATATTAAACTTTAATATAATATAAAAAATAAAAAAAAGAAGACATTTAAAAAAAAATATTTAAAAATATATAGATTATAAAATGAGAGAAACAAAGTGCTATCTTATTATAATTGAGTAGATCTTATAAAAAAAACGTGTAGACATAAATGTCCTCCTATTTTATTGTGTTTACAATTATCTATATATGTGAATTGTGATTTTTAAATTTTTTTTTAAATGTCTTCTTTTTTTCATTTTTATATTATATTAAAGTTTAATATTTTGATAATAATCATATGTGTTAGACTTTTCAAGGAATTAAATGTCTTTTTTTTATTATATTATATTAAAGTTTAATATTTTGATAATAATCCTATGTTTTGGACTTTTCAATAAATTTTTTTTATGTTTGTTCTTAATACATTAAAGTGTTATTAGGAGGGATAATAATCATATATGTTGGGACTTTTGAAAGAATTCATATGTGTTGGATTTCAAAGAATTTTTTTTCATGCTTGTTCTTAATGCATTAAAGTGTTCTTATGAGGGTAAGACTTGAGAGTTGGGAGATGTTAATAAATGTTAAGATTTTTTTTTTAAAATAAAAAAATCAGGAAATTTAGATCGAGAGATTGGAGCTCCCACAAGGTTACTATATATTAAGCAAAGGGGAGTTTTTAACCCCAAGCCTTGTGGGAACTCCAATCTCCCAATCTAAATTTTCTAATTTTTTGATTTAAAAAAAAAACTCAGCATTTATTGATTTGGTCAAAATCTCCTGATCAACATTTATTAACTTTTTTCAATCTACATGTCTTTCCACATGTCTGCATTTATTGATTTGATCAAAATCTCTGATTAGTATTTAAAATCCCCTTATACAAATAATTATAGATACAGCCCGTACATAGTTACTGCAGTAGCCTTTTTTTTAAAAAAATTATTTTAAAAAAAAACTCAATATTTATTGATTTGGTCAAAATTTCCTGATCAATATTTATTAACTTTTTTCAATCTACATGTCTTTCCACATGTCTGCATTTATTGATTTGATCAAAATCGCTGATCAGTATTTAAAATCCCCTCATACAAATAATTATAAATACAGCCCGTTCATAGTTACTGCAGTAGCCTTTTTAATTTCTCATATACACTATGATTAGTGATAAAATTGTTAAATTATTTTTATAAAAAATCTTTAAAAACATAATTTATATATTAAAAAAAATTAATAATAAATATAAATATTTATAATTATCCCGTACATAGCACGGGTGATAGGCTAGTATTTTTTTTATTTAAAAACTGCTTTTGGGAAAGCTAGTTTACAACAAATTTTAGTTGTAAAATGTGAGTTTATTTATTTATTTTTTTGGAAGTTACCAAACAGCCCTTTAATCACCCCCTAATGGGGTTGATATATATATATATTAGATTTGATTCATATAATATAAATCATTACAATAAAACTCAATAAATTACAATAATAATAGTGAAGATTAAATATCATATAAAGTTTTTACAAAAAAACTCTCAAAATAGGAGAAAAACCCTTAATTAATAGACGGGGAATAAAACCTACACACAAGTAGAAAAATTCGAATTACTAACCTCCTAGTAAAGTGCAAAAGTTGTGGCCAAATTAGGCTAACAACCTTTTAAGCACCCTCTCATGGGGGTTGATATTGAAATTGAAAATTAATTTTTTTTTTATTTTTATCAGGCAAAATTATTTTGAAAGATGCAAATCATTTTTGCATAACCACAAGGATCAAAGAACGAGTGATTCACTAAGTAATGCTTGATCATTAGGCAAGTTAGATGCTGGCTTAAGGCCCCATTTTTTATATATATAATTTTAATACACTGTTTATATAAAAATATAGAAGAAGCAAAAAATAATCACAACTCTGACATTAAAGGAAGGAGTGATTCACAAATTCTTGTAAGCAATTGAAGAAAACACAGAAAGTACAGATGATGGGCCTCCATCTTGGACCACCCAATAACTTACTCCTAATAACAGATGGCCCATTAAATTTGAATGAGCCATAAGAGAGACAAAAGTTTAAGGCCTTAAATAATAAGTCACAATAGATGGGCCTTCCCTTTAAATGGGACTAGTGGGTGTGCCCTAGGTATGTTGTCAAATCTGATAAATACAAATTTTAATTTAGGTAAATTATAAATAAATTCTCTAAAATTCACTTAAATAAACTAAAAAGGTCTAATCTAATTGTCCACTATGACTTTTCTAAAAATTTAGTCCTTATCTTATGGCTCATTCAAATTTAATGGGCTTTCAATTATTAGGAGAAAGTTATTGGGTGGTCCAAGATGGAGGCCCATCATATGTACTTTTTGTGTTTTCTTCAATTGCTTACATGAATTTGTGAATCACTCCTTCCTTCGATGTGAGAAGTGTGGTTATTTTTTGCTTCTTTTATTTTTATATAAACAATATATAAAAAAATGTGACGTTCAGCCAGCATCTAACTTGCCTACTGATCAAGCACTACTGTGGGAGACATTTGATTTTTTCGTTCTTTGAAATGATTTGCCTCTTTCAAAATAATTTTGCCTCATAATTTTTTTTTTATTTCCAATTTCAATATCAATCCCCCTTCCTCAACATAAAGTCACATTTTTTTTTTGAATTATTTTCTTTTCAGAATTTCTTTTTTTCAAATTTGTCATTTTTTAAAACTTTTATAGTCCATCTGCTCAATCTGAGACATGTTAGCTATTTAATTATAAGCTCACACCATGATCAAAAACCCCTAAATATGATTGATGCATAAAAAGTTCTATAATATTAAACATACAATCATTTCCAGATACAAATTGAGAACTCTCTATCTCCATTTTTTCTTTTTTTGGTTAAGAGATACAAATCTCCATATTCTAAATCTAAAAATGCTACAACATACATCATTGAGTCATGTTAGCTATTTAATTGTAAGCTCACACCGTGACCGAAAACTCCTAAATATGACACTACAACAAATAAGAGTTTTAGAAGCCAAATGTTTTGGTTTCTTAACGTAAAAATTTTGTTGCAAAAGACATTTAGGAACCAATTTCTATCGTCATGAGAATAGTTGCTAAAAGGTTGTCTTGAAAAGTCCAAAACAAGGCTTTTAGTGACAAAATTTTGAAAATGTCACTAATAAATAGACTTTTAGGGACAAAATAATTTGGTCTCAAATGGTTTATTTTTTTAAACAAAAAATTTGGTCCCAAAAGGATAATAATTCATCACTAATATCTAATTTTTGTTGCTAAAAATATAATAACACTTTTCGCAATAAAAATATTTAGTTCCTAAAAAATAACTTTGTTCCTAAATTTTGGTCTCTAAAATCTTAATTTTTTATAGTGTGATTGATATATAAAAGGTTCAGTAATATTAAACATACAATCATTCCCAGATACAAATTGAGAACCCCTCTCTTCATTTTTTTTAGATTAAGACCTCGTTTGGGAACATGCTATTTTAGTAACTTTTTGGCTAAAATATGAGGTAAAAAAAACTAGTATGTTTAGGGTGCTCTTTGGCTTTTTACGAAAAAATATGCAAAAAGTAAAGAGAAAAAGAAATCTTTGACTTTTTGATATATGTTATAGGCTTTTTGGTTTTTTTTAGTAACTTTTTGACTTTTAATCTAAAATAGCTACTTGCCAAACGAGGCTTAAGAGATACAAATCTCCATATTCTCAATTTAAAAATGCTACAACATACATCATTGAGTTATGTTAGCTATTTAATTGTAAGCTTACATTGTGACTGAAAATCCTTAAATATGATTGATACATAAAATGTTCAAAATATTAAATATACAACACTACAAAAATTTCAGGTTTTTGTGACGAGAAAATGCCGTCGCTAATACTCCTAATGCTGTCTTAAAAAACTTTTAGTGACGACAAATGACTTTTAGTGACGGCAAACGGGGGGTCACAACAGAGGGCGTTACAAAAAAGTTTTAGCGTTGCCTTTTTTTTGCAATGGCAATTGTTGCCTTTTGCGACGGCATTTTACCGTCGCCTATAAGATGTAAAAAATTGAGACCTTTTGCGACGACACTGTTTAACCGTCGATAAAAGCTTTATTTGAGACAGCAAGAAATGCTGTCGTGAATGGTGTTTTTTTTTGCAATGGAACGACCACTGTTGCCAATGGTTCTAATTTTTTTGTGACGGTGTGGTACCGTCGCAAAAAAAAAAAAATGCAATAAAATTAATAAAAATATTAAAACTACCTGTTTTTTTGCGACGGTGTGGTGCCGTCGCCAAAAAAAAAATTGCAATAAAATTAATAAAAATATTAAAATTACCTTTTTTTGCGATTGTGTGGTGCCATCGCAAAAAAAAAAAAAAAAAAAAAAAAAAAAAAAAATTGTATTAAATGAAATACAATTGAAAAAGAAACCAATAATTGCATAATAATATAAAATTTTCTATATAGAAATAATAATTTCTCCATAATAAAAATATTCTTGAATCCATAACTACATATCAACAAAATTTCCCTACTACATAATGTTCCATAATACATATATAATGTTGTTCATAATTCAAAATAACTTAAACCAAAATCCGTGGGTAACAAAAACAAAAGTTAGTTGCATTTTTCATAGGCGTGCATTCCACAAGAAGCAAACTTCTACTCAGGAAATATCTAAAAATAAAAAATAAAAATAATTAATGACAATATAATTATGTGCTAATATGTTAATTACAAAAAAATATAAAAATTTAACTACTATACAATTACAAAGATAATTAAGTAAATAATTTTACCTAGACCAAAATCTGGTTCTAACTCCAAAATCGGGAACCCGACTTGAGTCTCGTCTTTTCCTATAAGTCTCTCATGCCTATGTTGTCGTGTGTGCCAAGTTTCATGCTAATCCGACGTCGTTTGGTAATTTTGAGACGTCAACACCTCGAATTCTAAGCCTCCGTTTGGCAGAGCTTTCAAAATCTAGTTCAACACTCACTTTTGAGTGTTGTGTTTGTTTAGGGTTTTAAAATCACAATTCTACACTCATTTCTCAAAACTCATTTTAAAACATAATCATTACTTTTCAAAACTCATAACCAAACACATAATTCAAAACTCTTTTCAAAACTCCATTCAAATCAATATTCTAAAAATATTTTAATTTTGTTAAGATTTACGATTTTTTTAATTTTTAAAATTTTTAAATTTTTTGAATATTTTTAAATATTACAATTTTAATTTTTTAAATTTTAAAATATTTTATAAAAATAAATTCAAACTCTATTTTATAAAAATATTTTTAAATATTTTAATTTTTTTAAGATTTATGATTTTTTTAATTTTTTAATTTTTTAAATATTTTAATTTTTAAATATTACAATTTTAATTTTTTAAATTTTAAAATATTTTATAAAAATAAATTCAAACTCTATTTTATAAAAATATTTTTAAATATTTTAATTTTTTAAGATTTATGATTTTTTTAATTTTTAATTTTTTAATTTTTTGAATATTTTTAAATATTTTAATTTTTAAATATTACAATTTTAATTTTTAAATTTTAAAATATTTTATAAAAATAAATTCAAACTCTATTTTATAAAAATATTTTTAAATATTTTAATTTTTTTGTTATGTATTTGTTCTGATTTGAGTGTAGAGTTGTGAAAGTAGTATGGAATTTGAGTTATGTGTTTGGTTATGAGTTTTAAAAATAATTTTTAATTGAGTTTTGTTTTATGTGTTTGGTTAGGATTTGAGTGTCAGTTGTTTTTAAATTTAAAATATTAAAATTTTAAATTATTTTAATTTTTGAATATTTAAATTAATTTTTACTTATTAAATTTTTTAGATTATTTAAATTATTTAAATATTTATGATTTAAATTTTTGAATATTTATTTTGAAAAAAAATTATTTCCTTTGTAGTATTTTCAATTAAAAAATTAATTAATGTTATTTTTTGTTAATAATAAATTTTTTTAATTGAATTTTAAAAAGAGTTTGGTTATGAGTGTTGATCAAAATTTTCAATAATGTGAAAGTAATGTGTTTTGTTATGAGTTATAACAATTTGAATTAAGTTTTGAAAACTCTTTTCAAAACTCATAACCAAACAAATTTTCTTACTTCACATGTCAAATCAAACTTTCAAAACTCAATTCTACACTCAATTCAAAACTCAATTCCACATTCAATTCAACACTTTATTCAAAAACCATAACCAAACAAATTTTCTACACTCAAATCATAATTCTAAAACACACAAACTCAAAATACAACTCATATTCTCAAATCATAATTACAAAGCTCTACCAAACGGAAGTTTCTTTAGAAACTAGTTTGCCTAGGCTGAAAAAGTTTGCCTAGACCGAAATTCGGCTATAACTCCCAAACTGGGAACCTGATTCGAGTCCTGTCTTCTCCCACAAGTCTCTTGTGCCAAGGCAGTCGTGTGTGCCAAATTTCGTGCTAATTTGAAGTCGTTTGGTAATTTTGGGGCGTTAACACCTTGAATTCTAAGTTTCTTAAGAAACTAGCTTGTCTAGAGTAAAATCCGACTCTAACTTCCAAACCGAGAACCTGATTCGAGTCCCATCTTCTCCTACAAGTCTCTCGTGCCTAGACGGTAGTGTGTGCTAAGTTTCGTGCTAATCTGACGTCGTTTGGTGATTTTGAGACATCAACATCTCGAATTCTAAGGGCTTGTTTGGTTTATGTTTGTAGAGTAGTTTTTGAGATAAAAAGTACGAAAACTTGTTTGGTTTGTCTTTTTTCAGAAATGGTTTTGGGAAGAGTGTTTTAAAAAAAGTGATTGATTTGATGTGTATAAGAGAAAGAGTGATTTTAGAAAGTAGGTAACCAAACAAAATTTTGAGATTTTTTATGGAAAAATTTGTTTGGTTTGATTACTCTTGAAAATTTGTTTGTAGAAAATTTTTCCCAAAATTTTTTCTGAAAACTAAATCAAACAAATCCCAAGTTTTTTAAGAAATTAGTTTGCCTAGCGTGAAATCCGGCTCTAACTCCCAAATCGAGAACCCAATTTGAGTCTCGTCTTCTCCCATAAGTCTCTCGTGCTTAGGAAGTCGTGTGTGCCAAATTTCGTGCTACTCCGACATCGTTTGGTGATTTTGGGGCGTTAACACTTCGAATTCTAAGTTTCTTGAGAAACTAATTTGTCTAGAGTGAAATCCGACTCTAATTCCCAAACCGGAAATCCAATTCGAGTCTCGTTTTCTCCTACAAGTCTCTCGTGCCTTGGCGCTCGTGTGTGCCAAGTTTCGTGCTACTCCGACGCCTTTTGGTGATTTTGGTGTATTAACACCTCGAATTCTAACTTTCTTAAGAAACTAGTTTGTCTAGAGTAAAATCTTGCTTTAACTCCCAAACCGGAAACCCGATTTGAGTCTCGTCTTCTCCCACAAGTTTCTCGTGCCTAGGCGGTCATGTGTGCCAAATTTCGTGCTACTTCGACATCGTTTGGTGATTTTGGGGTGTTAACACCTTGAATTCTAAGTTTCTTAAGAAACTAGTTTGTCTAGAGTAAAATCCGGCTTTAACTTCCAAACTGGGAACTCGATTTGAGTCCTGTATTCTCCCACAAGTCTCTTGTGCCCAGGCAGTCGTGTGTGCCAAGTTTCGTGCTAATCCGATGCCGTTTGGTGATTTTGGGGCGTTAACACCTCGAATTTAAAGTTTCTTAATAAACTAGTTTGTTTAGAATAAAATCCGGCTCTAACTCCCAAATCGGAAACCTGATTCAAGTCTCGTCTTTTCCCACAAGTCTCTCGTGCCTAGACGATCGTGTGTGCCAAGTTTCGTGCTAATCCGATACCGTTTGATGATTTTGGGGCGTCAACATATCGAATTCTAAATTTCTTAAGAAACTAATTTGTCTATAGTGAAATCTGGCTCTAACTCCCAAACCGGGAATTCGATTCACGTCCTGTCTTCTCCCACAAGTCTCTCATGTATAGGTGGTCGTGTGTGCTAAGATTCGTGCTACTTTGACGTCGTTTAGTGATTTGGTGGCGTTAACACTTCGAATTCTAAGTTTCTTAAGAAACTAATTTGTCTAGAGTGAAATCCGGCTATAACTCCTAAACCAGGAATCCGATTCGAGTCCCGTCTTCTCCCACCAGTCTCTCTTGCCTAGGTGGTCGTGTGTGCCAAGTTTCATGCTACTCCATCGCCGTTTGGTGATTTTGGGGGGTTAACACCTCGAATTCTACGTTTCTTAAGAAACTAGTTTGTCTAGAGTGAAATCCGGCTTTAACTCCCAAATCGAGAATCCGATTCGAGTCCCGTCTTCTCCTATAAGTCTCTCATGCCTAGGCGGTCGTGTGTGTCAAGTTTCGTGCTATTCTGACACCGTTTGGTGATTTTGGGGCGTGAATACCTCGAATTCTAAGTTTCTTAAGAAACTAATTTGTCTAGAGTGAAATTCGGCTTTAGCTCCAAAATCGGGAATTTGATTAGAGTCCCGTCTTTTCTCATAAGTCTCTCGTGCCTAGGTGGTCATGTATGCAAAGTTTCGTGCTACTCCGATGCTGTTTGGTGATTTTGGGACGTTAACACCTTGAATTGTAAGTTTATTAAGAAACTAATTTGTCTAGAGTGAAATCTGGCTCTAACTCTCAAATCGGGAATCCGATTTGAGTCCCGTCTTATCCCACAAGTCTCTCGTGCCTATGCGGTCTTGTGTGTCAAGTTTCGTGCTACTCTGACGCCGTTTGGTAATTTTGGGGCGTTAACACTTCGAATTCTAGGCTTCTTAAGAAACTAGTTTGTCTAGAATGAAATCCGACTCTAACTCCTAAATTGGGAACTTGATTTGAGTCTCATCTTCTCCCACAAGTCTCTCGTGCCTAGACGATCGTGTGTGCCAAGTTTCGTGCTAATCCGATGTCGTTGGTGATTTGAAGGTGTCAACCCCTCAAATTCTGTATCAATTATTTATCAAAAAAAAAAAAAATTCTATATCAATCAAAGCTACACTAGATTTCAGTCAACGAGTGGAGCATTTTTTAAATGTTGATGCCATTTGTCTCTTTTCTATGCCCTGTCTATATATAAATATAACTTCAAGCCAAATTCAGCCCCCACCTTCCTAAAACTTGAGGGCCACAAACCACCAAACCTCTTATACTTTGAAGCCATCTTTCAATTCTCTTTCAAGAAACTACGTAGTCTTATTGGTTTTGAATGATATCAAAGAGCATGACTAAGGTGTTTTTGCCAGTGATGTAGAGAATCAAAGAGACGTCTTCGAAGTGTGACTCAACAATGAAAGCAAGTAATGACTCTGCTTCTACTTCTGCCTTCCCTTCTGGGTTTTCTAAGCAGGTGAGAACAAATGTCGGTGCTTATAATCAATTGGCCTATAACAAAGCTGATAAGGACAACAATGATAACAGATACAAACAAGCTGAGGAGTCTCTCTGGACAGTGATGTATTTGAGTTGTTGGGGTCCTAATTGAAGTGTTAACAAATTTCGAAAAGCAAATCTAACTTCAGTGTTTTTTGTAGATGATTTTTTGTTTTGAAGCATGCTTGTTGTACATAAGAGAGTTTGTGTGTGGATGAAACATGTCTATATAGTGGACTTCAGTACTGAATGAAGAAATTTGTTTCTTTTCTTATTAGATCCCACCTATCCTTGCCATTATAACATAGTATATAGATTAACATTGTAGCAGAGAGTAGTAGAGACATCATGAATTTGAGATTAAACGGTCAAATAGTGTGGTTAAACAAAGATTAGCAAGCTCAACAATAAAGAGAGTAATGTAATTCAAGTCACAAAAAAGCACAAGCACAAAGATAAAATGTAGGATGCGAGGGCTAGTTACTTGGCACAGGCAGAAGTAACAACTATAAATCCAATTGAACGGAGAAAAGAAAAAGGGTTTCTGCATTGACAACAAATAACAAATAGTTGTAAGGTATGATTTCCAAGAGCAAGAGCATACTCTAAAGATATCCATTGTACCATAACAAACTTCCAATGTGTAAGTCACAGTTGTTCGAATAAATTACCAATCTTAGCTTGCGCAGGAATGAATGTGACTCATGCTGATGAAAAATTGAAATGACTATATTTTTTCCCAAATACTAGAACATAAAAGCAAAAGAATCGATTGGATAATTTCAATGAGAATTGTTAATGCCTCTAGTAGTACATGACAATAGAAACTGAATTGCATACATTATAAACAACAACATTCTAATGTTATTTTAGATCTTGGATTTGTCAAGGGAATTGAAAATGAAATTAAAGAAATAAATTCAGCTTCTTACCTTTTATTTTTCTTAGGTCTACAAATCTATAATCCAAAGCCTAAATGTGTATGCTTGCTTAAACTATGCAAACTTTTAACCATGACTTGTATAACTCTTCTTCCTAGAGAAAAACATTGAATATATCACAATTATATAAATTTGCCTCAAATACATCCTCTGTTTTTTCACGTTCACAGCTTCTTGGCTGTTACTTTTCTCCAATTTCATCATATCAAACAAAATACATCCAAAATGAATCCAAGTTGCGTGCTTTTACTGAATTAGTGCTTCTCTCTGTTTAGCTAATTTTGTTTGTTAAGGTTACGTGTAAGTACACAACACACTCGACTTTTTCCTATCACAGATAAGATCCATCCATTGAAATTGTAAAGTTCTTGCAAGTAATGAAAGCCTTCATGCTCATCACGATGATAATTCTATCATGCATCTCTCTGAAATGATCTTGATGTGATAATTCAACGGTTTACTTTTAAAGTTGAAGCAAAACTATGTTGCTTTAAGATGTGTAATTTAAAAGAAAACAATTACATATAATCCTTGTCCATGATAATGAAATTGGAAGTGGCTTAACAGATGGTAAAATGGAGACCACATATGGAAATCAAAATGTATGACTCGCAAATTAAATTCTATCAATATAATAAGGCATGTGCTTTGTAGAAAATAGAAATGCAGCACAAAGAAGAATTTTGGCCCATCACAATGTGATGTAGGACAAAATTTTAAATTTTTTTATATTTTTGGTTTTAATATTTTTGATATATTATTTTATTAAGATTTTTGTAATTTAGTATAAATATTTTAGAATTATTAGGTTTCTTAATTTTATTATTTTGAAATTAGATTTTGACTAGGATTTTAAATAGTTTAGAATTTTAGTTTCCTATACTTTTAGGTTTCCTAAATTGTGTTGATTTAAGTTTCCTAATTTTTTTTAGAATTACTTTTCCTACAAGTATTATGTTTAGTTTATTATAAATAGCTATGTAAACCTAATGGCAAAGAGAAGTTTTATTCATTCAATCAATAATATTAAGGTATTTTCTCTTTCTTGTGGATTCAAGGTTCCATTTTTCTTGTGGATTCGAGAACCCCTTTCATCTACTAGAACGATATCTAGTCCCCGTGTATTCCGCTATGTCAAGTGGTATCAGAGCATGGATTCGCCTAACTCGATGGCACAAGACAATGGAGAACACACAATCCCTATTGACGTTGATCGTAGGGTGGAAGCCATATGGGACGCGATTGAGGAACATCGGCTAGAGGTGCATAAACTTCGCAATGAGATTTGTAATCTACTTGCCGATTTGGGACTAATCGTCAACCAGAGACAACCAATAGTTAACAGCAATTGCGCCGGAGGATTCACCCGAGACCAACCTGTTAGCTTATGTTATTTTGCACAAATTTCATATTTTAACGGTTCAAGTAAGTTTCAAAAAGAAGATTTTCTTGATTGGTTTCTTGATCTTGAAAATTTCTTTGAATTCATGAAGATTCCTCATGAAAAGGAGGTTATATTCACATCCTACAAACTTGATAAAATTGCATTGAAGTGGTGAAATGGATTACAAGATTATCAAGTTTGCAAAGGTAACGACAAAATTCATTCATGGTTAACAATGAAAATTTTTTTGGCATCAAAATTTTACTTTCATGATCATGAAGATATATTGTCATATACAAATCAAGATACTTCCATGGAGTTGGTAAAAATTTGTAATGAAATTGTAGTTGCGAAAGAAAAGAATTCGCATCCAAATATTATTTGTGGTGAGATTATTTGTAAAACTAATGAAGAAGATACAAAGTCTTGTTCGAGTGTTGATAATGCATCAGCACATGCTAATTTGAATATTGGAAAGAAAGTTTTACAAACAAATCATAAAAATATTGAGGAAGAAGAAGATTTGATTGAGCTCAGTAACAAAGAGAAAATAGAATAAGAGATAATACAACCGCTGCATGGAACAAAGAAATTGGTTGATGCTACACTTGATATTCCAAGGTTGATAATTGAAGGATCAATTGAATCTGTGATGGTGCAACATCAAGAGAGCATGCAAGTTCTACACAAAGTAAATTTAGTTGATTTTCTTGGTGTAGAGCAATTTAATTTAATTTTCAATGCTTGTCTAATTAATCTTGTCAACCAGTTGAAGCATATAGAGAAGAACTTTTAGATTTCTATATACAAATTTTGAAAGAGGGGCAAGCAACTGAAATATTCAAAATATCTCTTTATTTGGTATGGAAGATGGCAGATCTCTAATATAAACTCGAGGGCGAGTTCTTTCAAAGAAGAGGAGTTTGATGTAGGACAAGATTTTAAGAATTTTTATATTTTTAGTTTTAATATTTTTGATATATTATTTTATTAGGATTCTTGTAATTTAGTATAAATATTTTAGAATTATTAGGTTTCTTAATTTTATTATTTTGAAATTAGATTTTGACTAGGATTTCAAATAGTTTAGAATTTTAGTTTCCTATGCTCTTAGGTTTCCTAATTTGTGTTGATTTAAGTTTTCTAATTTATTTTAGTATTACTTTTCCTACAAGTATTAGGTTTAGTTTATTATAAATAGTTATGTAAACCTCATGGCGAAGAGAAGTTTTATTCATTCAATCAATAATATTAAGATATTTTCTCTTCTTTGTGGATTCAAGGTTCTATTTTTCTCGTAGATTCGAGAGCCCCTTTTATCTACTAAAACGATATCTAGTTTCCGTGTATTCCGTTGCGTCACAATGACAAACTTTAATGCTTAGAATAACATATAATTTTAATCTCCAATGCTGATTATGAACTGAAACAAATGTTGAAAATGCTCTCAATATTACAAAATAAAAAATAATAAATAAATTTAGAAAGAGAGAGAGTGAGAGAGAGGAAAACATAAACCTTGCTTGCTCATTAAGAAAGTGTGCTGAAACAGAATTCGACGAATATGAACTGAGTTTATAATCCCTTTGCATAACATGCACAATCATAGTGATAGTATAAATATTAGGTTTTGATAAAATCTTCATGAATATACCACCATCAACCAATCTGAGAGAGCATAGAAAACAATCCCAATGGGCATAACTTGAAGCAAATCAAATTGAACTCTCCTCATTAACTGTAACTTCTTTGCTCTCCCTCGTTCCCACAAATATCAAAAAAGTAAACATCTCGATCCTACACATCACATTAACATCAATGGTAGGAAATTATTATTATTATTTTTTTCCTTTCCCCTTTTCAAGCTCCATTATTTGGGTCTTGTCTTTGACATCAAATTTTGTTTTCCATTTGTTTGTGATCTTCATTTATAATCTATTTCTAAACTCTGAAACCACTAATTGTCATTTAAATAGTTTGTTTTCATGTCTAAGTACACTTGAATTTTGGCATTGTTTGTGATTCTTTCGTAACTTTCTGTTATACGTTGAAAATGCAGGAACTAATGCAGTGTCAGAAGTTTGTTGCCTTTCCCTAATCACAAGGCAAAGAACTCGGCATATTTGAAGGCAAAACAAAACGTTATAATTGAATGCCCCTAGCCCTACCATGGTATTTTCTATCTCTACCCAAGGGGCTGCATAACGGGGAAAGTTTGATTTTGGATATTCTAGCTATTTTCTTCACCCATGCATTGAGGTCATTTCCTTATGAAAGTCAATTTTTTGTGTTGTAGGATAGTGCACACTATATTTCTCCTTACGCAGTGAAGGTCCAATCAATTATAGCATTAAATTCCCCCATGATTTAAAACTGGAATCCTATACAAATTAGAGAATAACAAGGTTTCTGGTTCAAAGATTAATATGGCCCATACGAGAACCTTCCTTCTTTCTCATGCTCAACTATAATTCATTTTGAAAACAATTAGCCCTTAACCAACTCATTGAGTTAACCTTAATTACAACATTATACAATGAAAAATTATAATATCAGAATTGAAGCAAAAAACAAATTCTCTAAATAAGGGTGCTACTTGATGTGGAATGACACACCATATCACACACAATACAAGCCATCAAAGTAAGGGGGTTTCTTGATCTCAATAGCCCTTCTCTTTTATTCCAATCAATTCATAGACTCCTTTACTAACAAAATATCACTCATAAAAATAAGAATTGATACTATAAATTAATTTGCACCAACCCATTAGATTAATTAAGCAATAGCAGTATGATGAAAAAGAAAATAAAACTTGTTTCCCTAGGTGCAAAAAAGCTTTTGCTTTAACATATAAAAAGGAAAAAGCAGATGCATATAAAAAAATGAATTAAAAATCAACCAATCAAGGGAAAAGTGCAAAGGAGTTTTAGGTAGAGAAATTTTAGAGAGAGAGAGAGAGATATGACATGTTTTTGTTGAAACCTGAAAAAGAGGTTGAACACTTGATAACCCACAAGATACTATATATGGTTGGTCTACTTCTCATTGTAAGCTTTGTTATGCTCAATTTGGAACTTTTTATGCATAAGAGCTCCACAACAATTGTTCCAATTTCAAGATAGCAGTAAACCAGCAGAAGGGAGGAGAAAACCAAAGTAGAAAATCAGCAAAACAGAGTAGAAAATCAGAGAATATGAAGGACAAGAGAAGAAAACTAGAACTTGGAAGCAAAAGGAAAAAAATTAACAGAAAAAATGACCTAAGAAAAAAAATAAATTTATGAAATAGTGAGCTGATAAATGAAGAAGAAATGGAGGGAAAAGGGAGAGAAGAGAAGTAAAATGATGAGGTTTTTCCCACATATAAATGTCATCAGGTGTTTAAGGTAACAAGCAACAATGAAGACAATCATAATCAATATCTATTTCCAGAATTGTGACATACCCATAATTTATTAAGAAACTCTTATATGTTCCTTTTTTTAAAATTTACAAATTTCAATCAAACCCCATTTAAATTATGGCCCATTCCTACAAGTTTGGGTAATCTAATCTGGTTCATGTTTTCTATGCTATTTTTTGTCAAACAATACAACACACACCCAACATAAGGACTGAATCAACAAAATATCCAATAGAAAACAAAACAACAAAGTGGGTCTAGAACTAGAACCAGAAACGCAACAGCTAATAAAAATAAAAAAATTTAGGAGATGTGGCGAAGGTGGTGAATACATATACGTGCATAGATAGGACTATACATTGCTTTGCTAGGACTAGAATGTTACAAATTGGAATTTTGGACTGTCAGGGTTTTAAAAATTAGGGAAAACAAATAAATTAGTTTTCGAAATTAGGGGAAACATACCAACTTTTTCTAATACCCTTCTATAGGGCAACATCATAGGACACATAAATATTCAAAGATTCTTATTCACCCCACTAGATGAGTATTGAGCAGGAGTGAGGAGAAGTGAGTGTAGCGTGAAGGGTTTCAAAAGTATAAAAGGGGTTTTGGAAAACCCTAAGTCTAAAACAAAAATCAAAACCCATTTACTCATTTTATAGAAATAAAAATCCTACAACATCAAAAAAAAAAAAAAAAGAAGCCTTAGAGCAACAGTGAAATCGAGAGAGAGAGAGAGAGAGAGAGAGAGAGAGAGAGATAAGGAGGAGGAGAGGAACCTGAATGTCGATGAGAGGCAAGGTGAAGATAAATGACGGTAACTAAGCGATGGTGAGCGACTGTGAGAGAGAGAGAGGGAGAGCAAGCGACCTCTGTTTGGTGCTTGGTGTTTGGTGTATGTATCTCAACTGGTTTTGGTTGCTTCAAAGGTTTTAGGGATTTTGGGGACAAACGAGCGTAATTGGGCTGAAGGAGTGGGACATCCGAAATTTAACATTACTTTTTGCGACGGCATATTTAAACTATCACAAATGATAAATCTAACAAGTGAAACGATATCGTTTTAATAAGAGTTTGTTTGCGATGGACAATTGTTGTCACAATTTGTTCATTATTTGCGACAACAAATTTTTCCCGTCTCAAAAAAATTGTTTTTTGCGATGATACATAAGGCGTTGCAAATACTTTTGTATTTTACATACATTTTCTTGTATGCTCATTCGCGACGGGGTAACTGCCGTCGCAAAAGACCGTTTGTTGCAACGGGATAAGTGCCGTCGCAAAAAGCTCTATGTTATATAAGCCCTTTTCTTGCAGTGCAATTATTCTCAGATACAAATTGAGAACCCCCTCTCTCCATTTTTTTTTTTAGATTAAGAGATACAAATCTCCATATTCTCAATCTAAAAATGTTGCAACATACATCATTGAGCCATGTTAACTATTTAATTGTAAGCTTACATCGCGACCGAAAACCCCCAAATATGATTGATACATAAGATGTTCAATAATTTTCAACATACAATCATTTTCATATACAAATTGAGAATCCCCTCTCTCCATTTTTTTTAGATTAAGAGATATAAATCTCCATATTCTCAATCTAAAAATGCTGCAACATACATCATTGAACCATGTTAGCTATTTAATTATAAGCTCAGACTGTGACCGAAAACCCCTAAATATGATTGATACATAAAAGGTTCAATAAATATTAAACATACAATCATTCCCAGAAACAAATTGAGAACCCCCTCTCTCCATTTCTTTTAGATTAAGAGATACAAATCTCTATATTCTCAATCTAAAAAAGCTGCAACATACATCATTAAGCCAGGTTAGCTATTTAATTGTAAGTTCACACCGTGATCGAAAATCCCTATTCAGGTAATGGGATATCAGCCAAATCCTCTCTATACAGAACCTGGTTTGGCAAGCGCATAGCCTCAAAGTTGGCATGCCCGTCCTCTATACTTGTCTGGGCATTAGGTTCAAGTTTTGGTGACTTGTTGAATGTTATGACAATGTCTTTACGAACCATCAAGTATATAACTGCAATGATATAGATAACCATGAGTGGAAACACTAGTATTCCAATGAACACATTTGCAACTTTGGGTAAATTGTTGTGAATGATCCATTCGATGAAGCCTGTGCTCAAGTAATAGATGTTTATGCCAATGATTTCCAAACCTAAAATCCATGACACGATAATAATCTGCATTCATAAATCAATGGATTACATTAAAGATGATAGCAGAAAATAAAACGAAAAAATTTAATTCAGTGTATATTTACAAAAATAATTAAAGATCAGTGATAAATTTTATAAATATTAATAATTAATTTTTTTAATTTTTTCATCAATTTGTAATAATTTTTTTTAAAAGTAACACTAGACGATAATTTTTCTAAAATAAAATATTTCATAAACTATAACAATTGAGCCAGCAAAGAAATGTGTCTTCTTATTATCTTCTTTGGATAAAATAAGAAAGAAAAGTGAGTTTTTTTTTAATTTATTATTTTAATACCCTTTTTGTTTGTTTGTTTGTTTGTTTTATAATCTTGTTTTACCAAATAATGTTATTTAAACTCTAACTAACTAATAACTACTAACAATTCTCACAAATAAAAAAATATAAAAAAGCAAGAAATAAAATTAATATAACAACTCACATATATTAAGTTCTTGTGAGGTCCCATCTTGGTGGTGCTGCTACTGAATTTAAGGAGTGAGATGAGAGCAAATGGAAGTTCAAAAGATAGTACCATTTGCAAAATCAATTAACACAAAAAAAAATTATGTACTTATTTTAGTTGAATTATTGGTTAAATATAAATTTGAAAAAGTGTTCAACGGATGGCGAACTGATGCGATGATGATGAGTTGACTAGCTCCAGAAGATCCACCGATAATTGAGACAATGAGACTAGGTGTGATGGCAATGGTCCTCGTCATTAGGTTCCTCAACCATTTTCTCATCTTAAGATCCAAAAAGCCCTAAAAATTGCACCACTTGGCTCAAATTAAATTCAATTGCATGAAAATTAAAGTAAAAAATTTATCGTAATAATTTCTTCGCCACCTGCATGATAAATTGTCCAGCATAAGTGCCTGTAATTGTGGAACTTTGCCCTGAGGCTAATAATGCAACGGCATAAATGATGGAGCTTGATTTTCCGAGCATATTCTGCAAAATGAAATGTTTTAGATGAATTTTGTGCTTAATAACATAATCAGTTTTTTTCTTCTTTTTTATTTATTTTTATTTTTTATATATATATATATGTTGTAAAATATAATTATATTTTTAAGAGGTAATTAAATAGTGATTTAGACCTTGAGAAGAAAAGGAGCAGAGTTGAGATTAAGGTCACTGCATCGATTTAAGTTGTCATTTGAGATGTTCTTTGCTGAACAAACAGTTGTTGATACTGAGACTATAGAAACATTAATTAAGAATGCGAGAAGAAAAGCAAAACCACTCTCTATCAAGAAGAATCGACATGCATCCTGAAAAACAAAAGAGATTAAAGATAAGAATATTAGTCATAGATAAATTAAACAATTTACGCTTGAGAACTTTGTATTAGGAAAATGGTCTTTTATTCGTGTAGTTGTATCCTAATAGGTAATTGGGATTTAGACACATTGATTTGAGAATAAGTATAAATTGAAATTATTTATTTTGCATAGATTGATGTAGACTTATCGATTGTTTTTATTTTATTTTATGTGATTGCATAAATTAATAATAATCTAACATCCATAACTTCTTTTTTGCTTTTACTTTTTTCTGTGTGTTTATCACGTTGCAACTGAGTGAATTCTCTCATAAACTGTTTTCAATTTGATTGTACACACACACTCATATATTTATTCACATATGCACACACAAAAATATATGTTAAATATGGTCAATATATATTGTTGGCTTACGTTTATGCCTCGGACAGAATTTGGTATCTTTCTAGAGAGTATGAGAGCTGAGTGGAGAAAAAGGTTATGCCTGTTAAGAAATTATAAGAGAAATGACAGACTTAATGTGAATCCAAAAGATTAAAGACGAAGAAAGAAGAAGAAGAAAACATTGGTTAATCAAAACATTGATGGGAATTTAATATTGGATCAAGAAATGTGTTATATAAAAAGATGAGATCGAATATGAGCATACAGCATAACTAAGGCCCCAAGTAAAGCGATGGCATCCCCAGTGGCGCCATTGCCCTTGAGCTTAGGGATAAACATTCCCTTAAGTAGATCTTTTGCTGGAGGTTTTACATAACTCATTTCCCCGAAGAACACATGCTGCCATAATGAAGACCAACACCGCTATCAACATCTCCAGCTTCCTCACCTACACATAATTAAAGTTATAAAAAAAAAAAAAAAAGTTAGAATTTTTTTTTTTTTTTGATTCATCATATTTGCAAAATTTGAGTAGTGGAGTATCTTGTTTATGCATGTTTTGTAGTTTTACATACATTTTCTTGCTCTTTACTGGGAATCAAATAGGATTTGCTACATGGAATGCTGCATCAAAAAATTGTAACAATTGCACTACCATTTCATATTTCATTATCAAAGTTAAATATTAATTGGATTTTTCAAATATTATATGGAATTTTTTGGGTCACTATGAACAGGCCTAAACTTAATTGAGTTTAAAAAGCAAAATTAAGATTTTAATAATAGAAAATTGCAATTGCAGTTGCGATAGACAATCCTCTTTTTATCTAACATAAGAGCAAAACATGTATAAAAAAGACAATAGCCGATCAAAGAATATATCAGAACATTTGTAAGATATCTTATAGCAACAACATATATAACAAATAGATTACTAAAATTTATACTACAAAGAAAACATATGCAAAATATGGGAAATTCTACCATGTACACCTTTGGTTACGATCCTTGTGTCTTTAGTTATGATCCAAAAGTTGTTTACATCATATGAAGTTTGGTTACAACTCAATTCTTTATTATTATTATTTATTTATTTATTTTTTTTTATATGTATATATATATATATATATGAATCCCACAATATTAAATTATGGCATTTGTGATAATCAAACTCACGATTGACATAATTTTTATATGGTATCCATTAGGGGTGGACGTGGGTCGGTTACAACCACGGAACCTCCAATCCGCCATCCGTCCGCCAGATTGGAGAAAATCAATCCGCATTGGTCCGCCAATCCGGCAGATGTGGATTGAGCGGATTGGCGGTTTCGTGGATGGATGCGAATCGGTTTGGCGGTTTAAAATTTTAAAAATTTTCAACATAATTCAACTTGTGTCCTACCTCAAAAAAAAAAAAAAAAAAGTATTACAGTCAATGACTTAAAAAAAATATTACAATTACTGCATACCTCATCAAAAGTAAAGAAGTTTGAAACTTTAGAATATCACAATCACTGCATGCATCATCCACATAAAATATTATAATCTGTGATTCTTAAAATATAAAAATAATTCAAACCACCAAAACCATGAATAGAGCAGTAGTAGAGATTGTATGTCTCTGTATTGTTACATCTATATCTATTTTTGAAAACAAAAACCAACCAGCATATATCATATTTTCTATTTATTATTTTTAGAGATAGATTTAAAAACCAAAAAATATAGATAAATAATACGTTTATTTTTTTCAATTCAAAAAAGATATTCAAGTTGAAATTTTTTTTTCAACAGAATATTTAAACTCTTTTTTAATTGAAAACACAAATAGAATATTTAAACAAACTGAAAACACAAAGTCTTCTAAATTACTAGGGGTGCTCGTGGTTTGGCAATTCGGTTGCAGCCAGAATAATCTTAAATCCACCATCCGTCCCCCTGATTGGCGGATTCGAGAAATTCAATTTGCAACTGTCCGCTCGTCATTATGCATCCGTCCAAAATGCGGCGGATCGGTTGGTTTTGGGGAATCGATATATCCGCTGCTCACCCCTAGTACCCATAGCATTACCCGCAATATGTATATGGTTATATAGCTGGACTACGTGTACAAGGTTTATGGCATGCATCGACAAAATGAGTACATTAAAAAGGAAAATTTGAGAGAGGAAAAAAAGAAGAAGGAAGAATCACTATAAGAAATTACGTTTTTGCCAACTAAATAAATTTTAGTCACGAAAATATCATATTTGCTGACTGAAAAAAATTTGGTAGCCAAAAGTTTATACTTCTGTTGATTAATGTGATTTAGTCGAAGATATGTTATTTTCCGTGATTAATTTGAAATATTAGTCAGAAAAAATAAAGACGGGAGGGTGAAAAATTGGGCGGGAGACATTAAACTTTTGGCAACTAATGAAAGTTAGTCACAGTTAGCAAAACGACGTCATTTTGCTTGTTGGATGCATACTGGGACAAATAGCCAACCAAAACCTCTTGTAGGGAAAACACATGTTTGCTGACCAAAAAACAAGAAAACAAAAAAAATAGTAGCCAAAATTTTTTATTCTCCACGATTAATGTGATTTTGTCGTAGAAATGTTGTGTTGCGTGACTAATTTGAAATATTGGTCTCAAAAATTAGAAGCGTGAAGGTGAAAAAAAAAGGAGTCAAAAAAATTTTAGCGACTAATGAATTTTGGTTGCAGATATCAAAACGACGTCATTTTAATGGTTAGCATGCCTATACTATTATATGGCAACGAAGTGATTGATTGAGAAACATAACTAATACTTTTGGCGACTAAATTTGTTAGTCAGTTTTTCACCTATGATGTTATAATTACTTTTAAATTTTAAGATAAATTTATAATTACATAAATATATTTATATTTATTATTTGTAAAATATATTAATTATATGTAATGTTTGGAAGAAAATGTAATATATATCTTTACCTAATACAAATAAAAGTTGAATGTGGGATGGTGGTTATTTGTCATGCTACTTTCATGTGATTTTATGTTCAACTCTCTTAACAATAGTTTCACAACTTTACTTGTCATTTGAAAATATAGGAGCCCAACCAATTCCAGTTTGAACAATACCTGGACATTGGCACCAAATTTTTTTGTTGCAGAATGCTTCTACCAACTAAAAACAACCTTTTTGCAACTAAAAGTCTAGTCGACAAAAGTGTAATTTTTTATAGTGAATATATTTTAAAACAAAGAAGTCAAATGTTAATAATTTTTTGGACAGAATGCTTCTACCAACTAAAAACAACCTTTTTGCAATTAAAAGTTTAGTCGACGAAAGTGTAATTTCTTATAGTGAATATATTTATAAAAAAAAAAAGTCAAATGTTAATGTCTTTCAATATATTACGTGCCAAGAAAAAAAATACTAAGGACAAGTTTGAGAATCACATAAAATAGTCAAAAAGTTAACTCTTATCTTTACTTTTTACACATTTTTTTATAAAAAATTAAAAAATCAACTAAAATAGCTAGTTCCTAAAACATCCATAAGTAAAAATCAATGTGCAATATGGATTTATTCTAAGTTAGAATGAATTTATTAGACCATTTACTAATTTTCTATATGTATTTTCCATCCATCTTTTTGTTATTTTATGTTCACTATAATTTTTTTTTTTTTTTTTTAAAAAAAGTGACAAATGTAATATTATAATAATTTATAATTACCCCATATTTTTGCAAGCCAAGAAGTAGGAGCGTGCTCAAACCAGTGATGAGAACTCCAGCCCACACTGGAATATGGAATAGTATATTCAGGGCAAATGCTGTCCCAATCACTGCCACAAAATTAAACATCACAAAAATTTAAATACAATAATATTAACAATTCAGCCAAAAAAAAAAAAAAAAAAAATCCTAAAATTTTAAATCTAAAGCTAAGATTCACTCAAAAAGTGGCCCACAACAACAATTTAAAAAATACACCATTAATTTCTAAAAAAAAATTCTGTTATCTTAAGCTTACTGAATAAAATATGGTGTGATGGTCTCTTAATAAGCCTTCATAAAATTTTTGTTGATTATAATAAAAAAAAAAAAAAAAAAAAAAAAAAAAAAGCCTTCATAAAAAACAAGATAAAAATGCATACGTACATGCATATACACGCATGCAATGATACAGTATATATGTATACCTATTGCCATGTTGGTTGTTGTTTTATTATTTTTATTTGGTTGGTTTCTTTTTTTTTTTTTCTTTTTTTTTTTTAAGTCAGCAAAATAAAGCTTTATTGATGAAAAGATCAAGATACAAACAAGACTAAACATCAACAAGCACATAAGCGCACAAAGCATCATAGCAAACCTGAACAATCCCAACTAGGTTGGCATCGTAAAGGAAGTACAATCATATGCTAGCACTTGACCCAAGATCGGTGAGAAATCAATCAAAACAACCAAGGAAGGAAAAAAAAAACACAAAAAAGACAAACAGCACCAATAGCAGTGGGCTATGGTGTGCTAATAAGTGATTTTGGTGGCAATCTAATTGGGATCACTTTGTATTGCTATGATATTTTTTGTACTCATCCATTTTTCTTTAATGATGTAACATCTCATTTTTCATTAATAAAGGTTTTTTTTCTTTTACTAATAAAAAAAATGTATATCTATTGCATACATATATATATATATATAGACTTCATTTGCCATAACGAATAACCTAATTTTGTTTTTAGTGATTTTTTAAATTTCTTTTGGGTTATAATTATTCACTTTTTAGGTCTACTTAAATTAGACCATCTTAAAAACAAAATAGCATATTTTTTTTTGAAAAAACAAAATTTACTAAAGATGAAAATAAGCCAAATTTTACTGAAAAGATATTTTATTTTTGTGCTTTTTTTTTTCAAAAGAAAATACAAAATTCTAAAACTTTTAGGGTTGTCTGATCTAGACAGACATAAAATTAAAAAATTTGTCTCAAAATTGAAAAAAATTACTAAAAAAAAAAAAAATACACTAAAAGAAAAGAAGCTAAACTAATACTAAATTTTCAGTAGACAATTTAAAGGACTTGCCTTCAGGAATGTCTGCTGCTATGACAGCAATCTCCGCCAGAAACCATAAGCAATACTTCAACAATTTTGGGTACTCAGCCTTGCATAATTCTGATAAGTGTTTTCCTGAGAGCAAAGATCATTTCGATAAGTACTTGAGACGCTGCTCCGTAAATATCTCCGCATTTTTTTGTTCTTTCCTAGATTGAAAAAATAATTGATTTTGCAACTTACCGGTGCTTACACCAAGATTTGCAGCGAGCGACTGACTTATGAGAGCAAAGATCATTCCGATAAGTACGAGCCAACGTAGCTGAAGGTAAATGAAAACATTAAAAGAAACATTAAAATGGGATTTTTTTCTCTAAAATAAATAAATAAAATTCAACTTTAGTAATTTTCTTGTATTTTTTTTGAGAGAATTTACCTCAAATCTATGATTAGCACCTGCTTGCAAATCAGTTTCCACTGTGACATGATACAAGAATTGTGAAGTTAATGACCAAATATCATGATTTCAAATATATCTATAAATATGAGCATTAGAAATTTAAAATCCCAATATTTATCAGCTGATACGTGAGAGAGAGGTGAAGAGAGAGGAAGAGTTACGGTTTCCAGGTTCAATGTAAGCAAATGAGACGAGGAAACCAGGGCCAACAAAGGACATAAACTTTTTCCATCCAGGTCTCTAATCATGAATCGAACAAAAAAACAAAACAAAACAAAACAAAATAGACGATGTTTTCGGTTAGGCAAAACACAAAACTATAGAAATATTAAAAGATGAAGTAAAAAAGATGAGAGAGAGATAGAGAGGATACCTGGTAATGCTTTTGATCAAATTCTTGATCATGATCATCAAAGTCTTGGTGGGTTGGACTACGAGTCTTCAGCTCCACATCAATGTCCGCGATGCGATTGCTTCCTCCAATTCGGTTGCTTCCCCCATTACCTTGTTGTTGTTGAAGGCTTGCCATCTCTCTCTCTGGGCAATTCAAGACTGTCTATTGCTTGCTTCTTGGCTTGTATTTATAGTGCATGTGTTGTGAAAAATACATACTCTGTAGAATGCATGAAAGTGAAAAAACCACCTTACCATTTCCTTCCGCTAGACATGACAGAGCATGTCACTTTCTTAACCCAAACATGTCGCTTTCTTAACCCAAATTACATTATTATAATCTTGAAATGGAAATTAAAAACATTTAACTGAACCTTTTACATAAAAAAAAAAAAAAAAAACTATACATAATCTATTTTTTACTGTATTTTCTCACATCTAACCTAGCTAGGAGTGAGTGGATCATATGTGCATTTTTTAATGTGACTTTTATTTCCTTGTGTATGGAAGTAAGAAAATATGACGAGAAATTTGATTACAATTACGTTAGTAATTCATAAAATTTTCACAAAAATAAAATACAAATGTGAAACAATTGTGTGGGATCCATCCTTTTGTTTTACATGTGTCTTATTGTGTGAAAATCTTTTATGCACTTACGTTTTTTTTTTTCCCATGAGACTATATAGAAAATTATTGTTATTATAATTTTTATATTTTATGTATAGCATTATTTTGATTGGACACATCAAATTTTAAGTATAATATCTTTTCCTTTTGTCATTATAGATTTAGTCGCCAATAGGTTGGAAAATTAATTAAATAATACATTTTGCCGACCAATTTTTTTGTCGCCAAAAGCCAATAATTTATTCACGGAAAAAATTTTAGCTACTAAATTTTTTAGTCGCCTAAAGAAAATATTAGTGTTTTGGCTACTAAAATTTTAGTCGCCTAAAGTCTATCTTTTTTGGCTACTAAAATTTTAGTCGGCAAATAGTATTTCTATTGGCTACTAAAAATTTAGTCGCCTAAACCTCCACATTTTTGGCTACTAAAAATTTAGTCGCCTAAACTCCCACATTTTTTGCTACTAAATTTTTAGTCGGCAAAAGTATTTTTTTTATTCTTCAGCTTTTGTTTTTGGCTACGAAAGATTTTAATCGCCAAATGTTTGATTTTCTTTTGGCTACAAAACTTTTAGTAGCTAAAGGTTTGATTTTCTTTTGGCTACAAAACATTTAGTACCCAAATGGTTGTTTTTCTTTTGGCTACAAAAAATTTAGTAGCTAAATATTTGATTTTCTTTTGGATACAAAACTTTTAGTAGCCAAAGGTTTTTTTTTTCCCTTTTTTTTGGCTACAAAACGTTTAGTCGCCAAAAACATGATATTATGTTTTATTGCAAATATTATAATATGTCCATAACCTGTTTGTATTCCATGCAACCTGTAATACATATATAAATAAAATGATATATAAACTATCAATCTGTTGGCTTTTTGGCTTCTCGAAGGTTATATTTGTAAATGCGAGCGTGCCAGCAAGGATCAATCAGTCCTTACAGAAATTATAATTGCCAATCAATTATCAGGCGATTATGTTTTAGTTCTTTCAGCCTCAATGAAGAGGACTTTTACTGGTGGCTTGACTTTTAGGAGAAAGTAAGAGAAATGACAATTAATACGAAGAGTAATTGAAGTATTTCATTAACATAAACACTTACAATTGTCCAAACTCAACTTGAGAAAGTTTACTGAGAACGGTTTACTTGAATCTACTTGAAAACTACTCCTATGAATTGAAGTGCAAGGTCGTATTTAAAGAACAAGTATTTAAAGTACAGAAAGGTAAACCGAAAGGAAAATATGAAATAGAGACTGGTTTTATGATCTGAGTCTGGGGCCTTTTCTCGAACTTCGCTATTTATACTTGTTAGGATGACCTTCGAATCGCACTTGAACCGTCAATGCTTCCTCCATGATCGCTGATCATGTTACCTTAGAAATAGTTCCACTATGCCATCACTTGCAGTTGGACTTCCCTCCTGTTTCTGAATTTGAATAAAGGTAACCGTTGAAGCCACGTCACCTTGTATCTCACTCCTGATCTAGTGCTACTCAGACCACTTGAGAACCAATATTTATTGCCACGTGTACGATTGAGATTTAAGATTAAAATCATCTTTCAATACTACCCTCATTCTGCCACGTGTCGAATCGTAATTGGCTTTTACAAAATATGTAGCCAACATTACCCCCCGCACTAATATACCCAATACTTGGAAATATTAGTGAATCAAAAACTTTTCCCTCGCCTTTTTTTTAGAACGTGCATAGAATTCATTTTCAAGAAACACAACCGTCACCTATTTTGGTGATCATTCGCATTAACTCTTAACTTTGTTGAATCGTTCCAATACCTTCAGCACTCGAACGGATTATGACTCAATCACCTTCCCACTCTAACGATCGAGCATACGAAGAGCCATTGAGTAATGCTGTTTCCCCTCGAAAGAATCTCCACGCAGTTATTAGCCACCTTTACCCGCCTTTCTATATTCAGGTCATGGAGGCTTTCGCAGATTATCAACCTTTGGACTACGAACACATTGCCCTCAATCCTTCGGTTTACGAACTCGTTGATACAAGAAGTTCTTCCTCTAAATTCCCATCCCACTTCGAACAAACAACTTTCAAGCCTTGGCTTCAACAATTTGCAAATATGGAATTAGGAAATTCTTCTTCACAACCTTCTGCTTGGGATGAGGCTTCATCTTCTGGGGTGACGAACTGGTCTGCACCTGAGTCCTGGGACTTGAGGGAACGGATCAATCATCATTTTATTGAGTTCACTGACCCCTTGGATTTCCCTTCCTACGCTCGAAGCTCGGTGGTTCATCCTTATGTGCCCATCGACCTTCGACGTAGTTTAGAAGAGAATTTGCTTGTAGCTTGGTATACATCCTCCATGCCCAAAGGAGCAATGCACCCTGCCCGGTGCTTTGAAGAAACACAAGGATATACCCCTTCATTCTTAGCCAAGAAAGCACAGATTTGTTCTTCTGACTGGCTTGGCTATATTAATGCCTTTGTTCCTTCCATCCCTGTGTCAGTTTCCCCAACCGAAGCGACCACTTCTTCTTCTCCATCTTCTGAAATGGAAGCATCCACACCTTCTTCACCCTTCGAAATAGAAGCATCCACACCTTCTCCATCCCCTAGACTAGAGACATCCACATCTTCTTTTTCTTTTGAAGCAGAACCATCTACTCCTTCTCCTCCTCCCACTCTTTCTTGGATAGAGAAGTTAAAGCTTGCTCTTCCAATGGACAAAACCTTCCCCCCTTACAAACATCCATCATCTTCAACTCCATCTGAGCGAAAGAAGCCCAACTCGCTTGCGACTTTTTCTCACCTACCCTTTAATGTTCTTGAGGGCGACATTCCTCTTAAGAACTTCCAATGGGCTGTGATATTCTCGACCAGGCCATATCCTTAATCCTATCGCCCAAGCGAGAACTTCACTGTTCTGGATCAACTTCCGATTCTCCATTGGCATCGAAATTCCAAAGTCACCACTCAATCTTTGGATCAATTTTCATCTCTTCGAATTCATGCTCAATACGAAGAAGAAAACTTCATTGAAGACTTTGAAGACTTCAAAAATAAGGATTCTGCATATTGGGATGATTTAGTTATAGATGAGTTGGAACAAAAATCGAGGGAGGAGGCTTTCGAAGCAAAGGTCAAGAACTCAGATATGAAGTGAGAGCACATCAACTCATGCAGCCAACTTTGGAAGAGATGAAGACATAATAAAGAAAGAACAAATATTCATTGATCATTGTTGGACGAAATTTCATGATCTTGTAATTTATTCTATTCCTTATTTTTACGAACTTGAATTTGTACCAAAATAAGATTATTTAATGTAATTGTCTTGGCTCTAATGAAAAGCAAAGTCTTCTGTACTCGACATTGTTTGACTCTGTTTCCTCTTACTTTAAAAGCCAACTTATAACCTTAAATTAAATAATCTCAATCTTCGAATTTGGACTTACTTGTCTTTAATGAAACACTAAAAGAAACCAATATGTCTTTTTCCAACTTATGGAGTAAAAATTGACAATTCTGGTCAATATTATCCAAAATTAGTGTTTCGAACTTAACAACTTTACTTTTCAAAGCTAATTATAACCAATGCATGGTCCTGGCTACTATAGTCAATCAATTTTAAGTTGACCACTTCTTGCTTTGAAAAGTAGTTTATGCTGTCCTAATTTCAATGGGCAGTCTTCTCTTGCGAAAAACCAATGATTGGCTTTGATGTTCTTTAAAAAATTCTAAATTTTGCTTTAAAGGTCATTACTTTCAATAATGTTCATCAAATAGGTCTTTAAACCTTTTGAAGTAGACCAATACTCAAGCATCTTAGCTTTTCCAAACATGTAGTATACTTCGAAGCCGAATTCTGTATTTCGAAGCCGTTTTTATTTGATTTCTTGGAGCCAAAATTGGCTTCGAAGCCATATACCCCACTTCGAAGCTGTTGTCGACATCTGAAATATACTTTCCCTCCAAAATCATTAATATCGGCAAAGGCTCCTCGTATTCGTACTTTTAGTACTTAACGATTTATGCCCTATATGTTCAGACACGAAACCTTTTAAAAGCCCCCTTTGTTTTATGTTCTGAAATCACTTGCTCTTATCATACAAACCCTTATCAATCTTCAATGGCTTCTTCCTCAAAAATCCCAACTGTAGAGCGTCTAAGCCCATCTGTGGTCTTGAAAAGGCTTATCGACACAGAATGTGAGAAATACAAGGCTGGGCAGAAAAGTGCTATTGATGGGCGTATCTTTATCCCTCGCCGTCATGAACAGCAAGATTACGTGCTTGGGCCAATATTCAAAGAGACTCTTACTGAACTCCCTGCCTTATATCCCCGCCTGGAGGATCAACGTCTTCTTTACGAAAGTAATCTTGACTGGAAAAGCTGGAGAATCAATCGTCCCCACCGATGTTGGCCCACGATGAGACCAGAATGGCAGGAATGGTACGATCGAGTTGTCCCTGCCAGGTCACTAGACCTTCAAGAGCTTTGTCTTCTCGATGCTCTTCGATTATCCAGGGTAACTATCTCAGAAGACCCTTTCTTAGTTCCTGCTGCTTTGTGCTTTTGGAACCCCATCTTTAATTTCTTTCAATTTAGGTGTGGGATGATGGCTCCTACCGTCCTTGACATTTGTCACCTTCTAGGGATATCCCCTATTGGCACCCCCATCACCCCAGATTTTCCCGATTTAATAGTTCCTTTCTCCCTTCCCTCTCTTACTTCATCTTACAGTGATTTTGTTAAGGCTGAAAATAAAAGAGAAGGTCCAGTAACTGATAGGGAACTCTTTTCCTTCTTATTATATTGGCTTTGCAAATTCCTATTTTGTACTTCCTCCCAAAGAATCATGCCTGAATTTGCTCCTCTTGCCAAAGCCTTTGTTTTACAGAAAAGAGTAGCCTTAGCTCCATATGTCCTTGGCCATGTTTATAGAGTTTGCTCCCTCTTCTGTGAAAAACCTTTAGATGCCAATCAAGGGGGGCCATTCTGGATCCTTCAGCTTTGGCTTTTTGCCTATTTCACTGAATTACAATCCAAATGTCTCAAATTTCATGGGTTACACTCTTTCACTCATGGCATAAGATTGGCCAATGCTTCACTTTATCCCTCTACTTTTGCCTTTTATTTCTCCTTCTTCTACCAGCTGCCATCTGCCCTTCCCAATCATCGTTTCCGTCCTTGAAGCGGTGTAGGCCCAACTTGGTTGAGTCACTTTCGAGTGACAGCTCAGACTTACCCATTCATAAAGTCTTATGGGCTACCATTCTGATTCCTAGAGAACTGTTTATTGGGACCCTGAACCCCAGGGCTTATAAATGCATAGCTGAGCCTTACTGTCCTGCTCAATTTGCTAGACAGTTTGGTTTTACACAAGGAGTTCCCATACCCCTTTGTAGTAACACCAACTTAACCCTTACCAAGAGAGATTTGAAAGTTCGGAAATCAAGGCTAGAAGAGGCAACTGTCAAATTTATAGATGACTTAGCCACTTTTGAATACACCCCTTTCATCCTTCAAGGCACTTTTCTGAAGAGATACCAAAAATGGTGGGTAAGCAATATGGAAGTGTATTTGGCTATTTCCCCTCAAGATCGATTGAAAATATTGGATGTGTCCCGATCCAAAGGTACTGAAATTGTCACTCCTTCCACTGTTTCCCCTACAACTCAATCTATTCCTGTTACTTCAACTCCTCTCAGAGTCACTCGAGCCTTGATAAAGAGGAGAAAAGTGGCTGATTTGGTTCATGAGGAAACAGCTTTTAAAGGATCAGAGGAAGAGTTTCCTTCTAGGGATTCTGAATCTCAGGTTGAAAGAGCTGAAAAGACAATTGATGAACAGATAATGCTGACTCAAAGGAAAAGGAGAAGAAAGATTACTGTTTCTTCTTCTGATTTTGATGCCTCTCCTTCTGATTCTGACGAGGATTCTGACTCTGAGACACTTGCTCAAATAATAGGAAAGAAAAGAAAACAGTCGCTTCAATCACGACTTGATGAAGATCCCATTCATGAGACATCTGTCAGAGTAGTAGAGCAGGAACATTCCAAAGCAATAATTGTTTTTGAGAGAGCTGAGAAGAAACGGCAACAACAGTTTCTGAGAGATGAAGCTGCTGCTGCTGATGTGTTACAAAGAGAAATTGCTCAAAGACAACAAATTGTTGAACATTATTCTCTTCATAACTCTCCCATCAACATCAATGTTTCTGAAACAAGTAATTTCTTTCATACTTCTGTTGTTTTTCCTTCATCAGCTTTAAATATTTGAAGTTTAACATTGCTTTATATTTCTTCCTTCTACAGTAACAACCACTGCGCTTATCTTTCCAATGGGGCCTCTTCCAGTTTCAGTTGAAGTTGACCAGATGCGAAATGTAAGGACTATCCAAATACAACTTCCCAAGCCTATGCTTCCTGTACCTTCCTTGAGTCCCAACATTCCTGCATCTCTTCTTCTTGGCTTAGAACCGTATCTTCCTTTCCTGACTTTCAATTCAACTCAGTCTATTCCTTCTTCGAACCTTGCCCTTCTTTCTTCCAAGGATACTCCAGTTGCTACTCCAACCCTAGTGACAGTTGATTCTTCCAACGAGGGTGATGGTAGTTCTCCAATTCGTGATTCATCACCTATATCAATTTCAGCTCTTCACTTGATTCTTTGGTGGCTAAGACTATAGAACCGCAGAGATGCTCCATCCATTTCTCCTATCCCCATGCAGCCCTCTGTATCTTCCACTACCATACTCTCTATGCCCTTCATGTCTAGGGATGAGGTAGACATCTTCGAAGGAAGACTTGCCAGTCTTTTCGACGTGTCTTCTACCTCTCCAACTTTTAGTGCTGAAGCTGAGCCATTAATCTTAGCTGACTCCTTGCTAGAGATTTTTGAGAGTCCTCCTTCTTCTAGCAACAAGTCTCCTGCACCTTCAGGGGATTTGGACACATGTATGGGTCGTTGACTTCCTTTTCGAGGATCCCCTTCGAGGCTTTACAAAGGCCTATTATCAGGAATGGGTTTCTTCAGTGCTGTAATATTGTAGAGCAGTCGAGTATGAATGTCTCAAATCACCTATCCCAGGCTGCAGCTACTATTGATTTCTACATCAACATTTGTCATGCTGCCAATACTGCCAATGAGAAATTGGCTAGGGATCAGTGTTTTGTTTCTCAAGTGCATACCGAAATATCAGATCTCAAAGAACAACACTCTTCTGCCTCCCAATTTCGAATTCAGCTGCTGGAGAAGAAAGCTCAACTTGAGGAAGATTTAGGCTGCGATAAAGAACTGTGCCTTGGTTCGAATCGACACCAAATTGCAAATCACCAACCAAGAGTTTGTCCGAACGAAAAGAAGACATGGTGCATTTATTCAATTGTTTCCATCACTTAGCAGAGGAAGTCAATTGTACAAAACAATTGAAACATTGTAATGATTTTTGGGCCAATCTGGCATAATGTATTTATTGCTTTATGAAAGCACAAGTTTTGTCCATCTTTTGGGTAGTCTCATATTTTGTATCCAATGTTTATTCTATTGCTTGTGTTTCCCAAATGGTTGGAAAATAAGGCTTCAAATATGTTCCATTAATCTTCTTGGGATGTACATAGCCATTCAAATTTCTTAAATGGTACGCCCCAAAAGGTAAAACTCTATGAACTTGATATGGTCCTTCCCTTAGGTGACCATTTGCCAAACTTATGGCTCTTAATCCCTATTGGGAGTATTGTTTTCCATACCAAATCACCTTCATCAAAGCCAATATGCTTGACTTTCTTGTTATAATTCTTGGTCGCTTTCTTCCGAAAAGAATCTTTGTTTAACGCCAAAATCCTTGCTTCATTTATGTCTTCCAATTCCAAGCACATACTTTGATGATATTGCTCAGATTCTAATTGATCTTGACATCTTACCCTCAGAGATTTAACATTAATTTCCACAGGTAATACTGCATCGTGCCCGTATACTAAGGCATAAGGGGTGACTCCTGTGCTCGACCTTGGGGAAGTTCTGTAAGCCCACAAAACATCCAACAATAGGTTATGCCAATCCCTAGGATTATCCTCCACCATCTTTTGTATTCCTTTTTTCAAGGATTTATTGGTTGATTCAGCTTGACCATTGGCCTGTGCATAGTAGGGAGTAGAATTAATAAGGTTAATCCCAAACTCTGCTACAAAGGATTTCACCATTTTCCCATCAAACACAGTTCCATTATCAACTGTTATGGTTTGTGGAATGCCAAATCTATGGATCAAATCTTTAATGAACCCAATAACCTCTGCGGTCTCTGACCTAATATGGCTTGGCTTCGACCCATTTAGTGAAGTAGTCAGTAGCCACTAGAATGAAACAATGATGTTTCGAAGAAGGTGGATGAATTTTACCTATCATGTCCATGGCCCATCCTCTGAATGGCCAAGGCTTCACTACTGCATGTAGGTCAGTTATGGGCACATGTCTTATTGTGCCATGTTTCTGGCATGCCTGGCAACCCTTAGCATATTCTATGCGTCTTTTAAGAATAGTTGGCGATGAATAGGAATGCCTTCGAAGCAACCATCTCATCTTAACACCAGGCTGATGAGCACCACAAACGCCTTCATGAACCTCAGCCATAGCCGTTAGTGCTTCTTTTGGACCTAAACACTCCAATAATAGGCCATCTACTCCCCTTTTGTATAGAGCATTATCATATACTATGTATTGCATAGACTGCAATTTGATTTTTCTGTTGGCTTTTGAAGATGGACCAGTCAAATCGCATAATTGGATGCCTCCAATCTGTTCTTGTGAGTCATTATGATTGACTTCCAAGATCACATTCCTTTTATTCAAAGGTTGTATTAATCTTTGATATGTTGTTTGGCTTATATCCCTTTGGGTATTATCCCTTCTCTTGAAGTTCGAAGCTTTTTGAGCCACATCATTTGCTCTACTGTTCAAGAATCTTGGAACATAGGTTACATTTGCTATTTGAAACTGAGAAAGCAGATGTAATGCAACAACATAATATGGTAGGATGCTTATGCTTTGACACTTGAAAATCCCTTTTACTTGGTTAACCACCAATTGAGAGTCCCCAAATATGTCAACTGCATGTACTTGTAACCCAATAAGGATTTCTAGCCCTACTATTAAGGCTTCATATTCAGCCTGATTATTGGAACAGCTAGCTTCATCCACTCTGAAACCATGTGTGGTTTCCACCCCTTGTGGAGATTTAATCACAATACCAATTCCAATTAATCCATTGGCCTTCGATCCATCGAACCACATTTGCCATGGTTCAACACTAGCCATACCAAGTTCCATTACTTCTTGGCTTTCTGTTTGAGATGGATGATCTGCCAGAAAATTGGCTAAGATTTGCCCTTTTACTGCTCTTTGAGGGACATATTCTAAATGAAATTCCGATAAGGCTAATATCCATTTGCCAATTCTTCCCCTCAACATAGGTCTAGATAACATGTATTTAACCAAATCTGTGGTTGCAATTACCAAGACAGTTGTAGGTAAAAGATAATATCTTAATTTCATTGCAGCAAAATACAAAGCAAGACACAACTTTTCAAATTGAATATTTACATTCACAAGTTTTTAAAACCCTACTAAGGTAATAAACAGCTTGTTCCTTGCCTTCTTCATTGTCTTGAGCCAAGAAAGCTCCCAATGAATCTTCTGCTGCCGCTATGTATAACTTCAAGGGCTTATTTCGTTTTGGTGGCATTAGCACTGGAGGATTGGCCAAGTAGGCTTTGATACCTTCGAAGGCAGTTTGATGCTCATTGTCCACACAAATTCCTCTTCATCTTTCGGCCTTAACAAGGAAGAGAACACTTTAGTTTTCCTGCGGTGTTAGAAATAAACCTTCAAGAAAGTTAACTTTGCCAAGGAACCTTTGTAATTCTTTCTTACTTGAGGAGGCCTAGCTTCAATGATGGCTTTGGCTTTATTACGATCAATCTGTATTCCTTTCTTGTGCACCACATAACCCAAGAAATTTCGGATGACACACCAAAAGCACATTTAAGAGGGTTGAGTTTCAACTTGAACTTCCTCATTCTTTCAAAAGTCGCTTCTAAATGAAGCAAGTGCTTCTCCATGGATCGATTTTACCACGATGTCATCAATATAACATTCTAGATACCCTCCAATAAGGTCATGAAAGATGGTGTTCATAGCCCTCGATAGGTAGCTCCGGATTCTTGAGACCAAATGGCATCTTAACCCATTCGAAGGTGCCAATATTCCCGAGGCATCTGAATCTTTGTCTTGTGGATGTCTTCCTCTCGCAATGCATATTTGATTATAACCAGAGTGGCCATCCATCATTGACAAAACTTGATGCCTCATTTGAGCCCACCAACAGATCCACTATAGGCATAGGGTATTCATCTTTAGGAGTTGCTAGGTTTAAGTTCACGAAATCGATGCATACCCTCATTTTGCCATTTTTCTTAACTACGGGCACAATATTAGATAGCCATTCAACATACCAGGCATTCCTAATAAAGTTCTTTTAAGTAGTCTAAGAATTTCTTCTTTGACCTTCTCAATTACATCTGGACTCATCCTCCTAGGTTTACTGTTTGTATGGCTTAAAATTAGGCTTCAAAGGAGCCTATGTTCCACCAATGATCTATCCAATCACGGTAGTTCATTATAAGACCACATAAAACAATCTTTGTACTTCTTTAAAACAACCAACAAGCGGTCTCATCGAGCATTCAAGCAGTACTTATATAAGTGAGGTCACGCACGAACCTTCCCTAAATTTACTTCTTCTAAGGGTCCTCATCGAGAATTCATTGGAGCTTTCTCCTTGGTTTCTTCAACCTTGAAGCAATCTTTTCACCTTGTTCCGCCTCTAGGTTCTCTATTTCGACATCTCTACCTTCTTCCTCATAGACAAAATCATCCATAAGCGTCTTCTTCTTGTATTTCTGGACTCTTGTTTCAATGTCCAATGCACAATATTTCCCAAAGGTCAATCTCCGACTGTTGTTGTTCTTGTTCTGACCAATTGTCATGGCTTCTCTCTTGTTTCTGTACCTTCTGGACTATTGCTTTTACATCCAATGATGAGAATTTAATCAGAGCCAATGAATTGGCTTCTCTTTCTTCACTTCTTTGCCTACAACCAGGCATCGCTGTCATCTTTCACGACAACCTCTTCATCAGCACTTTCTTGGACTAAGTGCTTCAGATGTGTAACTTCCTCATCAGCCGTCACTTCGGCTGAGCCATCAGCTTTCCTCAATATCTTGAGGAGTTACCTTCAATATATAGTTTAGCCTCTTGCAAAATGCCTGAGCTATGAAAGGTTGAGGATCTGCATCAATCTCCTCTGTCTCTCCATTGCCCAGAGCCATCATGATCTTCTGATGCAAAGAGGAAGGTACACACTTGTTGGTGTGAATCCAGTCCCTTCCAAGTAAGGCATTATATTTAGCATTGCTGTCGATCACGAAGAATCTTTGCATACAATCCCTGGTTCCCACACCCAAGTTAATAGGCAGAATGCCTTGGGCCATCTGCTTATCCCCAGCAAAGCCAGCAATGGTTGTACTGGTTGGGATCAACCTTGGATTCTTCTTCCCTAATTTCTTCAAAGAAGATTTCGGCAATAAATTAACTGCCGCCCCATTATCTACTAGGACTCGGTTTAACTGTATACCATCAAAGAAAGCCTTAATGTACAAAGGCTTAACATGTTGGGTCATGGAATTCGAGGGGTATTCAAAAGGATATGAGAGGTTGATGCTCACCTCCTCGCTCTCGCACTCAACTTCCATAGGAACAACCATTTCAGGAGCATCCAGTACCATGCTCACTTGTGATTCCTCACTAGAAACAGGAATTGGATCCATATCTTGGTCCTCCTGATCCTCAGCCTGAAACTCATGAGGTAGTATATGTACCATGTTGACTGATACAGGTGGGAATGAGCCAAACTGAATGGCTGGTTGTACCTTCTTCCCTTCTTGACTACCTTGTTCAGTGTCTTCAGCAGCGTCCTCCATGCTGCATTCTGGTATTTCATTGATCACTGATCCCTTCGAAGCATGCTTCTCTACTAGGCTTTTAGTCAGAAATGTTTGTTGAGCGATGAACCCTTCCAACATGTCTTCTTCTGCCACTTCCTTCTTTTGGCTCATGCTAATCTCTTCTTCTATTTCACTATCACTTTCCATCAGAGCCTTCTCCAATCCTTCCAAACTGGACTTTTCCCTGGCCTTTAGTTCAGAATGAACTTTGGCCAATTGTTCTCTGCTACAAACCACTTTACTTTGCAGCGTCGGTTTTGGAACATGGTCTGACTTCGAAGCTTTCTTTTCTTCTATCTTGACATGTGAAGAGCTCTCTTCACTCCCCTTCAGATCTTGCTGGTACTGGGTGTACCTGCGCTGAATTTTCCTCCTTTGTGATCTGGAGATAACCGGAACCATATTTGGCTCCTTTGTCTTTGGGTGTTTCAGAATACCAGTTAGGGGCCACCAAAGGTGGCTTGACCATTCTGCCTGTGATTCCAACATCTCTCCTGTCAGGCAATTCCCTAGGTTTGTTTTGCATTACAAACCAATCTGGGACTCCAGGCACCCAAGAGCTCACTGATTCAGACGTTGAATCACCTTTTTCCACCTTCGAAGCCATCTTCGAAACTGGCCGTGGAGGTAAGTGCCTGGTTTTGGTCTCATGTTTCGAGCTTGATTCTGGCCTTTGTTTGAGATGGCCATTTTCTGTTCTGTGTGAAGTTGATCTGGGGGGCCAATCTCTGGCTTTAGTCCCATAACCTGAACTCCTCTCTAATCTTCTTTCAGAATGTCTGCTCTCCATTCTATAATAGTTTAGTGGCCTAGACTCATACAAGGGCCTTTTGCCTTTAGCATTCATTCTATCAACTGCAGGCTCAACCACCACTGGTCGCTGCCTATCACTAGCCGGGTACGGCCTTTTGTTGTAAGCGTTGGTTGTTCTGGGACGTCTCTGAACATCCTTATAGTATTGCTTCCCATCAATTGGAAGCCCCTTCAACCATTTGTAGCTTAGTCTACACCTTGGACACATCCTTTGCATTACAGCTGCTTCCAAAGAATCGTCGTCCAGTATTTCTTCATCAGAATGTTCCTTCTGATGTGAGAGACTCTGACCAACAACTGGTGAACTTGTCTCTTTCTTGGCAAATGCGGTTGGCAATATGCATTTGCACATTGACTTCTTCCAATTCCTGCAGAGATAGATTCTGAAAATTTGGAACAACCACATTAGCTGCGCTTTCTCCAACTTCTGGAAACGGGTTACTGTCAATTCCCATGGCTTTCTCTGTTTTGGTCGGGAACTTCAGACTTCCTTTCCGGATTTGCTCTTGGATCCTGTCTCGAAAAACAATACAGTTTTTAGTTGAGTGAGACCAAGAATTATGCCATTTACAGTATACTTTTCCTTTAAGTTCATCAAGAGAAGGCAGTTTTACTCCTTTTGGTAACTTAAGGAAATTGGCTGCAAGCAAATGATCGAAAATGTCATCTGCTTTTGTTAAATCGAAAGAATACTTTCTGTGAAAGTCTTTCTTTTTAAACTGCTGGTCGATAGTTGTATCCTTATGAATTAATGCTTCACAGATTACAGGTTCTTTGCCCACAATCTCTGCTGCATCAATCTCATAATTGGGATCTCTGTAATATGTCTTATATGAAGCATTGTTTCGATCTTGTTCTTCTTCTAGTAATGCTTCATATCGTGACACCTTATAGGTTAATTCGACCAAATCCGTGAATTCAGTTGAATCAAACTTCTTTCGAAGCCTGAACTCTAAACCGTTTTGAGCCAATCGTACAAATTCTGGCTCTGGAAGGATGACTCTGCATTTATTTCGAGCCCTTTTAAATCTTGCAATGAATTGAGTAGCCTTTTCTTCAGCCTTTGACTCAATCTTGCCAAATCGCCATGGACACCTCGCTCGATTGGAAAAATTGGGCATGAAATGCCTCTTCCATCTGTTGCCAAGTTTGGATGGAGCCAGGTGTAAGGTTTATATACCATACACACGCCCCCCCAGTTAGAGAGTTTGGAAATAGTCTCAATTTTATGTAGTCATGATTAGCGAATTCACCACACTGAGCAGCGAATCTAGCAATATGCTCTCGTTGATTGATTTCAGTTCCATAGAATAGGGTGAAATCGGTATTCTAAACCCTCTTGGGTATTCATGTACCCTATCAACCCACTGGATATGGTTTTTCAGATATCTGAGTCTGGACCCCCCGAGCCATTGTTCCACATGTCTCCCTAACAATATCAGCAATTTGATCCCTAGGCACCTTATTTTGGGCTTTTGAACCACTCTTGGAGGAGGAGCAAACACGGGGTTTGGTGGACAAACTTGTGCTGTGGTCCTCTTGGTCCATACAATGGTACATTTGGGACGGTTGCCCTGTAGTGCGAGGTTGTTGTTGGAAATGGATACCCCTTTGAGTCTGTCCTGCTAATGGACCTACGAAAGGTGTTGGAATAGGTATTGTGTCCCTTCCATTTGTAGGTAAACCTTCCAACCCCCCGGGTATAAATTCAAATAAGGGATTATTATAACCCCTAGTGCCAGGTATGGCTTCGAACATGGGATTTGCCACCATTCTTATACCAGTTTCTTGTACTTGGCCAGATCTACCAACTGGTGTGGCTTCACTGTTGAGTACTGTGGTATTTTGGCCTACTAGAGGCCTCGAAATGGGTTCATACCAAGACTGAGGTGATGGTCTTTCATAGTTTTGAGTACTAGTTTGACCATTAACCTGTCCATTAACTTGCATAGGCTGTTTTTCTCTAGCCAATCTTTGTTGATGAACATTTAAGATTTCCTCTGTATGTCTTGTATTTGTTGGTTGGTGGTTATTCATTCGATCCAAAAAGGATGTTGCCCACCTTTCCATTGTGTTCATTAGCTGTTGTCCCATAGCATCCACCAAGCCATCCCATGGATTTGTTGGCTGAGAAGATGGAATGGTGGATGGTCCAATTCCTTGGTTTCGTCCAATATTATGAACATTTGGTTCTCGTCCGTAAATCTTGATCTGTTTAGACCAAAGGTTCTGATAACATAGGAGTTTCCACAGAGTGTGTTACCACATTCTCCTCTGGATTAGGTATTTCTACCTCTCCTTCTACGCCTTCTTCTAAGCGTTCATTTTCTCCTTGTCGTCTTCGTCTAGCCATTTTTAAAGAGTCCCACTGGGCGTGCCAAAAATATATGTTGGCTTTTTGGCTTCTCGAAGGTTATATTTGTAAATGCGAGCGTGCCAGCAAGGATCAATCAGTCCTTACAGAAATTATAATTGCCAATCAATTATCAGGCGATTATGTTTTAGTTCTTTCAGCCTCAATGAAGAGGACTTTTACTGGTGGCTTGACTTTTAGGAGAAAGTAAGAGAAATGACAATTAATACGAAGAGTAATTGAAGTATTTCATTAACATAAACACTTACAATTGTCCAAACTCAGCCTTGAGAAAGTTTACAGCAACGGTTTACTTGAATCTACTTGAAAACTACTCCTATGAATTGAAGTGCAGTGCAGGTATTTAAAGAACAAGTATTTAAAGTACAGGAAAGGTAAACTGGAAAGGAAAATATGAAATAGAGACTGGTTTTTATGATCTGAGTCTGGGGGCCTTTTCTGGGAACTTCCCTGCTATTTATACTTGTTAGGGATGACCTTCGAACTGCACTTCGAACCGTCGAACTGCTCCTCCATGATCGCTGATCATGTTACCTTAGAAATAGTTCCACTATGCCATCACTTGCAGTTGGACTTCCCTCTTGTTTCTGAATTTGAATAAAGGTAACCGTTGAAGCCACGTCACCTTGTATCTCACTCCTGATCTAGTGCTACTCAGACCACTTGAGAACCAATATTTATTGCCACGTGTACGATTGAGATTTAAGATTAAAATCATCTTTCAATACTACCCTCATTCTGCCACGTGTCGAATCGTAATTGGCTTTTACAAAATATGTAGCCAACACAATCATTCCACAATCTGCATCCGTATACAAAAAATAAATTACTTTAACTGTCAAAATAAATACAAACCAACTATTGTCCAAACTAAAATAATAATTCCATACAAAATATAGAATTATACAAAAAGTAAAGCCCTCCATATACAAAAATTACATTTATTATACCATGTGAAATGGCCATTTGGCATGGTACAAATTCCCATCGTAATCTGTACCACGACAAAAGGTGATCTATGTACCAAGCCAAAAGTACATCTATGTACCACGACAAAAAATCATATATTTGTATGACGACAAAAGGTGATCTATCTACCATACCAGTAATTATCTGTTGGCTGCTAAAAGTTTTTGTATCAGTAATAGTTAACTGCACAAAAGCCAGAGACGACAAAAGTATTATATTACTTCTATACAAAAGTACAATTTCTTCTCCATACACCAAAATATCTCTGGAAGTCCACGCATCAAAGTCATCTACAAAAAAAAAAAAAAAAAAAAAAACTTTAGAATTGGATCAAAAAATACCCAACTTCATGAATGAATTTGGCAACAAGTGACAAATAAAAATTAGTGAGAAGCAACCTTCTATGATGAATCAATTATCAGTCAGTCTACAGTCTTTCTAAAGTCTTTTGTTATAAGGGACATTGTTAAATGCAAAACAATCATTACTAAATCTTTCATTACTAACATAAAGCTAATGTAACAATCTTCTTTTTGTATGCAACATATATATCCAAATTCTGTGGCTAAACCAATATCAAAGCCCAATGTGAATAGAAAGTATTCTTTTTACTAACTTCCTCATTATTTGTTTGCAAAAGGCACTTGAATCATTAGATTGGATATAAAACCATCGTTGCTTATTAATGTATGTCAGTGCTATTTCAGAATGGACATTTCAACATGTGATAACTTTAATAACAAAAATAAATTTCAATCATAAAAGGAAATATGTAGAAATGTATGTTGAGATACTTATAAATGGTTCATCAAAGAAAGAATACTTGATATCTCATGATGCACATGGCCTCAGAAACACCATGAGCATGTTTCATACTTGTATGAAAGCTTAAATATAATATAACACACGTGTGTACGTTCAAAAAATTAGCAAGTTTATAACAAGGCGTAAACTAAGCTCATATTGATTTCTGAATATTTTTCTCATAATTTTCCAATACTATACATCTACAATACATTCCATCAGTTGTCATAAGTCCTATTTGTAATGGGAAAGCTGTCCGTGAGAGACAAACGGAGGTTCGGTGGCTGTTTTGAAGTTTCGCCCCCGAAACGCCCTTTTTCGACTAAGTTTTGGGCGTATTCGGCTCTAAATCCCAACCTACGGGTCCGAATAACATTTCGTCAGTTGTAACAAGTCATATTTGGCATGGGGAAGCTGTTTATGTCGGCCACACGACAGATCAAGGGCTGTTTTGAATTTTCGCTCCCGAAACGCCGTTTTTCGACTAAGTTTTAGGCGTATTCGTCTCTAAATCCCAATCTACGGGTCCGAATAATATTCCGTCATTTGTTACAAGTCCTATTTGGCATGGGAAAGGTGTTCGTGTCAGCCACACAGTGGTTCGGGGGCTGTTTTCAATTTTCGCCCCCAAAACGCCCTTTTTCGACTAAGTTTTGGGCATATTCGGCTATAAATCCCAACATATGGGTCCGAATAACATTATGTCAGTTGTAACAAGTCATATTTGGCATGGAGAAGCTGTTCGTGTCAGCCACACGGTGGATCAAGGGCTGTTTTGAATTTTTGCCCCCGAAATGCAGTTTTTCGACTAAGTTTTGGGCATATTCGTCTGTAAATCCCAACCTACGGGCCCGAATAACATTTCATCACAAGTCCTATTTGGCATAGGGAAGGTGTTCGTGTCATCCACACGGCGGTTCGGGGGATGTTTTCAATTTTCGCCCCCGAAACGCCCTTTTTCGACTAAGTTTTGGCCATATTCGGCTCTAAATCCCAACATATGGGTTCGAATAACATTCCGTCAGTTGTAACAAGTCATATTTGGCATGGGGAAGCTGTTTGTGTCGGCCACACGGTCGTTCGGGGGCTGTTTTGAATTTTCGCCCCCGAAACGCCCTTTTTCGACTAAGTTTAGAGCGTATTCGGCTCTAACTCCCAACTTACAGGTCCGAATTACGTTCCGTCAGTTCTCACAAGTCCTATTTGTCATGGGGGAATTGTCCGTGTCAGATACAGTGGTTTAGGGGCTGTTATGAATTTTCACCCCCGGAAAGTCCTTTTTCGACTAAGTTTAGGGCGTATTTGGCTCTAACTCCTAACCTACGAGTCCGACTTACGTTCCGTCAGTTCTCACAAGTCATATTTGTCATGGCGAAGCTATCAGTGTGAGCCACACGATCGTTCAGGGGCTGTTTTGAATTTTCGCCCCCGAAATGCCCTTTTTCGACTAAGTTTAGGGCGCATTCGGCTCTAACTCCTGTACCTACAGGTCCGAACTACATTCCATCAGTTGTCACAGGTCCTATTTGTCATGGGAAAATTGTCCGTGTGAGTCACAATGTGGTTCAGGGGCTGTTTTGCATTTTTGCCCCCTTAACGCCCTTTTTCGGTTAAGCTTAAGCCGTTTTTGGCTCTAACTCCCAACCTACATGTGCTAATGACATTTTGTCTGTTGTCATAGGTCCTATTTGATGTGAGAAAACTAGTTGTGACGTTCGTATGGTGATTTGAGGGTTGTTTTGCAATTTTGCCCCCTTAACACCCTTTTTCGGTTAAGTTTAAGCTATTTTCGGCTCTAACTCCCAACCTACATGTGCTAACGACATTCCATTTGTTGTCATAGGTCCTATTTGTCGTGAGGAAGCTGGTTGTGACATCCATACTGTAACAACCCCCACTCCACTCTAGTCATGCTTGCATATATATGTGTTACATGATTTTTGTCCCAATATGTTGCATTACATTTCTTGACTTGTCTTGCATAAGTATTACTTGAATGCCGTGTTCCTTTAGTGCGTGTTTGTGTCCAGCCGAGGTTACCTTAAGCCTAGGTTGTCCCTTTAACCCTCTTACACTTAGAACTACCTTGGGTTTTCTCTTGTTGACCTTTACCTTTGTCCTGGCATATTGGCCGAGATGATTATCATCTGGGCCGAGGTGTGTATCGCCGAGGCTGAGATGTGTATTGTCTAGGCCGAGATGTCATCCTTGCACCGAGGTGATCTTGTCCGGGAGTGGTATGACCTAGACCGAGGTGTGGCACATCTAGGCCAAGGTGTGGCACAGCTTAGTCAAGTGTTGACCTTCCTAGCCGAGATCATTGTTGCTTAACTGGCCGAAGTTTTGCTCTTAGCCGAGGTCATTGTCCCTTGCCGCCTAGCTTGTTGAGCACGATTTGTCAGAGCCTTGTCTTTTCACTCAGTCACCTTTTTGAATAGAACCAACCAACCATTGCCACGTGTCCGAGCAGGGGTTAAATCAAACAAGCTTGGAAATGTATCATTTGTATCATACCTTGTTCTTGAGGAGAGAGAAGCTCTAGGAAAAGTTCTAGAGTGAGAAAGTAGATTGCAAGCTTGATTTTTGGTGTTTGATCCGTTGAGTTCGTGAACTAAGGTTAGAACCTTCACCTCCTCTTGTTGTTCTTATTGATTATCTAGCTACATTGCATGATTGATTATGTTTTGCATGCCATGCATCGATTTCAAGTTGGTTTTAGAAAGAGAAGGCTAAAGTTCATGAGTTCTCGAAGAAAAGCCTCATTTGATCCGAAAGTTTGCAACAAGTTATATGCATTTGTGTTTGTTTCATCAAGATCTTCTAGCATGGGTACCCAGGTCCATGTTTTTTAAACTCATGGCATGAAACCTCAGATTTTATAAACGTAAGTTATGATCCTTGCATTCATTCCTTCATAATCTTCATGTTTGTGTTCTTGATGTTCTTGAGCAGAGGGGAACCCAGATTTTCCCCGACCTCATTTGTTCTTGAATGTGGCCCTCGGGACCACACCTCGGCGAGAGAGTGTGGAACCTCGGCCAAGACCTGGTTAGGTGCCCAGCATGATTTTCAAAGTAAGAAACAGTGTTTGATACGACTTGACTAAGTTTTGGGCGTTAGCCGAGATCATTCGCATGCATAAGAACCTTGTTTAAAAGCGTATTCAATAGACTTGCCATGTGATTGTAGGACTTGGACTTGCCTTGGCCGACGTCCAAGAACTATGTGAGTGGCATTTTGATAAAGCTATGTTACAGTGTTTTGATAAAAGCCTTGTTTTATCTTTGTTTGGTAAAGTATTTGTAAGCATGAATGATTATCCCTATTTGCAAAAGTACTATATCTTGTTTTGATGACATTCTTGGAAGTCCGTGCGTGCCAGGGGACTTTAAGCATTTGTGGCACTAGTCCGTACGTGCTAGGGGACTATAAGCACTTGTAGCACAAAGTTTGGGAGTCCGTCGTGCGAGGACTTTAAGCATTTGTGGCACCAAATCCGCGTGCTAGGGGACTATAAGCACTTGTAGCACAAGTCCTTAGTGTTCGGGGACTATAATGCAACGACACCCTTGTTAGAGATCTCTCTTGTCTTGTCTTGCCTTGCCACTGACGGTTTTACCGCGTGGGCTTGTTTGTCTGAGATGTCATCGCTTGTATTATATTGATGTTAGTAAACATTCCTTGAACTTGAAAGATTTGATAAATGGACTTGTTGCACTCCTTGTATTGTTTTGTCAAAGACCTCGGGTATCATTCATGTAAACCCTTTATTATTTATGCCATTCACTGAGTATCCAAGCTCACCCTCTCTATATATATGTAGGTGATGAGCAGGTCGGCGACGACGCCTAGTTATACTTGCCGATGTGTTTTGCTGGTTGCATTTGCCGACGTGTTTTGTACATGCATGCTGCCGATGTATTTGAACTTATGTTTACAACATCTTGAAGATCATGCTTCTTGGTTATTTTATTGTATTTTGTATTGACGGCTGAGAAGCCTTTTGGTCAGGATGTAATTTTTGTACTACATTATTTTGTACTAAAGTTACTATAAGATGTATGTCATTTCATTTGAATTAAGCACTGCTCTCATGGACCATTGGTAATCTAATTTTATTGCTTCCGCACTTGTGAGCCCCATATATTTACTCTGATTTGTGTGTGAATTCTTGTAAGAGGCCTTTGGTAACCTCGGGTTACTGGCCATCTCGGCGCCGACCTTCTAGGGGCGGGTTGGGGTCGTGACACATACAATGGTCCGAGGGCTGTTTTGCATTTTCGCCCCCTTAACGCCCTTTTTCGGTTAAGTTTAAGCCGTTTTCGGCTCTAACTCCCAAAACATCCTTGTTGGCGCACTGCAGAGAAAGAACATTTAGAGATGGATTAGGAAGCGCAACTGTATGATGACCATTGTAGATTCTTAAATTGCAGAAGCCTACACCTAGGTGTTCAACTTAATTCACGACATTCCTGACATTAGGCGATTCAGTGTATGGTTAAGACAAAACATGGCACAGGCTAAGAATGAACCTTATAGCATCATTTTATGCACTTCGTACAAATTGTTGAATAATATTATTTTGGTACAAACATAGTTCATTTATGTGGTGAATGCACGATGCCAAGAATAAAATAAAGAACTTGTGTGTGCAAAAAGAATGACATTTTGACCTACAAGCACATTGTTAGTCTTCACCTGGACGGAATTTCACAGAATAATCTATTCAAATAGCCAAACCACCAATTCTTTCTAGGGTTAAAAAAGACAGTCAATTTAAAAGATGACTTGTAACAAATCTCATGTCAATTATGAACCTACAGCACCAGCCCCCTTTCACTAGACAAAGTTACACGTGCAAATATTTCGCCTCAAAAAGGAACATTGACTCATGCCTATAGAATTGCAAAACCCCACGTGTGATCAAACTTGAAAGTGTTGCATCTTTCTGGTCTCAAATTATCAAACTATAATATAAAGTCCTCTCCTCTGAGAAAAATATCAATTTCATACAGAAAGAATCCCAAAACAAGATCCATACACTTGTAAGAACTAGTAAGGTTGAGGAAAAGACAAAAACATCACCGATGTGAAGTGAAGCAAACAAACGAAGAAAAACAGTTTCAAAAATTTTGTAGGGAATCACCTCATAATCACTCCTTGTATATAGATATTGTACGAGCAAGAAATATTGTTCTCGTATAATCCTGTTGATCAAGTCTGCGCTTCTCCGTACGTCGTCACTTTACTCCTTGAAAACACAAACGTGAGCTAGCCGGCGGGTGTGTGCCAGATACCTCTCCGATGCCTAAGTCAGCAAAATAGACAACTAGACAAAAGCTCTGTGTATTCGGGAATCAAAGTTGTGTTACCTCTCCATAGGTGATGTTGTGAGCTTTTATATGTTCCGTGTGGCACAATCCTAGTAGGACTCTTATTCCTCTATGCAAAGTCCTCTTAGGAATTACTCTTCTAAAAGATAATGATTATCCTTCAACACCCCCCTCACTGCTTAAACCAAGTGAGATGGTCCTAACTCGGTGGTATGTCCAAACGATCGAGCTAGCATTGCCATGGCACAATGTCAATGTAACCGAGCTAACAATACCCATGTTACATTTACCCCGGCGCTTTATGTGTAACATGTACCTCGGCTTTGCCTGTAGATCGTGCTAACCATAGCGTACTTGGACCGAGCAACTCAACAGCAAGGTCCTGAGTAGAAACCAAAAATACCTTGGCTCAAGATGATTTGATTGGGCTAACCACCGAGCTCTTTCGAACCGGGCTATCTGCAAGGCTCCTCTAGACCGGACTAATTATAAGGCCCTTTTACTCAGCCCTTCTTACTGTGGCCCACAGAATGGCCCATTACCCAGCTCGGCCCAATTTACTTATAAATTACCCGCTCAATTGCCCCTTAATTCCATCTGCGTAGCATGATAGGGATTACCTGTTACTAGCCGAGCTAAAAAAACTTCAGCCTTCCAACCGAGCTAGATTCACACCGTGTTACCAATCCGTCCGGTCAAAACGTCTTTTCAGTCTCTAAAACTGAATCGATTTCCATTCCAAGGACACGTGGCAGACTTTGATTAGCCCAATGCAGCTGCCATGCCGTCTTCGTACTCCGCATTTTTTGAACAGTCCCGCCTTTTTGTCCTTCCCTCTACACAAAACAGACCCTTCATTTTGAATCATACACTTCACTATTCATCTCCTTATTTCTCTCTCCCTGAGCCTCCATCTCTCCCCAACCTTGTATTTACAGAGCTCATGTTTGTTGATGCTACTACCTCCATCTTCAGTGCCTTCACCTTGAACTGGTAAGTGGTTCGAATCTTCTTCCTTTCTATTAATTTCGCACCTCTTTTGCAACACAAAGCATGTTTTATTTGTATGTTTTTCAAAGCACATTCCACTTTTGCTTCCATATTTCTGGGAAAAACCACGCAACAGAACCACTTGATTTTACGAATAATCTGATAAATACTATATTTGATCCAAAATCACACATCAATCGAACTAGGATACTGTTTGCATTAGATGCAAGCCTAGCCACACCCAACAATCACACTAAAACTTCACGCCATACTTGCGGTTTCCATAGGTTAGGGACCTTTTGTTTCTTTTAACCGAGCTATCGAACCGTACTAGATGTAATAACCCTGACCCTGATTAATGTCAATTGGTACTTAATTATGCCTAATAGTAATTAAGAGGAAATCTGGAATTTAATTTGCATATGTGTTGCATGTTTTATGTGCCTCTATCTGTTCAGTGTCGAAATATTTGTTCATGCTTTAAACTTCCAACTGCGAACTAAAAGCCTTATCGGTGCCCGATTCCGAAATTAATTAGTGATCCGTGTTAGTTGGATTTTATGTGATTTTATGGCATATTTATCTGAAATGTGATTTGGTACGATTAAATTAGATCAACTGAGCCAAATTTCTAGAGGTTGACGTATTTACCATTATGCCATTGGGTGGCCCACTACCTTGCACATTTAGAGGCTTGATTACATTGAAACAAAACATTTGCTCAGCTCATTTCCCTTGTTCTTGCCGACCTTAGAGAGAGAGAGAGAGAGAGAGAGAGAGAGAGGCTTAGAAGAGAGGTTTGGCTCCATCTTGTGAATTGCTTGGTGATCTTGAAGGAATTGAAGTTTTAATTGCTAAATTGAGCTTCTAAGCTTGTGTTTGAAGACTTAGGTAAAGAAGTTCAACCTCTCATTGTTGTGTTTAAGATTGTCCTTGCATGGTTCTTGAGCCTCTAGTGATCTAAGTCATGATTTAATCTAATGGTGTTGAGTTGTAGCTTGAATAATGCATGCATGTACATATCTTTCATCTTTGAGGTTGTTCTTCTTAAATTTTCACATGCATGTCCATGTTAATGTTAAGGACCATGAATTCACCATACTTTCGAAGATATAGACTCATTTGAGCAAGTAATTGGAACTTTAAATTGGTTTAAACTCATGCATGTTCAATTTGAATTAAGTTCATGGAAATTGGTTTGAAATTGGATTTAATTGAAACACTCTTGGGCTTTGATTTCTTAAACTGAGCTTTGAATCATGTTATTCTATGTGTTTACTAGTGTTTTCTGGAAAATTAGCCCAAGAGGATCGAAAATTATGCATTAAAACTTAGTTTTGAGCTTGAGGTTCAAATCTGGAATTTCCAAATTTTGGACCCACGCTCGAGCAAGGAACTCCACGCTCGAGCATACACTCTATGATCATGCCTTCCGCTCGAGCGAGTAAAATGACGCTCGAGCGTGAAATGCGTGCATCCAGTACTTTGCATGAGCTTGCAGTCCGCTCGAGTGAGAGAATTCACGCTCGAGCGAGGACTTGTGTCTCACGCTCGAGCGAGGGTCGAGCGCCCGTCGAGCGTGAATTTTGAGCATCCAGTATTTTCACTGTAGCTTACAGTCCGCTCGAGCGGAGCTCCTTTGTCTGCATATCTGCTCGAGCGTAGAAAGCCACGCTCGAACGAGACCCCTATTTTTTGAAAATTTTGTAAAGTATCTAAAAGTGCATTTTTGCATCCTCATTCCATTCTAGGCAATCCTAGGCCATGTTTAAGACTCTATAAGGGGAATTCAAGGGTAGAAACACACTTAGAACCATTGACATAAGTTTTGTATAGTTAGAACGTGTGTTTCATGTATATGTCTGTTATGTGTTATGTAGGTCACGTGCCGCACTCTGTTTGACCTTTTGGCTCCGTCCGTCTGTTTCAACGCCCACTGTGAGTAATAACATAGTAAAGATATGTTCAACTATACTTATTTTCTATGTGGCAAAATGAGATCGGTTTTCTAAAATGATATGTTATGTAAAATGAATGATTGTTCAATTTCTAACATGTGTTCGTGATATCCTTAGTATCATGTGATATCTACAGCCGTTACTCGGTATCGGAGGTTCCTGTATGGAACTGGTTATTCGTAACCTCACGCCAGATGCATCCCGTACCTGCATTACCCGTTCAGACGGAGGCATTATCGGGGCTTAGTTCTCTGCATGACCCGGATCCGGAGGTTCCTTCTTGGAACTAGGTTATTCATAACCTTACGCTTATGCGTCCTGTTCTGTTATGCTAGTAGATGTATCACATAAATGTAACCAAGAGTTATGATTTTTGTCTATATATGATCTGAACAAGTATGATTTTGATACAATATGAATTGATTTCTAAAATCTGTACGAACTCATTCATTGAAACCCCTTTACTCTCTTTATTATTCACTGGGCTTTCGCTCACAATTTACTATATATATGTAGGTGAGGCGGCACATGACCCGAGCGAGTTAATGACCTTGATTTTTTGTCACCAAACGTTCGCCGAGGAGGTTCCGCTTGAAGCCTATTGACATGGCTGTTTTTGTGACCATGCTAGTCTGTATGTGTGTGTTATGTAAAGTCAGGTCTTGGGGACTATCCTCTGTAAATATTGATGTATCTGACTAGCATGTTTTTGTATATAAATAAGTTTTGAGAAGCTCTGTTTCATGTTGGGTATCACAGCTCATTGGACCTTGTTTATTTTATATATTTGCTTCCACAGCCCCTTATTATTTGTTAATCTGTCCAGAGGCCTTTGGTAATCCACGGATTACTGGCCGGTTACGGTGCCAAACCTACAGGGGCGGGTTTGGGTCGTGACACTAGGTTTGCGCAATACCACGCTAGAAAGCCTCAACCACTGACCGAGCAAAAACTTGGGGCTAAACCAGCTCCCTTAGTTCAAACCAAACTAAGAATGCTGCCCCAAAGACTCAGCCGGGCTAAAGCCCCTTGCTTAAACCGAGCTAAGACTTGATAGCATCCCACGTAGTCGAGCTAGGACTTCATTTATCTTGCCTTTGTTTCTTTTAGCACGGTCCAACGATCTATGCTTAACACTTTTCTTTTTCACCTTGTGTAGACACCCCATTTTTGACCGACCTTAAGACTTAGACGTCACCGATTGAGCGCTTGGTGATGTTGCATATCGTGCTCGTTCAGAGGTTTCAGAGTCTCGGCTGCGAGCCTTGCCTCCGGACTTTCGGACTCTTTCATGCTTTGCCTCGGTTTGCGAACCAGGCTCGGTTTTCTCTGTTTCTCTTCCAGAAGGGAGGGAGAGGTCTCGTAGATCATCTCTCAGTGGCCGTAGGCTACGTTTCGTGGTCGTAGGCCATTTTGCCCGTTTGGAGTCCGGTTTTCGATTTTTCGGAGCCGTTGGCCGTGTGCCTCGGTTCGGGACCGCTTAACCACCTCCGTTTGCTCCGGTTTTTGGCATGCATCTTATTTACTCCCTTTTGAGGGACACTGTGGTCCGAGAGACCAACTTCGTGGTCGAACACCACTTCCGGTGCCTAATAGTCAGTTTTCGAGGCCTCGGGCTGTGCGTTTCGGCCCCCGAACCTTCATTTTGCATCAGTTTGGGTTCATTTTTGGCAGGGATCTCTGTTTCACTGTTAGGAAGGTTGTAGAAGGGTGGGAGGCCAGTAATTGTTTTGACAACCAGTTTTATTCCTTCATCGCCCTCCGTCGCCCGTTTTTCTCACTTGGAAGCCAATGTTGACCACCCTAAAGCCACTTTTTCCAGCCCTAAACCACATATTTGTGTTGTACACACCTGGGAGGCCACTAATATCACATGGACGGCCAGTAATTGTGTGTGACCCTTTTGAACCCCTCCTAAAAGTGGCCTTTTCTTTCTCCTGGTTCACTTTCTCCAGTTTTTGACCACATGGTTGTGTTGTACACACATGGGAGGCCCTCTTTTTGGCATAACCGGCCATTAATCTTCATTGACCCTTTTAACGCTTGGCCGGCCTGCCATGGGGAAAGCCGGCCGGCTACCTAAACCCTAGAAAACCAGCCGGCCATGATCCTCTCTCCAGGTACTTTACAAAAATGCCTCTGTTTTCCCCCAGATTTTGTATTCGGGGGGCCAACTTTTTGGAGGGAAATTTGAATTCCATTTCCCCCTCTTTTCTCCCCCCTCTTTTGCCTATATAACCAGCACTCCTGGCTGTGTTTAGGGGTTGGAAAAATTGCCTAAGAGCTTTGCATACATACACCTTCCTCTCCCTCTCTTCCAACCTTCAAACCCTCAAGTCCTACACCCTTTACTCTACAAGCCATAGCACCATACCTCCAACCTCCATTCCAGCCACTTGGAGCTATTTTCCAGAGCTGAGGAGCAACATTTCTTGGTCCAAAGGCTGTCAAAGATTTGGTCTTCAAGGGTAAGCCTTCTCCTCCCTCTTTCTTGCCTTATTTTGCTCAATATATTAGCCATACTTGCTTGTATATTTGGGCTCCGACCCTAACTAAAAATAGCATTATTTTGAGCTCCTTTTCATGTTTGTTTAAGGGCCTCTCCCTGTTTGAGGCTTCCTTTTTACACTTGCTTCTTTACCTCTCTTGTACGCCTCTTTCTTGCATAGTATTTTAGGCTCATTTTTAAATTTTTTTGAGCTTGGTTATAAACTGAAAAGTGGTTTATTTTGAGCCCTTCTTCAATATTGTTGAAGGGCTCTCTTCACTGTTTGAGGCTTCCTTTTGTCACTTGCCTCTTTATCCCACTTTTGGCCTTATTTTTGCATGTTTTGTTAGCCCCTTGTTCTTGTATTTTTGGGCTCTGGTCCGAACTGTAAATAGCCTTATTTTGACCCCCTATTCATGTTTGATCAAGGGACTTTTGCTGTTTGAAGCTCCCTTTTTGCTCTTTGTGTTTAAACCTCTTTTTAGGCCTTATTTTGCATAGTATTTTAAGCTTGCATGTGCACTGTTTTGGGTTTGGTCACTAACTGTAAAATACCATGTTTTGGGCCCCTCTTAAACTTTTTTGAAGGGCCCTCCTCTGTTTGAGGCCAACAACCATCACTTGCTTCTTTGTCTCCCTTTTGGCCCATTTCTTGCATAATAGTTTAGCCATACTTGTGTTTGTTTTCGTGGTTTGTTTTAAACTTTAAAGTGCTTAATTTTAATCCCCTCTTCAACTTTGTTGAAGGGCTCTTGGCCATTTAGGGCCAGCATCTGCTACTTGCTTCATTATCTCTCTTATGGGGCCATTTTTGCATGCTAACTTAGTCCTATTTGTGTTCACTGTTTGGCCTTACTTAAAACTGTAAATATGCTTGTTTTGGGACTGTCTTGATTCTTTCTTCACACTTCATGTTCAAATAACGCATTCTTTGCATAGCCATAGGTCATTCCATGTACCCAATTTCATGTTTCGGGTCTCATTCCATGCATCGGGTACCATGTTTCCATGTTTCGGGGCTGTTTTGCATCGCTTTTCGCTACTGAAATTTGCATGCTAGTATGCCATATTCCATGTCTTGCCATGTCTTGTTAGAGTGGCATTTGGTGCCTTAGGGTCGGTCTTCGGTTTGCGTGCACATGTGCACGCATTTCGAGTATCTCACTTTCATCTAACGGCCTCCTATGTGAGTGTGGCTGAGGTCCACTCATATTGGTGTAAGTCCATTGCGCATTGTGTATGTCATTTCATTTCGTAGCATTGTGTATGCTAGGTTGTATGTTAGTACATTGTGTATGTCATGTTACCTCGTGCATCGTGTATGCCATTTCATAGCATTTTGCATGTTAGGTTGTATCTCAGTTGCATTTCATGCATGTCATGCATATTGCATTGTGTTTGGGATAGGAGTTAGCCCGAGCACGGGAAACGAGGGGCGTTTCATACTCCGAGTGACGGAACGTGTCTCAATTCCCAGTCACCGACACTCCGGATTATCCATGATGGAGTTCGGTTTTAGTTGAGTTTTCATGTGCATTCATTCCATATTGAGTTGTGCAATTCGACTCCTTGGCCATCATGCATCGAGATACGTGATTGGTGGCACGAGGATCGAGGCATGCATACATTTGTGAAAATACATTGCCATGCCCCTTTCCTGCTCTCTGTTGCAGCAAAACAAGAATCAGCAGCCTTCCTGTCATGACCCGAACCCGCCCCTATGGGTTAAGGCCATAACCAGCCAGTAATCATGAGATTACCTACGGCCTCAAACCGAATAAGACAAAACTCATCAGAGTAAAAGGGGCCAAACAGAAGCAAATTAAAAACTTTGTCCATAGAGCCGTGCTTATATGCATATCAAAACATTCCAGACATACATATGTTAATAACTCACAACAGAAAGCATGGCAACATAAATTTATGTACAGACAGGATCATTCAAAACTGAGTCAACCAAACAAAACTATATACAGACGTACTCAAAACTTCGCCGACATGACAACATAGAACAGAACAACATAAAGGTGAAAGCAAGTCTCGTGCGTGAGACGCAAGGGCTGACTCTCCAAAACCTTTGTTGTTCCACACAGACTTCACTGAGGCTGGGTTTGGACTCCCCTTGGCTCACTTACAAACACATGAATGAGCGTAAGCGAAAGCCCAGTGAATAATATCAAATAAAGAATATACTTTGGAACAATGTACATCAAACGGCCTTGGGCCCAATTTGCATTTCTAACTAATACCTACATGCATACATAGGCCTATGTAAGTCAAGTAACTGAAGTTCCAATACATTCCACGGCCTCGGGCCCAATTCATTCATGTCCATCGGCCTTTGGCCCACATTTATCAATCGGCCTTTGGCCCAATCATTTATATCAATCGGCTTTCGGCCCAATCATTTATCAATTGGCCTTCGGCTCAATCATTTATATCAATCGGCCTTTGACCCAATCATTTATCAATCGGCCTTTGGCCCAATCATTTATCAATCGGCCTTTGGCCCAATCATTTATATCAATCGGCCTTCGGCCCAATCATTTATCAATCGGCCTTCGGCCCAATCATTTATCAATCGGCCTTTGGCTCAATCATTTATCAATCGGCCTTCGGCCCAATCATTTATATCAATCGGCCTTTGGCCCAATCATTTATCAATCGGCCTTTAGCCCAATCATTTATATCAATCGGCCTTCGGTCCAATCATTTATCAATCGACCTTTGGCCCAATCATTTATCAATCAATCATTTATCAATCGGCCTTTAGTCTAATCATTTATATCAATCAGCCTTCGGCCCAATCATTTATCAATCGGCCTTTGGCCCAATCATTTATTATCAAACTGGCACATAGGCCTTTCAAACTTTTATATCAAACTGTGTCCACCCTTCAAATTAATGAACTTTACATACTTACATAGAAGTAGCAATTGGACAACAACATATGTCAAATATTACTCACAGTGATCGGCTTGTAGATTTGCCCTGGAGCTTGACCCTACACATCACATAACATATACGGGTCACAAATAACTCAATCCGTTCTTTAATTTACACATTCCTCTTTAGGCTTCATTCTTATCTCTTTAATTCAATTACAATGCTCAAAGTATGCCTAAGAGTGCTTAGAAGTGAAAGAGAACGAAAAACAGAACACAAAATGCATTTTCAGAATTTCAGAAAATAGGGTCCCCGCTCAAGCGTGGACTTCCCCGCTCGAGCGGACCCTTAGGCCCACAAAAGTGCTGGTTACCTCAAATTCACGCTCGAGCGTGAACTCGGCCGCTCGAGCGGAATGCCTGTCTACATAGCTCCCCGCTCGAGCGTCAACTTCCCCGCTCGAGCGGGAACCATGTCTGTCAAAAATGCTGAGAGCTCGATTTCTCTGCTCGAGCGGCACTTCCCCTGCTCGAGCGGACGTAAAAAATTCTGGGTTTTCCAGAACACTCCCTTGAGTTCAAACTCGGCATTCAACCAACTTTTCTTGCATACTAAGGCTCCAATCTCATATATATTTGTACTAACATGCCATAGACACCAAAACACATCACAATGGAGCTCAATTTCTTGTATTACTTACATGCATGTCTCAAATTAATCCAAATTCATCACCAACACATCACATTCAAACATGCAAAGCTTACACTTACATGATTCATTCTTGCATGTGAGAAATATGCCTTCATATCAACTTAATTGGTGAAGAGAGGTCCCAATACATGGTTTTTAAACAATATTCAACACAAATCATACACATTGTGCTCAAACATGGAGATTCTTGGCCATTTCTTACATGCATGTACACATTAGGCTTCAATTCAACAAATACAACCCAATTTCATTTCAATCTCACTCTTGATCACCAATTTAGATTGAACACACAAAATTACAAACTATAATTCAAGAATTACTCACCTAGAAGTTTTGATCTATCAAGCTCTAGACAATTCTCAAGCTAAATCTCCAAAATTTCCAAGCTTTAAGCCAAACCCTCAATCTCCTCTTCTCTCCTCTCCCAACCGACCCTCTCTTCTCTTCTTTGAGTTTATTATCAGTCAAAAATGAGGCTAGGGAGAGAGAGATTGAGTGTTTAAAGCCTTGACAACAAAACCCACTAAGGCCATTTTAATAATAATAAAGTAGTTGGGTTCTAATTCATCAATTTAATCGATTTAATCTAGTCCAAATCAATTTTCAATTAAATTTCACCGTAGGCTCTAAAAATTACGCTAATCACAATGACGTAATCAATTTCGGGTTCTGTGGCCGATAAGGCCCTCAATTTAATTTCCGAAGCGGATTATTCAAACAGATATTCCTACGGTGAACAGATAGAATTTCAAAATCACATATATTCACATAATGGCACATAAAATCATGTTAAACATATAATCATACCCAAATTAAGGACCAATTAGCATTCTACGGAACAGGGATATCACACTTCTGGAGCTTGGCACGCATTCCAAGAATAAGTGCAAACAGAAGCTAACTGGGGCATCGCCATGGATTTCTGCGCAAGGGCAACCCGGACATGCATCATTCATCATCTAGAGAAGAGTAAAGGCAGTCCCTGGCTTACATGCCAATTTAAAGTTTTCCTAGTTAATTTTGTTAATTAATTAGGAATTTGTACATATCTTGGACTGTATTATTTATTTGGACTGTACTATTCGGGACTGTATATTATTTATTCGGACCCTCTGTGCGAGGGCATAATTGTAATAAGTGTGCGTGTGTGTGATGTATGTCTTCCAACCCCACGTCTTTCTTCCCTTTTATTTACCCGCTTATGATGGTTAGATTAGGGCATGTTTCAATTAGCATACAGTATGATAGCATGTTTGCATTCATTCATCTGTCTTGCATGCACCGGGCTCGGCGCATCATACTAACTGCATTTGTATTTTAATTCCAAGTTGAATACTTGATAGCTGTTGCATCTCATATGCCATGTTTAGAATAGCCGAGCCTGCAATAGTTGCATTTTTGCATGTGTTGCATTAGGCATTTCTGTATAGTTAGGATCATGCATGGATTTCTAATTAGCTTCTGTTTTGGCTTGGAGTACTCGGTGAGTTTTTACGCTTTAGCATCCTTGCATGCGTGTGAGTGACTGCCATGATAGCATGCTTACCATGAGGCTATATGCTTATGTGATATAACTGCTTGAATGCCTATGGATGAAGGTTGGATTATTTGGATTGGAACAAATCATCAACTGTTTGTTTTAAGCCCACTAGATAGTAGCAAAAACATGTTTTCTAAGCCCACTCGAGGGTGGCAAATCCACGTCTTAGTCTACCTGCGGGTAACACCATCAAACCATTTTCAAACAAACAAACATGAAATATTTTGTTCCAATTCAGACGACCCAGCCTATACTTGTATGCTGTGTGCATCACATAGTAAACCTAGGCTAATAACCGGAATAAGAGCACACAAAGTTTTCAAAACTAGATATCATGGTTAGTAGAGGCCGATCTTTGATCGGGCGAGCGGGGGTGCTCACGAAGTGACCTTCCCCAATCGTACCCAAGTTCCCGAGTCGAGGCAACTTTGGTGATGACGGACACGTGGCCTTAGGCAAACGAGTTAGGGTTTTCTAAATTTCCCAAAAATAAAATATTTAGGTGGCGACTCTGTATCTGGCAAAGCAGTCCATGTTTGGTACTTCTTTTCTAAAAATCTGTTTTCTCAAAATGATTTGCCGGATTTGGACTCTTTGGTTCAGATTAAGAACCGTAACACGAATCGAGTCCGAGCTGTACCGAGGTCCCTTGCGGGCTTGTCTACACCTTGCAGACTCTGACTAGGTTGCCCAGGCACTCCTTTGAGCGCTTAACCGAGCTACTCAGTGTCATTTTGTCAACCGAGCTAATACTTAAGCTAATTTATTCATAATTTTAATAGCAAATGGGTAAATATAAGTTTTTAGTAAACTCACCAGGGGCCATGGCCAAGTTCTGAAGGGACTACCATATCCTTGATGACGTCCATCTTACCTTAGCCGAACTAGATACCACACCTTGGGGAAACCCTAGCTTTGTTCCCTTTACCCTTTTTTCCATTGTAGAAACCGGACTAAAATTCCATGTACAGCCTCTTCTTTGCGAGTTCCTCAAACAAACCAACCTTTGCCCTACCCAGCTTTCCACCAACTCTTACCGCATAATAAATGGTATCGCCGAGCTAAACCGCCGGGCTGGCCTTAATCTCAGTTTAGCATAGCTCTTCCACCAATATTCCATAGGATCAAATAAAGATGGCTAGGTTTACTATCTTAGAATAAGGTGCCGGCGTGAAAAGATAATAAAGAATACCCCGGACAAGGATGTAAATGATGATGATTTCTTTTGGGTCTCTGGGAACTTCGAAGACCACGAAGCCTAGATCCTGAGCGACCGAATTAACTGGAATAAAGGAGTCACCGGTATAACTATCTCGGCCCAATTTCACATTCTTTCTCTTACTTCGGTACTTACTTTTAACCGTACTAACTGTTGTCTCCTTCCTTCATGCAGATTTGAACTTTCTCAAGTCCCAATACAGCTACTCCAACTTAAATACACTTCACGCCGCACTCTGATATCCAAACAAGAGCTGGGCCGATACTGAATTTTGAACTGACCTACCGATATAGTAGTCGTAGGAAGACCAGGGTAACCAATTTCCTCTTAGAGCCATCTCCAGAACCTGACCCTTCCCTTCCACAAGTCAACTTGATCCCATTGACTGCGGAGCAAGAGATGGCTAAGAAAAGAGCAGTAAGGGCCCTTCTGACCGAGACAAACCAGCCTGAGGTACCACCAGCCGGTCAAACAAAGGAGACCGTGGTAGCCTTACCATCCCACCAGCCTTCATTATCTCGGGCAAGTAAGTGTGCTCGGACTTCCACAACCAAGCCACGCCTTGTCGACGAGGACGAAACTGCGGTTCCTCAAACCACTCCACCAAGCCTTCTACCTGAGCGCTTTGACCGAGATAGCTCTCCAAAGTGGGCACCAAAGATCACGTTTCAGAACCGTGCTATCAAGGATTCTGACTCTGTGATTGCAGAAAAGGACCATTTCTTGGCGTTCAACCTCTCCAAAAGTGTTTGCCTTCCAGCCAACATGTAGCACCACAACCATCTAACTGAGCTGAAGGCTATTCGCTCAGCCACAAAATTAATGGTGCTGGTAAGTTATCCCCTTGCTTGTTTTTCTATTTTGAACAACTTTTTGCTTGGTTTCTCTTAAAAGTTTCTTACCATCCTTTTGCAGGCCATGCAGAAAAACCACATCGCTCACAAGCAAGTGTTGGAACTGCGCAAAATCACAAGGCAGGCCATGGCAGAAGCTAATGCCAAAACCGCCGAGCTAGAAGAGTCAAAGAAACAAATGGCAGAGCTGCAAACCAAGATGGCACATCTGACCGGTCTTGTCAGCTCGGCTGAGGCAGATAAGAAAAAGGCCGTGGCTGTGGTAAAAGACAAGTATCTGCGCGAGCTGGCCAAGCTTGAGGAAAAAAAGAATGCCGAGATAATCGAGCTGGAGAAGAAGGTTGAGGACGTGGAAGACCGTGGTTACAAAGAAGGCGAAGTCACGTATATCTTGCAGTGTGAAGCCGCTAAGGATCTATTTTTCAAGTGTGGGTGGAAGGCGGCTATGGAACATCTCGGTCACGATCCAGAGACCGAGGTTTTCCTGAACCCTCCATCGTACTTCATACCGAGCTGTATGGTGGATTATGCGGCCTCTATTCAATAAACATTCCTTCAAGCTGAGGATGATGAAGAAGAAATTGAGCCTAACAATGCCCCGATCATCAATGATCTCGTTGTTCAGCCAGCTCGGGTGGAGCCACCGATAGAAGACTTAACGACCGAACTACCAGCTGAAATCGGGCTCCGAGTTGAACTGGCTGCGAATCTTGATGACCTCTTTGCGTAATCTTGTATTTTCTTCTTTTTGCTTTTGGAAAGAAATTGTAACCGAGCCGAGGCCCCACCTTTTGTACTTGATTTGAATTTTCAATGAAATCTTCTTTGTTCCAACTTTTGTTTCAGTTTGATCTATGCTTGCCTTTTCTTTCCAATTGTAATCTGAATGAAGTATAATATTTTCCAGCCGAGATACCTATCTCAGGATTAACCTTGAAATCTCTGATAATACCTGCCAACCTCTTCAGCCTAGGTCTTTACCTCGGCTGAAGATCGTAATAAGTTGTATTCCAGCCAACCATTCTTCAGCCTTGATCTTTATCTCGATTGAAGAGTACTAAGTGTTGGTTTTTCCAGCCAACCACTCTTCAGCCTTGATCCTTATCTTGGCTGAGGAGCACTAAGTGTTGTTTTTTCCAGCCAACCTCTTCAGCCTAGATCCTTATCTCGGCTGAAGAACAATAAGTGTTGGTTTTTCCAGCTAACCTCTAAGTTGGTTATTTCTGCCAACCCAGAGTGAAGTGTTTGGTTATTCCGACCAAATGTCCTGCAGCCTGGATCCTTATCCTGGGCTTAGGAGGGGTGTTGGTTATTCCAGCCAACCTCTAAGTTGGTTATTCCTGCCAACCCAGAGTAAAGTGTTTGGTTATTCCGACCAAACGTCCTGCAACCTGGATCCTTATCCTAGGCTTAGGAGGGGTGTTGGTTATTCCAGCCAACCTCTAAGTTGGTTATTCCTGCCAGCCCAGAGTAAAGTGTTTGGTTATTCCGACCAAACGTCTTGCAGCCTGGATCCTTATCCTGGGCTTAGGAGGGGTGTTGGTTTTTCTAGCCAACTTCTTCAGCACTGATCCTAATCTTAGCTGAAGAGAGTGCAAAGTTGGTTATTCCGGCCAACTATGCTTTCAGTGCGCCTAACTCACTAAAACAATCTTTTACAGATGGAAATAACTATACTGAAAAGAAACTACTTGTTTTATTGAGAAAGAAAAAATTACAAATACTTGAAAGAAAAGCTAAAAATAAAATAGTTTGAGATTGGCAGTGTTCCATGGCCTGGGAATGGCTTTGCTGTCTTCATTTTCCAAGTGGTATGCCCATTTTCCTGCTAATCCAACCACCTTGTAAGGTCCTTCCTAATTAGGCCCTAACTTGCCATCTCCGGGTACCAAGGTGTTTCCCATCACTTTGCGCGGTACCTAATCTCCGATTTTGAATTGTTTCAGATATACTGTTTTGTTATACTTTCTGGACAACTCTTGCTGGTACGAGGCAATGTGAACCAGTGCTTTTTCTCTTCTTTCTTCTGCAAGGTCGAGTTCCAATGCTATGGTTTCTCCATTTAAGTCTGGATCAAAATTTTCACTTCTAATTGTGGGGAGGCCAACTTCCAGTGGGATTAATGCTTCCATGCCATAGGCCAAGGAAAAAGGTGTTTCGCCAGTAGACCGCTGAAGTGTGGTACAGTAAGCCCATAAAATGTGGGGAAGCTCCTCAGCCTATTTGCCCTTTGCTTTCTCTAACCTTTTCTTTAATCCATCCAAGATGACTTTGTTTGATGCTTTCGCTTGGCCATTTGCTTGGGGGTATGCCGGTGTAGAGTTGTAGAATTCTATCTTGTATTCTTCATAAAAGCCTTTAAAAATTTTGCCGTCAAACTGAGTGCCATTATCTGATATTAGAGCTTTTGGTATGCCGAACCGAGTGATGATATTTTGCCAGATGAACTTCTTCACATCTTTCTCCTTTATTGACGCTAGTGCTTCTGCCTCCACCCACTTTATGAAGTAGTCTATTGCTGCAAGAAAGAACTTTCTGTTGCCAGGTGCTGTTGGAAATGGTCCTACTATGTTTGAGCCCCACATTGCGAAGGGCCATGGGCTAGTTAAGGGTAGAAGCTCTCTGGCTGGTTGATGTATTTGGTGTGCGAACTTCTGGCATTTCTCGCACTTCTTGACGTATTTCTCTGAATCTATTTGCATGTATGGCCACCAATATCCTTGCGAAATGGCTCTGTAAGCTAATGATCTTCCTCCTTGATGACTTCCGCATACGCCTTCGTGTATCTCGAACAAGAATGCTTCAACTTTGCTGGGGTGGACACACTTTAGGTAAGGTCCTGTGAAGGATTTCTTGTACAAGGCCATTGACGGGGAGAGCCAAAATTGCTGTGACTTTGCTCTTATTTTGTTGGCCTCTTTCTTTTCTTCCGGTAAGACACCGTCTTTTAAGAACATTATAATGGGATCCATCCATGAAGGGCCTAGTTCGGCACAACATACCTCTTCTACTTCGGGTTCTTCAATGCTTGGTCTTGGTAGATAGTCAATCAGTAACGGATAAGGGATGGATGTATCTGCCATCGAAACAAAGCTTGCTAGTTCGTCCGGTCTGCTATTTTCTTCCCTGCGAATCTGCTCTATTCGTACTACTTTAAATTTCTTGATCTCTTTTCTGACTAACTCTTGGTACTTAGCCATCCTGTCATCTTTTGCCTCGTAGTCGCCTGAAATTTGGTTTACCACCAGCTATGAGTCACTGTAAACCATTAGCTCGGTGGCTTTCATGTAGAATGCTGATTTTAGGCCTGCCAGAAGCGCTTCATATTCTGCTTCATTGTTTGATGCTGAGAAGCCAAGGTTGACTGCTTGCTCCATTATTAGGCCATCTGGCGAGATAAGGACTATGCCCAGTCCTGCTCCATGCCTGTTGGACGCTCCATCCACGAAGAGCTTCCACATCTCTCCAACGAACAGTTTCCAGCAAGTGGAGGGATCGGATGATGTCTTGGGGTCATGAGTGTTACTGGTGTTTTCTTCAAAGTCCATGCTTGCTGTTTGCCCCTCATTATCTGATTGTACCAAATCTTTATTTGTTGATGAGTCTTTGTTTGGTGTAGCATGGTTTGCTTCTTCCTCCCTTTGCTCACTCTAGTCTGCCTTAGAATCTGATTGGGTATCCTGTACTAGGGGTTGCGCTATTCCGACGATAATTTCCATCCCCTTGGTTGTATCAGTCAAGTCCACTGGGCAGATATGATGACTTCCTGGAGTGAATTATGCCACAAAGTCTGCCAAAGCTTGGGCTTTTATCGCGGTTCTAGGTTGAAACTTGATGTCGAACTATCCCAACTCGACTGCCCACTTCAAGACTCGTCGAGAAAAGTTCGCTCTCTCAAACAAAGCTTTTAATGGAAAAACTGTGAGGACGATTATTGTGTGGGCGTGAAAGTAATGCGACAACTTCCTTGATGCCATCATCAAGGCTAAGGCCAATTTTTCTAATGGTAAGTACCTGGTTTCCACGCCCAGCAATGTCTTGCTGACATAAAAGATGGGCAGGTGTTAGATTCCTTCCGCTCTGACCAACATTGCGCTGACTGCGTGCTGTGAAACTACCAGGTACAAAAGGAGCTCCTCTCCAGGTAATGGGGTTACTAGCAACGGGCGAGAAGACATGTATTCTTTTAAGCTTTCTAGGGCGCGGTCGCATTCTTCATCCCACTCAAACTTGGCCTTTAATGCTTGAAAAAATGGTCGACATCTGTCTGACGACCGACTTATAAACCGGTTGAGCACAGCTGCCATGCTGGTGAGATACTGCACTTCTTTTATTGAGTTGGGCCTCTCTAGATCTTGGATTGCTTTGATCTGAGAGGGGTCTGCTTCTATACCTCGGTTGGTCACCAGGAAGCCTAGGAATTTGCCAGATCCTACGCCGAACGCACACTTGGATGCATTAAGGCATAGCTTGTGCTTCTTCAGGATCTAAAACATCTCGCCTAGGTCCCTGAGATGGTCATTCTTATCCTTGCTCTTAACCACCATGTCGTCAATGTAGGCTTCCATTGTTCTGCCTAACAATGGTTCGAACATCTTGGTGACCATCCGTTGGAATGTTGCCCCTGCGTTCTTAAGGCCAAAGGGCATGACCTTGTAACAATACAGTCCTCTTGGCATCGTAAAAGATGTGACCTCCTAGTCTGGCTCATACATAGCAATCTGATGGTAACCTCTGTACGCATCAAGAAAGCTAAGACGGTTATATCCTGCCGTCAGATCTACCAGTTAGTCTATCCGTGGTAGAGGAAAGCTATCCTTTGGGCATGCCTTGTTGACTGTTTTGTAGTCCACGCAAACACGCCATTTTCCATTCTTCTTTGGCACCACTACTGTATTGGAGATCCATCTGGGGTAGTGCACCATCCTTTGGGCATGCTTCTAGTAGGTTTTCTACTTCTTCCGCCACTATGTCGGCATGATGGAGTGCTGATTTGTGAGTGCGCTGCATAATTGGTCTGGCAGTTCGGTGGACATTTAATTGGTGACAGATGAAGTTTGGGTCAATGCCAGGCATGTCATACGGCATCCAGGCGAACACTTCGATGTTAGAGGTCAAGAATTCCATGACCTTTATTCTTTTAGTGCTGGATAATAACGAGCCGAGCAAAAAGAATTTTTCCGGGTTCTTTTCATCTATTCTTACCTATACCAAGTCTTCCACTGCCTTCTGTTCAGCGGCTTTGCCCACTTCCGCGAACAATTCATTGCTCTCAGGCTCTTCCACCATCTGTACATATCCCTTGGCAGCGTGGCTGCCATTTATTGTAACGAAGCATTGCTTGGACATAATTTGGTCTCCAAAGACCTCTTCAATTACCCTAGCTTCGTTGGGGAATCGCATTACTTGATGGTAGGTTGATGCCATTGCTCTCATGGTATGCAGCCATGTCCTTCCCAAGATTATGTTGTAAGTGGAGGGCACTTTCAATACCCAGAATTCCACTTGTTTAGTCATGCTTCCTGCTCTGACTGGGAGGATTATCTTGCCAACTGGCCACTCTGGCATTGAGTTGAACTCGATCAGGGGAGATACGGTAGGTGCCAAGTATTTGTCTTTCAGTTTCAGTTGTTTGAAGGTTTCGTAATACATTATCTCGCATGAGCTTCCTTGGTCGATCAAAATCCGTTTGATGTCGTAATCCATGACGCGGAGTGTGACGACCAGTACATCATTGTGAGGGCAATATATCCTTGCCAAGTCTCTGTCTGAGAAAGATATGACGTTCGTGGCTTCTGTTCTCCCCTTTTTGATGGTAGGTTACGCACTTAATACCTCCCTTAAGTGCTCAGCCTTCTTGATCGTTCCCCTGAGCTCATATACCCGCTCAGGTTCGAATACCCCATATATCACGTTAATCACGCCTTGAGGTGGGGCGTCGATCGGCATTCCGTCTGGGTGATCGTGGTTCTGGGGTGCTGGTTGTGTCCCTCCTTCTGTGTACTGGTCCAGGCGATCAGCTGCCACTAACTCCTTCAAATACAGTCTCAACGGCGTGCAATTTTCAGTGCGGTGCCCCTTTTCCTTATGGAAGGTGCACCGGGATCTTTCGTCGTAGTCCTTTTGCTCTTCTCCCAGCTTAGCTGGCCATCTGACGAAAGGTTCATCACGTATCTCACTAAGAATTCGGTAGATTGGTTTTTTGAATACCGTGGTAATGGCAGTATGGACTCTCAACCATCTTTTATCTTGGTCCTCTCCATTGTCTCGCCTGCCTCGCCTGTTCTTGCTTGGACGTTCTACCGTGTTGACTTTTGCCGTAGTCTTCTTATCTAGCGCTGCTGTTGCACCAGATTTTGCCTTAGCACGGGCGCCATCCTCCTCCACCCAAATATGTTGGTGCACTCTCTCCATCAAGGCTTCCATCGTGAGGGGTGGCGTCATAGTAATTGAATCCCTCAACCTGTTTCCGACTGGAAGTCCTCTTTTGTATTGTGCGATAGCAAGATTGGTGGGGCAGTCCCCTATCTGGTTGAACGTCTCCCAGTAGCGACTGTTGTAGGATCTCAATGTTTCCTTGTCGCCCATGTCAATAGAGAGTAGCTGATCGATCCCCACTGGGGTCTTGGTGTTCGTTCTGAACCTTGTCACGAACGCCTCTGCCAATTGTGCCTAGGAGGCTATGTTGCCTTCTGGTAGCCTTTCGAACCAGGTTAAACCTAGGTCGCCAAGGCTTGATGGGAATAGGATGCACATCAAAGCCTCGTTTCGCCAATATACTGCCATGACCTGGCGAAAGTGGCTTAAGTGCAAGTAGGGGTCTGTCTTCCTCTCATACGTGGTAAATTTGGGCTGAAGGAAGCCGGAAGGTAAGGACACGTTCTCAATTGCCGGAACGAACAGCGAGGTCTGTAGTCTTGCTAAGGCTTTGTCTGTCGGTTTGAAAGCAGGGCGCGCTATTGGCATTCCTGCCTCGACGCTTCCATGCGTTCGAGGAGCCAACCGCTAAAGGGCTGAGACTCTGCGCGGGTCGCACGTCCTAGTATCCTCTTTTCATCGTGCCCTTTCTTCTAGCACAATTCGTAAGTCGGATGATCTAGGCAATTCTGTCTGCCTAGATGATGTCTGGTGCGTGCACGAGGGCCGATAGGTACTTCCCTCAGTGTATGACCTCTTAGTTCTCGTTCTCTCAGACCTGGAATAACGAGTCCTGGAAGTCCTGGATTGAGTATCGCCTGTTCTGAGGCTTCTACTCTCTGCTTATGACGGTGTGGTATGCCTACCACGATCCTCCGAGTGGCGAGGAGGCGTGTTGCCTTTGCGCCCCTCTCCTGTCGCCACCCCTTTTCCCTTGATCCGGCGCTTCATGGCCTCTATGTTTGCCACCATCTTCCTTATTTGTTCATCCTGTTCCTTTACGCGATCTTCCAGAACTTGAGGATCGATCCTCCACCTTTGTCTTTCTGGACTTTGAGAGCGACGGGGGCTGTTAGTCCGCCTCCCCCTTGCATCCCACCGGGGATTCTGTTGCTGGAGCTCTAAATCCGCCATAGGAGGGATAGACGGCAAACCTTCGCTTCTGCCACCCCCCTCTGGGGTTTGTCCATCGATGGCGGACTGCGGCAAATCTTCATTGTGCGCCATGACTTCCAATTAGAGAGGAAAAGCTTGATCAAGAGGTTTTGTTCTTTCTGGTCTTCCCACAGATGGCGCCAATTGTACGAGCAAGAAATATTCTTCTCGTATAATCCTATTGATCAAGTCTGCGCTCCTCCGTACGTCGTCGCTTTACTCCCTAAAAATAAAAACGTGAGCTAACCGGCGGGTGTGTGTCGGATACCTCTCCGATGCCTAAGTCAGCAAAATAGACAACTAGACATAAGCTCTGTGTATTCAGGAATCAAAGTTGTGTTACCTCTCCATAGGTGATGTTGTGAGCTTTTATAGGTTCCGTGTGGCACAATCCTAGTAGGACTCTTATTTCTCCATGCAGAGTCCTCTTAGGAATTACTCTCCTAAAAGATAATGCTTATCCTTCAACGCCCCCCTCACTGCTTAAACCAAGTGAGATGGTCCTAACTCGATGGTATGTTCAAACGACCGAGCTAGCATTGCCATGGCACAATGACAATGTAACCGAGCTAACAATACCCATGTTACATTTACCCCGGCACTTTATGTGTAACATGTACCTCAGCTTCGCCTGTAGACCGTGCTAACCATAGCGTACTTGGATTGAGCTACTCAACAGCAAGGTCCTGAGTAAAAGCCAAAAATACCTCGGCTCAAGATGGTTTGACCGAGCTAACTGTCACCACGTCGACCGAGGTGACCGAGCTAACCACCGAACTCTTTCGGACTGGGCTATCTGCAAGGCTCCTCTGGACCGGACTAATTACAAGGCCCTTTTACTCTGCCCTTCTTACTGTGGCCCACAGAATGGCCCATTACCCAGAATGGCCCATTACCCAGCTCGGCCCAATTTACATATAAATTACCCTCTCAGATATAATCAGAGTCAATTGATGCGAAAGCAAGTCCAGTTATCTACAGTATCATCATAGAAGTTATTTCTTGTTGCAAAATTAATAACTCCCAGAAGTACATATAAAACCTACAGTACTTTGAACAAAAATCTGAAAATTCATGATAAGTAAGCACAGGGAATGCAAAAGTTGCGCTTTTTATGCAGCAACAATTGTGGGTGAAGCCAACCAATGATGACTCTTTAAGGTTGTAGTCAGTATGAACATCTATGAATGAACAGCTGAACAGGAAACCTCATCTCTTTTGAAAATCTCTAACAAATGTATAAGCCTCAGATATGCAAGTTTCTGATTGTGAAAATTTGAACCTTGGAATCAGTTTGTTAGGCAAGATATATACGAGTGTGTTCGTGTATACCTTTATCAGTTAATTTTTAATTTTTAATTTTAAATATAAATATTAGCTTGTAATCATCAGAAAAGGGACAAAATTCTACCTAAGACTTGACAACAAAACATACCCTACAACCAAACTAATTATTGAACACAGGATATGCCTATAATGGCGGGCTACTGTAGGACTAATCAAAGATAAAAGCCCAATTTAAGAAATTTCCAGAACTATAAATAACTGATAATGGATGATTTTTGATGACTTTTTAGCATGATCATCTAAAAACTTCTCATGGTTAAAGTAAAATGGCAATATAAACTGAGGATATTCAGAAAAGTAATCATTTCTTTTAACATGTATGGTAAATAGGTTGTTTTGGCTTACAAACCTCCACCATCCCATTTAAACAATAGATACATACATGCGAGTGTATTTGCAGGTTATACACAAAAAAAAAAAAAATCCGAAGATAATATGTTTCATTTCAGAAATTAGCTATAAAGGTCTGTGTAGAGTAAATGGAATCGTTTGTAATGAGATATTGTCAAACTTTCAACACTAAAGCCCAAAAGACTACTTCTTTAAAGCACTATTGAATTGACAAGGAGGAAAACATATGACAAGGAGAAATGAATCAAAGGAAATACTAATGGATTCTATCTATGCAGGGTAGACTTCTATTTCTTTCCTTTTTCTTCGATAGAAGTGCCAAATTTAAATATGTGAACAACAATGCATAGGCAGGAAACATATCTTTCAAAATATGGGTTGTTAACACTTCACATTTGTTATGCAGATACTAAGTTTTTTTCTTTTGAATTGGTATTGTTTATTAAAAACATTTATGAAGCATGTGGACTACTAACAATCCCAGACATCTACCCCTACAACCGTCAACAAGACTTAATGATCACAAGTATTTTATTCTTCACTGTTATATTATAAGAATCAAGACATTTGATTCTTCATTGTTAATGCAGTAAAATCTAAACTCAACCATTCACAACTTTGTTTTCCCTATAAAATCTAGCCACTGGTGAAGAACATGGAGTAAAAATTACTGAGAATTTTAAGCGACCTCATATTTTGAGTAGTGCACCCATCTCGATAGCGTTGACCACCTACCGTCATGATGTAAAAATGAAAAACAACATATTAACCAATGCAAGATTAAGTGGAATTTAGTACTCCATTTTCTTTCAATCTGTCTGATTGCAAATGAAACTAAGCACAAAGGGAAATGATATATTATACTGAAAAGAAAGGAAAATAGGGGGAAAGGTATCAAACCCTAAAATCAAACCCATTTACAACATTAAACCCATAAAATTCTAGTAATGAAACCACTTCAAACAAACCCATTTCAAAAGTGAAGACAAAATTAAACTGAATGGGTAGAATAAACGACCCTAGAACAAGAGTTCACAGTTGGGGAAATAGAAGAAGGGGTAGAGAGAGAGTGAGATAGAGAGAGTCAAAGCGAGACAGAGAGCAATAGAGCAAAAGGGAGCGAGAGAGCGAACCTGTTAGTGGTGGTGGCGGTGCTAATATGCGGTGTACGGGGACCGACGGTGCTGAGGATGCGCAGTCGTGAGGTTTCATCGCCGTGAGGTTTGTTGATTTGCGGTGGTAAGGTTGGCTGAGACAGAGGTTCGGTGGTTGTTGTGTATACACAGAGAGGGTAAAAGTGTGAGACAGAGGCACGAATTTGAAATTACTCCCTCTATAAAATTTTGAGCTTCCACGACTAAATGATTTTTTTGTCGGGAAATGTATGATTTCATGCCATTTGGCGACTAAATATTATTTTAGTCGGTAAAGGGTGCGAAAAATCTGAATAAATATTATTTTAGCCTAAATTATATGCTATTGGCGACTAAAATTGTTTTAGTCAGTAAAAGTAGTATTTTTGCGACTAAATGTTATTTTAGTGGCTAAAAAGGGTGCAAAAAATCTGACTAAATGTTATTTTAGCCTAAGCCTCCGTTTGGGAAGTGGGTTGGCTTTTTGACTTTTTTGGCTATTTTAGCCTAGGCCAAAAAGCTTGGTTTGGGAAGGACTTTTTGGCTTTTTGGCTTTTTTGACTTTTTTTATGAGAGAAGAGTGTAATGATTATAAGTTGGATGTGATGTTTTGTTTTTTGTGGCTAAAATAGCCTATTTTGTCTTTTGTGGCTAAAATAGCCAGAAAAGCCTGTAAAAGCTCTTCCCAAACGGACCTTATGCCGACTAAAATTGTTTTAGACGCTAAAAGTAGTATTTTGGCGACTAAATATTTTGGTTACCAATTAATTTTATAAATCCCTCCAAATATTTTAATTCTTTGGTGACTAAAATATTGTTTAGTCGCTAAAAATAATTTTTTGGCGACCAAATTTTTGGTCGCCAAAAGTCTGAAAGTAATTTTTTGTTTTTCATTCGGCGACTAAAAAAATTTAGAAGCCAAAACTATCTATACAGCGACTAAAACATTTTTTAGTCGCTAATTGTGGGTATTTTTAGTGACTAAAACTTTTTTTAGTCGTCAATAATCAATATTTTCCGACTAAAAAAAATTAGTAGCTAAATATTGTACTTTTGCCGACTAAAAAACTTTTTAGTCGCCAATTTCACAAGTTTTGGTGACTAAATATTTTTTAGTCGCCAAAAGTGCTTTTTTTTGTAGTGGCAGAATGAGAGCACTAATATTGTGTTTGGTTGAGAGATATGGGAAGGAATTAGGAAACAAAAAGAGAAAAAATAAGTGAAATGTGAATAAAATATACTTATATTTCATATCATTTTACACTTTTTTCATTTCTTTTTTCAAATTTTTTTTTTAAATCTTCCAACCAAACACAATATAAAAGGGATTCTAGAACTTGAAATGAAGCATCTTATTCCGTGCTTCTAATATCTTTCAGGTTCAAAGATCGCATTGCTTTAAAACGTTAAAACATGCACACACACACAACAACAACAAAAATAAAAAATTTATATAACTAAAATTTATTTTAAATATAATTCATACCACACCATGTACAAAATACATCTACTTTACATCTTCTATATTTTAATTATGTGCTAACAATATTATTATTTTCCATATTGAAACATCCACTATTGACCCTTGATTTTACTAAGAAAGTTGTCCTAAATTTTAACCCAAGAAACCTCTGTCATGTGCCTTGAAAACAACTTCAATCCCTGTCAGTCACAATATCTATGAGTAAAAATTAAGAGTAACAATTAAGTACAACGGTAATACTGATAATATGACATCAATAAATCTTATATGTAGATGGCCAATTTCTACTTTTTAGGTGTCACATAAACACAGAAGGATAAATAGTAAAAAATTATTAGACGGTGATACTAATAACATGATATCAGCGTTGCATTATTTATTTATTTTTTTCATACATAGCCAAGAAAAATTGTGTGTTTATTTATTTATTTATTGTATTTTTTAATTGAATAATCAAATGATAGAAGAAAATTCAACAAGGCAATCCGTAAAACTAACATTAACAATCAATATAAAAAAAAAAAAAAAAAAAAAACATAATATGAAAGAAGTAGTTTAACTAAACAAAGAATCTCTAATGGGGAGTAAATAATCATTTTTTTTTTTCTTTTTTCTATTGGCAATGATTGATCTCACTTAAAGAGTATATAAGTGGCCTTTTAAAACAGGGTTTATACTTTGCAATTCATGGCCTGAGAGTTTTTGTTGGTAGTAAGAGCATCTCCAACCCAATCCTCTCACCAAGAGGATGAAAATAAACTTTTTTATTCAAAAAGTGAATATAGAGTATATCACTATTCATTCCAACTCCAACCATAAACCTTCATTTTCTTCACTATTCATTCCAACTTCAACTTCATTTTCTTTTTTAACAAATATTTAATTTTAAAATTTTTGTAAAATATATTTAATATTATACTCATTTTAAAGGTATGATTTCATATATTTTTATTGATGTCAATTTTATAAAAATTAAATTTACACATTAAAAGTTATTTCAAATATAATAAGAAATATGTGGTGAATAGTATTTTGGAGATTCCTTCATTTTTTTCCTCCTCCCTTCAAATTTGAAGGATCAATCCATCCTCATTCATTTGGGAGGAAGAAATGAAGGATGGGTTGGAGTTGTTTTTTGGAGAGGATCCTCCATATTTGAAGATATGGAGGATGGGTTGGAGATGCTCTAAGAGTCGAATTTGAGAAGTTGGAATAAGTGTAAACCCTGTCCAAATATACCATACATATAAAAAATATATTTTTTTATTTTAATATTATTTGCTTTTTAGAAATAAAAAAGTGACTAAAAAGTAAATTTTAAAAAAATTCACTGTAAAATAAAAAACAAAATTTAAAAACTAAACCAAATAAATCCTAAAATCAAGCCACCTTAGGACAAAAAGAAAACATTCTTGTCGAGTTCAGAATCTGTAATTGTGACATTCCCAATATTGATACACAAATTAGTTAGTACTAAGAGCATCTTCAATGGTTGTTGTTATATTGGGGTTACTATTGCTATAATTTGGTAATGAATAGTATTATTTTGCCAAACTATAGCAATGGTGCTCCAATGATCATTTGCTATTTTTGGCAAATCTCAACCAATTTTCCCTCCAACTTTGTAGGTGTTGTTTGGATATAGGTTTTTTGTGATTTTATTTTTGTTTATTTTTTTGTCTTTTGTGACATTTTTTTACCTGTTTGTTAAAAAAATTATATATTTATATTATTCCCAACTAGACAAATATAAAAAATAAAAAAAATGAAAAATTGGAAAATTTGAAAAAAATTATATATTTATATTATAATGTCTTTTTATTATAATAAAACTATCTTCATTTAATATCAGCTAATGTATTTTATCTTTTTATTGCCTTCATTTGAAAAAATATATTTATTTTTTTGCATTATACTTTATTGAAAATATTAAATAATAATACAAATTAGTGAACATTATACGTTGAAAAAATAATATTACATTGTGAAGTACAAAATACTCAAAAATAAATAAAAAAAACATGAAATTTCATTACATAATAAAAATTACATTGCAAATAAAGACTAACAATTACATCAAAAAATAAATGATATTGCAAATTTAAAAAATACATTATCCTGTAATTATTCATCAGGAAGTAGGGGCAAATAAAAATTTGGGCTGCTCACATTTGAGGACCACTTAGCGAAAATATCATCTTTTCGCATTGTGTAATACGCTTTCATCTGATGGTCCAAATGAGAAATGTCCATAGTCATTATTTGGTGTTCTTCCTTTCTCATCTCAAACTCATGTTTTTGCATCTCAAGTTCTTTCATCTGCTATAGTGCTTGAATCATTTTTTCTTCTCTTTCCTCTTTTTTCTTTTCTTTTTCAGCAAGGTGGTGGTTAAATGTGTCTAATTGTGTACTCATTTTTTGGACTTCAGTTTCAATGACTTGATTTCTCTGAAATAATTCTTTTGCAGATTTCCTACCCATCGGCCTTTTACCCCTTGCAGACACCGCCTCACTGCTTGATTGGATTGTTACCAACACTTGGACTGGTGTCATCTTCAAGAGAAATGCAATTATCCATGGGGGAATCGGGGGCTGAATAAGGGAAAAATGGTGTATGTATCATTGACTTCACCGTATTCGTAGGAGTTACATCTTGCCACCTGATATTATTTTGCAAGATTGACCAACAATGTTGAAAAGCAAAATGTTTCTTTTCATCTTGATGGTATAAAAGTTTTGCTTGAAGCATCTGTATCAATATTGAATTAAGTAAGTATCAATAAAATAAAATAAAATATGAGATCTTACTAGATAAAATAAAATATGTATCAATATTGAATTATGTAATTATTTAATTTTTATATGAGACGAAATAAAATAAAATAAAAAACTAACGTAATAAATTAAGATGAAATCTTACTAGATCAACTTGAGACATCCCACTTGGGTATAGATTTTTGACTTGCGCTAAACATCCACGAAATTTGTTAGAACATTTCATGATTGTACCCCATTGAGATTGGATAGAAACTTGTGTTCTTGACTGATCATTCTAAAGGGAGCAATAATTTTCATAAATTCTCCCCAAAAAGTGAGTATAAGATTGTGAATTGCTAACAATTCGATCTTTAGAAATGTGACACCAAGCTTTACAAAGTGTCATATCTTCAGCAATGGTGAATGATTTTCCTCTCTTTATTTTTGATGAACCTTCCATACCGATTGTGTAAAGAAAATATAAATAAAAATGTAATTTAGAAAGTTTGTTGTGAAATGAAATTGAGTAAAAAGAGAGCAGAGAAGGTTTGTATTTATAGAAAAAAAAAAAAGGGCCGTTTTTTTATAGTCGTTTTAACATAAAAAAGAGCTGTTGTAGATATGTTTCGATTATGTTTTTATTTAATTTTTATTTTTTTATTGAATAAAGTAACACACATGGATCTCAGCCGTTGGATTGTTTTTAATCAACAGCTGAGATTAATCATGTGGAAAAATCTGGTCTTCGAAGTTCAATAAAGTTAGGAAAGTTTCCAGATCTACTCTTAACAATTTGAGAGATCTGCTCTTAACAATTTGAGAGCTTTGAAACTTGAGAGAGAGAGAGAGAGAGAGAGAGAGAGCTTCGGATGAATGAAGATCAGAGAGAAGGTTAGAGGGAAGATCAGAGCTTCGGATGAGTGAAGATCAGAGGGAAGATCAGAAGAAACTTCAGAGAGAGAGAGAGAGAGAGAGCTTCGGATAAACTTCGGATGAGTGAAGATCAGAGGGAGAGAGCTTCGGATGAACTTCGGATTATCTTTAGATTAGTGAAGATGAACTTACAACCCTTTTTAACCCTCGGATCAGTGAAGATGAACTTCGGATCAGTGAACTTCAACCCTTGGATCAGTGAATATGAAGATAAACTTCAGTGAAGATGAACTTCAGCTTTAGATCAGTAAAGATGAACTTCGGATCAGCTTCGGATGAACTTCCAACCCTTTTCAACCTTCATCTTCAACCCTCTTCAGATCGAAGCTGTAGCCCCCATCAAATCCAAGTATTTTTCTTTGGATTATTTGAGATTATAATGGATTATTTGAGAAATTAATTTGAGATTATTTATGTTGGTATTCTTGAAATTTTTTAAATCTGTTATTGAATATTGATGAATTCTAGTATGAATTTGATGAATTTGATGAAATTTTTGAAATCTGTTTTTGGTATGAATTTGATAAATTTGCTGAATATTGATGAATTCTGGAATATTGATGAATATTGATGAATTCTTGTTCATTCTTGTTGAATATTGATGAATAAAACTTCATGTATTCTGGAAAATCCCAACTAAAAGGAAAGGAAGGAAGGAGGGAAGAGAGAAAATAGTTTAATTTTGGGTGACTTGACAGATTTGGCAACTGCCAAAATAATTGCCAAATTTGGCACTTGATTTGGCAGTTGCCAAATTTGGTAACTGTTATAGCATGCCATTGGAGAAGCCAAGATTGTCCAAGTTGCCATATTATGGCTTTGGCAGCTGATTTAGCCATCCATTAGAGATGCTCTAAGAATAGGAAAATCCTTGACAATTCCATCATTCAGTCTAATACCCAAGATATATATCATTCCATATCCCTTATACCAATCCATTACTTTACGGGTGTGTTTGATTAGACGGACTGGATAAGGGGGGATTAGAATCCATCGGACTTGAGTCTTGGGTGTGACAACCCTCACCATTGAGTAGTGCTAATCTATGATTAAGCATGTTAAGTGACTGATTGACTGAAATTCTGACTGATTGATTGAGTGAATTAGTTTAAACGCATTTCTATCTGTTTGACTGTTAATTGATCTGTTTATGTTTTATGTTTTAAATTGCAAATTGAAGGCCTTATCGGCAGCCAAATCTGAAACCGATTAGTGTTTTGTGTTAATTAAAATTAATGTGATTTTATGGTAAATTTAGTTGAAATTCGGTTTGAAACGATTAAAGCAGATTAAATAAGGTTAAATTACATTAGTTGGCTTATTTTCTCTTTTGCCATTTAGTGGGCCACTTCTACACAACATCTTGAGGCTTAATTCATATATGTTTGGCACCCTCTTCAGCTATTTTGAGACCAAAACCATGGGGGAGAGAGAGTGAGGTAGGAGAATTGGTTTCAACAAGAGATTAACTTGGAGAATTAGAAGGAATTGAAAGGATTTTGCAAAATTGAGCTTGTAGACTTTGAATTCAAGACCTAGGTAAGGAATTCATCTTCTTGATTGTGAATTTAAGTCATTTCTTGCATGATTCATGGAGGAATAGGAACTTAAGGTCAAGAATTAAATTAAAGTGTTGGATTGAGTATAAATTCATGCATGCATGTGCACATTCTTGAATTTTGAGGTTGTTTTCTTAGAATCCTCACATGCATGTCCATATCTTGAGTATGGTCCATGAATTCATCATGTTTTTGGAAGGATTGACTCATTTGTTCTTGTATTAGAAGCTTTGAAGTTGATTAAATTCATGTATGTTGCATGTACATCATGTTCTTGAAGTTTTGTTTGAAAATGAGTTCAATTGAGTTACCTTTGGGCTTTGATTTTGCAAATTAATCTGTGAAACATGTCATATTATGAGTTTTAAAGTGTTTTCCAGAAAATTAGCCCAAAAGGATCAAATTTGATGCTTTAAATGTTGAATTTCATGCTTGGAGACAAATCTGGAAATTCCAGATTTTGGATCCACGCTCGAGCGGGGAACTCTACGCTCGAGCGTACACTCTGAGTTCATGCAATCCACTCGAGCGGGGAAAGTAACGCTCGAGCGTGAAATGCGTGTATCCAGAACTTTGCATGTGTTTATAGTCCGCTCGAGCGAGGAAATGCACGCTCGAGCGAGGACTTGTGTCTCACGCTCGAGCGGGGTCGAGCGCCTGTCGAGTGTGAATTTTATGCATCCAGTACTTTTGCAGTCCGCTTGAGCGAGTAAAGTCACGCTCGAGCGTAGATCTTTTGTCTGCATGTCCGCTCGAGCGGAGAAAGCCATGCTCGAACGGGACCCCTATTTCAGCAAAAATTTGAAAAGTGTTTTAAAGTGCATCTTTGCATCCTTATTCCATCCTAGGCATTCCTAGGCCTAGTTTAAGGCATCTTAATGAGGATAATACTATAGAACCACACCGAGTCAGATAGAGACTAAGTTATTGTTTCCCAAATGTGCAACTTAGTGTGTGTTCATCTTGTAACTGTGTAGGGTTGGCATCTGAGGAAGCTCACTAGCCTATCCATAGCCCAGAACTCTGTGAGTAACAATGTTGTAAAGATATATTCAATCATGAATATTTTCTGAATGATCAACTGTACTGCTTTCTGTAATGATATTTCCTACTGAATAAATGCTTGTCCTATTTGCGAACTGTATTCGTGGCATCCATAGCAATTTACTGGTACTGTACTATACTACTACTGTCACAAAGATCTCTGTCAGTTCCCATGTTTACTGATATGATGGCCATCAACTGACCGTTCGGTCTGTTAAGACCTACTGTACTATTTTGCTATGGAATGCACCACATATGACTGCTATGACTGAATGACTGATATACTGTTATAATTGATTGTTTTAAATACTGAAAAGACATTCATTCTTAACCTCTTTACGCATATGTTATTCACTAGGCTTTAGCTCACTGTTTATATATATATGTAGGTGTCCAGGCACCGGATCGGAGCTAGGAGCGTTGGGTTAAACTCCCTTTTTGTCAAGCCAACCACTGTGCCTCACTGAGAGGTTCCAAGTCCTTCAAGCTAGGGCTTTTGGGGTGTTTTAGATTCCCCCTTTCTATTTCTGTTTTGTGTGTGCTGCTTGAGACTGGCACTGTACTGTTATGGTAGGGATTGGGTCCCTAACCTGAATGTCTGTATAAGTTGTATATATATATATACTGTTCTGGTTTTGATGTGAATATGTTATGAAAAGTCTTTTTGCATACAGACTGTCACAGCTCACTGGACATCTTTCATTTACTGTTTTGGCTTCCGCCAGCTCCTATACTCTGTATTACTGTTATTACTGTTCAGCAGGCCTTCAGTAATCACGGATTACTAGCCGGTTATGGTGCTAAACCCATAGGGGCGGGTTTGGGTCGTGACACTAGGACTGTGAATCTCCTGGACTATTTGGTCGGATTGGATATATATCCTGTGTTTGTTTTTTCATGGGATTAGATGTCTAGAAATGACTATTTTTAGTGAATCCAATGTTTGGTTGGACGGACTTGATAGGATAAATGAACAAAAGACTATTTTACCCTTTTTCAATTGTTTACTAAGTAATAGCAATATTAAACATATCTTTAATATTTTAATTATTTTTGCTAGATTAAATAAAAATTTATTTTATTTTATTTTTTACACAATTAAATAAATTTATTTTTTAAAAATTAAATAAAAAAAATTTAATAATTTTTTTAAAAATTTTAATTAAAATTTTAAATAAATAATAATAATTAAACAAATTTTTTTAATTAAAATTTTAAATAAATATAGGGTCATATAGATTATTTTTTTAATTAAAATTTTAAATAATTTTAAAAAAAATAATAATAATTAAACAATGAAATTAAATAAAACATCTATTAACATTTAAATAATGAAATTAAATAAAATATTAAAAAAATTAAAATAAAACATCAATAAAATATCTATAAAAAATTATTTTTCAAAAAATAAGACATCAATAAAAAGTTAAATAAAATTATTTTATTTTTAAATTGAGACATTTAAATTTTATTGAATTTTACTAAATATAATACATAATTAAATAGTAGAGGGTCAAAATGGTCATTTCATCAGCTAATCCCAACAGTAAATAATCCCCTCAAAATTGTCCCACACCCCCCCTCCCCCCCAGGATAGTATAATCCCCCATATGGGGGAAAAGGAGTCCGGCCAAACTAAAAAAAAAACAAACATCGGATTGGATGATTGCTCCGGATTACAATCCGCACAGTAAATAATCCCCTCCTTATCCCCCAAATCAAACACACCCACTAGTAGTCTTCCAAGGATTCCAATGAAGCAATACCAAGTTATCAACATTACACTTCTCATCCACCAGTCTTCTCTCCATGTAGAGTTTTTTCCTTCTCTAATCTTCTCCACCATTCAGTTAATAGAGCTTTGTTCTTCAATTTATAATCCTAACCCTCCAAATTCCTTTTTAGATGTAAGTATATAGTTTTTGAAAAATGGTTGTTTTGCTTAGGTAGAAAATGGAAAAATTATTGAGTGCCACATGTGACAATATGCCAAAGATGATTCATACCATCCGTTGGTGTGGGAACCACACCAATTGGTATGGACCCATTGTCCACTTCAATGAATAATATAGATCATATTTGGTGTGACACTGAATAAACCACGCAATTGGTATGGGCCCATTGTCCACTTCAATGAATAATATAGATCATATTTGGTGTGACACTGAATAACTTTTTGTAAAAACCTATTTTTGAAAAAAACTTTTTCTGCTAGTGATTGTGGTAGTCATGTTGTAGTGGTAATGGTAATAAAGGCGTGATGGCATTGATAGTGGTGAGAGAGAAGTGTTGGCAAGGACATTGTTAGTGAGGGTGACAATTGTGATGGCATGCTAAGATTAGTCCAAAAAATATTTTTGTCACTTTTGAAAAGGAAAAATATTTTCCATCAACTCATTTTTAATTTAGTATGACAAAAAAAATTATTATTATTTTTGTTAATTTTTTTTTCTCGTTATACCCAAAAAAAAATTTTATTTTAAAAAACTACTAAAACAAACAAAGCACACTACAAGAAAAACAAGCCATGGCAACGTTTTTTTTATGGCATTTTTATTGAAACGCAATCATTGATCAATTAAAAATTAAAAACTACAGTGTTGTGTTAATTAAATTTCAAAACAGTGCTGTTGTGGGTGCATATTTGACGCCGTTACATATCTTATCTCAATTAGGAATGGCAACGGGGTGGGGCGGGCCGGGCCGGGGCCAGGGACTACACTCTCCGTCCCCGATCCCCGAAGGCTGAAAAATCCTCGTCCCCACCCCCGATCCCGGAGGGGGAACCCATCACCCCCCCGTCCCCGTCCCCTAATAGGGATCGGGTTTCCCTGATCCTGAAAAATCCCCGAGCTTCAACACAAGAACAACAAATCAATATATATATCACTATGTTTCATCATCATCAATAAATACAGATTTAAATTAAAAAAAAATAATCACAGATCAGATCACGCACACACAGATATTGCCATCCCCACACACAGATCAGATCACACACACACACACACACACACACACACACACACACACACACACACACACACACACAGATCTAACAGAGAGATAGATCCATCGTTTGGCACAGATCTGAGCGACGCCAGTAACTAGACGCGAGATCGAGAATGGCTAGTTGTGGTGGTGGGTTTGGTGGTGGTAACAGAGAGACAGAACTTGTGCGGCGATGGTGGTGATGTCGCCGTCGGTGAGAGAGAGGGGGGTCAGGGCCAGCGGTGGTGGTGATGTCGTCGTCGGTGATTGGGAGAGTAAGAGAGTTGACAGAGAGAAGAACGAGAGAGTGAGAGAGAGTTGAGATGAGAGAGAAAGAGAGATATCTCTGAGTTAGAGAGTGGAGAGTGAGAGTTACTGTAAGAGCAACACAGTAACTGATATATAAGAGGTTGTTTGGGGTGTCCTAAATAAGTGCACTTTTTGTCTTTTTGGACTAAAAAATTGAAGAAGAAAATATAGATGTTTGGGTTAACTTTTTGACTTTTTATAGAAAAATGTGTAATAAAAAATTGTAAAAATTGATTTATAGGAAAAAATTAAGAGTGGGAGTTGTGTAGCCGTAATTGTTGACTTTTGGTGAATAGTGTTACCTTTTTGACTTTTTTGCAATATGCCAAACTTGGCCTAAATATATTATACGGGTTTGGTTTATTATAAATATAATATACGGTTTGGTTTATTATATATATATATATATAAGGGGTATAAAAATAATTTTATTTTGGGAAAATTCGAGGATGGGGCCGGGAATGAGGCCGGGGATCGGGCCGAGTCGGGACTTAAACACTGATCACCGTCCCCAACCCAAAATAGATCAGGAATTGATTTTCAAATACCGTTTTCTCCCCGTCAAAAATATTTTTCAGAAAAAAATCGCTCAAATCAGGGTCGGGGTCGGGATCCCCGTCGGGCCGGTTTCAAATTACCATCCCCGTCACTCTCTCCCTCCCTCTCACTCTTGCTCGAATTCACCCTCACCTCACCCTCACCCTTGCGCGAAGTCTCTCTCAGTCTCAGTCTCACTCTCGCTCTCGCTCTCGCTCTTGCTGGAATTCTCTCTCATTCTCAGTCTCATTCTCACTCTCTGTACTCATCTCTTCATCAAATCTATGAAGTTTGTCGAAGATTTGAAGGTTGATTCTTGAAGATTCGAAGGTTGATTCTCCAGATTTGCAGTTGTCTCTCACTTTCGCTCGAATTCTCTCACTCTCAGTCTCACTGTCGCTTGAATTCTCTCTCAGTCTCAGTCTCAGTCTCATTCTCTGTACTCATCTCTTCATCAGATCTATGAAGTTTGTCGAAGATTTGAAGGTTGATTCTTGAAGATTAGAAGGTTGATTCTTGAAGATTAGAAGGTTGATTCTCCAGATTTGCAGTTGTCTCTTACTTTCGCTCGCGCTTTCGCTCTCGCTCTCGCTGTCATTCTCTCTCAGTCTCAGTCTCACTCTCGCTCTTGCTCGAATTCTCTCTCTCTCAGTCTCAGTCTCAGTCTCACTCTCTATACTCATCTCTTCATCAGATCTATGAAGTTTGTCGAAGATTTGAAGATTGATTCTTGAAGATTCGAAGGTTGATTCTCCAGATTTGCAGTTTCTCTCACTCTCGCTCTCGCTCTCGCTCGAATTCTCTCTGTCTCAGTCTCACTCTCGCACTTGCTCGAATTCTCTCACTCTCAGTTTCACTCTCACTCTCTGTACTCATCTCTTCATCAGATTCGAAGGTTGATTCTCCAGATTTGCAGTTGTCTCTTTCGATTTTGTGAGTTTCAATTTGTTTAGCTTTCTTTATTTTTAATAGATTTTTTACATTCTGACTTAGATCTGGCTTTTCACTTCTGATTTTCTGTTTTTATTAGATCTCATCGTTCATCAATTGGTCGATTAATCTACATGAAACCTGTTTGAGATTTGGCTTCTCAAATCTGTAAGTTTTTATTAGATCTCTCTCTCTCTCTCTCTCTCTCTCTCTCTCTCTCTCTTCTTTCTGTATACAGTTATATATATATATATATGCTGTTAGAATTGCAATATTATTGGGGATTTGCTCTTTATTTTCAATCATAAAAAGAAGGGAGCTGCTTGAATCTGTATTGTAAAAACTTAACTAATGGCAGAGTGGAAAATTTGAGACCTTAGTTTAGAATTTAATTTTGAATATAGATTTGAGAATTTCTTGATTTGGTAAATATTGGAGTAAAATTCAATTTGGTGTAAGTTTATGTCAAGGAGTTTAGGGTGTTTTGAGTAGGTTTTTTTTTTTTTTTTTGTCTTTTTTTTTCTAAAAAAAAAAATTCAAATTATTATTCAAGTTTGTTTTATTTTAGTTTTTTTTTTTTAGTTTATTTTTGGTTTCAAAGGAATCCGAAGTGATTGAAGTTTTTCCAATTGGAATGGTGTTGGGTTCATCATTGATTTGAAATATATGAATAATATGCTCTGGGTTCATCACTGATGCCACTCTGATTGTTAAGGACAAACTTTGATACTTTAATTCTAAATAATTTGAGCGTTATCTTTCTCTTTATTCTCTGTAAGAGGGGTTAATTTGAGCCCACTAAATTATTTAGGTCCAATAGCCCAAGATTAGTGGGCCCGAATTTATCGCAAGTTCAAGATTGGTGGGCCCGGATTTATCGCCGTCAAATGGGCTGAATGGCTCTAGGCCTCGAAAGGGTTCGGATCCACGAACCTAGAGACTTACTCAAGCCCGGACTCGAAAGGGTATTAAGCAAGCCTAGAGATCCGAGGCACTCGAACTCGAAAGGGTTCGGATTCACAAACTTAGAGGTCCGAAGCACTTGGCTTCGAACGGATTCAAACACAATCTAGAAGTCGCTCCGTTAATGAATCCCAGAACACTTGCGGGCTTGGAGCTTTCCGGGATCTACGTTCCAGAACCATGGGCATAATGGAGTCCGAACAAAGGACCCGATCCCGAGGACGGTCAGTGGAGATAAATTCACTTTTCGGTTAAACTAGCCTATACCCCGGTCGAGGTGGCACGATCTAGGAGGTCCCTGAGACTCGGCAATATTTGCGGCAGGGCGTTCTCTTGAACTACCCCTGACCCTTATGCTGCAGGACGTCCTCTGGGACTACCCCTGACCCTTTGGGATGATTGGGGATCATTGGTTAGGTGTGGCTAAGAAGAAGGGTTCACCGAGGGGTTGATCTCCTCTTCGGGGTTTTTCTCATCCTCGGAGAGGTCACCTCCTCGGACAAGGTGGTTAGAGAGAATATCCCCTATGTCCCTTGCACATGGGCTCCATCCTATATCATGAGGTGCCTATAAATAGCACCCACCCATAGCTTTACAGGGGATGGATTTTGGAGATTTTTCAACTCTTGGGAAAGAACTAATTTCCCCTCTCCATTATCAACCTTGAGAGTGAAAATGGGAGATCCATGGGAGAGCCTTGCCATTATTCTCTATCTTGCCATTTTGCCTTCTTCTTCACCCAATCTCTTATCTCCATCATCTTTTTTGTTTTTGTGTTCCTAAGTTGAGATTATTAAAGAATCTAAGCCTTTCATCATATTCTAGAGAATTCGAAGTTTTTCTTCAAGGATCTTCGAAGATCTTCGAATTTTCCAACTCCTTTCTTGAACCCTTTCATACATTTGGCGACTCTGCTAGGGAGGCGGATTGGTTAATGGTCTCAACGAGATCTGGAACCCACACAACTCTGACAAAAATGGCAGATAATAAGACTCATCAACAAGGCTCTTCCAATGGTGGTGATGAGAGGACTCAAGTTCAAGACTCACCTCTCATCCTTGAAGCCATTCAAGAACACCAACACACTCAACAAGAGATTCTCACAACCCTTCAAAATCTCACCCACACCATGTTAGTGATGGGTTCGAATTTCGCACCACCAACAACAAATGGAGGTCAAGTCGGCACTGACAAGCATCAACAACTTCATGGCAATGTTGGAAATGGTCAAAACCATCAAGATCCACCCCAAATTCTCCCTGAAGTTGTACAGAATGGTGTGCAAAATCAAGTGCTAGGAGGAACAAGTCATAGACAACCTATGGCTCGTGGAGCGCACAATCACGCACCTGGAGGATCAAGCCATAGTCCAGCTGTGGTTGGAGGAGTTTCCAGCGTAATGAATGGTGTTCCAACAGTTGTGGAAGTTCAAAGAAGGCCTACAGAAATTTTTCTACAAAACGGTGCTCCATCCATGCTTAATTTTGTTCCACCGATGCTAAATTCTACTCATGTACTGAGTGGGTCTCCTCTGGCTCCGACGCCAAGTTTTCAAGTCCAACCCAATATAGCCCTAGCATGCAATGAAGTTTATGGGACCCAATGCAACGTCCCATCACCAAATGGCGTATCCATAGGTGCCAATGGCCAATATCGTCATGTGTCTTCACCGATGATGAATTCTCAACACCCAAATGGCCAAGTTGCTCCAGGTTCGGTCTTCGGGTCTACAAGTCAAGTTCCAGGAATACCACTATCAAGTTCTCTCCCTCAACAATTTCTCACTCTCGCCGAGGTGCAAGCCATGTTCGATCTTGAACGAGGCAAGATGACTTTACCCTCTTTGCCTGATCCGGATGTCAAGCCGCCTTACCCTATCGAGATGTTGAGTTATCCATACCCGGAGGGGTACGTGGTGCCAAAGTTCATCAAATTCAATGGCAAGCAAGGAAATGCTCAAGAACATGTTGTTCGTTTCATCGAGACTTTGGGGATTCATGGTTCAAATCATGTCCTCCGACTGAGAGAATTCTCTAAGTCCCTCACCGACCGAGCATATAGTTGGTACGTTAACTTGGCCCCAAACTCTATTCGAAGTTGGGAGGAGATGGTCAACAAATTTCACGCCAAATTCTTTCAAGTGGCTGAGAAAGTGACCACACTTACTCTGTGTAAGGAAAAACAGCAGGAGGGTGAAGACATTCTCGAATATGTGATAAGGTTCCAAGACAAAGCCGTGGATTGTCATGAGGCTGAGGAGGAAAGCTACTTGGTCCAAATCTGTGTTGAAGGGGCATTGAACGGATACAAGATGCTTCTAGTTAATCACAAGCTACCCACTTTCTCGGCACTAATTGAAGCATCTCGGAACGTTAACATACCTCAATCTCAGGAGATCGGGTTCGAGACTAGTTATAAAACCAACTTCAAGTCATCCCGAGGACCTTCTGTCATTACGGCTTCTGCGTGTTCTACCCGAAAGTCGCAGGGAAGGAATTCAGAGGTCAGAAGAGGAAATATTGCGAAGATGACACTCCTTTTCCGTGTAGTGTTGAGGAGGTGAAGGCCTTAGTTAAAGAATGGGTGGCAGACGGAGAACTGAAGTTGCCTCATGTCGAAGAGCTTTTGCCGAAGAAGGACCGCGAGGGTCCTAATTATTGTGTTTTCCACCGATCACTAGGACATCCTACAGAAAAATGCCGGACACTTAAGAAGATCTTTAGAAGGAAAGTCGAAGCAGATGAGCTAGAGTTCAAAGAACAAGGGCCCCAGGATATCTTAGAAAACATGGCTGTGATGGTGCATGATGGCCACAACCCGAGCAGCTGGTGAAAGCTTTCCAAATGATCTTGCAACTCTAGAGGCAAATTTCAACATTCCGTAGAAGAAGTCTATCTATGAAATTTACAATTTACATTTACTGCATTATTCAAGAAGTTCTATCTTTCTTATGTCGTGAAGAAATTTATTTCCTCCACATTATGTATCTCCATTAGAAGTTATTTTTTCTACATTGTATATCTTCATTGTGTTATGTTGCTTGAAACAGTTTTCAATTTTTGTTGCCCCTCAAAGAAGAAAGAGGAATAGTAGACTCAGTTACTAACCTGAAGGGAGTTTTCTTGACACAGTAGAAGTGTACTTCCACTCGAACTTCCGAAGAGCAGCCATTGCTTTCATCAATGCAAGCTTTGAGGGTCTTTCTTGCTGAAGTAGAGTGTGTGCTCCCACTCGGACTTCCGAAGAATAGCCCTTACTTCCATCAATGCAAGCTTCGAGGATCTTTCTTGTTGAAGCAGAATGTGTGTTCCCACTCGGACTTTCGAAGAATAACCCTTACTTCTGTCAGTTCAAGCTTCAAGGATCTTTCTTGTTGAAATAGAGTATGCTCTTACTCGGACTTTCGAGGGACAACCTTTGCTTCCATTGATTACCAAAGAAGAGAGTATACATACATTTAGACTTCCGAGAGACATCTCTTGCTTCTATTCAAACTTCCGAAGAACAGCACTTACTTCTATCAGTGCAAGCTTCGAAGGTCTTTCTTGTTGAAGCAGAGTGTATGTTCCCACTTGGCGAGCTTCGAGGATCTCTCTTGTTGAAGTAGAGTGTGTGCTCCCACTTTGACTTTCGAAGAGCAAATCTTGTTGCCATCAGCGTGAGCTTCGAGGATCTTTCTTGTTGAAGTAGAGTGTGTGCTCCCACTCAGACTTTCGAAGAACAGACCTCGCTTCCATCAGTGCGAGCCTCAAGGATCTTTCTTGCTGAAGTAGAGTGTGTTCTTCGCCTCAGACTTTCGAAGAACAGATCTCGCTTCCGTCAATGCGAGCTTCGAGGGATAGCCTTTGCTTCCATTAGCTGCCGAAGTAGAAGTGCGCATCCACCCTGACTTCTGGGGACAGCCTTGTTTCTGCTCGGACTTCTGAGGGAAAGCCTTGTTTCCGCTCAAACTTCGAGGGATGTCTTGTTGTTTTCGCCGGACTTCGAGGGATGATCTTGTTTACGCTCGGACTTCGAGGGCGGCCTTGTTTCCACTCGAACCCGAGGATGCCCTTGCTTCGCTTTCGAGAGACAATCTTTACTTCTGCTGGTGCAAGCTTAGTAGACTCGGTTATCTTCCAGAGGAATCTTTCTTGCCAAAGTAGGGTGTGTGCTACTTTCGGACTCCCGAGGGACAGTTTTGCTCTCGTTCGGATTGTCGAGGAACAACCCTTGCTCTCATTAGTGCAGGTTCTAAGGACCCCGAGGTCGTGGATTTCAATCAAGAATTCATTTGTCTGAAATAGCAAAGCCGACAAATGAAATGAGCAATGTTAATTTCATATCCAGATTCAAGCATTATCAAAATGAGGCAACATCAACAATAGTAATGAGCAACTTATGTTACAATAATTCTACTCCTCCGAGCAAGTTCGTGAAAATGCAGCAATCAATTATATTTATATACAATATGAGAGACTTATTTCCTCGGATTTCTTTTGCAACAACATTTATTTACTCTGCAAATTTCAAGACGAGCAAGTCTAACAAAATTTTCAATAGCAACTCCAATCCTTCATTTGCCACATTAATACTCTATCTATGTCAGATTTATCAACACAAGGTCAAGTTTCAAAACATGAATTTCAGGACTACATTTATCATGCAAATCAAGATTCAATAGAGGCAATAGCTATTTCAAGACAAAATTGCAGCATCAAAGTTCTATGCAAGTCGGGATCATCAATAGAAGCTCAAACCTCATGCAAAGGCAAAAATAAAATAAAATAAGGCACAGAATAAGAGTGCTTATTCTTCAACGTACCCTACCGGTCGGATTTCATTCAAGCTTTATGATTGGAATCCTGCAGAATTTTCTAGACGACTTCGGCACCAAATATTTCAGTGGTTAGCCAGCATGCCTATTGAGTTGGAGGGGTATATCCGTCCTGGTTGTACAATCTTGACTCTGTTCATTTCAATGCCTAATTTTATGTGGTCTAAGTTACATGAAGACCCTGTTATACATGACTTTGTTGGTGCTCCTGGAAAGATGCTATATGGAAGAGGATCTTTACTTGTTTATTTAAACAATGTGATTTTTTGTGTGATGAGAGATGGAACTTCTGTGATACACGTGAAGGTGGAGGAGAAGGCCCCAAAGCTTTGCTGTGTTCATCCTACATGTTTTGAGGCTGGGAAGCCTATGGAGTTCATGGCTTGCGGAATTAATCTACTTCAACCCAAATTTTGGTTTCTTGTTTCTTTTGCTGGGAAGTATTTGGCATATGATTATTGTGTTCCACCTCTCTGTGGTGACACTGAAGAGGTCACGGCTAGTTTCAATCATCAGTTGTTGAGGATATACATCCCTCATACTGAACCAGATCTTTTTGGGCCTGCGTTTATTGAGGTTGAGAATGAGTCCAGCTTATCCAACCTCGTTCCCATTATAATTGGGAACAAAGAAATTTGTTCTGAAATAAAAATTATGGAAGCTTCACTCTGTTTGAAAGGATTGAAGTTCATGACTACTAGTTCTTCGTCTAATCCATGCGAACAAAATTTTACCCACGGAGTAGAGAAAGCAAGAGCAGATTCAAAGTAACAATGAACAAGGAAACCGAGAAATGGTGCAAACCAGAGCCAGAGAAAGCCGCGGCTAGAGGCAGTGGTAAGGCCGCAAGTGTGAGACGCACAAGCACGGGCTGTAGATATGAAACAAGCACACTCCGAATAGCGACAAAGGCTGCGGTGCTAAGCAAGACCACACACGCGCGTTGAGTGGGCGGACGTGTGTGGTCGATGTCGAACAATCCGGCCGGGCAAGGCGGTGTTAGCGATGGAGTAGGAGGCGACCGACGCCCGCGTTGAAAGCGGCGTGGTCGGCGTTGGCGGATCACGGTGAAGACGGTGCACAAATTGCGACGACGGCCGGCGTACTAACATCGGTGGTCTTCAGTAGTTGCAAAGCAAGCTGGTCACGATTTGGTTTGGCAGCGGAGGAACGTTGAAGAAGAAAGCTGGGTGATCTCAGTTTGGAGAGAAAGTGTGCCGAAATGGGTCCTTGGAGTTTGATCTCCTGCAAATAAAATAAAAAAAATTCGTTAGTAAGCAAACCCAAAACAGAACTGCTTGAAGAAGAAGAAGGAAAGCTGCTTGGAGAAGAAAAGAAGAGCTGGGTCTCTCCGTGTAGAGAGAGAGACCTGAAACGGCTGTGCAACAAAATAATAATAAAAGAAAAGAGAGGCTACATTGATTAGGGTTGCTATCTTTCTCTTTAAATAGAATAAAAATAGGGTGTAATCTTTGGAATATCCTTTCAGATATTCTCCATATGTATATATATATACATATATATACAAAAGGTCCCAAGCAGATAACGGTTTTCTAATTTGAAGAAAGAAAAAATGGCTTTCCACTTTTGTAGAGAGAGAAATCAAATGGGTCATGATATAGGATTTGTTTGTTTTCAATGGAAATTTTTTTAAAGAATTATTATTATTATTTTCTTTGGCCATTTAATTGGTGCTGTATGAATTAAATGTCAAGGTTTGGTTGGTGGAGAATAATTCAAGTTCTAGTTTTCTTTTTTTCCAAAAAAAAAAGGTCTAAAAAAAAAAAAAGGAAAAAAAGAAAGTTGTTTATTTATTTAATATTACTTGTTGATTTTATTTGTAATTTACGGTGAGCCCTCAGTTTTATCCATGGACTCTGTAAAGACCCAATATTCCCGAAAACGTAATGCGGAGTATGGTAGACAAGGTGAAACTATGCATGTCCGAGAAAATTACAATTTCTCATACACGCAAGGAGCAAATGTAAGAGGGGTTAATTTGAGCCCACTAAATTATTTAGGCCCAATAGCCCAAGATTAGTGGGCCCGAATTTATCGCAAGTCCAAGATTGGTGGGCCCGGATTTATCGCCGTCAAACGGGCTGAATGGCTCTAAGCCTCGAAAGGGTTCGGATCCACGAACCTAGAGACTTCTCAAGCCTGGACTCGAAAGGGTATTAAGCAAGCCTAGAGATCCGAGGCACTCGGACTCGAAAGGGTTCGGATTCACAAACTTAGAGGTCCAAAGCACTTGGCTTCGAACGGATTCAGACGCAATCTAGAAGTCACTCCGTTAATGAGTCCCAGAACACTTGCGGGCTTAGAGCTTTCCGGGATCTACGTACCAAAACCATGGGCGTAATAGAGTCCGAACAAAGGACCCGATCCCGAGGACGGTCAGTGGAGATAAATTCACTCTTCAGTTAAACTAGCCTATACCCCGGTCGAGGTGGCACGATCTAGGAGGTCCCTGAGACTCGGCAATATTTGCGACAGGGCATTCTCTTGAACTACCCCTGACCCTTATGCGGCAGAACGTCCTCTGGGACTACCCCTGACCCTTTGGGATGATTGGGGATCATTGGTTAGGTGTGGCTAAAAAGAAGGGTTCACCGAGGGGTTGATCTCCTCTTCGGGGTTTTTCTTATCCTCAGAGAGCTCACCTCCTCGGACAAGGTGGTTAAAGAGAATATCCCCCATGTGCCTTGCACATGGGCTCCATCCTATATCATGAGGTACCTATAAATAGCACCCACCCATAGCTTTACAGGGGATGGATTTTGGAGATTTTTCAACTCTTGGGAAAGAACTAATTTCCCCTCTCCATTATCAACCTTGAGAGTGAAAGTGGGAGATCCATGGGAGAGCCTTGCCATTATTCTCTCTCTTGCCATTTTGCCTTCTTCTTCACCCAATCTCTTATCTCCATCATCTCCTTTGTTTTTGTGTTCCTAAGTTGAGATTATTGAAGAATCTAAGCCTCTCATCATATTCTAGAGAATTCGAAGTTGTTCTTCAAGGATCTTCGAAGATCTTCGAATTTTCCAACTCCTTTCGTGAACCCTTTCATACATTCTCCATACGGGAGTTCTTCTTAGTGGGGAGAATTGATGAAGATCGATAAGGCAACAATAATTGGGAGTTTGAGTTTTTAGGAGTTTAAATCTGTTCATGAGTTACTTTGAGTATATCTATTTATTTTTATTCGTTAGCCTTATATATACATAGTGTTGGTGTATGAATTTTATTAGATTGTGACATAATTGAAGTTATTAAGAATTTTTGTAACCCTCTCTCTCTCTCTCTCTTTCTCTCTCCATTAGACACTCTCATCATTTCTTCTTGTCTCTGCTTCTATTCCCTATCTGATTTTTATTCTTCTTCTCCCTTTTCTCTGCTGCTTCTTTCTCTATCTCTACTTGTACTACATCACATATCTCTGCCGGTTGTTATCTAAATGCTGAAATTATTTTTGTACTTGAAGCATTCACAATGCATTGTGATTTATGCATGTAGGTTCAAAATTGGAGCTTTATTGATTACTTACCTTAGTATCATTGTCACTTGGTATGTCGAATGTAATTTTAGATCTGGAAAATGAAAAGTAGGAGTGCATATAATTTTTTTTTTTTTAAATTTTAAACAGACATGGAGTGGAAAGTAGGAGTATGTATTAATTGCCAAAGCATGTATTGGTAACTTACACTTATTTTGATGCAGTGCCTTTACTATTCACTTGGATTTTTTCTTTTGTTCTTGGGATCCTATGAGTTTCTGTTAGGTTGTCATAATAAACCTCAGTATGCAATCTTTGTAATGAGTTTCTGTTAGTGCCTTTCTCATTCTTCATCCTCCTTCTCCTCTAGTTCTTTGTAATGTGTTTAGGAGTCTCTTCCTTTTACCAATCAAAGTGGAAAGGAAAGAGAAATTCTGCTCCATATGGTTGAATACATGTGTGTCTATTTCCCATTCATGTAAATTTGGTAATTCGTTAGTGCTATAAAGATTGTACATAGCTGATACTTCTACTACAGGTTCTATTTGATTCTGTTATGCTTGAAAACATCTTTTTGATTTTTGCATTGTCATTGGTGATGCTGCTGTTTTTCCTTCTTCATTGGTGATGCTTCATTTTTGCATTGTCATTAGTGATGCTACTGTTTTTCCTTCTTCATTGGTGATGCTTCATTTTTGCATATTCATTGCTGCTGATTTTCCTTACTGGAATTCATTGCTTTGGATGAACTATATTTTATTATTGTCTCTCTTATTGATTGAATATGCACACACAGTCATAGGATTTTATTTCTTTTTCTACTTTTTTGTTCCTTTTTTCCCAAAATGATGTGTGAGATTGACGGTGTTCTTCTTATCAAGAATAGGTTTGAAGTGGAATCTGCACCTACAATTGTATTGTTGAAAGAACATTGAATCAAACCTGTTGTGTACCATGGTATGTCACTCTTTTTATTTTGTTTCCCCTATTATAAGGTGCTTTACTTTGGAAGATCCATGTGATACATGAAATAGAGATAGTAATACTTACTGGGAATATATATTAAGTTTTTTGAGAGACTTTTTCTCAACCAATTAGCGTTTTGATAAAAAGGAACAATCTTTTAGTCAAGTTGGTGTGATCAATCTTCTCCAAGACAAAGGTGGTCTCTCTTTTGTAGTTTGTTTTTTGTTTACTATTTTTGGAAGTGTTTTGGTTTGGGTCTGTAATGGTTTGACGCTTCATTTTGAGGTTTTGTTTTGCTTAGATTACTTGATTCAACTTGACAAGCCTCAATTCTAATTACTTGGGGTTGACTACAGGCCATAACTTTTTACTCAGCACTACGTAGAGCTAGTGTGTTTTGAGTTTTGACTGGATAAAAGCTTTGTAATATTCTGGAAATCCAACAGCGTTGGGGTTACCCTTGGGGACATGTTAAAACATTAGAAAAATTATTGGGTTTGTAATTTCAAGGACCTTTGGATAATTATGTGATTCAGCCATCCCAATGCTCAGTTAACACACATTGTAGTCAGGTATGTAATATGAATCATAGTTTGTAATCTTTATTTATATACTTATTAACATCTTCTTTTGTTGTTCCTTGTCAAAGGTTGTCAATCTAAATGTTGGTGGTAATTGGCATACACTTACTAGTTAATTTGTATTGATGCTTAAAGCTGTTAATTTGTATTGGTACTTTGGATTGAATAATATGTCATCTTTGCTTCATTGGTATATATTGTTGCAAAAGCAACTGATGTGAATCGAGTTGGTTTGTTTTTTCAGTCATTATAAAATAACACACACACACACACCCCTCCCCCCAAAAAAAAAACAAAAAAAAAAGGTGGCGTCATTGTGACATCATCTGTTAGTAACGGAAATTGCAACAATGTCAGAGATTTTGTGGCATTTTCAAAAATGCCGTCTAATATTTTTAATGACGTTTTCCAAACGTTGCAAAGCTATTACGGCGGCCGTATCAGTGACGAAAATAATAAACGTTGCTGCGGCGTTTTTGAAACGCCCCTAAAACTCTAATTTTCTATAGTGGCAGTAATGATTAGATAGATAAGAATTGAGTTTATTGTTTTTGACAATACAAAGTTGGCATAAATTAAGAACGTGGTGAGGCACAATTCTCTTCAATTGCTTGCAATAGCCACTTATCTCATGTTTGTTTAGAAAAACAAAATCTAATTCAATAAAATATATTATAGAATTTTTTATTTAGTTGAGAAAAATTAGAGTTTAGACTAATAGTCCACCTGTTATCCTTATATGAGCAACTATTGAATATCAAGATTAAGGGTGAAACACAAAATGACGTATTAAGAAGAGGTTCTAACTAATTACTCAAATTATAAAATTGATAAGATTTTGTCAGTCTTTTTTCATAATCTTTAATCAATCCCAAAAATAGAATAGGATACACAATCCAAATAGATTCATAATCTCATGACTAACAATCTTACAAACACCAATTCAATATAATCTAGTCAATTTAGACAAACATAGCCTTAAAGTTTTTTGAGAGTTTAGATTAAATACTAAAATGAGACTTTATGTTATCCCACCTTTTAAAAACAAAATGAGACTTTCAACAATAACAATTTTTAAATTTTGTTTTATAGACTTTAAACATCAGATTAAGTGACTTAATGATTAAGCTATGTTTAATTACCCAATAATTTGCAAAGAATACCAACTATAATATGAGTGGGCATGATAGTTTCATTAAATTGACAGTTATACACAGAAAAGTTATAAAGGTTAAAAACAATTCTTCAACAACGAGAAAAGACAAGATCATTTGTATTTTTTTTTAAAAAAAGGTGCTTACTAATTTTGATAATTAAGGCCTAATTTGGAAAGACTAAACAAGTGCACTTTTTGACTTTTTATAAAATATGGGTTGAGTTTGGGTTGGGTTTGAAGTGATGTGTTAGAGAGGTGATGTGACTTAAATAAGATGATGTGATTTAAATAGGATAGTGACTTTTTGACTTTTTATCTTTTTTCAATCATGCCAAACTTGGCCTAAATACCAAAAAGTGTTGTACAGTGCTGCTCAATCGTGAATGATACAAAAAATAGCTAATTACAGTCTATATGTTAGAGCAACTCCAAGGGAAGTGATATACTAGTCCTCTTAGCCATTTTAGCTAATACTATCCTAAATTCTCACTCCAATAGGCTGGCTAAAGGATTGCCTATTTTCTCTCGCCCCTTTTCTGCTGGCTTCAATTGGAGAGTGAGAGCAACTCCAAGGGAAGAGGTATACAAGTCATGTTAGCCATTTTAGCTAATACTATCCTAAATTCTCACTCCAATGGGCTGGCTAAAGGGCTGCCTATTTTCCCTTGCCCCTTTTCCGCTGGCTTCAATTGGAGAGTGATTGAAGGCTCTCCAAACTCCGTCTCTCTCGCGAAATCGATCTGCTCCTTCTCCAAACACGTCTCTCCCACGAAATTGATCTGCTCCTTCATCGCGAAATCGTTCTTCTCCTTCAGCATTGTCTGGAACTCCCTCCATCTGACCTCTTCCTCAAGGTATGGATCCTTCTATCTCTCTGTCTTCCCCTTCTATGCAACTCATAAACCCTCTCTCTTTCTCTCTCTCTTCAACTCTTCCCCTCCCATATCTGCGAAACCCAAAATTGAAACCCCTGTCTGTGTTCATTCTCTGCATGTTCTTTTATTTGTTTTTCACATGTATCTAAGATTGGTAGTCTTGTATGCTGCTGCTATAGTTGTTTAGATTCATGTATGTGAAAACATTGCTGATTTTAATTGGTTTAAATCTGATTTTTTTTTTCTAAATTTAATTATCTTAAGACGTATTATTAGTTTTTAGTTTTTTGTTTATGTCATAAACTTTGAATGTTTATGTCCTGAATTTCATAAACCAATGTTAGCCATGTAACCTGCAAATCATTGGTGAATTTTACTTTCAATGATCATTGTTAGTTTTTGATGTGTTCCTATTTTTTAATCAGTAATTGAGCTCATGCAATTTAAGTAGGTGGTTAGTCTAAAATATAGTCAACAGTGATTTAAATGGATAATCTTACAATAATCTTAATTACTGTAAAATTATTAGAAAGATATTATTGCAATTGTTGGTGTTATGAAATGGATCTTTGATGATATCAATTGCGAATGGGCACCTCAGTCCCCCGTTCCACCAAAATAGGGGGAAAAAACTGAAGGAAGTGAAAAATTTCTGTTGAACAATCATTGTGAATAAAACTCAAATAATTGCAAGGACCATTACTGATTTAAAGAATGTGTCTTTTTAACATGTGACATGTTAAGCACATTTTATTTTCAGCTTCTTCACATATATTTTAAAGACTCTTGTTAATAAATTTTTAAAAAAAATTTAAGTTGTGTTTGGAATTATAGAATTAAAATAAAATGTTTTTTTTTTTTGGTACTTTGAAGAATACAATAGGGAGTGGTGGCAAAACTTTTAACTTTCACATCTTAGTGATCTGCAAAAATTATGGTAAATTAGACTTAGTTAAAAAAGAAAAAAAAAATCAGTATTAATGATTTAAGGAAATTTCAGAGTTTTAATATGGAAATCTAGTCGATCATTATTACACAAAATAATTGCTAGATAATGACCTGCTGCTGATTAAAAACTCTAATGAAGGTGCTGCAACTTCCACAATTCTCTAAGGTTCCAAAAATTACAACAAAACTAGGGACGGTTTCAGCTGAGACTCTATTAGAGCTCGTGGATTCAATAGGAGTACACCAGCTAGTTCGTTGATTAGACATTGTGAATTTGGTTACAATTGATTCTCAAGTCATAACTTCTATTTTATTCTTTATAGTGAATTGATTTGTTGGACTAAGTCTTATTGTGATTCTTTTGTAAAAAAAAGAATACCATAGTAAATCTATCAATGAACCAATATTATTCTCAATTGGAATCAAATCATACCTATTTTTGAAAATTGAAACCCCTATCTGTGTTCATTCTCTGCATGTTCTTTTATTTGTTTTTCACATGTATGTATATGAGATTGGTAGTCTTGTATGCTGTTGCTATAGTTGTTTAGATTCATCTATGTGAAAACATTGCTGATTTTAATTGGTTTAAATCTGATTTTTTTTTTTCTAAATTCAATTATCTTAAGATGTATTATTAGTTTTTAGTTTTTTGTTTATCCAAACCCTCTAATCCATTTAGTAGACAGAAGGGAGGCTGATGGCATTTCTAAAATCCTGATTGCATCCATCTTTCTCTGTTTGTTTTTTATGCTTCTTATGTTGCTATCACATTATTGAGAAGGTCAGGTAATAAGCTGCCAACCAAAATTCAAGAGTTGGAAAGTTATAAAAGAAAGTGACCTGCATTGTTTGAGTAACCTTTAAGCAAAAAAATAAAGTTGAGGTAACAAATGATTTAAAAGAATCATCCCTGGTCCAAATGACTTGGTGTTAATTGGTGGACAAGAAGGGGGAACTAGCAAATTCCTAAACAAAGACTATTTCTCCCATTTCCTAAATTAAACAAATTAAATCATAGAATAAATCCAACAATTGAGGAATGCATTGCCTAGGAGCACATGAATTTTTCTAGTTAAAAACTCCACATGTTCTTATGGACGCACCTTGAATAATATATAAGACCCATGATGAGAACTGTAATGGGAGGTTCAACCTGACAAAAGGTTATATTGAATATGGATGGACAAGATACTCCCTTCAAGAATACCACAGATCATGTCTCTGTAAACAAAGTTGAAAATGGATGAATGATGATGATGATGAGGTTGTCAGACAAGTGAGTTTTGTTTCTGATAGGCCTGAGGTCCCCCATGCCAATTTCTGTTGAACCAATTTTTGTTATTACCAAGATTAGTGCTGAAACATGGAACAAATTGTTCCAAGTCCAGCCCCAAAAAACAGAGAGATCTGCCCAAGTTCAAATTTTAATCGAAACTGACTTTGTCCAAAGCTTGGCTGGCCAAGATCAACTACATCAATTTGAGTTAGACTTGGGTTCATCCAAATAAACAAGGAAAAATAGAATTGGAACACAAAAAATTGATCCAAGAACTAATAATGATACAAAATTGATGTCTGCTCAAAAGCAAGAACTAAACTTGAGATCTGCTTTTTACCCAATATATTGTCCCCTAGTCATAATGAGGCCTCCAAATATGATTTAATAAAATGGGTAGAATTCAAACCAGATCAATTCTTTCTGCCTAGTTTAACGACATCTGGCTCTTTACCAAAAGGGTTGAACCATTTATCATTTTCAGTTTCAAACATCACAAAGACATGCGATGAATACACTTCCAATTGGAAGAACTTCAAGAACCTCAGAATAAGGAGGCCTTGAATTCCCATTATCATTTCAAAGCTATTGTCAATATGGAATTGTGACAGTTCTTTTTCACACATTAAATCTTCTTGTCATTCTCAGAACATAGGCTCGCCTTGATCATGGTGGTTTCTAATCCCTAAAATTGTTTAGATACACTAAAAATTCTCAACTATGGAACTTGAGGTGTAAAAGCCTTCAAAATGAAAACAAAACAGTACTAACGGAAATATTTGGAATACCGACAAGCCCCCACTCAGCCTGCAGTGATCTCCTTTTCCTTTGCCTTGCACATATCCTCTGCTGACTTGATAAACTTCTTAGTCAATTCATCAATCTAGGGAAATTAACAAGCATCAGGTATGAGCACAATCCTTAAAAAACCATCTAGTGTTTCTTCAGTAGTTATTCATTATTTAACTCACTTCTTCCTACAATCTTTTGGCATCATCTTTTGGGAAACTTGAACCTGCTTTCTTCATCGTATCCAATTTCTGTACAAGGAAAATGAGTTTGCCTAGACTACTAAACAATGCTACAGTATTTCATAAAGCAAATAACATAAAATTTGTAACCATTGTTGCAGCTTTTTCTGTGTAGTATGCACTTGCAAAAGTTTTTAGCAGTTTGGGTGTTCGTGTTAGTCATAAAAATATCAGAGATTAAAAACAAATATATGTTCCAAGATTAGATTTGGTTCTCTTTGGAAGTGTGCATTTGTTGTTGCAGGCTTTGCTAATAAATTAATATTTCTATGTGTATTATATGATTGTATATTAGGAGTTTAGTTTTCTTGTGATGATAACATTCAAATGATCTACATTGAAGATCCCAAACAATGTGGGAATAAGCATGAAATGTATATTAATTTATAATATATAGGCTTGATAGAATGTTAGCATAATTAGAGCTCGTTATATATCATTAGAGAGTTGGTTGCAGACTTGGGATTCTAGCTTTAATTGTAGCAGAAATCTTCATTGGAAGCAGAATGTTAGCTCTTGTTATATATCATTAGAGAGTTGGTTGCAACTATCATGGAATCCTTTTTCATTGAATTTACATTATTTCCATTTATTTATCTAAAATTATCATTGAATCATTTTCAACAAAACAACTAGTGCTTTAATTTACATGATCTCCATTTATTAATTAATTTGCTTCCAACTGGGAATCTTAGTCATTTCTCCAACCCAATATTTGTTGCCATAATTTTCTTTACCTTGTCTATAGATGAATCAACAACAAAATGATGCATATTTCACCAACTTGATAAATGATGGGATTGACTATGAAATTATAGATGAACCTCTTGACCAAGGGGATCAGTCTTTCCCAATCTCTCCTCAAATAGAAACCACCAAGAAATCACAACAAGGTGGCAACTTCACTACAGAAGAAGACAGGATGCTTATATCGACATGGCTTAACATTAACTTAGATCCAATGCAAGAGAATGAACAAAAATTAAAGGCATATTGGCTAAGAATGTGGGAGTATTTCCACCAGTTCAAAACGTTTTTATCTAATCGTAGTCAAACTTTTTTAATGAATTGTTAGTTAGCGATTCAACTTGCCACGAATAAGTTCAGTGGCGGCTTCGCCCAAATCTAAAGTTTGAATCAAAGTGGAAAGACTGAAAAAAACAAACTCATTCTAAATTCCAAGCAAACCTAGTTGAGCATTTGTAGCATCTACATGGAGATTTGTAACAATTGGAATTAGAAATAATTTATTTAATTTGAAGTTTATTCCTAACTTTGCTATTTATGATTTTTTTTTTCTTCTTATTTTATTCATTGACCTTCGTAAGGTTTTTGATTAGTTAATTTGTGTTCTTTCAATTCTTAATTTGATAAATTACAATTATTGAAGAACTTCCTTTGTATTGTTATTTTTTTAAAAAAAATTCTTTATTGTTTTTTTTTATTCTTCCCCTCCCTTCAACTTCAAGATGGTTCCACAAAATTCATTTGTTGGTATATATTCACATACTATAAATTTTATAAAAAAAATTAAATATTACTTAAAATTATTTTTTATAATATTTTAAAACTAATATTCAAAAATATTTTTTTTTAAAAATATTATCGCAAATATCACATTAGCAAGCATATTAGCGTTTGGTGCGTATGTGGCATTCTATGAAAAAAAGAGTAATATATATAGCATTTTTTGTTTTGAAAATTGGTTAAGTTTGTTTGAATGACTTTTTAAAATAAAGAGTATGGTTGAAATACACAATAGCTAAACTAATTAGGTAAAATAAATAGTGTCCTTTTCTTAAACTTTAGCTAATAAAAAATAAACAGTAATGCTAGCCCCAAAAATTCTATCAAAAGTTCTACCAAATGTCTCACATGGGTGTGGGACTCACACAATGTAGGTCTCATGTAGGTCCCACACCCATGTAAGACATTTGATAAAACTTTTGATAAAATTTTTAGAACCTCTAACATTTTTAAAAAATAAAAAGTGTTGTTAGAGTTGCTCTTACATCACCTTACCGACCGTTGGCCTTTTTGTTGGAGTGACACGTGTCAAATGTTTATTTTTTATTTTTTGGTTTTTGGCATAGAGAGACGCTTCCTACTTCCACCCACCGTTTCGTATGTTTTTTTATTTGAAAACTGCTTTTCGGAAAGCTAGTTTACAACAAATTTTAGTTGTGAATGTGAGTTTTTTTTTTTTTTTTTTAAAGTTACCAAACGGCCCTTTATTCATCCCCTCAGGGGTTGATATATATTAGATTTGATTCATATAATATAAATTATTACAATAAAACTCAATAAATTACAATAATAATAGTGAAGATTAAATATAATATAAAATTTTTACAAAAAAATCTCAAAATAGAAGAAAAAGCCTTAATTAATAGATGGAGAATAAGACTCACACACAAGTAGGAAGATTCGAATTACTAACCTCTTAATGAGTTGCAAAAGTTGTGGCTAAATTGGCCTAAGGACCTTTTAAGTACCCTCTCATGGGAGTTGATATTGAAATTGAAAATTAAAAATATATTTTTTTATCAGGCAAAATTATTTTGAAAGATGCAAATCATTTTTGCATAACCACAAGGATCAAAGAACAAGTGATTCATTAAGTAATGCTTGATCATTAGGCAAGTTAGATTTTTTATTTTTTATTTTTATATATATAATTTTAATACACTGTTTATATAAAAATATAAAAGAAGCAAAAAATAACCACTTCTGACATTAAAGGAAGGAGTGATTCACAAATTCATGTAAGCAATTGAAGAAAACACAAAAAATACAAATGATGGGCCTCCATCTTGGACCACCCAATAACTTACTCCTAATAACAGAAGGCCCATTAAATTTGAATGAGCCATATGAGAGCTAGAAGTTTAAGGCCTTAAATAATAAGTCAGAATAGATGGGCCTTCCCTCTAAATGGGACTAGTGGCTGTGCCCTAGGTATGTTGTCAAATCTGAAAAATACAAATTTTAATTTAGGTAAATTATAAATAAGTTCTCTAAAATTTACTTAAAATAAACTAACTGGGCCTAATCTAATTGTCCACTATGACTTTTCTAAAAATTTAGTCCTTATCTTGTGGCTCATTCAAATTTAATGGGCTTTCAATTATTAGAAGAAAGTTATTGGGTGGTCCAAGATGGAGGCCCATCATCTGTACTTTTTGTGTTTTCTTCAATTGCTTACGTGAATTGTGAATCACTCCTTCCTTCAATGTGAGAAGTGTGGTTATTATTTGCTTCTTTTATGTTTTTATACAAACAATATATTAAAATTATATATATAAAAAAAAATGTGACTTTCAGCCAGCATCTAACTTGCCTACGGATCAAGCACTACTGTGGGAGACATTTAATTTTTTCGTTCTTTGAAATGATTTGATTCTTTCAAAATAATTTTGCCTCATATTTTTTTTTTTAATTTCCAATTTCAATATCAATCCCCCTTCCTCAACATAAAGTCACATTTTTTTTTTGAATTATTTTCTTTTCTTCAAATTTGTCATTTTTTAAAACTTTTATAGTCCATCTGCTCAATCTGAGACATGTTAGCTATTTAATTGTAAGCTCACATCATGATCGAAAACACCTAAATATGATTGATGCATAAAAGGTACTATAATATTAAGGGAGCTTTTTTAGTAAATCCACTCTCTAAGAGTCTTATTCCATTAGACCCATAGTGTTTTGTAATATTTTATTAGGTCCTATTTCATACTAAAAGACTGAAAGACCCTTAAACAAACACTCGCCTATCTTTGAATCAAATAGTCATCTCTCTCTTCCCCTCATTTCTTGCAAAAAATCATGTACAATATCTCCACTATTCCAAAAATCTAAAACCGAATTCCATATCATCTCAATGCCCAGAAGACACTCCTTATCGCATTGTCACATCATCTTCTTCGTCATCCCTACACCGTCAGTCACTGAAATCATGGAAATCACCATTGTTGAACATCTGTAAGTTCTATCTTCGTCAAAATCACCATCGACGATCATTTGTGACAACGCAATCATCAAAATGGGCAAAAAATGTAAGTAATCTAATCATTTTTGTATTACAAACCCTAAATCTCTTCTTCAACAAACAACATTGTGAACTTTCACCAATATCCCCTGTTTCTATTCATACAATATATGGAACTTCATATTGTTATTGTTCATGCCCTAATCGTTAATTTGAACCCTCAATCCCTATCCCCAATTATATGGGTTTTTTCACCTAAAAACATTACAGTTGCCATTATGTTGTGTTTAAATCTATGAACATTCAAATGGATTGAAAGATGTTAGGCCAATCAAATTATTTCAGATGTTATTGCTATTGTTGTTGAAAGATGTGAATATTCACATGAAATTGAAAATTGTTAGGCAAGCAAATTGTTTTAGTTGTTGTTGTTGAAAGATATGAACATTCACATGGATTGAAAGATGTTGAGCCAATCAAATTATTTCAGATATTATTGTTGTTGTTGTTGAAAGATGTGAACATTCACATAGAATTGAAAATTGTTGGGCAAGCAAATTGTTTCAGTTGTTGTTGAAAGATGTGAACATTCATATGGATTGAAAAATGTGGGGCCAATCAAATTATTTCAAATGTTATTATTGTTGTTGTTGAAAGATGTAAACATTCACATGAAATTGAAAATTGTTGGACACATAAATTATTTCAGTTGTCGTTGTTGCTGTTATTGAAAGATGTGAACATTTACATGGATTAAAAAATGTTGGGCCAATCAAATTGTTTCAGATGGTATTGTTGTTGTTATTGAAAGCTGTGAACATTCACATGGATTGAAAATATTTGGCCAATCAAATTGTTGTTGTTAACCATAGTGAACATTCACATGAAAACAAAGAATCATGGTCCAATTTCCTTGTATCAGATGTTGTTGTGATATATAATTATGTTGTGAACATTCACAATATGTGTAAATTAATTAGACACTTTGTGAACATTCACCACTATATTTAGAGGAAATATATCACTTTTGTTATCCCATATTTGAAACCATATTTCAATTTTGAGGTTGTATTATAAAATTGGCATAACATGATTGTAGTAAGTTTGTGCATTGTTAGCCAAATTAATACTGTGAATGTTCACAACATCCTTTAATCTATTTGGATTAACATCCAAATGTTCTTGAATGTTGTTCATCAATGTATAAACATACATTGATTTTTACATACACACACACTATGCACATTGCATTTTTGTTGACACAGTGAACATCCACATCCATGGACAGATGTGGATATTCGCATCCATGCACACAATTGTAGATATTCACACCCATGCACACAATTGTGAACATTCACATTTATGCCAATGTTGTGAATGTTTACATTTGTGCCACTATTTTAATCACATAAGCCTTATCTTAATTTTTTTTATGCTTTATTTTGCAAATGTTGCACAGAAGAAAACCTCAAAGCGAAAAAGAGATGAGTACCATGTCAAAGAAAAACCCATATGCAAATACTAGCAACAATGTTGACATGGTGGGTCGACCTAACGTTTATGCCTTTTCGTTCTCCAACCATTCCACCGTTATCGAAGCGTTGTCGGCTACTGAAACCATACTCCAACGAAGAAGAAACAACGCTGTGAACAATTCTATATATCAAAGTGTATCAACTCAACATGGAGACCAAATGTAAGCCCCTTTTTTTCCCTTTTTTGTGTAATCAAATTACATTTTTTTTTGTCCTAATGCAAACTTTCTCACATGTTGCCATTATTATTTTTGGTCCTTGTTGTTCATGATTTTACTGTTATTTTCCATCTTTTTGTTGTTGTTGGTATTGTTGAAATTATGTAAACTCCCAAATTTGTTGCTTTCCTAGAAAACAGAAAATTGTCGTTGTTTCAGATATTGTTGTTGTTGTTGTTGTTGTTGGCATGATGTCAACATTTACATGGGGACATGTCCTGAATAAATTTGTTACATGATTGTGAACATTATGTCAAGCAAATCTCCAAATAAAAATGTTTCTTCTACTTGTAGTTCGATTTTGATGTGAACCTTGACATTGTGAGCATTAATGTTGTTCATATTTGTCCACTTATTATTCGCATCACAATTGTGTACACTGAAAATATGTGGTTTGTGGGTAATGAATGGGTGATGCTGTCATGTTGTTTGGTTGTTTATAACCACTATGAATATTCACATTGGTACTATTTGCTTATAAATGTGTACATATAATCATTGTCTTACTGTGAATTGTTGTAACCAAATATTGATGTGAACTTTAACATTCTTTTCTATACATATAAACATACCTAATATTATATGGATGTGTAAATATTAACATTCAGTGTGACCACTACTATTTGTACCCTAGTAATAATGTGAATATTCACATCTCCAATGATGTAAATGTTCACATTGCTATGTTTGTCACTTAAATAGCACTTTGTTGCTTTTGCTTATATAAATATCGTTGAATGTGAACATCCACACTGATTAATGATGTGCTGATGTCAATGTACATGCCTACCTTACCAATTCTATTGAAATCAAATTTAATGCTCATACAAACACTCACTATTTGTTCATGCCCATGTAACAGATGTTACATCTAAATTTTGCACAAAAAAGAAGAGGGAGGAATATCATGTCAAAGAAGAGAGCATGCCTTTAAAGAGCAACACCCACATCGACATGCGACATGTCAATTATCGATCAAACATTACAGGCTTAGTAAAACCGATGAGAAGCACCAAGTTCTCGGATTTTCAACTGGACTACTTGAGGCAAACTTCGTTGTTCGATAGTTGGAGTTGTCCACCATTCACTAGCTATACTAGAATACAATGCTAGTGTAGACACCCCATTTTTGACCGACCTTAAGACTTAGGCGTCACCGACTGAGCGCTTGGTGATGTTGCATATCGTGCTCGTCCAGAGGTTTCAGAGTCTCGGCCGTGAGCCCTGCCTCCAGACTTCCGGGCTTTTCTGTGCCTTGCCTTAGTTTGCGAACCAGGCTCGGTTTTCTGCTTTCTCTTCCCAAAGGAGGGAGAGGCCTCAGAGACCATCTCTCAAGGCCGTGGGCTACATTTCGTGGTCGAGGCCATTTTGCCCATTTCGGAGCCCTGCTCGATTTTGAGCCAAAGCCGAGTGCCTCTTCGGATCGCCTAACCACCTCCGTTTGCTCTGGTTTTTGGCATGCATCTTATTTACTCCCTTTTAAGGGACACTGAGGTTTGAGAGACCAACTTCGTGGTCGAACACCACTCCCGGTGCCTAACAGTTAGTTTTCGGGGCCTCAGACTGCGCGTTTCGGCCCCCGAACCTTTATTTTGCATCGATTTTTGTTCATTTTTGGTAGGGACCTCTATTTCATCACCAGGAAGGTCATAGAAGGGTGGGAGGCCAGTAATTGTTTCAGCAACCAGTTATATTCCTTCATCGCCCTCCGTCACCCATTTTTTCTCACTTCAAAGCCAATGTTGACCACCCTTGGGCCATTTTCTTGCACCCTAAACCCCATATTTGTAATGTACACATCTGGGAGGCCACCAATATTTGGTGGCCGGCCAGTAATTCCATTTGAACCTTTTGAACCCCTTTGCAAAGTGGGTTGTTCTCTCCGGTTCACTGCTTCCAATTTTTGACCACGTGGTTGTGTTGAGCACACACGGAGGCCACCAATCTGTGGTGGCCGGCCAAGAATTACACTTGGCCCTTTGACCCTTGGTCACGGCCGCCATGGGGAGAGCCGGCCGGCCACCTACAACCTCAATATCTGGCCGGCCAAAGATCCTTACACCGCACATCACAAAATACACTTTGTTCCCCGCATTCTCAGATCCGGGCAACTTTGAGGAAACTTGGAGTGATTTCAGAATAACCCTTGTAATCGATCAGATTAATACCGACATTACTAAATTAAGACCAATTATGGAAAGTAATGAATCGTCAAGTACAAAATCGACCGATTGAAATCAAACCGAACGACATCAGATTCGTAATTGCATGTTTATCTGTTTGAGTGCTTAACTATCTGTTCTGTTTTTATGTTTAAACTGTAATTTGAAGGCCTTATCGGCAGCCGAACCCGAAATTGATTGGAGTTTTAGGACCATCATAATTTATGTGATATTATGGTGTATTTAATTAAAATGTGATTAGGTGTGACTAAATTAGATTAAAATAAGCTAATTGACCAAGTTAGACTTATTTACCAAACTAACCCAAGTGGGCCACTTAGCCAACACATACATGAGGCCTTATTACACTTGAACAAAACAATTCATCAGCCTTCCTCCTTGTGATTGCTGACCTTAGAGAGAAAGAAACTAGAGGAGTGGATTTCACCTCAATTTTGCTTGTAAATTGCTTGGTAATTGAAGGAATTGGATCATATGTTGCAAATTAAGCTTCCTCACCTTGTAATTGAAGCTCTAAGTAAGGTAATGGAACCCCTCATTGTGTATTTAAGATTGTTCTTGCATGACTCATGCTTCATTGGAGGACTAAGTCATGATTTAGTACAAAACATGTTGAATTATAGCTCATTCTTGTATACATGGTTGAGATGTTGAATTTCAAGTTGAGTTCATGGCAAATTGTCACATGCATGTCCATGTTTTGGGTATAAACCATGTTTTCATCTTGTTTTTGGAACAATTGGCTCCTTAGAGCACCAAATGGAAGCTTTGAAATGGTTTGAATTCATGCATGTTTGCATGTTCTTCATGTTCATGAAATGGGTTTGAAATTTGGATTTAATTGACTCACTCTTGGGCTTTAAATTCACAAATTGAGCTTTGTAACTTGTTGTATATTGAGTTTGAATGTGTTTTCCAGAATTTGGGTCCAAGAGGTTGAGTTTCGAGCTTTGGAATACTTGGTTTGAGCTTGGAAGGCAAATCTGGAAATTCCAGAATTTGGCTTCTACGCTCGAGCGACCATTGTTTCTTCTGAGATCCGCTCGAGCGAGGGAATGGTGGCTCGAGTGTAAATTTCAAGCTCTCAGCATCTTGGTGGGCGCAGGCGTACGCTCGAGCGAAGGGACCTACGCTCGAGCGAATAGCTGTGTCTCACGCTCGAGCGAACATCGAACGAGCATCGAGCGCAAAATCTGAGCATCCAAAGATTTTTATCAGATCACGCAATTCGGCGAGCGAAATCCACGCCGGAGCGGAGCTCCTTTGTCTGCATATCCGCTCGAGCGAAGAAAGTCTCGCTTGAGCGAGACCCTTTCAAAGAAATTTGTCAAGTGTTCCAAAGTGCATCTTTGCATTCTCTTTCCATCCTAGACATTCCTAGGGCATATTTAAGGCATATTAAAGAGGATATAGATATAGAACCACACCGAGGCAATTAGGGATTAAGTTATTATCTTTCCCAACTGTGCAACTTAGTGTGTGTTCAATCATAACTGCTTAGGCCGGCATTCTCGAGGAGACGCCTAGATCATCAGAGCCCGTAACTCGTGAGTAACAATTGTGTAAAGATATGTTCAAATGATTATCTTTTGAATAATGAATCGAATCAAGCTTATCGAATCGTATTATTCTTGAATGAATGTATGTCCTTTATTTCGAATCAGACAGGCATCCTTAGCACCTCTGCCATCGTTATCAATGCAGAGATCTCTGTCGGTTGCCTCGCCGTAACCACTATCAAGCATCGATCGATGGCCATCATTATCGCTCGTCTTTTAAGACCCATCACATCGCTATGCTAATGGATGTACCACATATGATCAAGCATCGTACTAAACTACTGATATACTGATTGAATTGAACTGTTTTCATTACCGTAAGGACATTCATTCTAAACCCCTTTACGCTTTATGTTATTCACTGGGCTTTAGCTCACTGCTCATATATATATGTAGGTGTACAGGCACCGGACCAAAGCTAGAGGCGTCAGGGTTACTCCAGTTTTGTCAAGCCAACCTATGTGCCTCACTGCGAGGTTCCGAGCCTATCATGCTAAGGCTTAGGGGTGTTTTAGTATTCCCTCTCCTGCACTGTCTTACTGCGTTGTAATAACCGAATGGATTGTATAGACTGAATGTTTACTGTACTGTTGAGTAGGGATTAAGTCCCTGTTTTGAATGATTGTATATATGTACATAATGTTTTGTCACTGGTTGCATATATGTATGAAGAAAATCTTTTTGCATACAGACTGTCACAGCTCATTGGACATTGTTTATTTATCAGATATTTTCATAGGCCCTCAGATTGCTTTTATCAGATATCATAAGTGCCTTCTAGAATCTCTTGACATCGCCGCCACATTTGATTAAACCCATAGGGCCGGGTTTGGGTCGTGACAGAGTGGTATCAAAGCGATACTTAACCACGAGTTATACCGCACACACGTGTCCAAATGAGCTATAGGGTGTCCTAGAAAAGCGATTAGGGCATTCATAGACATGATAAGTGTGTGGTGATTGAATATATGTTGATATGTTAATCTGTTTAAACACATGACCGCTATGTGATAAACTGCTTAAGTATGTAACTGCTCATGATTGAAATCGTTATAATCGCTATAGTGAAATGGATAATGCAAACGCTGCAAATGAATCTGAATCCTCATCCACTGAGGCAAGAATGGCACGAATGGAAAGAATGATGGAACTGATAACTGCTAGACTTGAACAACAACAGAATCAATAAATTTCCACCTCCTCCTCCAAGACAAACGAACCGAATGTGAATGTTAATGATCGAGACATAATTGCTCTCACCCAGAAGTTCAGCAAAATGAAACCGCCATCCTTTCAGGGAGGCCTTGAACCACTGAAAGCTGAAGCTTGGGTACTTGAGACTAAAAAGTTATTTGAAGTGTTTCCGTGTTCTAGCTTAATAAAGCATCAAGTAGCTACCTTCACCTTGCAAGAAGAGGCCAGAAGGTGGTGGATGTTGATCCGTGACACCAACACTGTTCTGACATGGGCTCAGTTTAAGGAGTCCTTCTTTGAAAAGTATTTCCCCCAGTGTGTCTGGGACAGAAAAGTAACTGAATTTGAACAACTGAGACATGGCACAATGTCCGTTGCTGAATATGAGACAAAGTTTACCAAGCTGGCTAGATATGCTCCACATATGGTGGACACTGACTACAAGAAGGCCAGAAAATTTGAAGGCGGCTTGAATGTTGCAATACTGGACAGAATTAGTGTTTTAAAGCTACCAACCTATGTCGGTGTTCTTGACTGAGCACTAATGGTTGAGTAAAACATCAAGCCGTGAAACAATCAAGCGCCAGATATCCGAATGGCGTGGTAAAAGATGTAATTTCAAGTTCAAGAAAGGCAAGCATAACTCATCGAATAAGAAACAAAATACGGGGTCGACAAATAGCCCCAGCCAAAGGAGTGGTTCCATACCGCCCTGTTCCGAATGTGGTAAGAATCATAAAGGAGTTTGTTATAAAATTTCTGGTGCTTGTTATAGGTGTGGCAAGGTGGTCCACATGGTGAAAGATTGCCCTTCCACTGCCCCGGGCAATAGTAAAGCGCAGCCAAGCAAAGATCAATCAGAAAGCACCAAAGCCTAACCCCAAAGCTACCGGGAAGAAGCCTGTGAGGCAGGGCTGAGTGTTTGCCCTAGTACTCAGAACACGTCCCGGGACCTCGCCATTCGACTTTTTGTGTCGCGGTTCTAAATCTGAACCAAAGAGTCCAAATCCGGCAAATCGTTTTGAAGAAAAACAGATTTTGAAAAGAAGTGCCAAACATGGATCATGCTTTGCAGACATGAGTCGCCACCTAAATATTTTTTAAATTGGGAAATTTAGGAAACCGACTCGGTCAAGGCCACATGTCCGTCATCACCAAAGTGGTCTTGGCTCGAGCTTGGTACGACGGAAGGTCACTATGAGCATCCCTTTCGCCCGTCAAGACCGGCCTCTACTAACCGTGATATCCAATTTTGAAAACTTTATGCGTTCTTATTAAGTTATTAGCCTAGAATTACTATGTTGTGCGACAAGAAACAAGTATAGACTAGATCGCCTAATTTGAAAACAAACATTGCATATCCGCTTTATCTCTAAAAACGTGTCGCTTTTTGCTACCGCAAGTAGGCTAAAATTCGGATATCAACGAAGTCGCTCCAACTCAGTAATCCAACCTCCACCCACAGCATTCAAACAGCTTATCATGTAAGCACTTAGTCAGCATGGTAAGCATACCTCATGGTAAACATTCACACGCATGCGATATGCTAAAACTATAAAACTTACATCAGACTGCCAAAAACAAGAACTGTTAGCAAACATGCGTGACCTAGTTCATGTTAAGTGGCTAATGCAACACAGGCATAGATGCAATCTAGAGTAGGCTCGGCTAACCCTAAACATGGCACATGAGATGCAACAATTATCACGTACTCAATTTGGAATTGAAAGTGCGATGCAGTTTGCATGATGTGCCGAGCCCAATGTATGTAAACAAATCCATGAATGCACGCATGCATTGCATAAGGTATGCTAAAATAGACATGCCCTAATCTACCAACGAAAGCGGGTAAAATAAAAGGGAAGAAAGAAATGGGGGTTGGAAGACATACACCCACTCACGCACACTTATTACATTTTTGCCCTCACTCAGAGGGACCAAAAGAATAATATACAGTCCCAAATAATAAATCAACTATCCTAGCTAATTAATTATTACAGGCCCTTAATTAATTAACAAATTAATTAAACTACTGAAAGCAGTAAAAGGCCTCGGGAAGAGGGATGCACGCATGCTCGGATTGGCTTCGCCCGAAAAGCCTACACCGTGCCATTGCTATTTCGCTTAATCGTCTCCTCCTCGAAAATTGCCAAAGTCCCGTAACACCTTCCAAATTCAACGCGACACCACGGCTAGAGGAAATAACCACCTACCGGGGGTTTGACCACCGTCGCAATTGATAGTTATCGGCAAAAAGATTGCGGTCGAGACTAAAGAGTGCCGGCCGGCACTAAATTCTGCAGAACGCTTTTGACAAAGAATGCAAGCAGAAAGCATGGCATTGGAATTTTGGGACAAATGTATGCACTTGACACACTCCCTATCATGCAATAGACTCAAGGAGCATGGCCTCGACCGGCCACCAATCACGATTTCAATGCATGATGGCCCAAGAAGCCAAGTTAGCAACTTTTAATGGAATGGAATGCAAGCACAAACAAACCAGAGGCCCAACCTCTATCATGGTGATTCAAGAGGCAAGGTATGCATGCCAAATGCAACCTAAACATGTGAGCTAAGTATGCAATATGAGCATAAAGGCAAGTATGCAAACATGCAACATGTATTAGGCACACAACCTAAACCAACAAGCATGGCATGCAACAAACATGCAACAATGGACTTAAACTAACATGGATAGCTCACAAGCATGCCAAAATCAGCGGCCATAAGATGAAAAAGAGTTGCCTCGAAATGCGTGCATACGGGCACGCAAATCGAGGCGATGGCATACAAGCATGAAATAGCATTCTAATGAAACATGAAGCATGGCATACTACACATACAAATTTCAGTAGCTAAATGAGGGGCAAAACAGCCCCGAAACAAAGCGAAATGGCACCCGATGCATGGAATCACTCCCGAAACATGAATTTTGGCACTCGAAATGGCCTATAGCTATGCCAAACATGCAAGATATGAACATGAAGTATGAAGACAGCAGCTAGACAGTCCCAAAACAATCATTTTTCAGTTTACTACATGGCCACAAAATAATATACGAACATGGCAAAATTCCTACGCAAGAAATGGGCCACAAGGAGGTTGTTGAAACAAGTGATATATGCAAACTCCAAATAGAAAAACACCCTTCTACAACACTGAAGAGGGACTAAAAATATGCATATTCACAGTTTATGGCAGCCCCCAAATCAATATGCAAACATGCTAAAAATGCCATGCAAGATTAAGGCCCACAAAGGGGTATAACATGAAGTACCAAAAGGGTGCACTAAACAGCCAAAGACCCTTCATGAGACATGTAGAGGGGGGAAAAATAAGCCACTTTTCAGGCCTGTCGAAGGCCCAAAAATGGAAGCATGGTAGGCTAACAAACCGTGCAAAAATGAGGGTAAAACATGGATTCTAAAGCAAGTAGCACATGGAGTATGCAAACAATGTTGAGCCCTTCAACAATGTTGAAGAAGGGCTCAAAATAAGCCTACTTTCAGCTTACATTATGCCTCAAAACAGATTATAAATCAGCCAAATATACTATGCAAGAATAGTGGCATACAAGGGGGTAAAGGGATAGGTGCTAGATGCTACCACCAAACGGCAAGGGGTCCTCAATCAAACATGAAGAGGACCCCAAAATAAGACTATTTGAAGTTTGGGTCGGAGCCCAAAAGTGCTTGCAAGCAAGGCTAAGAGATGATGCAAGAAAATGCTAGTTTGAGGGAAATAGACACTTACCCTTGAAGACCAATGAACCAGCAGGTTTTGATCCAAGTTTAGGTGCTCCTAAGCTCTGCAAATGGCCTCCAAGTCGCTGGAAATGGAAGTGGTGGTGTTGTGCTATGGGTTGGTGAAGGAATGGTCAAGAATAATGGACTTTTGGAGGCAAAGGAGTAAGATATAGAGAGAGATAGAGGGTTGTATCTATCTATATCAGATATATATCTATATATCTCTGGTTTTTGTTTCAAAACTCTAACCCTAATCAAAGGAGGAGAGGGCCTCCTTATATAGGCCAAGCAAAACAAGACTTAGAGGCTAAGTTTCAAAGGGTCAAAGGGTGCAAGGCTTGCAAGGGAAGCTTGATACCGGTAAGGCTTCTTGAGGAAGCCAAGACAAAGGGGTCAAGGCTTCCTCAAGAAGCCATGAGCAAAGGGTGCAAAATAAGGGCCAAAAGGTGGTCAAGTGTGCAAAATAGGCATATGGATGCACGTGGGTCTGGTTCTGTGTATCCCAGCTGGCACAGCTGGTATGCACTAAGCTTGGGGGGTGCAAAGGGTTCAGGTCGGCCAGAAGGTTTGATCATCGTCCAAAATAAAGTGCCGGTCGGCACTCTTTTCTGCCGGTCGGCTAAATAGAGTGCCGATGGATGATTCCTTGGTCAAAACATGGCCGGTGGGTATGCAAATCGAAGCCTCAGAAGTTAGCTTTCCAATGGCGCAAACCTTGCATCAAAATTCCTCCTGTGCAAAAAGTTATGCCCTTTTCCGTGAAGCCGCGCAGACTCGATCCAACCGGGATGATGCCCAGCTTCAACCAATCATATCTCCTCCATCCGGACTTGGCTTTGGGAGATTCTTGAGTGCAAAGTGAAGCCCCGGAAGTCTTCTTTCCAACGATGGTGGCCTCATAGCTTAACTCCAAGTATGCAATTGAATAAGCCTGATTTAGCGAGGGCCGCTCGACTTTCTTCTACCTGGATTCATGGCGAACTTCTTCTCCAACCTATTTTCTCCCCTCTCCTCTTTTTCTTCAACTCCAAACCCTTAAACAAAGTGTTTGGGAAGATTTGCCTCTTCTTTCCGGCGAATTGAATCAGTTCTCGCACATCTCTCAACACCGAGCAAACCATCAGTAATGCCCAAGTCTTGAGGGCGGTCAAAAATGGGGTGTCTACAGTACCGGGAGATGTGCAACATACTGAAACCGTTGTGTCAGGTATCCTCTCTATTTGTGCTCAAAGTGCATATGTACTGATTGATTTGGGGTCTACACATTCTTATGTGTCATATGCTTTTTCACGAAAATTGAATAGACCCTTAGAGCCCATGAATTATTTGTTAGCTGTATCATCACCCGTAGGAGGATCCATGACATGTGCATATATGTATCCTGCTTGCGAAATTATTGTTGGGGATATGCATCTGTTTATTGATTTACTGCCCTTGAACATTGATCACTTTGATGTAATATTGGGGATGGACTGGTTACAAAAATACCATGCCACTATTGACTGTGTGACAAAACAAGTTGTCTTCCGTCCACCTGGTTTACCCGAATTTGTGTTTAACGGGGTTGGAGTAGTACCTCCGCATTTCTGATTTCATCTGTGAAAATGCCAAATTGATTAGAAAGGGGTGTAAAGGTTATCGTGTTCGTGTTGACTGTCTACTAATGATAATGTTAAAACTAATGTGAATCGTATTCCTATAGTCGAGAATTCCCGCATGTATTTCCGTGATGATCCGCCAGGATTTGATTGACCGAAATTGAATTTATCAGGATGTGATTCCTGTACACACTTATATCGAAGACTCCTTACTGTAATGGCTCCAATCGAATCGAAGAACTGAAAGTGCAACTGCAAGAACTGTTAGACAAGAAATTTATCAGGCCCAGTACTTCACCGTGTGGTGCACCGGTTTTGTTTGTAAAGAAGAAAGACGGCTCACTGAGGTTGTGCATTGATTACCGTGAATTGAACAAGGTAATTGTGAAAAATAAATACCCATTACCGCGTATTGATGATTTGTTTGACCAGTTACAGGGTGCCCAAGTGTTTTCCAAGATTGATCTTCGATCGGGGTACCATCAACTGAAGGTTAAACCAGAGGGCGTGTTGTCGGAAACCTTGCCAATGATGGTCACCGCGGTCACCAGCACCAGAAAAGCGATGGATCAAACCGAGGATATCCAGTTCCCCATTATAGATTAAAGATCGAGCATCATGCGTAGTAAATCCACACATCCGCCCTAAAGCTTGGGCGTGGCCAAAGCGGAACTGAGGCAAGATCTCTTCCAAACATTCAGACTCCATCAAAACTTGAAAATCTTCAAAAGTTGGACTTACCTCTTGCCCGTCAAAGCTAAAGACATGCGTCACCGGATTCCAGAATCTTGCCGCGGCACGGAGGAAAGGAAGGTGCAGTGGAGTACGACTCAGCGTAAATAGTGCATTCAAGCCGAAACCCCGGAAGTTCAACTTTTCCGAGCCGTCTAAAGAAGAGATCCAAGATGTGAGATTTTCAACGAGAAACGCCTCCATTTTGTGCAAAACTAAGATGAATTGAATGAACCACGGATCCAAGGCTTTTAAAGAGGGGAAAACACTATTCGGGGGACACGTGTCAAAAAGTTGATGGTTGCTGGATTAAGTGGCCAGCCGGCCACCTTTTCTAGCAGGCCGGCCACATTCCCCCCCCCACACACAAAAAGTTGGTCGGCCGGCCCTCAAAAGTGGCCGGCCATGCTCCCATGTGTGTCCTTGGCCTTGTTTTATCCCCCGGGAGGAAGTTTCAAGCATTTCCATGCAACGGGTATGTCAAAGGCCTCAATTTCCCTCTATTTCGGATGCATTCCGCTGACTAGGTCGCGCGAAGCACACTCAGTTTTGTTAAAGTGTCGTTTATCGAGTTATTGTTTTGCTTATCGAGTTGTTTGTCGAGCTGTCGTGTTTTCGGGTGTTTGAGTTGGTACTCTTTGTTTAAGCAATTTTCTTATTAAGTTTTGTTTATTAAGTTGTCAACATCGCCAGATTTTGCTTATCGAGTTGTAAACTTGCTAAGGTTTTGTTGTATCTTAGTAAGTCAAGTTGTTGTGTCGGTTCACTACCTGACTGGGCAAATGCACAATGCACATTTTTATTCAATCTCATTATGGTGCAAAACGATGCGATATGATGTTAAGAGTTTAAAATACAATACCTTTTTTCGAAAGTCGTTTCATTCCATCATGCTTCATTTTGCAAACAAAAGGCATAAGTTTTACAAAAATAAAACTGCCTAATAATGCACAATGTGCTACAACTACTAGCAAAAGAGGTAAATAAAATAGGGAACCGCAACATCAATGCTCTCGAGAGCGGGAATAAGAGGCCCGTTTCATCCTCTTCATGAATAGCCTCAAGACCCCCATCACCGTCCGAAGCCTGAGCTGTGTCCCGAGGATCCCTCACCTCGCCTCCACTCTCGGAGCCAAGACCAGAGCCCTCCTCTCTGTCAGCAGATGTCTCTGACTGACGATCTGCAACATCCTCCTCCTCATCCTCATCGGGCTCCGCCTCTATAATATGTGCCCTACATCTGTGAGACGATCCCTCTCCTCGAGCTCCTCGAAAAGGCCTAGATGGCCCAATTCCTCGAAAAGACCCAGATGGTCCACCTCCTCGAGAAGGCCCAGGTGGCCCGACCTGTGGCTGAGAATATACTGGAGGCATCTGAAAATGAAAAATGCAGTTTGAATACATTAGCCAAAACATGTATATCAGATACAGATGCAAGCAAGCTACACAAAGTGGGTGTACGCAGGAATAATGCATGAATGTGGTGTGTATCAGATGTGCTCTACTCAAGTAGCCAATTAATGCAGTAAAATGTCCAAAATCAGCATGTGATCAAGATACTGATGGAAAACTAAAGGGTACCGAAGCCCATGATGGACAATCAAGCTTCCTCCGCAAGACCATGCTCTCAAGTGAGGCTACCATCTCGAGCACCTAATCCACGTACTCAACAGGGCCGCAGATGCAAAGGCAAGGGTATCAAGAAGGAATGAACGCTCAAATAACCGAGTGATGAATCAAAGTCAGAAACATACCGTGGTGACTCGTGGTCTCGACGTGGCGGTGGCAATCGGAGGCTCTATCGATTGGAATCGGAGAGGTAGTCCCATATTGCCACCCCATCACCACCGGCATATCCGCCATCCAAGATGATGATAAGTCGGGGAATCGTGGAATAAATCCGCGCCCGCCTCGATGTACCACCGCCGTGGAAGGAGCGTTTACAATGAGCCGGCTCGCTCAAGATGGCATACTAGCGTGCCTTATCGTCGAGTACGGACTCCGCCAATGGAGGCATCAAGTATATGTGATGGTAGTGGCATAATCCTCCTCGAGATAAAGCAAAGCATCGATTCAAAGATAGCATTAACAACATCCCGAGAAGAGAGCCTATCAGTGATCCGCATCTCGACTGGGGGTGCTGAGGGAGGATCCTGAGAAATATAGCCCCATACCCGCGCAGAAGCGCCCCCGTAAAACCAGCCCTACCAACTGCCCTCGAATAGGATCTCATTAGGAGGCACCCCGCCTCCAAAGAACCGTATCGGAGACCCCCACCAAAGGGTGCCCAGGGCTCCCATGTAATCTACGGGTAACCAATCAATCAGAAATCAGGAAGGTACAAGACAAATCAATGATGAAAGCACAAAGAATTGAGAGTTCTGAAATACCTCCGTCGACCGCAGACCAGACGAATATCGCCAGAGATAAAGGAGAGACTCCCGAGGTCTTGGCCGGTGCTGACCCTCAAATACAAGTGAGTACGGGGTCACGAGGGGCCCCTCCACCACCATCTCTGGGGCTAATGTCGAGAAGTACGCATAGACCCATAACAGTGAAAAACAGTGCATAATGTAAATGCAGAGTGCTAAAGGCAAAATACAGTGTGTAAAGTACGTCGTGCGTGTGTAGACACCCCATTTTTGACCGTCCTCAAGACTTGGATGTCACCGTTGGAACACTCGGTGATTATCCATGTTTGTGTTCGTTTGGAGTTCCCGGAGGTCTCGGCTACGCGCCTTGCCTCAGGATCTCCGAACTCGACCGTTTTGTATCTGGTTTTGCACCAAACACTTGTGTTTTGCCTTGGAGGGGCAGGGAATGCCTTGTGAGGCGTCCCCAAACACCACCGGCCGTGGCTTGAGGCCATCGGGTCGTTGTTTGTGTCCATCGACCATATATTTGGCCGAAGCACTCTTTTGGCCGACCGCCATGAATTTTGTCAAAATGACAATTTTGGCCACCGACATCGCTCATCCGCTTAGCAGATATTTTGTGCCACCGTGATAGTCGCACTCCACCCCATTCCCTCCATACACGTATAGGGATTTCCCTCTTGGATGGCTTGTTTTGGAAGCCTTACAAGAGGGAATTGCCTATATAGGAGAGCTTCTTCTCTTGAGATTAGGGTTAGACATTTTAGACAGCTTTTGTAAAGCTTGAGTTCTAGGGTTAGGGTTTGATACATATTCTATCTTTATAAGTGTGTGTTTTTTCCCATTTTTGCTCACAAACACACACTAACACACCATCTCTTGGACTTGAGACCCTTGGAGGGTTGTTTTAGTGTTTTGGAGTTGGATTTAAGCCAAAGAAGGCTGTTGGAGCATTGTTTGTGAAGGAGGGCTTCAAGGGTAAGAAACTTCTCTTTTATTCCCCATTTTTGCATTGCTTTTCTACCTATCCTAGAACTGTTTTTGTGCTTAGTGTATAATACAAAAAAGTTCTATTTTTAAGCCCTCTTGATTGTTTGTTAAGAGTGTTTTGTGGTTTGGAGGTGTTTGACCACCCTTAGGCCTTGAGAGGCCCCATTTTGTGCCATTTTTGGTGAGCTCCGAGACTTTGGTGTTGTTTTTCTCACCACTGAAATCTTGGGGGATTTCAGTGGTGAAGATGGTGCCTTGAAGTCTCAAGAAGGAGAGGGCCACCCCCTCTCCTTGTTGTCCTTGAAAAGGGCACTTTTTGGCCTCTTGAGGGAGCATCATGCTTGAGTGTTTGTTGATCATGTCTAGGCTGTTTTCCATGCTTATTATGTCATGATATAACATTGTTGTGTGTTGGTTTTGGTACACCATACATGCTTAGCATACCTACCATGTAATGCCAATGCTATTGCCTTAATATGCCTTAGGTTGTTAGCCTTCATTCTAGCATGTTTTAGGCTTAACCTTATGAAGGTTTTGTGTTTATTTTGCCATGTTTAAGGTCTGTCCATGTTTGTTTGAGCTCTATCTTGGCATGCATTACATAGCTCCTTTGTATTGTGGCTTGTTGGCCTCAAGTATGTGAATGTGTAGCATGCATTGCTTGCATCACTTAAGTGGTTTGGAACCACCCTACATGTCATTTCAGTCCCTAAGACATGCTCGTATGCTTGCCTTGGACGCCTCTTTGAAGCTTTGAAAGCTTGCCTTGTATGCCCTATGTTTTGACCATTGTGCATGCCTTTGAATTTGAGTCATTTAGATGCCATTTAAGTGGCCTTTTGGCCTTGTTTTGACATGCTAAAAATCTGTTTTTAGTTGTTTAATGCATGTCATGTTTGCCTTGCTAAGTGTAGTTCAATGCATCATTAGCTTGCTTTGAATTCTGGCCATTTTGCATGCTTTGCTTGCTTTGTTAGTTGGTTTGGCACCTCCTATAGCATGATTTTCAAAGCTTCATTTGCATGCCATTAGTCCATGTTTGTCCCTTTTAAATGTGTTTAAAAGTTGCTTCATTATGCTTAAGTCTTGAACCATGTATCTATGCATGTTTGCATGAGCATTCGCCATCATGAACTTAGCATTTTGGCCACTGTTTTGGGCCTATTTAGAGCTGCCTAAATCATGTTTAAGTCTATCTTTTCATTAGTTTGCATTGCCTCATGCTTGCTTGTATGCTTGCATAAGTGCCTTGCCATGCCATGTTGCATCCTTAGCTTGCATGCATGCTTTGTCCCTTGATTAGTGATAGGGATTGGGCTTTGGTTTGTTTGTTTACATTGCACTTCATTTGAAATGAAAGATGCACACTTGGCCTCTTAGGCCATCACACATTCAAATGCGCGATTGGTGATCCAAGAACCAAGGTCCATGCCCCTTTGAGTTGTACACATGATAAGAGGCTTGGTTGGTGCATATATGGTTTGGATTGCATTGCCATACAAGGTTCTGCCCTCTGCTGCTGTGAGTTGCAGGTTCTGTAGGAACTTTTTGCCGACCGGCAATATTTAGTGCCGATCGGCAATGTATTGGTGTCCGATAGCCTCATTTCCAGCCGATGATCACATGCTGCAGCCGGTGGCCATTCTACTCAGCCGATGGTGATCCCCAGTATCTGAAGAAGCATCTTTGAGACTTTGGCGCCTTCTTAAGGCAGAGCAGGAAAACAGAGGCGCCTATGCATGGCAAGGTAATTAAAGCAGACCCGAGCATGCGTTGTATCGTGCTCTCTCCCGAGGCGGTTATCGTTTTTCCTAGTTTAGTTAGTTGTTAACTAATTAGGAAATTTGTAATATTTAATTAGCTTATGAAGTTAATTAATTTGTATTATTCTTTTGGTCTCCTTGCGAGGGCTTAATCTGTAATAAGTGTGGGTGCGTGTGTGTGCATGTCTTCCAATCCCCACTTCTTTCTTCCCTTTATTTACCTCGCTTATGATGGTAGATTAGGGCACGCCTAAATTAGCATACCTTATGCTATGCATGCGCAGCATCCATGCATTTGTCTTGCATGCACTAGGCTCGGACAAAGATACAAATCGCATTGTATTTTCAATTCCAAATTGAATACGTGATAATTATAGCATTTCACATGCCATTTTAGGGTTAGCCGAGCCTACTCTAATCGCATCCTTGCATGTGTTGCATTAGCCACTTAACATGAACTAGGACATGCATATTTGCTAACTAGTTTATTGTTTTGGCATGGGGTACAATGTAAGTATTTATGCTTTAGCATCTCGCATGCGGTGAATGTTAACATGACAAAGATGATTACCATGTGGCTAAATGCTTATATGAGATAAACCCACGATTGCTCAGGGGTGAATGTTAGATTGTTTGAGTTGGAAAAACTCATGGAAATCCGTGTTTTAGCCTACTTGCGAGTAGCAAATTCCAAAGCATTTTCAAAACAAACGGATATGCAATGCTTGTTTCCAAATTAGGCAATCTAGTCTATACTTGTTTGTTATGCGCATAACGTAGTAAATCTAGGCTAATAACCGGAACAAGAATACATAATGTTTTCAAAATTCGATATCATGGTTAGTAGAGGCCGGTCTTCGGACCAGGCGAAAGGGGGTGCTCATAGTCGACCTTCCCGATCGTACCAAGCTCCCCGAGCCAAGACAACTTTGGTGATGACGACACGTGGCCTTTGGCACCGAGTCGTGGTTTCCTAAATTTCCCCATTAAAAATATTTAGGTGGCGACTCAGATTCCGCAAAGCGTTTCATGTTTGGCACTTCTTTTCAAATCTGCTTTTCTCAAAACGATTTGCGAGTTGGACTCTTTGGTTCAGATTAAGAATCGCAATAAACAAAAAGGAGTCCGAATCAGAGCATGAGGCCCACGGCGCCTACGCTTCACTCGAACTCGTGATATCCTGTTTTGACTACACTTATGTGTTTCTTTGCATTGCATGTGCATTGGTGCGCCTAGGACACCGTGTTGGCCATTTGCTATTCCTGAGCGGTTTGCTGGAGGCTTGTCTTGTCAAGGCATGACCATAAGGCTGACCGGTTGCGGGCTCTGCCAGTATGGGAACACAAACCTCGGTTTTACCGGGGCACCCTTCTTGACCTTTCGACCTAATGCATATCGAAATCCATAGTGACCATTCCAAACTAGGACATGTTGCTTACCTAATATAGGTTGTTTGAAACCGTTGCGTGCGTAGTGAAACCCTAGCTCCTGACAAAATAGGACAGGGAAACCCTACCCCAACATAGGGGTGAATTGGCTCTCCTTTACCTGCTATGTGCTTTTAGAGTGTATCTCTACAGGAACTCACATGTCAGTTCGCAAGATTGGGTATCAGGCCCGAGGGCACCAAAGATCGTTGTTGAGAATCGCTTATGTCTGCGTATCGCCCGCTTTTGATCGGATTCGGGGAACAAAGGGTCGAGTAGAGTGCAGTTGATCGGCTACACCCGTGTTTGATCTGTTTGGGGCTGAAATACTGCTTGTTTTCCATTTTAGTTCAGAGATTCAGAGAGTTGATCCAGAATAGCTAGTGTCTTCTCCTTGCTGAGGCAGGACTTAGCATGACGCAGAATTCAGAAGAGATCGTGGTCATGACGGCCGTGTTGGATCAAGGAATCACCCTACACAGTGAGACTACTGTTGATATACCGATTCATCACTCAGACGGCTATGACCCGGTCTGGGGCCCCTCAGCTATATCAGGCTCGCGAGCCTACTACATTTGAACTAATGGGATGATAGGTGATCTCCAGAGGTCTGTGGCAGATCTCGCCTATGGAATGTCAGGTTCACCGCCACCACTGCACGCCGAGCTTTGTACCCTAGAGCCCCCGTCATTGTCAATTGTTATTGAACTTAGTCAACCGGAGATGGCCTCCGCTTATAATAATGACGGTCAACACCAACCCAAACCCTCAATCAGGCTGAGGCCAGAGGTAAGGACAAGATGAAGGCAGATGCCGATCCTATCGAACAACTGCTGTGGGCAGTAGAGGCTTTGAAAGTCGAGGGGATAAATAAGCAACAGATATCTGCAATTGTGACAAAAGCTGTGGAGGACGCTTTCACTCCGCCGAGGGCGCTTCCAATAATCGAGAACCGGATAGGCCCCGCTATGCCAAAACAGCTTCTTCCCGCCCCAACCCTCAGATCCGAAAGGATCAAAAATCCAAGGCCGCACCCGCCGATCCGTTCGCTAGTGCATCTAGCAAGAGTGCTCAGGCTCCAAAGTACCTGCCTCGAGGGCGCCGAGTCTTCCATCCTCTCTACATGCCTTTGTCTAGGGCACTTTTGATTTTGGCAAAAAGGGCATCTACACCTCTTGAGCCCCGACCCTCACCGAAGAATCTCCTTGCCACGATGACGCCATGACGCCATCAGGTATCGCATACCATCGCCAGACCGGGTCATGCTACCGATAATCGCTTCCGCTCATTATGAGGTGTAGGATTTGATTGACAACGAGGTTATCCTCCCGCCTACCTCGGCCAAGTCAGTCACTACAGAGTTCTTGGATTTTGAGGATACCGATAGTGCAAGCATGTAATCAGGAAGTGAACCACCGCGCTTACACTTGGCATATTTTTGATGTGCTGCCTGCACGATTTTTGAGCACCCGCGTCACTAGTTTTGTAAATTCCGCTTGAGTGTCGAGTCGGTCTTTGTTTTATTTTGAGTCTGCCTCATTGTCTTGAGTCAGCCTTTTGCTCACGGTCCGCCTTTGTTGCAATGAGTCACCCCCTTTGTATAGAATGTCGTGATTCCGGTTGTTGCCTCGAACACCGCTTTTGTAATTATCCTTTGTTTTTTTTTCCTTTTGAGTCTGTCTGGAGGAGCCACCACAATCGTGAATCAATGAAACAAACAAGCGCTACCACGTTTCAAGATTGTTGTCATTTAAGCTAGTTGTGCCAGAGGATGTGAATGGAACGACAGTACATACCACCTACTCTCTTGTGCCTTAAACATCGTTGTAATGACGTAAGCTTTTCATAAAAACCCTTTTCGAACACTGCGGTGATAAAAACAAAGAGGAAGGAATTCCTCAGGTTTTGCAAAATTTTGATCATTTTGAGAGAAAGAGAGGCATGCTAAGTTTTTTTAATGAATAAAATCATGCTTGTCGGTGTGAGTACTGAGAAGGACCCTGGCTCGATCCAGACTGGTTCCACACTATCTTCTGCGCGAGCGATTTGTCACTTTCTTAAAAACTTTCAAAAACAAAATGTTTTGCGCGGTCTTGTGAAGACCTGTGTGGAATCGCTCTTGAGATTGTGCAGCCTAGGATCGCTCTCAGCCTCAAGATTCAACCTATCTGTTTCAAACCCGAACTGCTCAAAACGCTCAACTGTGCTATAAAAGGCCCGTAGGCCTAATTTGAAGCAAATGAAAGCAAGAGGCACCAAAGTCAGATCAAGAAGATCAGATCCCACCAGGCAAGGCTCGTGAAGCAACCGTGATGGATTCTTCTGCAAATCAACCCAACAGTCGCTCTCCTGGATATAGAGGGCTTCAATTTCAAAACCATTTGGCACGGATTTGTTACACTTTTACCCTTTGAGAGGCTCGCTGGGCCGAAAACCCGGAAGGGCGACCCAGGCAAAAGTTAGAGTAAAAAAAAAAAGAAAAAAAAATGCAAAGAATGAAAAAAAAAAAAGAAAAAGAAGAAAAATGAATGAAGAAAATGCAAAAAGATGAAAAAGAAAAAAGAAAAAAGAAAAAAATGAAGAGAGAAAAAGAAAAGAAGCTCGCAAGGTTGAAAACCCGCATTGGGCACCTTGGCAAAAGTTAGAGCCTAAAAGTGAAGGTTAATACCCGAGTGTACCTTAACCGGAACTACGTAAGGCTTGATTCCCATGTTTGGGATATGTAGGCAACTTCATCTTGAAGTCCAAATTTCAACGCTTTCATAGCATCTCAGTCCATGTCATGGTTTTGATCACTTGTGCCTCTTCCGAATCCGATGTCTCGGTTACAGCGACTAGAACTACGTAATCAACTTCCTCCTACAGTCTAACCACCAACACCTTCCTGTGATTGTGTCCATATATTGATTCAAACCGCTCGCCTCCTCCGCCCGAGGATCGATCACATCAATGAGGATCGGTTAAAGATGCCGCGCATCATCCAAACAAGGCAACTTTCCGCTGCTATCTAGTGCCATAAGTTGCCCCGAAGTTTCGTTTAAACCAGGCAACTTTCCGCTATGCGCCCCTTTAAGCAAGGGGCAATTTCATTGCCTCCGATCCGAGGTTGCGATCTCGAGGGTAAGTTCTCGCTCGTCGAGCATTGATTGTTTGCAAAATTAGTTTTTGAAAATTTTACCGAGGTTGACTATTTTCTAAAATTATTTCATTTTCCAAGACCGACCATTTTATTGACCCAGAAGGAAAATTTTCAAGGTCACAAATGACTCGCATGATTTTCAAATCAAAATCGAACAAGTATGTTAATCCAACTCTCATTTTGGTCAAAACTGTTTTAGGAAGAAAACACAAAAATGGTCAAAGTGACGAAGTAAGGGCACAATTGAGTCAGGTCTTCTGTCTTTCGCTCGTCAACATACTCGCTAGAAGGGCACTCTATCCACCGGAGAAATAGCCGTGAGCTAACAAAGGTTGGGTACGAACCCGTAACTTTCTCGCTACCCATTAACCACTCTGGGGAGGGATGAAAAATGAGAGAATAAAGAATAGAGAGGAGTAAGTTAAGAGAAAAATAAGAATGCGGTTTTGAGAGAAAAACCGAGCCTGAGGGCCGAGCGATGTGAGAATCACAAATCGGAAAGGGTGGGAATAATACCCGGAGGAACTGGCACCTTGAGATCCGAGGCCTTTTGTTTCCATAAACACGCTCAGATGTCGTGTCTTTTGATTTGTCGGTCTCAACTTTTGTTTTGAGTCTTTTCCGAAGCGCTGCCTCATGGTGTTCGTGACGCGCCTTTTGTTTTCTCCACTTGAGTCCCTCCTGTGTTTAGTTGTAGGCTTGATAATTCCCCGCGTGAAACCCTTTTCCAAAGTTAATCGCTTGTGCTTAGAATGTCAGGTCATTCTCCATATCTATGCGGCAGAGAAGAAAAGAAGAAAATTTGAGGCATCCGAGTATGTTTCGCTTTCAACCGCTTTCAAATTTCGTGGTCCGCTCTTGTCGATTGGGTCATTTGTTTGGGGTTTGCCGCGTAACGATCCGAGTCAGATATGGGTCAGATGCGCATTAATCCCCAACAGAGTATGGGCTGTGTGTCCAGGTTGAGCAGTGATTTGCTTGAGTTGTTTGCTAGTTAGTTGGTTGGTCATCTGATTATTACAGTGCAAGTGTTCAATTTTCAGACAACGGGTCAATATCAGTTACATTTGAGGTGTAATATGATGCAATACAGTGCAAGGTATGAAATGCGCAGATATAACACTCTTTTAGATAAAAAGTTTGTTTTAGTTCATATAATCTTTTTCAAGTACAAAGTTTTGGGAACAAAATCATCTGCAGGCAAAGACAAAGTACCCTCGACTACTAACAAAAGAGAAAAAGTACAAAAAGAAGAAAACAAAGAAAATCAGATCAAATGTCAAAATGGCTCCGGCCGCCACCGTCTAGTCCTCTTCCCGACGAAGGTCCAGAGCATCATCACCAGAGCATCACCAGGCATCGCTGCTCGAGCCCGCTCGAAGTCCAAGCCATCACCGTCTCTCCTCCGACAACTCGCCTCCGCCTCGCCTCGCTATTCGAATCGGAGCCCGCGAGCCGCCCCGACATAAGTGCTCTGTGCGGGGATATACTCGCCATCCCGTAGAAATGGAGGTCCAAATGAGCACCACCCACCGGAGGAATCTGGAAGGAGGTCAAAAGCATGAAAGGCGCATGCATCGTATCGTGTGCAAGTGAATCAAGATAGAATACAAGGCGAGTACAGGTGTGGATGCCGTGAAGCGCTTTATCGCGCCATGCATCACGATATGAGTATAGTGTATGTATGTGGCAAAGGAATCAGCGGTGATGCAAGATGTGTGAGTACCGTGTATCAGATGCCGTGAGCAGTTTATCAAATGTTGTGTTGTGCATCAGATTATGTAAAGCAGTTTGTGTATGGTTTGAGGCTGTGGTCAAAAAGAACATACCGGAATCTTGTCAAGGGCTAGGAGGTCGAAGGTCCGCTGTAGCATCCCCATCATGAAGGCATTCATGTCCAATGATCGCCGTGTACTGGAGGAAGCTCGCAAAAGTATCAAATACATCAAGATTCTCGAATATTAAATAAAATGAAATGAAATAACAAAGACAAGATGCGAAATGAAGTAATACATACCGGAGGCAAGTCGGATACCGACAAACTCGTGATCACCGGGAGGAGCAAAGGGATCCGTAGGTCGCCCCACCGCCTTCAAAGTCAAGGAAGCGGGCAGAGCGGGCCAACCGGCCCCCCCCCCTCGCTGACCTCCGCCCCGGCCACGGACTCGAGCCTCGACACTCTCCACCTCGCTTCCCGCCTCCACGCTGGCGCCGCAGTCTCTTCGCCGACGGCCACCGCTCAGAGGTCACATGATGAAGGTCCGGACGCATTCGAGTAATCGCCTTTAAAATTGCTCGCCTCACCAATGGTGTAGTTCGCCATCTCGCCGGCGGTGAATCTCAGATCCTCATATGCTCGTGAGGGTGCATCGACTATTCGCCCGGTAAACCTGTGGTCCGCGCAAGAAACGCCACCCAAGTACCAAGCTCGATGCATCGCCCTCCAAGAATCCGAAAACGCGAGGTCTCACTTCCAGACCGCAAACCGATCCCGCATCACGGCCGGGCAAGTGAAGCCCACTACCGCCAGTGATCTGGAAATGAAATACAGTTTGTTATCTACTGTTATTGAAACATGCAGTGGAAAGACGAAGCTTAAATGAACCGCAAGTAAAACATACCCAAGGATGATCGTGTCGGAGTAGCGGCCGAAGAAACTAAATGTCTCTCGGGGCCTCCGCACCCACCTCCCCTCGAAGCGTCGCGAGCACCGGACGGCGAGAAGGGGCTCTACGCCGGGTACGGGAGGAAGCCTAGGAAAGTAGGCTTAAACCCACAACTGCAAGGTAAATACCAGTGCATTTTATCGATAAAGCGTAATATAGAATAAAAGCGTAAATAGCAGAGTCATGTGTTGTGCAAAGGTATTGTGTACAAAGTGCAGAGCAAAGGTACAGCAAGGTAAAGCAGAGTATGTGTGTGCCGTGTGTACAGTATAAAGCAAGTATAAAGCAGACTACAAGCAGTGTGCAAGAGTACGTAAAAATATAGAATGTAAATGAAAGGCGTAAAAGAAATGTACCTCCCAAACACGCCAAGAGTCTCGAGCAACCGTTACGCCGCTGAAGCTGAGCTCATATATCTGTAGAGAGTAGCCAGAGCGGCACCACCCCAGTCGTAATGTAAGATATCCCTGACATCCACCAGTGCGATGAGCAGGCAGAGAGGCACGGTGTTCGCCCGGTTGGCGAAAATGGTCGTCCCAAATAGGAACATGAGAAAGCCGCGTGCGTATCTCTCCACGGCCTCCTGAGTCATCGGGGCTGCATCAACAAGGATGGGCCGACCTCGAACCGCACTCGAACCAGAATATTGGACGGCCGGACGCGCCAGAGGCGGCAACACCGAGCAAGTAGATCCGAGCGCCTCCCACTCATCCATATCAAGATCGGGATCGGATCACCTCTACCCCAATGCCCGTAAGCATCGAGAAATCATAAGGGGTCATCGAGATGCCCCCCGTCGCAGAGAAATGAAATGAATCGGTGGTGTCCCACCACCTCTCCACCAGAGCAGCAAGGAGAGGTCTGCATGTAGTGAGCCTGGAGAGTCCTTTGCAGAATGCGCCAAAGCCAAAGTGGCCCGTCCATTTATGCGTGAACTGACGCCGAAGCTCGCGCACCACTCACGAAGCGATGTTGTTCCCATACCCGCGATGGTATGGGAATCTCCGCTTAAACAAGTAGTCATGGTTAATATAAAATGTACAGCTTTTGAAGAAACAAAATCGGCAAATTTGGCATGCGTATGATTAATTCAAATAGATACCGAAAAGTGCCGCAGTGCTTACAAAGGAACCGCAACGGTAATGCGCCAAGGTTTGAGTGGTTCAAGCAAATGTGGCATGCGTATATTTTCAATTCAAATAGATACCGAGTGCCGCAGGCTTACAGTGAACCGCAACGCAGATGCGTCCGCGGTTTGAGTGGTTCAATGCAAATGTGGCATGCGCGTGATTTTCAATTCAAATAGATACCGAGTGCCGCAGGCTTATAGTAAACTACAACGTGATGCGCCAAGGTTTGAGTGGTTCAGGTAAATGTGGCATGCGGCATATTTTCATATTCAAACAGTATCGGGTGCCTTGTTTGCAAAGTGAAATACGGTATGTGTCGTGTGTTGAGTGGTTCAAGGCTAGTGTAGTGTGTATGCACGCGTCATTTTAAACAGATATCAGCCAGAAGTGCGCTTGCAATCAACTACAATAGAACAAAGGTATCAATGTATCCAACTAAGCGCTTAAAGAATGTAATCACTATGGCAATGATGCTAAAAGTTCTACATTGTAGAAATTAAAACAGAGAAAAAATGTTACAAGCGCCAAGGATAGGTGAGATGCAGTTCACGTAGCGAAGTCGATCCAACGCCTCGTCAAAACTCCTAATCGGGCGCATGGCCGGGGCAGAACGTGAATCGCCACGCAGAGGTCGCCGTCAAACCGCGCCGCCAAAGGTTGTAGCTCGACCCCGGGATCCATCTCGTGATCCGAGGGAGTCCCACCGCGTAGAATATCGTCGACCATATCAAAATGATGAGGAAAATGGTCGGAAAATGAAAATCGGGCTGGAATATAGAAAGTCAACCGAAAAGTCAACCCCCGGGAGGGTGGAAAATGGCCGGAAAAGTCGGGACGTGAAAAAGGCACGGAAATCAAGGGAAAAGTGAGGGGAACAAACCCCAAAAAGGTGGAAATGGCAAAAGAGGTACTGAAACAAAGATTTGTTCGGATGAAAACGTCCGAAACGCGAAGGAAATCGCGAATCTAACGATGAAACGAGCTTGGAACGCGAAGAAAACGAGGAAATGAGGAAGGAAAAGGCTCTAGAGAGAGAGAGAGGAATGTTTTTCTATATGGGAAGTGACAAAATAGGGTTTGGAACCCTATTTTAAAAGACCCATGGTGAAATGTCGACCGCCTCGACTCAGCACTTTTGGCTTGGCCGGGCAATATTTTTGTGCCGCCGCAAAATATTGTGCCGATGAAACTATTTTGCAGCCGGTGGCTTCTTCCGCCGGTGGTGTTCCCAAAGCCTTGTTTAGGCCATATGAGTAGTTTTTGGTCTTCATAGCTCAAGAAAGTGCAAGAAAGTGTATTCCGATGCTCAACCGCCTCCGCTTTTGACCTCCTGATCGCTCTTCGTGCATGGCACTCAAATTCATGCAATGATGTATCCTTCTATATCCTTTTGCCTTTTGCAAGATTCAAAAGTTGCCCCGTGTGCGTTGCACACATTCATCGCACTATTTCGGTGCATTGCATCGCACCGTCATGCGCCTCACAGTTGCATTGTTATGCACGTACTACATGCGTTGTAACACGCACCCCTTGCATTGTTATGCACATCTCTCATGGATTGTCATTGCATTTTTATTACAAGCATTGTCATGCATTTCAATACATACGTCGCCTCGCGCATCGTTCGCGTTGTCGTGCATTCCCTTACCATGCATTGTCATGCTTTCCAAAACACGTGCGTTATTACGCATTTAAGTCCATTTGCATTGTCATGCATTTCAAAAGGAAAACATGCGTTGTCACGCATTCGAATTCATTCACATTATCATGCATTTCATTTTACATCCTTTGAGGTACGCGTGCCTCAAATCCTTGAGGCATGCGTGTCTCATTTGCATCATTTTACAATCCTTCAGGCATGCGTGTCTCATTTACGTCATTTTACATTCCTTTGAGGCACGCGTGTCTCATGTGCATTGTCTTGCACCTTTGAGGCATGCATGTCTCATTTACATATCATTTTACATTCCTTCATGGCATGCGTGTCACATTTCCATTGGCATGCGTGTCTCACTTGCATTGTGCATCGTTTTGCACAACGGTCTAGGAGACCTTAAATCCTTGGAGGGTGCGAAACCTTTATCAGATTGTCACGGTCTAGGAGACCTTAAATCCTTCGGTGTAAACCTTTATTGTTACAAGATGTCCGCATGCGTTGTAGCACGATTATCCCTTACATCGTTTTGCACAACGGTCTAGGAGACCTTAAATCCTTGGAGGGTGCGAAACCTTATCAGATTGTCACCGCCTAGGAGACCTTAAATCCTTTGAAGGTGTAAAACCTTATTGTTACAAGATGTCGCATGCGTTGTAGCACGATTATCCCTTGCATCGCTTTTGCACAATAGTCTAGGAGACCTTAAATCCTTGGAGGGTGCGAAACCTTTATCGCATTGTCATGCATCGTGATTGTAAATACCGCATTGTCATGCATCATTGTAAATACCGCATTGTCATGCATTTCATCGTAATATAGTGCATTGTCATGCATTTCCACCGAATATTGCATTTACATTCCATTGCATATTTGTAGATATTGCATTTTAGTTGCATGCATTCACCGCATCACCTCCATCTATGGCTTCGCTCTTTCCTTGTTGAGCTTGGTCCGTATGTGCTCATACTTTTCACATCAAAACACGCTTCGCATGTGTACGCCGCCTATTCCACGTTGGTATGTTGGTTTGAGGGTCATGCATCTTTTCAGGTCGCACACGGCTTGTAACGTACATGCCTTTCCTAGGCAAGATTTGGTTTGGCCCACGTGCCATATCCATTGTATTCATCTCCATTGCATTGTGGTTGCATGCATTCACCGTGATCACCTCCATCTATGGCTTGCGCCTTTCCTTGTTGAGCTTGGTCCGTATGTGCCCTTACTTTTCACGCCAAAACACGCTTCGCATGCGCACGCCTATTCCACGCTGGTATGTTGGTTTGAGGGTCATGCACCTTTTCTCGTGTTAGACATGGCTTGTATGCGCACATGCCTTTCCTAGGCAAGATACGGTTTTGGCTACACGCCATATCCATTGTAGATATTACATTGTAGTTTAATTGTTGCATCCGTGTTAGGATCATTATTCTTTCCCCAAATGGTCGCCACCCCACATATGTCATTCCACCCAATACTGCTCTTGTGTCCGCTTCACATTACTCATAGTTCTCGCATGTGCGCCTTATTCCATCACCGTATGTTGGTTTGAGGGTTATGCACCTTTCTATGGTAGATGTACTTGTTACTTCCATCAATCTATTTGACATTTGTGTGGTTTCAACCGCCATGATTGAATCATGATTCGATTGCATTACATATCATTTGCATTGTTTATACATTGTTTTGTATATATTGCATATCATTTTGCATTCATTCTGCATTGTCATGCATATTGCTAACAATATCATACCGTTTGTTTTCTTTACTTGACACGATATTGTATGTATGGCTCATTTGAGGCGGTGCAAACTGCATTTAACCGGACAGTATTGTATCCTCCGCAGGAGACGACGAGAATTGCATAATTCTCTTACATCCTTCCTCGCATTGTAGTGTAGTTTGGTGTATGCTAGCTTAAAACTGCTGTATGCTTCGTTATAGCTTTTTGCATGATCATAAGTTATGCTCTTTCTTGCATTGTCTTGCATTTTACCCCGCCTTCGAGCGATACCTTGTTTGTCTTAGATGATTGTCCAAGTCTTCTACCTTGTCAAAATGGGTCGCTCGGCTTTGACATTCACTCGCCATTGTTATGACTTTCGAAGTTCACAAAGAGGGCAAATCAGGGCACCCCATTTTTGACCGCCTCAAGACTTGGACGCCATCGCTGGAACACTCGTGATTATCCATGTTTGTGTTCGCTTGGAGTTCCCGGAGGTCTCGCCACGCCGCCTTTGCCTCAGATCTCCAAACTCGACCGCTTTGTATCTGGTTTTGCACCAAACACTGTGTTTTGCCTTGAGGGGCAGGAATGCCTTGTGAGGCATCCCCATACATCACCGGTCAGGCTTGAGGCCACCGGCCATTGTTTGTGTCCATTGGCTATATATTTGGCCGACAAGACTCTTTTGGCCGACCAGCCATGAATTTTGTCAAAATGACAATTTTGGCCACCGACCATCGCTCATCCGCTTAGCAGATATTTTGTGCCACCGTGATAGCCGGCACTCCACCCCATTCCCTCCATACACGTATGGGGGATTTCCTCTGGATGACTTGTTTTGGAAGCCTTACAAGAGGGAATTGCCTATATAGGAGAGCTTCTTCTCTTGAGATTAGGGTTAGACATTTTAGACAAATTTTTGTAAAGCTTGAGTTCTAGGGTTAGGGTTTGATACATATTCTATCTCTATAAGTGTGTGTTTTTTCCCATTTTTGTTTCACAAACACACACTAACACACCATCTCTTGGACTTGAGACCCTTGGAGGGTTGTCTTAGTGTTTTGTAGTTGGATTTAAGCCAAAGAAGGTCATTGGAGCATTGTTTGTGAAGGAGGGCTTCAAGGGTAAGAAACTTCCTTTATTCCCCATTTTTTCATTGCTTTTCTACTCTATCTTATAACTGTTTTTGTGCTTAGTGTATAATACAAAAAGTTCTATTTTTAAGCCCTCTTGATTGTTTGTTAAGAGTGTTTTGTGGTTTGGAGGTGTTTGACCACCCTTAGGCCTTGAGAGGCCCCATTTTGTGCCATTTTTGGTGAGCTCCGAGACTTTGGTGTTTTTCTCACCACCTAAATCTTGAGGATTTCAGTGGTGAAGATGGTGCCTTGAAGTCTCAAGAAGGAGAGGGCCACCCCTCTCCTTGTTGTCCTTGAAAAGGGTACTTTTGGCCTCTTGAGGAGCATCATGCTTGAGTGTTTGTTGATCATGTCTAGGTCAAGTTTCCATGCTTATTATGTCATGATATAATATTGTTGTGTGTTGGTTTTGGTACACCATGCATGCTTAGCATACCTACCATGTAATGCCACGTTATTGCCTTTAATATGCCTTAGGTTGTTAGCCTTCATTCTAGCATGTTTTAGGCTTAACCTTATGAAGGTTTTGTGTTTATTTTGCCATGTTTAAGGTCTGTCCATGTTTGTTTGAGTCGATCTTGGCATGCATTACATAGCTCCTTTGTATTGTGGCTTGTTGGCCTCAAGTATGTGAATGTGTAGCATGCATTGCTTGCATCACTTAAGTCGTTTGGAACCACCCTACATGTCACTTCAGTCCCTAAGACATGCTCGTGATGCTTGCCTTGTACGCCTCTTAGAAGCTTGGAAAGTTTGCCTTGTATGCCCTATGTTTTGACCATTGTGCATGCCTTTGAATTTGAGTCATTTAGATGCCATTTAAGTGGCCTTTTGGCCTTGTTTTGACATGCTAAAAATCTGTTTTAGTTGTTTAATGCATGTCATGTTTGCCTTGCTAAGTGTAGTTCAATGCATCATTAGCTTGCTTTGAATTCTGGCCATTTTGCATGCTTTGCTTGCTTTGTTAGTTGGTTTGGCACCTCCTATAGCATGATTTTCAAAGCTTCATTTGCATGCCATTAGTCCATGTTTGTCCCTTTTAAATGTGTTTAAAAGTTGCTTCATTATGCTTAAGTCTTGAACTATGTATCTATGCATGTTTGCATGAGCATTCGCCTTCATGAACTTAGCATTTTGGCCACTGTTTTGGGCCTATTTAGAGCTGCCTAAATCATGTTTAAGTCCATCTTTTCATTAGTTTGCATTGCCTCATGCTTGCTTGTATGCTTTCATAAGTGTCTTGCCATGCCATGTTGCATCCTTAGCTTGCACGCCTAGGTTGCATTGCATCTTGCATGCATGCTTTGTCCCTTGATTAGTGATAGGGATTGGGCTTTGGTTTGTTTGTTTACATTGCACTTCATTTGAAATGAAGATGCACACTTGGCTTCGGGCCATCACGCATTCAAATGCGCGACAGGATCCAAGAACCAAGGACCATGCCCTTTGAGTTGTACACATGATAAGAGGCTTGGTTGGTGCATACATGGTTTGGATTGCATTGCCATACAAGGTTCGCCTCACCATCGTGAGTTGCGTGTTCTGCAGAACTTTTGCCGACCGGGCAATATTTAGTGCCGACCGCAATGTAATTGTGGCCGATAGCCTCATTTCCACCGATGATCACATGTCAGAATGGGCCATTCTACTCAGCCGATGGTGATCCCCAAGATTCTGAAGAAGCATCTCGAGACTTTGCGCCTTCAAGGGCGAGCAGGAAAACAGAGGCGCCTATGCATGGCAAAGCAATTCCGAGCAGATCTGAGCATGCGTTGCATCAGGCTCTCCTCCCGAGGCGGTTTACTATTTTTTCTAGTTTAGTTAGTTGTCAACTAATTAGGCAATTTGTAATATTTAATTAGCTTGCGTAGTTAATTAATTTGTATTATTCTTTTGGTCTCCCCGAGCGAGGGCTAATCTGTATTAAGTGTGGGTGCGCAGTGTGCATGTCTTCCAATCCCCACTTCTTTCTTCCCTTTATTTACCTCGCTATGATGGTAGATTAGGGCACGCCTAAATTAGCATACCTTATGCTATGCATGCGCATCCATGCATTTGTCTTGCATGCACCGGGCTCGACAACATACAAATCGCATTGTATTTTCAATTCCAAATTGAATACGTGATAATTATAGCATTTCACATGCCATTTTAGGGTTAGCCGAGCCTACTCTAATCGCATCCTTGCATGTGTTGCATTAGCCACTTAACATGAACTAGGACATGCATATTTGCTAACTAGTTTATTGTTTTGGCATGGGGTACAATGTAAGTATTTATGCTTTTAGCATCTCGCATGCGTGTGAATGTTAACATGACAAAGATGATTACCATGTGGCTAAGTGCTTATATGAGATAAACCTCACCGATTGCTTGTGGGTGAATGTTGATTGTTTGAGTTGGAAAACTCGTGGAACTGTGTTTTAGCTTACTTAGTAGTAGCAAATTCCAAAGCATTTTCAAAACAAACAGATATGCAATGATTGTTTCCAAATTAGGCAATCTAGTCTATACTTGTTTGTCCGCATAACATAGTAAATCTAGGCTAAGAACCGGAACAAGAACACATAATGTTTTCAAAATCGGATATCATGGTTAGTAGAGACCGGTCTTCGGACCGAGCGAAAGGGGGTGCTCATAGCTGACCTTACCCGATCGCACTCCAAGCTCCGAGCCAAGACAACTTTGGTGATGATTTTACACGTGGCCTTTGGCACCGAGTCAGGGTTTCCTAAATTTTTTCACTAAAAAATATTTAGGTGGCGACTCTGTATCTGGCAAAGCAGTCCATGTTTGGCACTTCTTTTCGAAATCTGTTTTTTCTCAAAACGATTTGACAGAGTTGGACTCTTTGGTTCAGATTAAGAACCGCAACAAACAAAAAGGGAGTCCGAACTGTAGCATGAGGCCCACAGGCGCGTCTACAGCGTGCAGTGTACAAGTAATTGTCACGACCCAAACCCGGCCCTATGGGTTTAGCACCGTAACTGGCCAGTAATCCGAGATTACCAAAGGCCTGCCAATCAGTAATACATTACATACAGAGTTCGTGGCAAGAAGCCAAAACAAGAAATAAACTAGTGTCCATTGAGTCAGGTTAATCAGATGCCAAAAACAATTTTCATTCAAACATGCAAATATACATTTCAAAACGGTATATTTATACAAATATTTACAAATACCGGCACAGGACATAATCCTTGGTTACAAAGACAAGAAATAAAGAAATGCCTATACAATGATCCCAAAACGGTACGTGAGACAGACAGGGGAAAAACAAAACCCCCAAAGCCACAAAGATGGCAAAATCGAACTCGCCAGGAGGCACACAGTCGGCCGACAAAACTAGGGATCGACGATGCTCCTAGCTCCTATTCGTCACGAGAACCTACATATATATATAACAAAGGAGCTAAAGCCCATGAATAACATAATGTATAAAGAGGTTATGAATGAATGTCCTACAAAGAATGAAATCAATTCATTATACAAGATCTCAATCTTTCAAGAATTCACCAATCAAGATTTCAATCAATCACCATATGTGGTACATCCATTAGCCTATAAACAAGAGGTCCAAAAGGACCAGCCTTATGCATCTAACAAAGAGTGATGGCCATCAATCAAGAAATGATGGTTCCACAAGGAACCGACAGAGCTCAGAATAAATAATAACAAAGGTGCTAAGGATGCCACAATACAGCTTCAAATACAGACATACATTCATTCAATAAACAATATCACCAATAAACAATTCCAAGATTCAAAATATAACCACTTGAACATATCTTTACACAACTGCTACTCACAGGATTGGGCTATCAATAGCTAGAGCGGCCCTCGTGAGCCAACCCTAAACAGCTAGCAAACAGAACACACACTAAGTTTACAGCTGAAAGGATGGTAATTAAATCCCTAAATTCCCTAGGTGTGGTTCTATGCCTACATCCTCATTAAGATGTCTTAAACTAGGCCTAAGAATGCCTAGGATGGGATGAGGATGCAAAATGCACTTAGAAAAACAATTTCAGAATTTTTTGAAACAGGCCTCCGCCGAGCGCAGTTTCCGCCGAGCGATAGGCTAAACATGTGTCCGCTCGAGCGGACTGATGGACAATGCAAAGTACTGGATGCTCGATTTCTCCGCTCGAGCGCGCATCACTCCGCCGAAAGGATCGCAATACGGGTCAAGAAAATGCCGAGCATGATTTCTCCGCTGAAGGCCATTTCTTCCGCCGAAGCGAAGCTCAAATTCGAAAACCTGCAGATTGTGTTCTGAGTTCGAAACTCAAGTTTGGAATACCAAAATCGATCCTCTTGGGCCCATTTTCTGGAAAACCTTTGCAAACACATAATATATCATGTTTCAAACCTCCATTTAAGAAATCAAGGCCCAAGGGTGTTTAATTCAAACCCAATTTCAGACTAGTTTTCATGAATATGCATGAACATGCTACAAAGTGACATGCATGAGTTTCAAACCAAATTCAAGCTTCAAATCTTGCTCTAATGAGCTCCAATCTTTGAAAACCAAATGAAAACATGGTCTATGGTAAAATATGTACATGCATATATAACTCTCCAAGAATTCAACTTTCAACTCATCAATATACACACGCATGCATGAATGGAGCTCTAACTCAACAACTATGGACAATTTCATGTCTTAGTTTCTAATGATGCATGAAACATGCAAGATGGAATTCAAGGACAACAATAAGAAGGTAATTTCCTTACCTAAGTCTTGTAGTTCAAGCCTCAGAGTTCAATTTGACAATCTACACTTCAAATCAACCAAAATCCAAGCCAAAATCACTAAGTCAACCTCTTCTCTCACTCTCCTCTTGTTTGGTCGACTAAGGTGCGTAAAAGGGGTGAGAAATGTTTTGATTAAGTGTAATAAGGCCCTCTCATAGAATTAAACAAGAGTCCACCAAAGTGGCATTTTGGTAATTATAAATTTCTATAATTGACTTCATTTAATCTAATTTAATCATTCCTAATCGAAGTTTTAGATAAATATACCATAAAATCGTAAATATTCTACCGGGTTCTAAAACATCAAAGCTTTCTAACTCGTCACGATAAGGCCTTCAATTAGCGCTTAAACACATACACTCAAACAGATAATCACCAATCAAGCAGATAGAAATGCAATACAACGTATAAACTTATTCAATTTCAGCCGATTTCAATCTGGCCTATCCAATACTTCGCTTAATCCAATTATCACTATTAGCGTCTAGTTTGACAAGAATCGTGAGATAATTCAATGGTTATACGCAGAATCAAGACGAGGGTTGTTACAAAGAATGAGGAGCTAAAATGTAAATCAAGGATAGAAAGTACTCTCCTGTGCTCTCCAAGAACTACCAAGTAAGTCCCCGTCCACAGGAGGTCGCGCTACCATGTAGCAAGAAGGGTAGCCAGCCGGGCCACCCCAACATACCGTCGACCAGGATAGGTCCACCACATGCGTTTCAACAGACACAATTTCAACAAAGGTTCCCCTATCGACAAAACAGAGTGGTCCCAAGAGGAACATCAAAAGCACGGCATCAGGTCGCCTCCTCAGAGTCCTGCCCATCTCCACCCTCCGAAAATGGAGAAGAACCAGTATCTGACTCTGACCCAAGCTCTATCAACAGTGGGCGAGCCCCTCACAGATATATCCAAGCGGCTTCCCAATCGACCCATATCCTCGCTATAAGGAATAGGCCAACCTCCCACGCCGAGACCACCAACACAAATAAGTCAAGCGGGTCATAGTCAAGTCCCCGTGGTGGAAAAATGAAAGGAGTTGGTGGTGTCCCACCATCTCCACCAAAGCCGCCATCAACGCCTCCGCGACAACGGAAAGCCCAGCGAGAAGGCCCAAACCCCGCCAATCAACCAAATCCTGACAACCTCGGAGCCTTGTACCAATCTCTAGCCACGGTGGAGTCAGATCCTCAAGACGGCGAGAAGTCACCGTGATTCGTAATGAATATGCGCTCAATAAATGAATAAGTCAGGTGCAAATGAAATGAATGAGTCAGTGCAAATGAAATGAATGAGTTGTGTGCAAATGAATGGGCTACGCAAAGTAAAGTGAATGAACCGCTGTTCGTGTTTCAAAGTGTAAGCTACGTGCTAGACATCAATTTGGGCCGCGGTTCAACTTTCAATCCAGTGCCGTGGTGTTCATCTTCAATTTGGGTCAGGTGTTCGTAAAATTAGTGTTTGGGCCGCGGTTCAAATCTCAATCAAGCTGTGCCGTGGTGTTCACCTTCAATTCGGACTGTGTTCGTAAAATCGCTGTTTGGGTTGCGTGTTCAAATCTCAATCAGTGTGTGCCGTGTGTTCACCTTCAATTCGGACTGTGTGTTCAGAAAATCAGTGTTTGGGCCGTGTGTTCGACTCTCAATCAGTGTGAGCCGTGTGTTGACCTTCAATTCGGACTGTGTGTTCGTAAAATCGGTTTGACCGCGTGTTCAACTCTCAATCGCTGTGCCGGTGTTCACCTTCAATTCGGACCGTGTTCGTAAAATCGCGTTTGGGTCGCGGTTCAACTCTCAATTAGTATGCGCCGTGTGTTCACCTTCAATTCGGACCGTGGTGTTCGTAAAATCGCTGTTTGACAGGTGTTCAACTCTCAATCGCAGGTGCCGTGTGTTCACCTTCAATCCGGACCGCGGCGCTTAGAAAATCGCGTTTGGGCTGTGATTCAACTCTCAATCAAGATGTGTCGTGGTGTTCACCTTCAATTCGGACCGTGGTTCAAAATCGGTTTGGCCGCGTGTTCAACTCTCAATCGCAGGTGCCGTGTGTTCACCTTCGCCGGATCGTGTTCGTAAAATCTGTTTGGGTCACGGTTCAAATCTCAATCAAGGTGTGTCGGTGTTCACAATCAATTTATGGGCCGAAAGTGTTCGTGAATTCAGATAATCGAACCGTATTCAGAATGTAAAGAATGCACAAAAATGCATACGCTGCGTAAAAGGTAAAAACAAAGTAAATACCTCTCGTGCCTCATGAGAGAGGTGATACCGGCCCCGCAGCAGGTATCTCCGGTGCTCGCTCACAAAGTCTGGTGAAGTGATGGAAAATAGCTCAAGAATACACAAGTGGCTGCACTTTCGCAGTATGAAGGGTCGAACCCTGAGGCAGAGCCATGATATCTGGATCACCTCCAAAGATCCGCAGACCTCCACCGGCGAAAAATGACCTACCATTTTAAAAATCGCAAATGAGCAAAAATGAGCCAAAATTGGAAAGTCAACAAAAGTCAACTCTCGAAATGAAAAGTCAACAAAAGTCAACTCCCGAGAAAATCTTCCAAATGTTGAGATAAACTCACCTCAAGTGGCGAAATGAGAAAAGAAGCACCAAATCAAAATTTAATTCGGCTCAAAGTGCTTAAACCGAAAAGTTTTCGCAAAACAACTTATGTGGGGCGTTGGAAAATGCGTATAGAGCTCAGATCTGAGGAGGAAAATGGTTTGGGAGGCTAGAGGAGGTGATTTCGGAGCTGAAGTTGTGAGCTCAAAATGTTTGGCCGAATGGTTTTAAAGAAAAGGATGTGAAAAGACAAAAATGCCCACTCGCTTTGAACATGGCTCGGCCACCTTTTTCAGATGGCCGGCCATCTCCTTGAAAAGTGGCCAGTGGCCTCCAATGAGAAATAAACTGGCCGGTGGTGTTCTCCACACCCTCCCAAGGTCTCGCAAATTTTGAGAAAGATTCGAGTCCCCGGACCTCGAAAAGTACAAGAGAAGGCACTTTGTCATGAATCGCCCGCTTTAACTTCACTTCAACTTCGACATGTGTCTCATCATTACTCATCAAAATCAAAGTGTATCCTTTTGTAACCTCTCCAGAGGTGAACCGGAGACCGCAATCGAAGTCGCCTCATAAACGCCGCGATTTCCTTGCTTTCGCCGCCATGCATAAACACGCTGGCCCCGACGGCGATTGTTCGCATTATCAGGCATCTAACTTGTATTCTCATGAACATACTTGCATTGTTATGCATGTCTGCTTGATATTACCAGCCTCTGTGTTTAAGCTTGCATTGTCACGCACACTCCTTCCTCGTGATTACGATGCACTCACCCAACCGACACCGTGAATTGTCCGCTGATATCGCATTGAACATATGTTGTTAGTATGTTGTGTTTGTTGAGCTTTCTTTGCGTGCACGATATTGTATGTACGGTTCATTTGAAGCTGCGACTAGACTAATCGCATGTATCGCATCTTCTCCGTGTGAGACGCGACGAGAATTGAATAATTCTCCGCATTCCTAACCGCATGAAATGTAGTTGTTGCTTTGCATTCTTGCTTAAAACCTGCTGATCTGCTTATGTAATATTTGCTTCATTACGTTTTGCACGGTATGAACATCGAGTTATATTTGGCCTTATGATATCTTTTTGCATTTTGCCCTTTGCTCATGCAAGCACGCTTTTGTTTATCTCATTGCTTGTCTAAGTCTTGGCCTTGTCAAAAATGGGTCGCCTCTAGGCTTTGACATTCACTCCCATCACTTATGACTTTCGAAGTTCTCACAAAGAGGAGCAATCAGACACCCCATTTTTGACCGACCTTAAGACTCAAAGGCCACCGACCGAAAGCACTTGGTGATGTTACATATCGTGCTCGCCCAGAGGTTTCAGAGTCTTACAGCCCCGCCTCCTGACTTCCTGCTTTTTCAGGCCTTGCCTTGGCTTAACCAGCCTCGATTTTGTCTGCTTTCTTCCCAAAGAGGGAGAGGCCTCAGAGACCATCCTCGCTGGGTCAGGCTACATTTCGTGGTCAGAGGCCATTTTGCCCATTTCGAGTCTGCTTCCTGCTGAGCTGCCAGCCGAGTGCCTTGCTCGAGACCGCCTAACCACCTCCGCTTGCTCCAGCTTTTTGGCATGCATCTTATTTACTCCCTTTAAGGGACACCGAGGTCCGAGAGACCAACTTCATGGTCGAACACCACTCCTGCCTAACAAATGCTGGCCTTGATCTGCTTTGCTGCCCCAACCTTCATTTTCGGCTGCTCATTTTTGGTGGACCTCTGCTTTCATCACCAGAAGGTCATAGAAGGGTGGAGGCCAAGAATTGTTTCAAAGAACCAGTTATATTCCTTCATCACCCTCCGCCTGCTTTTTTCTCACTTCAAAGCCAACGTTGACCACCCTTGGGCCATTTTCAGCATCCTAAACCCCATATTTGTGATGTACACATCTGGAGGCCACCAATATTTGTGGCCGCCAAGAATTCCATTTGAACCTTTTGAACCCCTTTGAAAAGTGGGTTGTTCTTCTCCCGTTCACTGCTTCCAATTTTGACCACAGGTTGTGTTGAGCACATACGAGGCCACCAACTGTGGTGGCCGGCCAAGAATTACACTTGGCCCTTTGACCTTGGCCACGGGCCATGGGGAGAGCCGGTTGGCCACCAGAACCTCAATATCCGCCGCCAAAGATCCTTACACTGCACATCACGTAAATACACTTTGCTCCCCTAGATTCTCAGATCCTGCAACTTTTGAGGAAACTTGGAGTGATTTCCCTTCCTTTTTTTTCCCCCTCTTTCTCCCCCTCTTTGGCCTATATAACTAGCACCCCAGGTCTGGTTTTGGGGTTGGAAAAATTTGCCTCAAGCTTGCATTACACCCCTCCCTCTTCCTCTCTTCCAAACACTCAAATTTCTCAAGTCTCACACCCCTTTTTCACACCATCACCTAGCACCACACCACCATCTCCATTCCAACAGCTAAAAGGGTCTTCTCAGAGGCTAGGAGGCAGCTTTTCTTGCTCCAAGAGGCAGCAAGGGATTGGTCTACAAGGGTGAGCACCATTTCCCCCTTTTTTGAGCTTATTTTGTACCATTTCTTAGCCCTTCTTGCTTGTACATTTGAGCTCCGGCCATAACTGAAATTAGTGTTTTTTTGAGCTCTATTTCATGTTTCATGAAGGGCCTCTCACTTTTTGAGGCCCCCATTTTGCACTTGCTTCATTATCCCTCTCAGATGCCTATTTCTTGTGTAGCATTTTAGGCCTATGTGTAATCTGTTTTGGAGCATGTTGTAAACTGTAAATAGGCTTATTTTGAGCCCTTCTTCAACATTTTAGAAGGGCTCATCACTGTTTGAGTCATCCATGTGCTACTTGCTTTGATATCTATGTTTTAGCCCCATTTTTGCATGATTTATTAGCCTATTGAGCTTCTGTTTTTGGACCTTGGTCCAAACTGAAAATGGCCTTGTTTTTACCCCCTCTCCATGTTTCATTAAGGGTATATTGCTGTTTGGAGCATCATTTGTATACTTTGTGTTGTAGTCTCTCTTTTAGGCCATATCTTGCATTGCATTTTGAGCATAGTTTTACACTGTTTTGGGCTCGTCCATCAACTGTAAAGTCATATTTGGGGCCCCTCTTCAACATTGTTGAAGGGACCTTACCTGTTTGGGGACCAGAATGTATCAGTTTCTTCTTTATCTCCATTTTGGCCCTTATTTTGCATAGCATTTTGAGCATACTTCTATCTGTTTTTGTGGTTTGTCATAAACTATAAAACATCATATTTTTGGCCCCTCTTCAATATTTTAGATGGCCCCTTCTTTGTTCGGGGCCCGAATCTGTCAGTTGCTTCAATATGTTGCTTTCGGGGCCATTTTTTGTATGCTAGCTTAGCCCCATTTGTGCTCACTGTTTGGCCTTGCTTTAAACTGTAAACATGCTTTTTTTGGGGCTGCCTTGCTTCTGTCTTTACACTTCATGTTCAAATTATGCATGCATTGCATAGCTATAGGCCATTTCATGCGCCAAATTTCATGTTTCGGGACTCGTTCCATGCATTGGGTACCATTTCACCATGTTTCGGGGCTCTTTTGCATCTCATTTTGCCTCTGAAATTTGCATGCTAGTATGCCATTTTCCATGTTTCACCATGTCCTGTTAGAGTGGCATTCCGTGCCTTAGGGTGGTTATCGGTTTGCACGCAGTGCACGCATTTCGAAAGTGTCTCATTTTCATCCGATATTTCCTATGTGAGTGTGGCTGAGGTCCACTCGCGGTTAGTAAGTCCATATCGCGATTGTATATGCCATTTCATTCCATAGCGTTGTGTATGCTAGGATTGTATATTAGTGCATTGTGTATGCCATGTTACCTGCATCGTGGTATGCCATTTCATAGCATGTTGCATATTAGGTTGTATTTTAGTTGCATTTCATGCATATTGCATTGTGTTCGGATAGGAGTTAGTCTTGAGCACGGGAAACGAGGGCGTTCAGATTCGGGAAAGTGACTTGAATGTGTCTCAATTCCCTACCACCTATTAATTCGGATTATCCATGATGGAGTTAGGTCTTGTTGTGTTTTCATGTGCATTTCATTTCATATTGAATTGTGCACCTGCTCCTCACCCATCATGCATCGAGATGCGTGATTGGTGGCACAAGAATCGAGGCATGCATACATTTGTGAAAATACATTGCCATGCCCCTTTCCGGCTTTCTGTTGCAGCAAATCAAGAATCAGCAGTCTTTCGAGGCTTGGCGCGCTTTCCAAAACCATTGCAAAACAGAGGCTAATTGGGGCATCAAGGATTTCACACAGGAAAACCCACATGCATCATTCATCATCTGAAGAAGAGTCAAGACAGTCCCTGGCTTGCATGCCAGTTTATTATTTTTCTTAGTTAATTTGTAAATTAATTGGAAATTTGTACATATTTTGGACTATATTATTTATTTAGACTGTACTATTTAGGACTGTATATTATTCATTCGGACCCTCTGCGCGAGGGCAATATTGTAATAAGTGTGTGTGTGTGTGATGTATGTCTTCCAACCCCACGCTTTTTTCTTCCTTTTTATTTACCTCGCTATGATGGTTAGCTTAGGCATGTTTCAATTAGTATAAGATGATAGCATGTTTGCATTCATTCATCTGCTTTTGCATGCACTGCCTCGACGATCATACTAACTGCATTTTGTATTTCAATTCTAAGTTGAATACATGTTAGGCAGAGCATTCCATATGCCATGTTTAGAATAGCCGATGCTATAGTTTGCATTTTTGCATGTGTTGCATTAGGCATTTCTCAGATACTTAGGATCATGCATGATTTCTAATGTAGTTTCTGCTTTTGGCTTTGAGTACTCGGTGAGTTTTTATGCTTTAGCATCCTTGCATGCATGTGAGTGATCGCCATGAATAGCATGCTTACCATGAGGCTAATCGCTTATGTGATATAACCGCTGAATGCCCGGTGAAGGTTGGGGTTATTTGGATTGGAACACCATCAAATGTTTGTTTTAAGCCCACTAGATAGTAAGCAAAAACATAAGCTTAAGCCCACCCGAGGGTGGCAAAATCGTGATTTTAAAGCCTACTATGGTAGCAGAAATAAACCGCTTACACACAACAAACATGAAGTGTTTTGTTCCAATTCGCAATTTCGACTCAGTTTATACTTGTATGTCAGGCGCATCACATAGTAACCTAGACTAATAACCTAATAAGAACACACAATGTTTTCAAAAATAG